>BMAU01017859.1:0-730621 GCA_019973935.1 Trichonephila clavipes | reverse complement strand
CCGAAAAGTTAAACCTAATACAACACGTGGATGATGAACTTCAAAAATAGTAAAAAGAAATTGAGAAAAGAGAACGTAATAGAATCTCTCAAGGGAGGAATAATAATAAAAAAATTTATATTGAAAAATTAGGAAAAACTTTACTTGTAAAATAAAATGTGGAACTCCTAGGAAATCCAACCTTCAATTTTTAATCTATATATATATATATATATATATATATATATATATATATATATATATATATATATATATATATATATATAGATTAAAGTGAGAAAATAATATAAATCATTAATGGAACTAAAGTGATTAGCCAAAAATTTTGACTCGTATTGAATTTGGGTAGATACACATTAAATCTGTTGAAAATCTTTTTTTTTTCGAGATAAGGGCTGCTGATTTGTATTTTCCATTGCGGGTCTGGCATCACTTTTAATGTGGCCCCATATAGGTGGATACAATTGCCACGATATAATTTTGATGCCTAGTTTTGTGACGAATTTGTAAAGGAACCTTTCCACTAATCTTCTTAGGCGTCTTTTTTGGAGAATATAAATTCGCGTTTATTTTCAATCAACTCAAAAAAGATGAACGGGGTATTCAAATTAGATAAGGTATTTAAGGCGAAGCGTTGTGAGATAGCAGGAGAGATGATGGAAGGCTATTGAGCCAGCAACTTTAAACGCATTTTTAGAAGATTCAAGGAGATTAGATTCGTGAAGACGTCGTGCTGCTAGACGTACCAGAAAGCTGATATAAGCCAGCGGTAAATATAATTTACGTACGCTTAAAATAAGCGTCAGTGTAAAAGCGACTTAGTTAAAAGTTAAGAATTTGAGTACATTTCCTTCTCGGATCTCCTATTTTTGAGTAGACCTTACTTGATATTGAGCTTAATTATTAATTAATTGCATTATTAGTAATTTAATTTAATATAAAGGCAAATCCCTTTAAGTGACGTAACATAATAGTATTATATGTTATCAGAGATTTGTTTGAGAAAATTATAGTAATAAATAAATATTATTATTATTCAAAATGGCTCTTAGTGGTTCTTTGCCTCAAATTAATCTTGGTGTTCAAGGTGAGACCAGGGGTTTCTCCACAGTTTCTTCCTAGAGAGGCTGAGCTCTGACGATGGGAATTGTATTATTTTAATTTTCAGTGAGCACCCAAACCAAACAGGCACTCTAGGGATCTTTAACATGCCGCATAATTATACGACATGAACGTTTTAGATTTCCTACAGCATAAAGAAAATCCCCGATAGGGCCGAGGTCGAACTCGCAAAAACTTTGGCGTTCAAGGACCCACCTAACCAACTACACCAACCAGCCCGTTGTTGAGAATCTATGTCTAATGTTGCAGAGGAATGAAAATTTAAAGAGTGGGGCATCAGCTCATGTGTCATCCTTGTCATTTGACCGTGCTTCGCTGTCGCTGTCTGTCACTGGGCATATGGCTCGCGAAGCGAGCCTCCATCCCATATCATAACCTGTGAATGGCGCCTGGGGAAGTAAATTGTCCTTGATTACGAGAGACACTCTGGCTTTCGTTGAAAGAAGAGAGATGCGGTTAAATCAAAATTCGAAGTTAAAAAGTTCTTCCTGAAAAAGCTGTGGGGGTTCTTTATGATTTGAGAAGTGAACTGGCACTTGGCTGGCTGCCCTGAAGTTAAGATAACAAAATTGAATGGGAAGGTAGCCTGTGTGGGTATGCGGTAAATGTCAAATAGAAAATTTAGATTAAGTTATAGAAAAATTTCAAAGTAAAAAGTAAAAAATTTAGCAGTTCATTTGCCAAAAGGCAAATGAGGTTAATAAATGTTAGGGAGGATTATAGGAGTCAAGGAGAATTCTCCTTGGTCTTTTAGTATTGTCATGGGGAGTATAATTTTCGAGATTAATGATGTGATAGTTATTTGTTTGAGGTAATGAGTCAAAAAAGTTTATGGCAATTCAATGACCCGCTGAACTAATAAATTCAATTAGTTAAGGACAATACATAAAAAATTTAATGAGAAATTTATTAATTAGATAATCAAATATACCAATTTTGTTATCGATATCTTGCTGGTACGAATTGCAAGGTAACTTTTTTTCCTATTCATATTTGTAACGGTTAGTGATAGCAGTTAACAGTGGGGCCATTTTACTGTCACTTTATGAATGAAGTGGTTAGAGCAGTGGTTCTCAAACTTTAACTACTGGCGACCCAATTTTCAATCATAATTTTTATCGCCCCCCAAATAATAATGTAATGAATGCAATAATAATGCATTTTTAATGGGGGGGTGCTAAAGCTGCAATACGATCATAATTATAAACCGTACAAATTGACAAGATAATTATTAAATTTTGCATATGTTACTTTTAAGTAATATGTATTATTATTTTTTTTTTACTTTTTAGTTCGATTCACTATAAAAGCGTGTTTTTTTAATTCGTTTTTAAACTATAATTTAATTTATAATTACTTTTACTATACACGATAAAAATCCCAATTCCAGTGAATAATTTAATTAAGAGAAAATATACTTACCTACTTTCAAGGACTTTTCAAATTTTTCTTTGATTTTTTGTGAAAAAATCCAATAAAACTAATAAAAATGTTCCAAATCTGCGTGCCCTTAATAAATGACATAAAGCTTGTTCATAGAAAATGTTTTTGAACAAAAGTGGTCGCGCAGGGAGCTCGATCAAAACTAGTAACTTGATTGTAAAAAAAACGTTTGAAACTCCCCCCAAAGAGGGGCGAAATGTGGTAAATTCCTTTTAGTTCCCATTAAGACTGTCTTATTGGAGGATCATCTGTCACGGTCATTGGTAACAAATAAACAGTTTTTCCAGAATTAACGATTTCGTGAACATCAGGTGACTCTGCGCATCGATCCTGTGTTAAAAGTATATTCAATAAAACATATGGATATTAGTTCTAAAAAAGAACTGCGTAAATAGTTTTCCGTTATGCATTGTATGTTGGCCAAATAATCCTTCAAAGTACTCAATATGCTTATGCATATATCATATAACTCATTCACATGGAAAAAAAGTAATAGAAAAATATTATTTACAACTTTCCTAAAAGAAAAACAGATGGAGTGAAACATACCAGTAAGTTTGAAGGTCGAATATATGATACTCAAAAGTAGCATTTTAGAGGTTAAAAGAAACGTAATAAAAAAATCTCTCATTGTGTGATTACAGTAAAGCAAACAAAATGTCTTTTATTTTTAGTTTATAGGATCAAAAGATAGCTAATGAACGTTTGAAGTGGAATGTTTTTATTTTTGATGATCACCAGATGATATGTATAAATTATATCAGTGTAAATGTGCATTTTTTATTAAGTCAGAAGGCATTTTGTTTTGTAAAAAAAACAATTGTTTTCCAAAAAATTATTTTTAAACCTTTTATTTTCAATATGCTCGCGCCCCAGGGGCATGTTGAAACACTGGGTTAGAGCATCGGACTCCAAACCGGAAGGCCTGGGTTTGATGCCCGATGCCACCAAATACTTTCCGAGTACACACGGAGTATGTTCTTGTTAAATCAGTGGGTCCGAAAGTCTTGTGGGGTGAATCATGAGTGCAGGGAACTAGAGAATATTTCCCTCCCCTTCAGTTCCATGCCAAAATTGTGGAGATGGAGATAGTTGCTGTCGCCATCTATCGTGTTTTGGGGGAATTTCGCCGAGCTCATTCGTACTGTCACCTGTATGGTGCTCAAGGCCTAGGCCAACGACAGGCGTACTTCTAGCCCTTTGACACGATGAATTTCGTGGGCCTCGTTCTGACTACGTCAGACAGGTGGCATTAGCCACAACAACAACTAATTTTTAATTAACCCTCATGTCTCCCAAGCGAAAAATAACTAAAGAATATAGTATGTTATTGAAACACGATGGGGATCTTGACTATTTCGTACAGAAAAACATAGATCAACAACTTATTTGATTTGTCGCGAAAACGTTATGTTTAAAAATATAATTTTGTTCGTCACTATATCACTAAGCTCAAATCTTTCAATTGCTCCTTTTTTTATATAATTATCTCTTGCAAAACAGAATAAAAAAAAACTGCAACAGCAACAACATATTTTATCCGTGGTAATGTTACAAAATGCAGAGGTAACAAAAGCATCTCATAAAATTTATTACATTATATATATTGATAAGCATGTGTTATTTTTGATAAACACATAAACTGATACAGAAATTGTTATTGTTTCTTAAATGCTTCCGATGTACTTTTTCTTAAATTCAATTATTTGTTCAGATTTTTTTTCTTTTGTTAAAATCAAAAATATTTGAACAAATTTGAAAACAAAATTGCACAAGCAAGTCTGAACTTGGAGTTTAAATAAATAATACTGATTTCAATTTGGAACTCAGTAAAAACTCTATGTTACCATCCTGCATTTGATAAATTAATATCTGAAATAAAAAATAAGTGAGGCTTTGTCAAAGAAAAATGAAATTATCAAAGTACATGGCTACTTAGTTTTCATAAATGGGTAAAAAATATACAAGTCCTTTTTTTTGTGAATTGAGTTTGTTAGAGTAAAATATAGTTTTAAAATATAAAATTTAAAATTATGAGCGTTAATATTTTGAACAATTTTCAGCATTTTTAAATGCCATTGAGCTTACACAGCGTCCCCCACCTCCACATTAATCCTCAAATTGCGGTCCGCGTGAAATAATTACTACTCGTAATGTTTCGAAATATGACTTTTAAAAAACAGTCACGCAATCAGACGTAGACATTTGGAAATTAACCGAAGGTTGGGTGGATACTCCACAAAAGTAAGCACACTATGTATTTTTGAAATAAAATATTAGCATTTGATTTAAAATGTATTTAAAATGTTGCTCTACGATTGAAAATAACTAAATTAACTTATAAAATTTTTTAAAAAACTGAAATTTGAATGAAAAATCACAGGAATATTAAATAAAAAAATAATTGAAATCAAATAAAAAGTGGTTTATAATTATTTTTTATTTCAGTATTAAAAATACGAGATAATAGGTCGTTGTTTACCTTTTATGCTCTTTTACTTTATTAACTATAATATTATAATATAAATTTAGCTCACACACATGAATACGTGTATATAATATATATATATGAATTATTCTTGAAGTATCTTTGCACTTCAGTAGCATTTTTTGACTCGTGACTGATAATGTCTTCGATTTTATTATCCTATTTAGAGATAATCATAAATCCATTTAGATGTTTGAACGGTCTGCAGATTTATTGATACAATTTATAATCCATTAAGATATTAATAACGGCAAGTATAAAATCGATATTTCATGTTACAATAAATTCTAAAAAAAGAATAAAGAATTGACGTAGAAATATTTCTTTTTATAGATAATTAAAAATAAATATTAATAAAATGTTTATGAGCAAACGTTGCTTCGCAAGGGTAACAGGTATGAAAAATTCCAGGTGTTAATTTGTTATCGGAGTGTTACTCGCCAAGTTGTTGTTTATGTTCGCTTAGATTGGCTGCCTTGATATTTTTGTCGTGTGGTAATGTTGTTGTGCCACATGGGGATGACGTATATTATAGTTAATTTTTATTGTTTTTTTCCGCGGTAACCCTGTTAATTCCAGACGATTTTAATTCGATTTCTTTAAAAAATTAACTATTTTCATTGAAATCATTCTTAAAGCTACTGCTTCAGTCTTCCGTTGTATTTTGTTGTATTTTCGAATATGGATAGTTCTAATATCATTGGTGAGAACCGGGATATATATATTTTTTATTTATTTATTTTGAAGAATATGAGGGATGCGTTTTTAGTTATTGCTGCAGATTGCGCAGTTCCAATTCATTTTCCTTTTGAATAATGCATTTTTAAACGTTCCTTGTTCGATGAAATTCAATATTCAAGGTTTTGGAATATTGGAAGTTGTCCGCAATTATTAAATTATATTCATTATTGATTAATTTTAATATATATATTATTTTTTTTATTTTATGTGTAATGCAATATAATTATAAAATACAATTATTATTAAAAAATTATTATATAATATTATATGATTATTATTATACATTTCATAATAATAATTATTATATTATATTGATTTTAATTATTGATTAATATTGGTTATTTTCAATGTATTCTTATTATCTTTATTTGAAATATTTCAAAAAAAAATTTCAAAGCAGTTCCTTAAAATTATTTTCCTGTTGATTTGTTACAGCTAGACCACCATCTTGGATTCCATATCACTTGATAACAAGCACTGCTTGGCGTGTAGCACTCCGATATCAAATTAGTTCCGAATTCTAAAAGCACATCATATTTAATTTTTTTTATTTATCAAATTAATAGTGTGGTTTCAATTAAATTTGATACTAAAATATTCGATTTGTAGCTAGTTTTATAAAATAATATTCAACATTTTATACTAAATATCCAGTTATATGGTATATCAAGACTGCCACGCGATGTTATTTATTAATCACTAACGTTACAAGACATTTTTGACAAACATACTGATTTCACTTTCTAAGATTTTTTTTTCTATAATTGTTCTATTAATCCATTATTGTTTTTTTCTATAATTGTTCTATTAATCCATATATTATTTCTTATTCTTTCCATTATTAAGACAGTTTAATGATGATCTTGCACTCTATTCTATTATTTAAATACTTGTAGTGGTATCACCTACATAAGCCAATAACAGTCTCCCGACAGTGGTCCACTTGACGCAGCAAGCAAAGTCATCAAACTCACTTCACGCAGCAACGGAAGTCGTCAGACTCACTTGGCGCACAGCAACCAAAGTCGTCAGACTTAACGCAACACAAGTCGTGAGATACACTTGACGCAACAGCAACAACTCTCTCTCTCTCTCTCTTACACGCTCTCGATACCAAAAATATCTCGTTCATTCACGTATCCACCGACTCACTGGTGGAGAAGTAGAGGTATCACTTATATAAGCCAGTAACAGCCTCCGGACAGTGGTGATCCCTTTTATATAGTGGTATATTACGTGCTTACAAATCCATAGGTCGCAGGTTCGAATCCCCAACATTCTAATATATTATACCCTCGACCAATTTCGCCAGACGAAAAGGCATTGCCAATTTACAAAAATGTCGCCAAATGCTGTCAAAGCTATTATTAGATGTTTGAACGTGCATCGGAATGGTTTTCAATACTGACTTGTATATCGAGACTGCGACGTCTTTTGATTCAGCGAATTGGTACACGGTATAATACATAAGTCTGCTGAGAGAGAAAACTTGAAGGAAAATTTAAGAAAGGTTATGCTGCCTTCCTTTCTTACATAATTGCGAAAACATTGGAAAAAGTAGAATCAAAAGAACAGAACAAAATCTTACACGATTATCTTAGACAGAAAAGAAAAATGAACTTAACAAGGGCTGTTATAAATACTTTTAATGTTAAAATATGACTCAAAGAAAGAGGAGAGTACTCAGTAAATTATTTTGTATATATTTTAATGAATATGCATTGCTAACTGTCCATCTCCTGCTTCGCTAGATGTTTTATCAGGTTGTATAACGAAACTGTTTTTAACTTACTGATATTTGTCAGCACCGGTAGCTTAGAGGTAGCGAACCCGCTTCGTAAATCCAAGATTGGTGGTTTGACCAATTGGTACCAATTTGGCTCTGGTACTCTCGGTAAAATTCAATCACGGTGATATATAGCAGTGGTGCGCAAACTTTTTCGACTGTCACCCCTTTTGTAGAGAGAAAATTTTGGGCAACCCCTAGAGATAAATGTTCACAAATACGATGTAAATAGGCGCATTTCTTTCGTTTTTTCGAATAAAAAAATAATCATTTCTCTCTCTGACACATATCAATATTATTTATAATTTAAAGAAAATATTTTTTGTATAACATAAAAATCAGTAAATTGCCTTTTAATGAGATGTATGTGGCTGCAAGTTTCTGATTATCTCATCGATGTTCGGATGTATATTGCTAATTGTAATTCGTATATCATCTTCAGGGTTCAAACGAGAGCGGTATTTAGTTTTTATTGAAACTAGTTTGCTAAATCCAGTTTCACATAAATACGTTGATGCAAATTGTATTAGTAATCTGATGGCATTCTTCCACAGAACGGGATATTGCTTTTCCACGGATAGCCAAAATTTTGGGCAAGGCTGAGTCTTAAATTGATTTCGAAGAGTATAATCACTAATCAAATCTATCAAGTGCTCTTTCTCACTAATTTGAAGAGTTGAACTTCATATGCTGTAGGAAAATGGATCACGAATCCAACCAAGATCGTTTTCAAGAAAATCCTCGAATATTCTCGAAAAATTTTCTTTTAACTTTTCAATGCTATTGGAAATGCTGTTTTTAAATGTAAATATATCTATGTTATTTTTCTTGATTAAATCGTTAAAGCAAGGGGACATGTCGGTGTTGTTTTTATTCAGTTCAGTTTGCCAGAGACTAAGCTTATTTTTAAAAGCTTCAATTTTACTGGCTGAAGTTATGATAGTTGAATTCTAACCCTGCAAGCTCAAATTTAAGTCGTTAAGTTTTTCTAAAATATCAACTAAATAGCTCAGCTTTCCTAGCCAAACTTCATTGATATAATAACTTGCCAATCTATGTTTCTTTTCGCTTAAAAACATGTACACTTCATTTCTCAAATCAAATATCCGTCGTAGTATTTTCCCACGTGAGAGCCATCTGACTTCGGTGTGTAACAGTAATCTCTCATACGTTGAGCCCATCTCATTGCACAGTATTGAAAAGAGACGTCTGTTAAGACTGTTGCATTTAATGTAGTTAATCGAACTAACAGCGTCTTGTAATATGTTGTGCAACTCTTCATCCATATCTTTGCCTAATGACCTGATGGTCAATGGCCTGGCATTTGTAAAATAAATAAATCATCCATATCTTTTGCAACAAGAGCTTGCCGATGAATCATACAGTGGTTAAATACCATATGAGGCGCCTCTTTCTAAATTAAGCCTCTGAGCCCTTTGTTCGAACCTGTTAATGCTGCAGCACCATCAGTACAACCCGCAACACATTTTGCCCAGGTAAGGGACTTTGCTTCAAAATATTCATTTATTACTTCGAATATTTTTTCTCCAGTTGTTTTTCCTTCCAAACTTTTGCAACATAAAAACGTTTCTGTAATATCTTCATTAAAAATAAATCTAACGTAAATAGTTAGTTGTGACATTTTAGTAATATCGGTAGTCTCGTCCAGTTGTAAAGCAAATACAGATGAATTTTGTATGCGTTTTATGACTTATGACTCGATATTTCGTGACATTTCGGAAATCCACCGAGACACGGTATCTCTTGATAATGGTATTGTTTTTAGTTCATTTACATATTTATCGCCATGCATAATTGATGTCATCTTAGTTGCTGCAGGAAGGATAAGGGATTTTCCAATTGTATGGGGTTTCATTGTTTTTCCTAATAGATAAGAAACTTCTAAAGAAGCTCGTAATGCTTTCTGAAATATTGTTGTAAATTTCTTTAGATTTGCACTTTGAATTTTCAGATTTTCAGCTCGTCTTTGAAAAAAATCGGCATGTTTATTTTGAAGTTCTTTATGTTTAGTTTCCAGATGCCTTTTTAATTTAGCTGGTTTCATGCTCTCATTTGCTAATTTTTCGTAGCAAATGACACACATCGGGGGTTCTTCATCATCAACAACACAAAATGTAAAACCATACTTAATAAATTCCTCATTGTATTTTCTTATTTTTTTAGATGGGGCATTTAGTTCAGAATTTTGAGACTCCTCATCAGTATTTGTTCGTTTGTTAGCTGACGATGTACCTGGTGTACGTATTACCCATTTATCCATTATGAATACAGGGGTTAAATTTTTTTTAACTAAAACAAATAATAAAAAAAATTATCATTTTTTTTTTTCGAGAAATTCAATAAAATTAACAGAGATCTTTCTCTAATGATAGCACATACTTGATAAGAAAGAGCAGTAAAGCCCGATAAATTATAAAAAATCATAATTACACAACGTCACTTAATAAAACTCGAGGAGAAACTAAAACAATTGCAGGTCAACTGTTACATGCTACAATTTTACATGGAAACGCACAGTAAAACATTCAGCGATAATTTTTGGTCGTTTGGTTGGCCTTGGCTTGGTACGCCAAGTACGTACAAGATGATTCCCATCGTCCTTGATTACTACTCCAACTCGTACAGAGCGCGTGCTCAGTGCGCACCGTTCGACACAGTACGTATAACATCAATACGTCGGACAAAAGGCGCTTTTCAGTAAAACTGGCGAATTACCACGAAAAGGGCGCCATCTACCGGAGTGAAAAACTTGCGTCTTCACACTTTACATACATTATGCATTACGGTCAAAGAAACAGCGAACAACAGGAAATTGCAATTAAACAGTAAGTGAAGGTGTTTCACTCTTAATATGTACACTGTATGGTATGCAGCATGCAGGCATAATGCATTTTATAAAAATTTGGCGACCCCCACAAAGGGTCGCGACCCCTGGTTTGCGCACCTCTAATATATAGCATCAGATGAGAGCTTGAATAAAAAATGTATTCCAGCGTCCAAATTTGGTGACGCGGGCACCACTAGATGGTGCCCCCATGAAATGGATCTCATACTTGGGGACTTGCCATGCCAGCAAAGGCTAAGTTGCTAAAATGCAGCTCCGTGGAAAAAAATCATTATTATCTAAATTTAGTATTAAATTTTCGATCATATTCAAAGACATTCTCATAGCCTTCACCTCTTGATTTAAAAATGGTAGGCTTTGAATTTCTAAAGCGATTGTATAGTTATCTTTTACACCCTCCGTAATCCCTCTCAGAGCTTATATGTGTAGAAACTCCCTTTTAGTGGATCTCTGCTCAACAAAATAAACAATTTTATCGAGTTTCAAGTCTATAAGCTTAATAGTTCAAAATTATTTTACCTATACGCCCCCGCAACCCCCTTGAGAGTCAATTTCCATAAAGACTTTTATTAGAGGATCTATGCTCAATAAAATATGCATGCCACCCCAAAATCAAAGGTGTTAATTTTTATTTTATTACACGCTCTTAATCCAGTCAATCCTCCTTGGGATGCAATTTCTTCACAACTCGTTTTTACAAACCTCTACTTAACAAGAAAAACGTGTTTATCGAATTTGAAGTCTAATAGTTTTGGAGATCTCGTCATGAGTGAGTGAGTCACTTTCCTCCTATATATATAAAAATAAAAATATGTAAAAGTACAACCTTTAACAATAAAGTTCGGTGAATGAAGTCAGAACGGCTGATCTATCAACAGTGGTGAAACAAAACGCTGCACGTGCATAACGGTAGGCGTGTTGACCATCTGCCCCCACTGTTGTTCAGTTGAGCGCAGTTTGTGTTCCATGTAAAACTTGTTTTACAAAGTGCTTGTTCAGTGAGTTGTTTCTTAACTGAGAACAGGAAAATGAAGGAACAAAAGATGACTTTAAAGTTTTGTTTTAAGCTTGACAAGATGTAAGGGCGCTTCCCCCCTGGGTGCCCTTCTCCTAGATTACCAGCGTGAGCTAGAGGTGTAGGAATAAAAGAAGAACTAGAAGCTGCCATGATCTTAATATCACTTTATTAAGATCTTAACTTAAACCTTTAACAGGTTAGATAATAATATCATATGTGAGAGAATCTACGGTGGCTAAACACACAATATATAACACCGAAATAACGTAACTCGGACCACTATTAATAAATAACTTGCCTAAGCGTAATTCCTATGCGATCACAGATCCGAATATTTAAATAGTCACTCCTACCTTTATTGTCCAACCAATTATCAATCCATCTAATCCTAGTTGAAATTGAGGTTCACTAGCGTGCAATGGTATGCACCTTGACCTAAGGGCTCTCTGTCACGGGTAACTTCTATTGGCTGTCACTTAACCTCTCAAAACCTCTCCACACTTGAAATACGGACGATCATAACATTCCCCAAATGCCACCCGACTTACTCAAAACTTCAGTTATTTAAAAGCTTCCTAATTTGCATCTTTCCTTCACGCTTTACTTCTTGGGTTGGTTGGAAAAGAGTTGCCATTCATTCCAGCCCCAAAGAACCCAAGAGGACATGTTAATGAAAAACGCGTGAGCCCGTCACAAAGACACCGAAAGAAACTTATGCAATGCTGGTATGTGTTCATGAAGATCAAGCACTTTCCATGAAATGTGTGTACGAGTAGTTCGTCCGTTTTCGAGACGGCTGGGAAAGTGTTTCTGACAAAACCCGTAACAGAAGACTGGTGAACTCCGTCAGTGACGAAAACATTGAGAAAGTGAGGAAATTAATCCCGAAAGATCGTCGATTAACTGTGTGTATGATATCTAATGAACTGTGGATTAACCGTGAATCCGTGAGACACCCGTGCCCAAGTACGCACAACAAGATTCGTGGTATTTTGTTCACGACAATGCTCACCCTTACACGGCCAATATCGACAAACACTTCCTGGAAAAAGGTGCAAATTGAGCACCCACCATTCTTACCGGATCTCAATCCTCTAGATTTCTTCCTTTTCCCACAACTCAAACTGGCTTTGAAAGAGGAGATTTGACAATATTCCTGACATCCAACGAAACGATCCATCCCAAAAGAAGACTTCTTGCAAAGTTTCCAGGACATGTTTTGCAGATCAGTGGTGCATAGTTATGGAAGAGATTATTTCGTAGGACAAAAAGGTAACTTTCGTTAATATTTCATCTACATTAAATGCAGGACTATTCACCGAACTTTATTGTCAGAGGTTGTATGTGGTAATAAATATATTTTCACTTTTAAAATCTCTCTCTCCCTATATATATGTGGGAGACAACAAGGGGTCCAAGACGTGTTTGTCTTACTTCACATTTATTTTAAAACTTTAACAAAAATTAATTAAAAAGGTAGATATTTTTACAGATAAGTTTGACGATGATATTCAGAAGGTAACGCCTGCTCGCGCACCTCTCGCGTTCTCTCTTCTCTCTAATTCTGCTCTAATGTCCAAGAGTTTTAGTTTTGGTTTGCTGCGCCTGCGCGCGAAGACTGCTTGGCTTTGGCTGCCACAATCGGCCAGCCTGACTGTACGCTGTCCGCAGCGGTACGTCCATGGAGACCAGAGGAGAATCTAAAACATACAAAAAAAGGACGGAACAGACAAGGACTATACGACAAATACACAAAGATTTAACATATCATAATTCTGCTGAACTAGACAGTTTCTCCATCATGTGAAGGCATCTCTTCGACATCCGGAAGGTTCCACAGGAAAACACTGTGTTTCACAGGCATAAGAACGTCTTTTTTAACAAGTTGATCTTTGGTTGAACACATCGATATTTTCCTCTCTAGAGTTCTGGACGTCTGTTCAAAACGATTTCTCTTTTTCCTTCGTTTCCACTGCCAAGGCTCAAAGATCCTTCGGAGCAACACAAACCGTCGATGTTCACTCTTCATAGGTAAAGGGTTAGGTGAACGGGAGATAAATTCCACGGAACTCGTTTTCATGGCACCATTGGCTTTCTTACACAATACTATATCAGAACATTTTTCTCTTACAATACTCAATTTTAAAACTCTTAATTTTATTACATTTATAATCCTTAATTAGAGAACTCGAATCATTTCTAGTATTAAAGTTTTTAACATGTGTCAAATCATAACTAGAGTTTTTTATCACACTTGAAACAGGAACATTTGAAAAAGAAACAACATTAGGATAAGCATAAGCATGAGCACCTAAAGAGGATTCACTTTCATTCAATAAAACATCGCTCTTTGCGTGGCCTAGTTTTTTTATTTCAGAATATACACTGGGATGTATAATAAATTCTTCGGTCAAGGTCGGTGATATCGCCGTTCGCACACTTAGACCGGGAAGGTGTTGATCAACAGAAATATTTATGGGTTTAACTTCTACCATTCACTTTTCGCCAAAACATGAGCTTAATGTTATGATTTCTTCGGAAGATGTTTGCACTCTAATTAGTGAGGAATTTAAAACTGGGATCTGGCAACCTGAATCGATCAAGGCTGTTACGGGTTGATTTTCCACAAAAATGTTTACATATTGAAGATTTGCGCATTCATCGCTATTTTGTTTTTCGCTCTCGATTTTCAAAGTATTCACGTTTATTCTATTATGGATGTGGTCGTTAGATTCTTTAGGTTTTAAAACGCTTCTCACAGTCTCTTGCGCAATGAGATGAATCACCGCATATAAAGCAATTTTTATTTTCTCTTTCAAGATATTGGGGATAGTTCTCTTTAATCTTTGGTTTTTAAGTTTTGTGACTATTTTTAAAGGGGTCTTGGGTATATCCATATAATAAATTTTTTATGTGATCCGCTTCTAGATGAAATATAAATATCACACTCTTTAGCTAAATTAATAGGCCTAAACCAATCTTCTGCTTCTCGAATGCCAATATGAGTTGCAGTTTCCTTATATAAAGTTTCGAACTGTTTCTCTTCGACTTTAGCTGCAGGATTTAAACTTAATTCTTTTTTAGCCGTTTGAAGTGCGACTTCTTTTTCTAATTTTGCTAACTGGAGTTTCGCGAGCTCAATTTTCTGTTTTCCTAAAGTTAAATACTCTCTCATCTATACAGTTTTGAATTAAAGTTTTAACGAAATCTGGATCACTTTCAAATGTACTACTGTTCTCAATTTTAGTCTTTAGTTTAACTATAGTGTCAGTACTCTCCACAGTACCGTCTAGATTCTCAACAACTCTTAAGATCCTCTTTAAGAGCGTTTTTATACATTTTAGAAAATTATGGAAAGATCCTACCTTTTTTTTTCTAGCTCCTTGTTGCTCGCACGTACGATGTATCCAATAAAAACGTTGATTCCACTGATTTCACCTCTTCGCAGGTAATATAGTTGAAATTGCTCGAATTGACACCTCTTCGCAGGTTATATCTTGAAATTGTAGTTCGGCCTCTACACGTTATTCACACTGAGTTAGTTCAACCTCTACACAGGCGGGATTTTGAGGGTTCGTTGAAAAATACACCTCTACACAGGTTATTTTTGTTATTTGTTCCGACCTCTACACAGGCGGAATGAGTTGAAAAAAATTCAACCTCTACACAGGTTGAACGAAGTTTCCGAAAATGGCGGCGCGTCTCCTCCACGGACGGCTTTTTTTTCACGTTCAAATTTTGATCAAAATCGAAATTTTTTCAATCCCGGCCTCTACACAGGCGGAATTTTCATGCTGAGTTCAAACCTCTACACAGGTTGAACGAAGTTTCAAAATGCGGGCGTCTCCTCACGGACGCTTTTGTTCATTGTCCAGACTTTGGTTCAAAATCGAAATTTTATCGATCGCGGCCGAGCCCCCATAATTTGTGGGAGACAACAAGGGGTCAAGACGTGTTTGTCTTACTTCACATTTATTTTAAAACTTTAACAAAAATTAATTAAAAAGGTAGATATTTTTACAGATAAGTTTGACGATGATATTCAGAAGGTAACGCCTGCTCGCGCACCTCTCGCGTTCTCTCTTCTCTCTAATTCTGCTCTAATGTCCAAGAGTTTTAGTTTTGGTTTGCTGCGCCTGCGCGCGAAGACTGCTTGGCTTTGGCTGCCACATATATATATATATATATATATATATATATATATATATATATATATATATATATATATTTCAAAAATCGACCCACAAGGGAGTTATGGGACGTTATAAATAAAAAAATCCTTTTTATCAGCTATTAGACCTACAGACATTTAATAAATATGACTTTTTTTTCAGCTGAGATATGTGAAAAACTTTTTTTTATTTAATTTGCAATTCACTTAAGATTAACTCATTAAAAACTTCTTTATCCTTCAATCTGTATTGTTTAATTTTTCAATTCACATTTGCGAAGAGCGGGTACACCAGCCAGTAAAATATAAAGAGAGTGAGAGAGGACCTAATAAATTTTAAATTATAAATGCAATATATATGTATAAAGCAGACTATATATAAATATTTCAGAATTCTTAGATAATTATTTCTTTTCTTAAACCAAAAACTGAATAATATCTTCATACCGAAAAACATTCCCTTTATATCTATATTACAAGTTAAAATTAAAAATTCGTGTTGTCTTACTGTTAGAACAACGAGAGGAGAACCATTCCGACGAATTTATTTAACAATAGTCTTATCATTTTCGAGAGAGAACCTGTAGAAATTAATTCATCTCGGGAAAGCTGTAGCATACAAGATGAGAAAATAAAAACCATTTTTCCGATGAAATGTGAAGAGATGCTTCTTGATTTCTTCACGTTACGTCTCAATTATTTTCTGTTCAGATTTAATTTCTAGTTACAGCACGTGGATAGAAAACGAGCTTATATTTCGCGAAATTCGAAAATGACGGTATGCTTTTTATTTTATCTGATATAGAATTTTCGAAGGAAAAAAGTTTTAAAAATATTTTATTGTATTTATATTAATGTATTAATGATGAATAATTAATTGTGTTTATCTTATAAATATATATACTAGAGGACCCGACAGACGTTGTCCTGTACACACATCTTAAATTCAAAAATTCCAAATTTTTATGAATAAGCTTTAACATTCTGGACCATTTAGAGTAAAATTTGTATTAAAAAGTTTTACAATGTCTAACGTCATTACATGTACGGTTATCACAATTCAACCAATCGATAGCGTATGAGTATGTTTATACTATGAGCGAAGTTAAATGTAAAGGCTGTGTGAATAAAAACTTAAGCTTGTTTTAATTGAAGGAGAAAAAGTTGAGACTCAAACTATTTTATAACAGGTATATTTATTAAATTGTACATAATCTTAATTTATTCTAATGCCATTAGATGTACAATATTTTTGGTTAATCCTTGAGGGGTATAAACAAATAAATTCGATGGTTTTCCAACTCTGGAACACGCAACATATAATTGTCCGTGAGAAAAACAAGGATTTTCTAAATTTAAGCCACAAATCTTCATTGTTTAACCTTGTGACTTGTTAATAGTCGTAGCAAATGCCAAGCGAATTGGAAATTGTAAACGTTTAAAAGGTAAAGGTGAATCTGAAGGAATCATTGGGATCCGTGGTAGAAGTACAACTTCACCTTGAAATTTTACAATTAAAATAGTGGCTTCAAGAATGTTGCCCATGATTTTTTTATGACTAATCGCGTGCCATAACACAATTTCGGTGCGTTCAAATTTCAAAGCAAAATTATGGGCGAGCCAATCTTCAGTCGCAAATTCCGGTAAATCCAGTGAATTTAAAAACTCTACAGGATAATTGACTACTTCATCAGGATCAACAACAGTGTCAATCGATTTGAATGTAATTTCATTACAAGGCAACTACTGTTGTATTTTGAAATTGATGGCGTCAACATCCAAATTTTTTGCCGCTAATATAGCTGGTAAAATAATGATAAAATATTTTCCTGAAATGATCACAGCACCAACTGTCGGGACCAACTTGAATTATAATAAAAGATTTTTGAATATTCGATACTGCGATCGTAGTGCAGTCTGCCGGATCCAACGTAAAACATTCCAAGATCAACAATTTATAAATAAAAAAATTAAATAAATAAACATTTCTAAACCGAATTATAAATCTAAACCATTCTCGAGTCCACTGGACCAGACAAAAACTTTCATCAAAATCGGTCCAGCCGTTTAGGAGGAGTTCAGTTACATACACACGCACAGAAGAATTACATATATAAAGATTATTTGAAAAGATAGTAATTAAAAACGCTAAAAAGCGTGAATCGCGCGCGTCTGCATTTTCGTAAAAATAAAGACCGGGTTTGGCCAGTTTGGCTGAAAATCAATTTTCGACGCCAACTTACCTCTTTTTCAATTCCTACTGTTAGCTCACGATCTCTATACATATTTTATTTGTTTGTTTGTTCATTTATTTATTTATCTTGGTGGAATTTTCAATCGTTAATAAAATACATTTTAAAGCGCTCAATTGAGCTGAAATGTAATGTACAGGATTATTTTGGATGACAATACAATAATTTAATTATAATTAATAAAAATTAATTGATTAAAACTAATTATTTAAAAATTACAAATACAGCCACGTTGGCGACTTATGTCAAAATTTGAAAAGGTTTTTTTCTCACGTGTTAAAGCATTCAGTTGAAAGAAAATTTTATATACACGATTGTTTTGAATGACAATACGATACTTAAATGATAATTAATAAAAACTAATTACCGTTTAATGTTGTGATTCTGTCATATGTTTATACAAATTTATATTAATTGCAACTATTTAAAAAAATTAGCTAAAATAAATTTTTTCTTGGTCGATCTAAGTAGGATTTGATTTTAAAAAATATTTATATTACTTGTTTTTATAACAATATCGTTGTTACAACAATGCAGATGAATGTTGAATTGTATTTTTTTAATGTTTTTAATTAATATCTTTTTAACTAATTGCGATATCGGACTGAATTGTGAATCTAAACCATTCTCGAATTTACTTGAACCCACACAAAAAATTTCATCGAAAAATGTCCAGAGGAGTTTAGTAAAAAAAACACACGCACAAAGATTTTTATATATAAAGATATATCCTGTTAGAATTCTCTCATTATAAAAAAATTGAATGAGATATTAATGATAAATACGAGACGAAATATTCAAAAGAATAATTGCACTTAAAAGTAGTCATTTTAAACTTCAAGCGTATCATTATGTATGTATATGAATTTTATTCAGTCGTAATGTTTTTAAAAAGTGTTTTAAATATTTTACTCTCGAAACATATTTTTTTCTGTCACAGAAAATATCTTTGATCAGAATCACTTTTAAAAATTATTTTAAATTAAGATTTCTTTTAAAACTTCTAAGATCTTTAACGAAATTATATTGGGTACTTACACAATATATTGTCAAATTAAAAGATGTCGCCAAAATACCACAAAAAACAGCCAATAGTGGAATCCGTTCTCATGCACGCTCGAACACATTAATGACAATGATGACATTCGGCGACATTTTTTTTAAATTGGTGATGTGTTTTGGTTTGGCGAAATTGGTCGACGGCATAATACGTATCGTATCAATTAGTTTGACAAATTTAAAATGTTAGTAATATTTTGATTTTTTTATTAATTAACTGCATCTCCACCGAAATTGCAAACAGAATTCTTGGCAAAATCTTATTATAGCTCACTCTTTGCCGAAGATTTTTTTTCAAGCGACGCCAAAATGTCGCCAAGGCTCATTTTTCGAAGTCGAGAACAAGGGAACAGGGGAAAACATGGGATTTTGCAGAAAGGAGCAAAAGAGAAAAAAAATCATGATTTTAAGGACAAATTCATGCAAAATTTAACCTCTAAAAATAGAAAATTAAGGACATTCTAATAAGAATAAAGTGATGACCAAAGGACAATAATGAAACTTTTAGAACTTATAAAATAACTAAACGAGAAATTTGACTTTTGAAAAATAGAAAATGAATAACAATTTGAAAATAAGAAATTGATGTTCGAAGAAGAAAAATTGTAACTGTTAAGATTTTAAGAACAAAATCCTCTAAAATATAGCTTCTTAAGGCTGTTGTCGGTTAATGTTAAAGAATAGGACCCGAATTTGGAATATTTTTTCAGATATAAGAGAAAAGAAAAATTAATATGATATTCTGGCTTCACTATCCTTTAGAGAGCAGGATTTTTTATCATACCTCCCATTTTTAACCGAGTTGATTCATATTTTCAGGTATAAAATGTGTTTCGCATATTTTATCCTGTACCGTAATATTAAATGGGGTTGCCTTCACGTATTAAAACAAAAAAGAAAGTATTCACGGAATATTTTCGAATTTTTAAAAACACTACACTGGTGTGCAAAAATTAAGGACGAGACGGTTTTTTCAATATAACTTTGTACAAAAGCTTTCCAAATCAACACATTTAATACGTAAGATCCCCAATACGTAAGGACATGTGTAATGTAAGCAACACTTATACTAAAAGAGAAATCAGAGGGATAAAAAGAAGCTTGATTGAAAAAGTAGCATGGAGCGCAATGCGACTGAAGGCCGAAACATCCCTGTGATGGGTGTCCAGCAAGAAACATCCGGTCTTTAGTAGGGGATATGATCTCCCCTGACTGCTAGGCAGGTTTCACAGCGTCTGCCCATGCTGAGAATGAGGGTGTCAATGAGTTGTTGAGGCATTGCTGCCCATTCGTCTTGCAGCGCCAATCGAAGCTCCCGAATCGTTACTGGTGGTAAGGTACGAGCTGCCAAGCGTCTGCCTAGAAAATCCCATACATGCTCGATGGTGTTGAGATCCGGAGATCGTGCCGGCCAATCCATACGTTCAATATCCTCACTCTCTAAGAGCTGTTCGGCAGCTACTGTGCGATGACATGGTGCATTGTCGTCCATGAAAAGGAACTGCAGACCCATAGCGCCTCTAAAAGACGCACATATGGAAGAAGAATCTCGTAACAATAACGGGTCCCGTTGACTGAACCTGCGTCGAAGATGTGAAGGTCTGTACGACTACCAAGCATGATGCCTCCCCAAACGAGAACACCGCGACCTCCATACCTGTCCCTTTCAATGATGTTCGAGGGATGATTGCGGCTTTCCCGCTCTCTCCAGATGAGTATGCGATGAGAATCGCTACTCAAACTGAATCTGCTCTCATCTGTAAAGAGTACTCGTCCCCATTCATTGTCTCTCCAATTCCGGTGTTCCCGGCACCACAGAGAACGCCTTCTCCGATGGGCAAGCGTTAAAGGTACACACGTACAGGGCGTCGTGCAAACAGACCACCACCGTGCAGTCTTCTGGCCACGGTAAAACGCGATATCGGTCGTCCAGTCGCCTGTGTCGTGTGTCTAGCGATTTCTCCCGCTGTCTGCCGCCTGTTTCTTCTGGCCTGTAAGACAATGTACCGGTCATCTGCGGGTGTGGTTCCTCGTGGACGACCACTACTGAACCCCGGATAGCTGTTCCTGTAGTTTGAAATTGTCTCCAAAGTCGTGAAACGATGCTGTGAGCAATTCCGAACTCTGCAGCCACACTTGTCACACTGCGGCTTTCCTCCAACTTCCCAATGATTCGACCTCGGGTAAAAGCATCCAGATGTCGTCTAACAGATTGATTATTTGCCATTTCTCGCTGAGGCAGCAACTCGGTGTGATTTTAACTGCTATACGGCGTGCAATCTCTTTGCCAGAAATACTGATCTTACACCGACAACATGCTTTATACTACTCAGACACTCCCCCATTACGTCTACCTGCATATCTGCGCATGTGCTACGGTACATCACCTTACTTAATCTCCTGATTGGTCTTTCTGTCCGCTCTGCCTCTTCGTTCAGCTGATATGCTAATTTTTCGACTTCGTCCTTAATTTTTGCACACCAGTGTATATTGTTAACAAAGGTACGAGTTATATAATATTGAAAATTTCCATGGAAATTGGGTCATTTTTCTGTCTGAAAATGTGCTTCGCGTTTAGTTAGAGCTGTCGTACTTTTACCGAAAACAGCCTTAAAATAAGATATTAGGAACACATTCCAAAATTACCCAAGGACTTTTGCTGAACCACGAATCTTTCCTAATGCTCTTACACACATGTGGATTCTCTCCTACTTCCGTACAGCATCTCCATTCATATATATATAGACATCAATTACAGTAAGATCCCGCTTAACGCGCGCGGGGTATACGTTCCATTAAAAAAGAGCGTAATATGAAAGAGCGTTAAACGAGGTTATCTCATCATTTAAATAATGGGGTTAGGGGAAGATAGGCAGAAAATTAGTCAGGTATTTTACCATTAAATTTATTAATTATGTTTTTTATAACAATAAAACAAACATTTATTTCTTACAAATATAGAAATATAATAAATGAATATACATATAAAATTAAATAAAATTCTTAGTCATGGTTTAATGGCATATTGCATTCAATTTCGTCGTCAGTCCGTATAGAAAAAGTCGTTTCCATTTCCTCTATTTTATTACTTCTACAACGAATAATTCTAGTTGCAGAGCTTGTCGTAGTTGCAGTTGCCGATGACAGTTTTTTTTTTATTCTTAAGAAACGTCCTAATTGTTGAAGTTGCCAAATTCAATGCAGCACCAATTTGAAATTGACGTTCACCAGTATCTAATCTTCTAATCACTTGCATTTTAATTTAAAGTGAAAATGCTTTTTCTTCTTGTTCTATTTTCGTGTTTTCTATTATCGCCCATGATAAAAACTTAATATTTGTCACTATAACAATCGTTAAAAACCAGAAGTTTATACTTACAATAACGTCAACAAATATTTGAAACGATAAAAATATGTTCGTATAACACCACAGGAAAGAAGAAACACAGATAAACTGCTTCGAATATCGGGAAGCCTAATGCTGCGTGCAATTTTGGGGATTAAAATAAAAGAGCGTTAAATCGAAACAGCGCTAAGCGGGGTCTTACTGTACATTCTTCCGAATACCGTTTCACAATTCGGATACATTCATACTTCACAGTAATCAAACCTTGCATTTAATAACTTCATTTTTTTCCTTTTGCTTCCAAATAAGAAAAAACCCGTTAAGCCTAACACTCGACTCGTTCTAAACAGTAACCGGCACACTCACACGTAGTTATCAATTAACAATAAAGTGTGGAGAAGATATGCAAATGGCTCAATTACCACTGTTATATAGTAAGTAGGGTTGACAAAACTAGTCACCGATTGGTAAGTAAAAACCGTGATTACCGATGAGTCTGAGTCACAGCTGATAATCTCAAATATCTGTATCAGAACCTATGGCACGACTAGAGGTAGTTGGATGTTTCACAACAACCATGGACTATCAACGAATATAAACTTTAAAATTAATTTACTGTGATGGAAAACTTTAGAAAAATAAATTAAAATTATACTTAATTGCGCATAACTAAAAACAAGTAATATATAAAAAAAATTTAAGTCAATTCCTACTTATAGATCAACAAAGAAAAATTTTATTTTAGCTACTTTTTATTAAATAGTTACAATTAATATAAATATGTATATACATAGGACAGAATCACAACATTGTGGTAATTAATTTTTATTAATTATCATTAAAGTATCCTATTGTCATCCAGAACAATCGTGTATATAAAATTTCAGTTCAACTGAATGCTTTAAAACGTGAGAAGAAAAAAAACCTTTTTAAATTTTGAAACAAGTCGCTAAAAGGGTTGCTAAGTTGCCAAAAATGATGCCAACGTGGCTGTATTTGTAATTCTTTGAATAATTAGTTTTAATCAATTAATTTTTATTAATTATAATTAAAAACTATTGTATTGTCGTCCAAAATAATCATGTATATAAAGTTTCAGCGCAAAATTGAGCACTTTAAAATGTATTTTATTAACGATTTAAAATTCCACCAAGATAAATAAATATATAGAGATTGTTACCTAATATTAGTAGGAATTGCAAAAAATAATAAAAGAAGAAAAATAAATGTTTTTCACAATGTATTTCATTCAAACATCGATAAAACGATAGACATTAAAATAATCTTGGTTTTTCTTCATGTATACAGGATGTTGCCAAACTCGTCTAACAAATTCAGAGGGGGGATAGGAAACAGCATGGTGACAACAAATCACCATAAAACATGGGGTGGCAAATTAAGTTTAGTCGGAGTAATTCGCATAAATGGTTATGAAGGGTGTGATGTGGAGTGTAATGAAAAGGGTCAATAAGAGGTAAGAAATACATTTATTAAACATAAAGCACGTTTACAACAAACAATTCATCACAGCTCGATGTCAGAAATGCAACAGCAAGTGGTTGTCACAGGAATTGTTGGAAGTTGCAGCCGTGTAGGTCATAGTACAGGCAACTTCGACGGACAAAGGATTGTCGAACACGTTCAAACAAATCCGGTGGGCTGGTGATGTCAGCTGAAGCGACGTCAATTCATGCTATGAGATCCTCCACTGCATCCACCGGTTTCTCATGCAAAAGCGATTTTAGATGGCTTCAGAAGAAGAAATCCAAGGGATTTAGGACCAGGAAGCATGGAGATCGAGCAATAGGTCTGCTGCGTCGTATCCACCTCCCAGGATATGTAGTATGAACAATGGCGTAGCGGAGAATATTAGAGCCCTCCGCAAAGTCAGGTTTTGGGTCCCCAGCTCAAATACATACTTGGAGTCAGTCAGGTTTTGGGCCCCCTAGAATCCCTGGGCCTCCCCGTAGTGCGTGTGTTGTGGGGTGTACATTACGCCACTGAGCATGAGGTTGTCACGTACCGCATTCGAAAAATGTGCTGGTGCACCATCATGCATGAACCGCACATTCTGGCGCGCAGTGACCAGCATTCTCTGCAGCATCTCGGGAGACGTGGGAAATTTTCGTACGTGCAGGTTTCTTTAACCCTCCAAATCTCCACATTCGTTTGGCCTTTCCCCTCATTTGGTTCATCATTTTCCCGACGGCAATTATGATGGCTATTATCTCCAATTAAACGGGGCTTGCGACCCCATGTTCTTTTGTGATTTGTTGTCCCCGTGCTGCCTACTATCACCTCTATAAATTTGTCGGGGAGTTCGGCAACGTCCTGAATTAGAATCTGATATGAATACATCTGAGCAAAAAGATTGTTGTTTTTTCTTGAAAGCTTATTTTAGACGCTTTAATCAAGTAGTACACATTATATACATACATAGTCGGTGCAGATGGATGACTTTTAAACTCTCTGGATGAAAACCATCGTAGTCTTCCGTAAGCTTGAGAAATAAATGCATCCAGATATTAAAGTCCTTCCGTTCCCAAAGTAATGGGATTTTGATATTTGTTGATATTAGCTCAAATGTATCTTCATCGTCATTTAATCATAACTTTACAAAATGTATCGTAAAATAGTCAATTCTGTTTTGTTTTTTTTCGACACCAACAAAGATACAATGTCGCACATATTATTGAAAAAAATTGTCAGTAAGAAGACTCCCTGCAATGAATGCCAAACAGTTCATATTCGCGCCACAGGTTCTTGGTAGTTCCTACGACGGGTAATTTTAAGTGTATCTTCTTCATCCGATGAGGAAATTCATACAATTACAGACAAAGTAATTAACTGTTTCGTTAGGGACAGTGGCAACGATAAACCTTGTTCCGATTCTTTTTATTGAATCGTTTGCTATATGCAACGTTATCATCCGATTTTATATTGTTTTAAGTACTCTAACTGTTAAGGGTTTTGCGTTTAGCAAAAAAATGGAAGAAAATGCAAAATCTTTGTTTGAAATTGAAAAACGCGCACCTTGAAATAAGGAAATCTTTATATATAAAAATCCCGTATTACGGTGTTTGTCCGCAACAAACTATACAACCGATCTAATATAAATTTGCATATTGTGTGTTTTTCGTTCAACTTAGATTACAGGATAGTTTTCACCTGAATTAATGATGACTAAATATTTTTATTGCCGGAAATGCGAAGAAATCGGGAAAAGAAAAAATTCGCAAAAGGTCGCAACGCACCCATGTTGAAGGAAGTGGATTTGGTCGGCCAAAGCACACAAAAAGTGAGTTCCCGACGTATTTTGGGGCGTGAAATCCGAATTTCAAATTTGTTTTCAAAAATATCTTTAACTTTGCCGGATAAAGCCGGACGACCGTATTTTAGACACATTATGGCAAGGGCTTATCTTAAAATCCTTGGAGCACGAACACTTGGTCCCTGGCGTATTTTAAGACGGACAATCTGAATTTGATATCCGATTCGAGAAATTCCCGAAACTTTGCCGGATAATTCCGGACGACCGTCTTATATGCAGACCGTGACAGGGGCTTACCCTCAAAGTCTTGATGCGTAAAAAGTGCGTTTCTGGTGTATTTCGGACGTGTTTTGAAATTGGATTTCAGAAAGTCCCGTAACTTTACTGGATATTGCCAGAACAAGGTGGAATGGCTTCGCGTTCGAGTACCACCTATGGATTTCCATACCCTCTAGCAGCTGAACTTGCACGCGCTGGGGCGCCGAAAGTCAATTTTGGACTTTGTTTCGGGGTGGGGAACGAAAATCTGAAATTGGGTTTTAGGAATTTCGGTAACTTTTTTTTTGATGGATAAGGCCGGACGACGGTAATATTCCATTAAAAATTGGTAAAAATCAACTTTATTCACCTCACTTACAAAATTAAATCTTCAAATGTTGTATAGCAACTTGACAAGTAATTCATGTGTATTATACAATACTCAAATAAGAGGTGATAAAAATATTATTTTTCTGCTTAATTTCAACTTTCCGAAATTATAAACGAAGATTGATTTAACTACATTGAATAGCTTAGAATAAATCAACGTATTACAACAAAACCACAGCAACGCGTGGTCGGGTCTGCTGGTATATTATATATTTGTTTAAATTCCTATAACATTTAATTTAATATAATAACTAGAGATTATTTTCCGTAAAAAATAACAAATCTGATAAATTTAATTTTTCAAAAATGACAATATCTGACGCAGTCGACAAATTTAACTGTTTCTGAGTTTCGATGTACAGGAGCAAACAGAAGATAAAAAACAGAGTATTTTAATTGATTCAATTCTTTTTATCTAATTTCTCATTGAAATAAACATAGTAAATTTTTTGTAGTAATATACTCAGTAAGAGTTAACCTTATTTATACAAATAATGACCATTTTTAATGACGATAATCAATAAAACTTTATTTACTTTCAAGTATACCATTCGCTATTTCCTCGTAGAGCATCTCTAGAATTAATAGACTCGCTAAATTATACACCCACAAACCACTCAATACTTAAAATAATCCTCTTTTTATCGCTTGAAAATTTATGTACCCACTGAGATTTCAAATGCGAGTTGTAGAACGGATGTTGCTAAATTATTACTGAGGGTGTGGTTTCAGTAAACATCTTATAGTGAGTTCGTCGTTTCAAACCACGCCCCTGTCTGACACGAATAAACGCTTCACAATTTAGAAATAGTATACATAAATTGGGAAATATGCAGTATGCCCATTAATGTCCCTTGCCATAGTTTTAACTTCGCAACGGCAGTCGCTATGTTCAGAGGTGTATAGGTATAGTAAAGTACCTATACGCTACTGAATAAAACCACCTTATACTGCACCACTTGGTGGCAAACTGCGAAGTTAGCATTCCTATCTTGAAAACGGAACGAGATGGGAGGGATACGGGTGAGTAATCTACAAAGTTGTAGAGCAGAGGTGTCCAACACGCGGCCCGCCAGTACGTAAGTAGCGGGGGGACTCTTTTTCAAAAAAAAAAAAAATTTAAATATCAGTTTTTAAAGTTTTTTTCATTTTTAAATTTATTTGAGGGGAAATTTATATTTATATATATCAGGGGTGGGCAGACTTTTCCAGGGCACGGGCTACTTCTAATTTTTTCCAGGTGTTGCGGTCCAGCCAGTGGCGTAGGTGTAGTGAGCTAAAAGAAAGAATACAATACGGTCGGGCCTCCATTTTACGAATTTCCTATTTAGCGAAATTTTTCTTGAAACCAAGAACATTTTCCGATTTTCTTCGTAAAATTACAAATAGCGAAGTGCATTTTCTATTCAAAGAAAGGTTCTCTTATGATTCGATTTTTTCCCCGATATTTTTAAAAATACCGTATTTATACTCGAATATAAGCCGCACTTTTTCTCAATGTTAATGCTACAGAAAATCGGGTGCGACTTAGAATCGAATGGAAAAAAATTCGTTGGATGGGGTATTTAGAGCAATTACAACTTCACGCATGTATTTAATAAAGTTTGTAATACTGATAAAATAACTGCTTATTCACTTCTTATTAGTTTTCCTTTTAAATTTATTTTAGTTTCGTAAAATTAGATCATGACAAGCCCCTCATTTTAGACTATTTTTCAATTTTCACAAAATCTTGCTGAGAATTTGGGGGGCAACTTAGAATTGATGGCGAGTTAGATTCGAAAAAATGCGATATTTCTGGACTTTCGTAAGATGGAAGGATTATTAGGTCTTAATGAAAACGATCACCCCAAAATGTCTTGGTGATCCACCGGTCGGTCGCGATCGACTTAGTGCCCACCCCGCATATATATAAACCTACAATGTATTTGCCTGTTATCTGTTCTTGTTATAAAATAAATCCTTTTTGATAATAGAAATGTCCCTTGATAATAGAAATTTAAATAGATTTATATTTTATCAAAGAGTTCCATTTAATTTTACTATAATAAATTACTTTTTTTAATAAATTCCGAATTGCATTACACATATCCTTTACTATGGATGGTACATGATTCTCTATGTGTGTGTGACTTTCATTTCTCCTCCTCCTTTTCTGTTTGGAGTGCCCAAAAAGCAAGAGGCAGTCAGAGATGTTTTTTTAAAGTTTAAAAAGAACTATTCCGGACGGTTAAGATAAAGGGCAATGTGTAATTAATCGTTTGCGAGTGACAGCACAATCGAATTTCAACAGTGAATAACGGAAGATCAATTCAAAAGGAACACCGTAATTTTCAAGAAAATGGTAACACACACTGTTATATTTTAAACATTATTTGATCATTGCATTATTATATTATATCAACATTATTATATTATCTATGTCTGTATACATGAAAAACAATGAAAACAATAATAATAATTCATTCTGTTTTAAATTTTCAATCAAATAAATGTTTTTTTTTGTTTCCTCATCTGATATAAAGGTACATATTTTTATGTGCGGCCCGCGAGATTATAATGTTTTTCCGAAGGGGCCCGCAAGGTCATTTGGGTTGGCTACCCCTGTTGTAGAGCATCATCGATTTATTTCAAAAAGACACCTTGTGGAAATTAAAATGCAAAGAATAAAACGGTTAAACCAGAAATTTGTTTTCTTCGTAATTTCCTACTCTGTAACGCGAGAAAAACAAACTGAGGAAAAAAAAAACAATTAGTTATAACTATACTTTTTTATTTGAGATAGCTGGTATACCCGTTCTTCGCACGGGTGAACTGAAAAATTAAACAACACAGATTGAAGGAAAAAGAAGTTTTTAATGAGTTAATTTTATGTGAATTGCAAATTAAACAAAAAAAGCTTTTTGCGTATCTCAGTTCAACAAAAAAAGAAAGAAAAAAAACACCTTTGTTAAATTTTAAGTATGTAGATCTAATAGCTGATAAAGAGGATTTTTTTTTTTTTATAATTCCTCGTAACACTCTTGAGGGTCGATTTTTCAAAATACCTCCCTAAGCTGATCTCTGCTCAGAAAAAGTAACACATTGTTAAAAGTTTTGCGTAATGAACGCTTAAAGTAGTGAAAATAATTTATATCTGAAAGTGTAATACATTAATATTACTTTCTGTTGTATTTATTTTATTTTAAAATTGTAATATTCGCAAGCAACGCCGTTTCTTAAATTATAATGGCGATTCAATGAAAAACATAGCGAAATGTTAACGATAGAGTCAAGTTGGCAAATGCCTAGCTACTTTCGTAGCTCGAGCTTTATTAGAGCTTTGTAAGACCCGCCGTGTAGGGGTGCGATGCACATTAATACTTTATCCAACCGCATTATGATTTACTGCAGTTTCTTTCATACAATTTTTTTTTGGATCACTACATGTACAAATTAAGGGATATACATAAACAAAATACTCCACTTCGGAAAATTTAATCCGTTAGAGGTAATAAATTAATTAAAGATATTCCACTGTAAAATTAATTATATACACCGCTCACTTAAAATAAGTAGTGGAATCATTTTCCAAGGTCTTCACTAACATACAAAAACATAAGACACTTAAATTCTCACTGCCGGTTGCAATGCACATTTAGATCCTCGTTCGAAAGTCACTTTAAGTACGTGGGAGCATAGAGAACGAAAAGTTGGCTCAAGCGTCCGCAATGCGTCCTTTAAGGTCCTGCAATATTTGTGGAGGGGTTTCAGTACCACTACTGAATATTTGTTTCAGGTATCCCTCAGTAAAATGTTCAGTGGAGTCCAATCTGAAGAAAGATCCTTTCTTCAACACCACCGTTCCAAATTATTTGGCCAACATGACGGCACCCCTGCTCACAAGGCATCTTCAATAAAGCAGTGCCATGTCAAAAAATTAGAGAATCAAATAATTTGGAATGCTGGTTTCGACCTCCATGTTAGCAAGATCTGATTCCACTTAACTTTTTCCTCTGGCCGAGTTACGGCAAATTACATAAAATTAGCCGCCCATCCAGTATAGTATTTAATGACTCTGACTGCGGTGCCGTAGGGCCTGGGTTCGAATCCCCAAGAAGGCATGGATGTTTGTACATGAATAGTTGTACTAGCGGGTACTCTAAATAGCCGTTGAGCCGCAAGTCCTCTCGTGAGGTTGGTGGAAGCGGTAGAGAGGTGGGAGACATTTGACCACTCCCAAGTTGTTCTCCCTCAAAATTGGGGTGGAGCCGAGCAAAATCGTACTGCCACCTGCATGGGGTTCAAAGCTAAGGCAAAAAAACGACAAGCCTAAAAATGTAGCCCTTAGCCGCGATGAATTTCGTAGACATTGATCTGATGTTACGTTCGATCAGGTGGCATAAGCAACAACAACTGTATAAAGTTAGAAAAACCAGAAATGGGTCTACCAAAAATGAGTATTAAAACTATTCAAAATATATCAAGGCAAGTCTGATAATTCAAACTAGCATAAATGTACTGCTATGAAACTTTTTGAACATGATATCTATATTATTTTCCAGAGAAAGTGCTAAAATAATTCTTACTGTAGGAATATTTTTCAATCTCAGTCTCTATATATTTATTTATCTTGGTGGAATTTTCAATCGTTAATAAAATACATTTTAAAGCACTCAATTGAGCTGAAATTTAATATACATGATTATTTTGGATGATAACACAATAATTTAGTTATAATTAATAAAAATTAATTGATTTAAACTAATCATTTAAAGAATTACAAATATAGCCACGTTTGGCCACTTTTGGCGACTTGTGTCAAAACTTATAAAGGTTTTTTTCTCACGTTTTAAAGCATTCAGTTGAACTGAAGTTTTATATACACGATTGTTTTGGATGACAATGCGATACTTTGATGATAATTAATAAAAATTAATTACCACTTAATGTTGTGATTCTGTCATATGTATATACATATTTATATTAATTGTAACTATTTAATAAGAAGTAGCTAAAATAAAATTTTTCTTGGTTGATCTAAGTGGTGACTTGACTACTAATTGACTTTAAAAAAATGTTTATATTACTTGTTTGAGTTATGGTTTATTATTTCAATAATAGCCAAACATGTATGTCATAATATCTTAATATTTATTCGATCAGAATAATTTTTTTAAATATATGTCTCTAAAATGTTTATATTTAAAGAAACCTTTTAAATTTCAGTACTCCTCCTAAATAAATGTATGTAGTTAATTTTAGTGATATTTTTATTGATATAAATTTATTATTTTTTCTCTGACTGTTTTAAATTTTTTTAAAAATTGCAAAACTTCACTTATATGATACAGATATTATTGCCTCTGATCTGAAACGTGCATTCCTAGCCCTGGAAAAGAAGGTAGAAAAACCTCTATGAAAACCAGGAAACCTAACCAGGAAAAACTAAATACATACATGGCACTAGAGCAGTGGCCTTCAAAATGTTTTCCATGGAACCCTGGGTTTCCACGAGGTATACCCAGGGTGCCACGAGTCCCAATAAAAAAAATAGTAAGAAAAATTCGAAATGTGTAAGCAAAACGGATTCAAGTTCTTTATGAAGTTTATATGAATAACTGACTCTTTACTGAATTTTGTTGATTTATACATAACTTTATTTTGTAATACAGCAGAGCGTCGTTTATCCGAATCAATTGCGACGGACAGCGTTCGGATACGCGATTGTTCGAATAATCAAAAACCGAATGCGATCCATGCAGTTATGAAACCGGGCATTATACGAATATTGAAAATCATCACATGCGGGAAACGTACTTGAAGAAAAAGCAAAATGGGTGCAAAATGTCGCAATTTTACCTTTATTGTGGAAAATAATCACTTATTTTCGCTGTTCACAACTCAACAAAAGAGCACGAATACACCCTCTCCCTTGGAAACAAACTGACCTAATATTCCGCGCAGATGTTTACCAAATCACACAACTGAAATTTCCCAAATATGCCTGACCTTGGGTTTTCCCGTCACTTTTAGCCTCTCGCGAAACAACTGTTGAGCATTGCACTGTTCGAAAACGTATTCATATACAGTATATGTAGTAGACAAAAAAAACTGGTTCGGATATTTGACGCTCCAGATAATAAACATTCGGATAATTGACGTTCTACTGTACTTCTTAGTTTCTTTTATCATAATATAATTAAAGAATATTCAAAAATTTTTTTTTTTTTGGTAGTACCTATTAAATTGTTTACCATTCCAAGTTCCACGAAATAATTTTATAATCGTTAGTATAATGTTTTACAATAGTAAATAGTTTTCTAATGGAAAATGCCCCCTTTTTTATTGTAGAAAATAAACACCCATAATGAAGGAGAGAGAACAACGTATTTACATATCAACAGATTCTATATTAAAATCTAAATTCAAGTAAGAACAGCATAAAAATTAATATTGTACCTTAAAAAATGCTAGTAATCTACTTATTTTACTGAATTCAAAAGGCAATCATACTATTGGAGTGTTTTTTAATCCAAAAATGTTATATATAATTTGTGTCCTATTCTTTATCATTGAGTGAAGATATTTTAAGACGTTTTTCAATTTTAGAATGAAAACGTATTCCTTAGATTTAATGTATGCAGTAGTTTCTATGAATTTGAGCAATGAAGTTAAAACTATATTGTTGTAAACTATTCTATTGTTATACTAAAATCTTAGATTCATTCCAAAACAGAACCCTTCAAAAAATAATTCAAGCAAATTTTGTGATATTGTGAGAGAAAAAATTCATAAGCTGGGGCTTAAATATTGCCAACCGGCATTTATGGCAATGACAGACGAAATATATATATATGCGCAAATCAAAGCAGCTTACAGTTAGCTGTTATTACTAAAACTCTAGCGGATAGCGACGATAAACAGCTGGCGATATTTTATCTGTAGCTGGTAGCAACATTTGACAATTCATCACCAGCGGCCGACTGAACGAACAATGCTAAAAAATTTAGAAGTCATATGTTTCACAGCTATGGGTATTTTACATTCAAAATATGTTGCAGTAAATAATGAAATACTATTTTACAATTCATTGTTCTTTAATTTATTGAAATTTAATTAATATTAAATAAATTTAACAACTATTTTTTAAGCCACAATACTTTAAAAATAACTCTCTGTTTCAAAATAAATTTAAAAATCACTATCCATCAACTAATGTTGAATTTAAATCTTACTAGTTGCATAACCCGGCTTTGCACGGGCTTTTTCGAGTGCATATAACTTCTCCCTTTATTATATCTATATTTATGTATATTATGTCAATTTATGTAACTAAAATTCCCTTTTTTAAAATTTCTTTCACTCCCCCCAGATGGGTTTCTTTTCCCTCCGTTCTATTTCTAGACTTCTAGACTGATAGGGGGAGGAGAGGTACCTTGCTGACACTTCAAAGGAAAGTGAATATGTAATTTGCAAATGTATAAAGTTTAATTTTTTTAGGGCTTGGTTTTTTTAGTTAGCCTCATATAAATACATTCGTTTCTTCACTCTCGAATTTTAATAATGTAAATTCACTAAGCCTTATATCTGATACAATTTAACTGCGTTTTTTCTATCTAGGTTGGTTTAAATTTCTTAGAGTTTATCATTCGATACAGGTTGCGGGAAAATTATACTGGCTCTAATTCAATGTACTATTTTTAGAATTTTAGTTTTTAAAATTTATTTTAGATTCATTAGATAACAGTTGAAATTGAATATTCAATTCTAAATGTGCATGCAAATTAGCAAGTCACTCGCGAACCATTCGTTGAAGTTATTTTCAAAACGAGTTAGTGCTAATCGTTGCGAAAGAATGAATCAAGTCACAGCAACCGTTAATCAGCCAATATTTTTTTTTTAATTTTTCTATTATGTTATAAAATTTCTAGTAACTATATAAATATATGTACATCATTATTATAAATGTACTTACTACGAATATTTCTGGCACTCTTGATTTCTTAATAAGTTTTTGTATAATAATGTTACATTTAACCTTATAAAGCCGTTGGCATCAATAGACGAATAGTAAGGCTGGTTGAACTCAAGGGCTTAAGGCTCTTTTTGCTATATGTACGAGAGCGTGAACTTAACGCGGAGAGGATTTACAAACAAAAAAAATGCCTCAATTTTTATAAAAACTTGTGCAATTATAACTCTCACACACACACATGTATTTGTTTACAATACAGTGTTTTTAAAATTTGAAAATATTTCATAAATAGTTAATTTTTCCTTTTAAAATGTGAAAGGATAGCTCATTTAACATTACAGTATAGGGGAAAAAATGCGAAACACATTTTATAAAAGACAAAATGTGTCAACTAGGATAAAAATGAATAGTATGATAAAATATTTGATTCTCTACAGGATGTTGAAGCCAGAATATATTTTTAATGTTGAAGTAATTTTATATATGAAAACAAATATTCCGAATCTGGGTCCTATTCTTTAACATTAGCCGAACACAGCCTTAAAAATATTTGTGCGCCGTTTTTTCTAGGATTGTATTTTCTCACTATCTGAATATGCATATGAATTGTACCTTTCAATTGTTAACATCCCTCTTTACTAGATTGAGAATAAAAAGAAAAATAAGGATGGCGCCACAATTTCTGAATTCTGTATAATTTTTGTTCTGCGTATCCTTTTACGTCAATGTTTTATTTTAAAATTTTCGTTATTAATTCAAGCTAAATCACGATTGAATGAGCTATGGAAGTTCTTGAACTGACCTAGAAAGAGTAAGCTATGCAATACGTATGAAGTTAGTTTTTTGACTTTTTTTTACTATAGATGTTCAGCTTTTTTTTTAACTCACAATAAATTTTCAGTAATTTTTTTACTAACAATTTTTTTTCAAGCTTCTTAACTCCTTAAACGTTCAGGTTTTTTGCCCAAAATGTTCCAAAAAATGGCGCGTTTTTTTATTGCATGCAACTAAGAGTAATACTTAATACACATAACGTGAAAATGGAAGAATTTTATTTTAGTTTCTTTTTTTTTTTTTTATTTTTAAAGTTTTCACGTTATTTTTTATTTTGTAATTGAGGAACACAAAAACACCTAAATGATTGCTTTTTATAAATACACTTTGCATGCTGTGAAGAATGTTTCATATATCTTAAAGAATTTATCTCACACATACAAAATTTCATGTTCGTACCTCTTTTTCAAACGTTTGAGGATTTTGAATCTGTATGCATACATATATGCGCACACAATTGGAAGCATGGTGTAATACTAAGTCTCACACTGCAATGGGAACAAAGATAATATCGGCTTTTTTGGATTATATTTCCATTTTCATTTTTTCTCAAGGAACAACTTGCCTTGCCAATCCCTGTTCTTTATCGAATATTTTCAAGAATCTAAATACGTGCCTTCAATGAAAAATTTCCGCCTTTACCAAAAAGAAAATCCCGGATGAGAAGTGTTTCAGCGCCATGGACAAACTGCATCTCTTAAAAATACTAGCACTTATAATATGCTTTAAAGAATTAAGAATACGTGCAAATCAAAGATAGAAAGAAGAAAATATCAGTGCCCGTACATTGTACGGGCAAACCAGTTGCGGGGTTAATGTAGGGATGGTGATCTGAGATCGATTAATCGAAAAATCGATTTCTCCGGACAAAAAAATCGATCTTTTAAATCGATATGTGTGTATCCCTGAATCAATATTTCATCCTAAAAAATCGACATTCGATTTTTCTCTGTTTTGGTAAAAATCATAAAAATATTTACAATTAGTTGTATGTACTATCTTAAAAACCCGCAATATTACGGTGTTGAAGGTTAAAGGGATAATTTACTGGCAAGAACAAAAAAAAAAACTCAATTTATCATCACGTTCACTCAATAGCCATGATGTATATGAGTATCGTGGGATCATCATCTGTTCCTTGTGAGCGCCTTTTTTCGATTGCTGGTAACATCGCAAGTGATGAGCGGAACCGCTTAGATGCCAGTAGACTTTGACAGACTGTTGTTTTTAAAAAGCTTAGATATTAAGCATTGGGAACTATAAGCTATATTATCTATTTTCTAAACTTTTTAATGCAACAAATACATTTAGAAAATAAATGTCTTTTATACCTGATACTTTGATATGGAAAAAAAATAATTGTAATTATCGAATTACCTGAACTAAAAAATTCCCTGATTTTACTCATAAGAGATCGTTTATTATGATATCTTTCTTGTTTTTCATAAAATGGATTTATATTTACATTGTAAATGCAGACTTGGAAAAAATCGATTTTTTTAGAAATCGATCTTTTAAGACTTCGATTTTTGTGTGAATCGATTCATCAGGTTACGATTCGAATCGCTTTAAAAATCGATCTTTTTTGGAAAGAATCGCCATCCCTAGGTTAATGCAGAAAATACATTCCAGGAAGCAAAAAAAAAAAAAAAAAAAAAAATCAATGAGTTTACGTCAATTGAAACTATTTGAACGAAATATGTAAAATTCTAATATCTATGGATTCATTGTTATTGCATTACATTTTTCATCTTCTTTCGAAGATTCTATCAACGTGACACATATATTTCAGCAGTGTGACATATACACATAAATCCTTTTAAGTGTTGAAGAATTAGAACTATCAGAACTTTTCTCTCTTTTCTTTTCTGTTTAAATTTCAATAAGAAGGCTCGAAATTTGTTGAGGATGAGTACACGCATCATTATCCCTTTTTCAAAAATGTTACAAATGGTCGAATGCAAGGAGAATCTTTTTTATATATATAACTGATCATTCATACATGCACCAGTTTTCTCATACTTTAACTAGTGGCGTAACGGAGAACATTTGTGGCACCCTTGAAATGTCAAGTTTGGGGCTCCCAAATTAAATTTTACAGAGGTGGCAGTCAGGCTTCGGGCCCCTGGAACCTTGTCTCCCCCCCCCCCTTGCGATGCGGGGTTGCGGGGGTGTACGTTACGCCATTGACTTTAACTGTACTGTTATTATTAGAATGAAAATAATTTTAGAAGCTTTTTTATTGCTTTTTTTTTCTTTTGGAAGTAAAAAGTTTCAAAATTTCAAAATTTTTGGAATAACTCTTTTTAACAATATGTCTAATTAAAGTATTTATTTGTATAGTATTAATATATGTGTAAAGTTTCAAATTATAAGATGTCTTTTTTTTTCAAGATACATCCTTTTGTGTTGAAATTTATACTGTTGTAAAATAGAGATTTCATGTAAAAACTTACCAATAGTTAATGTATACCTATGCCATAGTATGAGGATCGGATTTCGGATTTCGGAGGTCATCTTCAATTTCAAACAAAGTAAAAATTTTTATCTTCATTGGAAGTTACGGATTTATAGTTTTTTTTCTTTTTAAAAATTGAAAGATCCGTTTTTAATCGATTTTCTTAAAGTGTTGCCCTTATATAAGCGAAACTTTTAACAAATTCAAAATACATTGCTTTCCCATATACTTCATAAATATACCTACACTATAAAAGAAAAGTCTGGACAGAAATAGCAATGAATGCATAACCAAAATAATTCTCTTCAGTATATTTCATCCCCTCTCAACACGAGCATTTTTTATATCTTCCATTTAAAATAGAGAGATAAACAATTCCAAATATTTACTTTCAAAGAGGCCAAAGCCAGCATTTAATTCTACATTCCGGAAACGAATAGAAAAAAAACCTATCTGTCCAAGTCCAAGATGGCTGCTCTATTGTGTTGTGTATTATCTGGCGACTTGGCGATCTTCCACAAGGCTACTGCCTTTGAATCATTCTTTCTTCTTTGTTCTAAATCAGACTTCGATTGAAATAAAGAACTCTTTTTCTTTGATGGAAAGGGATAAAAAAACATCTTGACTTTGAATTCGGGGTGGTAAAAAAGGGGGATGACTAGATTTTGATGTGAAGAACCGTCTCAAAAAAGAAAGGACTCTGTTATAACGTTGCTTGTCAGTTCGGCGAGCCAGCTGTCTGTAAATTGGCTGCTTGCTCCTTTTTCTCTTTCGAACACGACTCGTTTCAGATGTGTTTAATCAATGTTGTCATTCTGAATGTAAGACATGCATGGAATTTCAATTTAGTAAAATGCGATCCAGAACTGTTCCGTATCAGATGCAAAGTGTAACGGCAGTAGCTTAAAGAATGCTATACTTTAAAAGATGTAGGAGCAAAATAATATAAGTTGTAAATACAGTCGGATCTCTACATAACGAAGTCGCAAGATCCCGAAAAAAGTTCTTTATATGGAAATTCGTTATACAGAGGTTCATCTTTTAATGTACTTTATAAACCACATAAAACAAATTTTAAATTCATAAACACTATATATTTAAAAAAAAGTTATTATTCACACCCTTTTTTAAAATTAATATATGTTTATTTTATATATCTTATCCATCAAAAAGGAAAGAAAGAAAGAAAAACTGCAAGGAAAACAAGAAAAAAGAATGGTGAAGAATTCACTGTATTTTCAATACTAAGAAAATAACTTTATACTAAAATTACTGAATTTTAAGGACATTTTATAATTTAAAGCATACAAGTAATATTAGACATACATTATTTTATAATTAGAACACGGAACAACTCCACTGAGGGTGAAAGAGGATATCGAAGATGTTTACAGTGAACTGGGCAATGGGGATTAAAGGTTGCATTTCTTCAATGATATGTCCAGAACTCTATTGCTCTCGGCGAGTTAGGAACTAATAAAACTAGTTCAAGGTTTATGATCACCATAAAATGTGTTAAAGAGGAATAATTTGAATTTTTTTCAGAAATAATTTTAAAAAAAGGGAGAACAAAAATTAAATCACAAAAGAAAAAGTTCGTTACGTAGAAAATGCATTTCGTTATAGAGAGGTTATTTTACGAAGAAAATCATGAAATGTTCAAGGTTCCATGAAGAAGTTCGGTATATAGAAAAATTCGCAATATAGAGGTTCGTTATATAGAAGTTCGACTATATTTAGATTATAAAGCTCTAATGTACCAGCTACTTTGAATTGGTGAGAATGCATTTTTAATCATTTTTAAACTAAATACATGTGGTTATCAAAATAACGGAAACACCTGTGAATAAATGAGGCATTTTTAATGCGTTTCGTAAGGATTAAAATATAATAATGACTACAAGCTTTTTTTCATGAATAGAGATGTATAAATTCTGGTAGTATGTGATAGCTTTATTGAAGTTCTGTGAGGCTTGGATTTTTTTTCAAAATCGTAAAAGGTTAGGCTTCTCTTATTTTCAAAGAGGCCAAATCGTAGGAGCCCGTCTAGTGGAGAAAGTGAGACCGAAACATCCCAACTTTTAGGCTTTTTTAGAGGTACGGTGTCGGAAATCATGACAGCATAAACACAGCGCGGCAAGACATGCTCGGTAAAGCAAAATAGCGAACGGAAAGAGAAGCGCAGTGAAAGAGACCGACGGATATTGAATTGGATTGTTATGTCTAAAAAGCAAACAATTGCCGCAAAAAAGGTGACCGCAGAGCTAAATCAGCATCTTGATTCTCCACTTTCAATGATTACAGTTAGAAGGCACTTTTATAAACAAAACATTTATGAAAAAGTAGCAATTCCCAAACCACTTGTTACAGAAGTTAATGCCAAACATCGTCTCCAGTAGTGTCTCACTCACAAAAGCTGGTCTATTGATAAAAAAGTGAAAAAAAGTAATGTGGTTTGACGAATTGTCTCTCTCTCTCTCTCTTTTAACACTTTTCCCAACAACTGGAAGGGTGCAAGTTTGGCGTACACCTCCACAAGTATATGATCGTGATTGTCTTTTTCCAACTGCCTAGCATGGAGGTGGATATGTCGTGATATGGGCAGTAGGGATTGCAATACCGGTATTTTGAGCCATTTGTACAATTTTGTAATGCCGGTATTCATAAGTTTAAATACTGTTTTTTCGGTAATTACTAGAAAAATATATACTAACTGAAAATAAAACAGAACATATGCTAATATTAAATTCTAAAACACGTTTGAACAGTTTACTCCTTATGATGGAACGATTATTGAAACTGAAAAGTAGAATCCAAAAACAAATGATCGACTTAAATCTACAATTAAATATTTTCGATAGTGAATTCTTTTAATAGGCAGAACTGTATCAGCTTTACTTCTAATAAAACTGGCTGTTGAGGCAATATGTCAGAGAGATTCTGATTTATTAACAGCTCTATGCAATAATAAATTTCATGTTGCAGTCACTAAATGAACAGCTCGCATCACTATCCGAAGAATTATATACTACATTAAAAAATCGAACAGAAGAAAGGCATACCGAAATAGAAAATGTCTTATGGTATTTACATAATTTTAATTGTTTTAAAAGTGAAAAGAAAAAAGAAAAAAAGAGACTAACCAATTCAAATTTGATAAAGTTTATAGTAAATTTACTTAAAATGTTTTGCCCACAAACCTATCCACATTCAGATGAATTCGGCATAGTTATTGAAGATGACGATGACACTAATGTCCATAATGAAAAGGAGTTGTCTCTTGAACAAAATAGAATTAAGGATAGCTAAAAAGTTTCAAAAAACCAAAATACAATACAGAAATCAGCTATATCCAAAACCATCCGACGAAAATTCGATTTATTTGAAGATGATGAATTTAGAGGTAAATAGCTGGAAAAAGAGTTATCGTGCATTGCGAACAATACCACCTAACATACATGACATAAGAGCATTGTCGTCAGCTGATAATTTTTGCACAAAATCACGTTCCGGGCTTAAAGACAGTACAATAGATGCATTATGTTTTTTAAGTCGCCCATCCGTATAGTGGTTAGCGACGCTGGCTGCTGTACCGTAGGGACTGGGTACGAATCCAGGAGAAGACATGGGTGCAATGTATAGTGCCTTCGCGGCATGGAGGTACTCTAAATAGGAGTCGAGTCGCAAGTCCTCTCGTGTGGTTGGTGGAAGGGAAAGAGAGATGGAAGGCCTCTGACCACCCCCAGAATGTTCTCCCTCTAAATTGGGGTGGAACCGAGCCAAATCGTACTGTCACCTGTATAGTGCTCAAAGCTATGGTTAACGACAGGCGTCACTTAGCTCTTTGCCATGATGAATTTCGTGGGCCTCGATCTGGCCTTTGCCGATCAGGTGGTAACATAACAACAACAAGATCACATTTCAAAAATTTGTAATAGTACCACAGACTAAATAGTGATATTTACACTTTTTTGTGATTTAAATAAATAAGATGTTCCTTTTTACTTTATGGGGATTCTTTTATGTACTGTTATAATTTATAAGTTAAAAATTATTTTTTGTGAGATATTTCCTCTCTCTTATAAAACTGGCAAGTATAAAACAAAGAAACACATGTGTTTTCTCTTTCTTAAATTTCTACTGAAAACCGGCATCCCGGTATTAATATCTAAAAAATACCGAATACCGGTATTGAATTTTTGATCCGATATTGCAATCCCTAATGGGCAGCAGTGTCCTAGTTTTCTGCTGGACCAATCGTAACCCTGAAAGGAAGGATCAACGGGGAGAAGTATAGAGAATTTTTAGCTGAACAGGTCCACCATATGATGCAAACTTTGTTTTTTGCAGGAGAAGGAATTATCCAGGATGATTTTGCATCTATCAATTCGGCGGGACTTGTCCAATCATGGTTTGATGAGCACATCTACCTCTTTGCACGCACAGTCACCCAGCCTCAATATAATTAAACCGTCATGGTCTATTTTAAGGGAACATGGTACGATTCACGCAAATTCTTTTTAATTTAAGGATTTTTAAAATTTTTTTTGGTTGCCTCCTGAGTATGTATACTATGTTAAACAGATTTTGTGCTCAAAATTTCATAAAAAGCAAGCCATATAATTTTTTAAGGAAGAAACTTAAAATTTGTGAAGTGATTTTAAAATGCTACTCCTCCCCTACAAAAATTTACGTGCACTTGCATGAAATTTGATTTACAAATACGTCAAACTATGTATAGTAAAATTTGGTATGGATTTTGCGTTAACGTGATTGGTATGTATACAATATTTCTTTTTATGAATGTTTATTGAAAATTCCTTAAAAAATGTATAAATTCTGAGTTCAATTATTTTTAGAAAAATAAGTGTTGCTTTGATTTAAAAATGCATACCAACTTTTGTTACAATGGGTAAAAAAAAAATTTCAAAGCATTAGGCGCAATAAAAAAAAAGCCTTAGCATTTTAAATGAAGACAAACTAGTTATTTTATCTTTCTTAGATAAGTCAGTTTAAAGTTTTGATTTACTTTTGGGATGTAAATAAAAAGAAAACGTAAAAGCTATAATGATTCTACGTTTTTTAAGCTTAGAGCTTTCAAATTTTGTGAGGTTTTAGAAAAGTATATAAAGAATAATTCAGGCTAAAAAAATTAAATTTGATATTTTGACCGATTTTGGTCAATCGAAACGTACTGTGCTCCTTAAAGCGTTCAATACGGAATCGATATCCTCCACCGTCACCTTTCCCAGAACTTTCATAATATCTCCATGAAGAATGGCGCAATATGCCTTTAAACATTATTCAGCACTTAGATGAGTTTATTCCTAGGCGAGTCCAGGCTGTATTACATACCAAAGTTGGTTCTACATCATACCGATAAAGGATTCTTCATAAATCTAAGGTGTTTCTATTATTTTGATAACCACCTGTACCTTTTCAAACTATGACTAACATATTTACTTGAATAGAATAAAATGCTTCAGGGATATATATGTGTGGGCAGTACATATATAGACAGCATGTGTGTGTGTATATGCAGGGGCAGCTCTAGGGCCGGACCCTGTCCGGGGCGGCATTTGGATCGAATTTGAAAAACCTTTATTTTTTGTTACAAAAAATTTGACATATTTTCTGAAATATTATTAGGGGTGTGAATTTGATATTTCCTTCAATGTTTCTTATTTTGTACTCTGTATGTTTAATGACAGTTTTCTTTTATGTAGAAATTTGAAAGGTTCGAGGCAGGAGTATATGTTAAATCAGGAAATTGAATATGTGTACACATCTTTCACTAGCAACTTTCACACCTCACCCAGGACTGAGGTCACAACGGACATTCCTTTCACCCTTGCGATGTCTGATGTCAGCTATCCAAAAGGAGGCAGGGGTAATAAGAGGTTTTGGTAGATAGAGAGTTACAGGAGATGTTTTATTTTAGTCTTGAGCGTAGTTACTTTAAATTAAAATAAACGCTTGTAATCCCCACCATCAGTAGAATATTTTTCGAAGAAAGTGGCCAGCTGAAATGGAAGAGTCCTTCTCTTACATTTTACTCGTTTGAAATAGTTACAAGTAATTATGTCCTTAATTTCGAGTTATTTTGAATTTTTTAAGACTTTTAATATATATATATATATATATAGATCTTGAATTATTAACGTCAAGTCTTTCAAGACAACCATTTAATTATTTTAATTGGTTACCCGCCTACCGGGGACTTATGAAACTATCTCCATCCACCTCCTAAGATCACGTGACGTCCTGTTGCCCATAAATACCGAGATCTGGAAATCGCACTCTCTCAAGCAGTCTCCTTCTCCGCTGGGCACAGTACTCGTAAACCACCGCCTATACACGTACAGAATCACCCGGTTCTCTGGTCCAAATCTGTTAATTATCTAGGTGTCACTTTGGACGAGCACCTTTCCTTTAAAGCTCATATCATAAAAATTAATAATAAATTTCCGAGCTCTAGCTTGTATTTATTACCCTTATTTCACTCGGAATTCTCCGTTGACAATTAAAAATAGGTTGCTTATCTATACCCTCATACTCAGACCAGTACTCCTTTACGATTCTCCCGTCTGGAGTCATGCTACTCAATCAGATCTTAACAGATTAGAATCCTCTCAAAATGTAATTATTAGAAAACTAACAAACTCCCCATGGTTTGTGAGAAACGAGGATCTTCGATTCGCGTTAAATCTCAAAACCATGCGGGAGACTATTAAGAAAATAGCTAACAAATTTAAGCAATTTATTTGGCCGAGCCAGGAGTTCAGGTAATGGGGTATAAGGACTTTGCAATGACTAACTTTCCCAACGATCCCACCCCCTTCAGAGTAGCTGCCTCTCGATTGGACGAACGTGAGTTACACAAAGATCCTTAAATACGGCCGTTCTTGCGGTCACTCCAAAACTCGAAATGCTCCTCCCAACATTCAACCATTGGAAAACCATCTCATTGGCTCTTGCCTCCGAAACTCGCCCACCACCAGCCGCCAGGTCGCAATCAAGCCAACAAATAAGATAGAGGATGGAGGGGATTAGACACCCGTTTCCTTATAATTGCTAACATCCGGCTAACATTCACAAAAAGCCCTATTCAAACATAAACATTTGCTACACTCATCAAAACTTTGCCTCTCATCAGAACTGGGATCAGTGTTAAAGCTGGCTCCAGCTTCGTTCCACCTGCTGTGGCGTCTGTAAGTTTACTTGCAGACTCTTTTCTTTTCATTCCGGCTGCAAAAAAAAAATAAATAAATAATAATAATAGCTGCATTCTCTTTCCCACTGCGTTTTTGGTGCTCCTCGAACGCGTTTTGGGGCTGTTAAGCCCTCCCTTCCTGCGCTCTTCCCTTCTCGCCCTCGTGACGTCACTGCAGTTTCTCTTCCTCCACCCTCACCCTGCGGGGGAAGTGAATTCATATATCGGTCTTTCTTTTTCATCTTTTCTCCGAGATTCTGGGTATAAGCGATTTATTTCGCTGGCACCCGCATCATGTAATTTTCGTTTTCGTTCACTCCAAAAGCGGACGGACGAAGGAAAGGAGCCGCGGTTCGCCGGTCTCTCTCTTCCCTAGCCGCCCAGAGCATATGATTCTCTGCCGCCGGCTCTACCCCTCTGCGGAGGAGCGAGTCGGCAGGTGCCAGTGATATTTTTTCACACACACAGCCAACGCACGCAATATGCTTCCAGCACCTCCCTCCCTTATCACACCTTATTATTTTGATACTGGCAATTATTATTTCTATATTTTAAATTACTTTAAAACAAAAATGGGCATTAATCAAGTTTAAGTCAACCATCTATATTGTCTGATAGGAGATAAAGATTTCAGTTCTACGGTTCAATACCTCTCTTCTGCTCTCGCTTCTCTGCAATCATGTAACCAGCCGGCTGCCGCGCGTTCTGTGTTTGTGCCATGATGTTTGCTTCTTGTTATGTGTAATGCCGTCCCTTCTTGATCTTTATGTGTTTCCAGATGTGAATTAACTGGATTATTGATTTACATGAGTGCCTCTTCGATAATACAGTACTCGACCACTCGCCACGTAACACAGGAAAATCACACCACGGGCCACGCCCTACCTTTGGTTCGTCATTGTTTAAATCAACCCCTCGCCACGACAAAATACGACCTAGTATGCACGCCTAAGGTTTTCTCATTACGTATGTATATTGTTATGCGCTAAAAAATTGTTGTTTGTTCACTGAAATTATTCAAGTTTTATAAGTGCGTTTTTATGTGTGTGTGTGTGTGTGTGAACAACTTTTCTTTTTTAATTATAATATTTTGCTTTGGAAAGAGGGGCGGCATTTTCCATTTTTGACCCGGGCGGTAAAACTGTTAGAGTCGGCCTTGATATATATATAACTATTTTCTTGGTATTCCTGATACAGAAAATAAAAAACACGATTTCATACACCAGGGATGGCGAACCAATGGCACACATGCCACTGACGGTACGCAGCACAATATTTTGGGCACGCCACTGATCAAAACGTTTTGCATTTTTGTTCCAAATAACAAAGTTCACAATTAAGTACTACTAACAAACGCAAATGATCGGTCATGGTGCGCAAGGCGGCGGGGAGCACCCTCGTTTATTATCGTCTTACAATCCAACAAAAGTTATTTGTTATCCTATTTTCAACAACAGAAACCACACTAATATATAATTTAATTTGAATTAAACATATAACTAAAACACACATTTACAACAATTAAGTATAAAATGGGGGGGGGAGGTGTAATAAGTAGTTTTGAGTTGTTAATATTTGGTATTTTAATTACACAATTATCACAAGTCAAAATTATTTGACAGCACGTCTATACCTCACTAAAATTTCTTCAGAAAAAATGGCACGTCGGTCCGTAAAGGTTCTCCACCCCTGTCATACACCATCTCAAAATATTCCTTCTAAGAGAGAATCCATTCATCCAGTTACTATACTCTTGCAAATAAAAGCAGGGCCGAAATGTTTCATCAATTGTACAGCGAAAATAGCAGAAAACCTCCTCTGAGAACGAATACAAAGACTGCATCGATTTTGTGTCAATTTAAAGAACAAATCCGCTCCAAGTATCTCTCCGTGACAACAGAAACGCACTCGAACGACGGCAAAAGAATAAATTCTTTCATTATTTATCTGTCCTTTCGGGAAATGGTTGCTTTTTATTTGAGTACTGTTGAAGATCACAAAGAAAGCAGTAGTTTCAGTGATGTTCCCCGCAAACAACTATGGATTAACGTAAATAAACCTACATACACGTAAAAATAATATTGTGTATCATTATATTTTTGTTATAGTTGTTATAGTCAGTAACGTGATAAGGACAGATGAAAGAACCACGGTCACGGTGCGGTGTCAACCTGGAAAAAACTGACGAAATCATAACAATATGTTGACCTTGAAGGGAGACGTTATTTTTAACATCTCCCGTTAATTGATCATATCCCTTAGGAATTTGATCAAATTCCTAATTTCATCGTCCCCCCCATCCCTGTGACACACACACACACACACACATACACACACATATATATATATATATATATATATATATATATATATATATATATATATATATATATATAGGTTGGGGAAAAAGAAATCCATTATTTTTGCATGAAATTCAAGATTTTATTTAACATGCTTCGGATTGTTCGATTTGGATCAAATACATACCGTTTTGTTGTATAATGTATTGCCTATTTAAAGGTAGCTTCATAATGCTTCTCTCATAGAAGTCTTGGTTCTTATTGGCGAAAAACTCTAGTAACCGATTTTCACAGTCTTCTCTTGATCCCAATTTCTTATCACTCAGGAAGTATCGCAATGTGAGAAAAAGGCGGTAATTGCTTGGTGCCAGGCTCGAATTGTATGGTTGATGCATTAAAACACTTCTTAATCAAGCTCCCAGAGTTTCTGGCGAGTCCCTACAGACGTGTGTGGCGTGGCGTTGTCGTGATGGAACTCAACATTTCTTCTCTTGGCCAATTCTGACCGTTCCCAGTAAATTGCTAGCTTCAAACGGTCCAGTTGTTGACAGTAGAGATCTGAATTTAGTATTTGGCCAAACGGAAGCAAGTCATAATAAATTATTCCTTTCCAGTCCCACAAAATACACAGTATAACCTTCCTGGCCTTTAGTCCTGGTTTGACCACCGTTTGAGCTGCTTCATCGCGCTTTGACCACGATTGTTTTCACACGATATTGTCGTATGTGACCCATTTCTCATCCTCAGTCACCATCCGCTTAAGAAATGGGTCAATCTCATTCCGTTTGGCCAGAAATTCGATCCATCGTGTTTTTTGGTGTTCATTGGTGTGGCACCCAAACATCGAGCTTCTTTTTTAATCCAACTTTACGCAAATGATTTAAAACTGTTCTATGGTCGATCTTCAGCTCCTGGGCGGTGCTATGACTACTATGGTGGTGCTATGCCGGTCAACTTCGATTATTTCTGTGATTTTATCGACATTTTCGGAGACGGGGCTGCCTACGCGAGGTGCGACTTTAACATCAAAAATGCCTGAACGGAATCGACGAAGTCAAAATTGCACATAATTAGCTGTTACAATATTGGCACCATATACCCCATTCACAACTTCAGCCACCTAGGCTTGCATTTTTGCCTTTATCAAAGAAAAACTATAAAATATACCGAATTTTCTCTTTGTTGACTTCCATTTTCTCAACACCCTGTAATTCACAACTGAATGGACCAAACAAAAAACAGCAAAAGAATTTTTTTAGTGTGTAATGTCACCTTGACAACGAGCATAAATTTGAAGTTGTTTGATCGATACTTCACGAGATATCGACACTACAGCCATCTACCGAAAAAATAATGGATTTCTCTTCCCCCAACCTAATATATACAAATACGCACAACACATACCGTAAAACGCGGACCTATACTATTTAGGTATATTCGCCTTTTAGGTATATTACGAAAAAAATCGAAATTTTTTTTTTTTTTTACTTATGAAATGCTTTTGTTTTGAAGTCATTTATTCGAGATATTATTCCAAGTTTTAGAAAAAATAGTATACTTCTAAAACTACAACTGTCTAGCATAGCATGTATCCTTCCACAAAAAAGGAGCATATCGTTCGATTTCCTTTTCCCTCAAATTTACAATGCTAAATTTTTCAAATTAATTGCCAGAATATTAATTAAAAATTTTTATAGAAAGTGAAGAAAAGAAAAGGAAAAGATGGCATGAATTTATTATTTTTTGTGTCTGTTCGCATTAAAAATACTTCAATAACCCGGAATTTAATTCCGCTCTTTATTAAAAATTTAAAAATAATTGTTTTTGAAATAATCAGAATCTAGAGCAGTGCTTCCCAACCACTGTGTCGCCTTTTTTTTTTAAACTATTAATTATACTTTGAGAAAAAAAAATAAAATCCAGAACCGAATCTTTCGACCGTTTTATAGAAATAAACTAAGAGTATTCGCGGTTTATTTAACTTAACCTGTCATGGATAAATGGATATAAAAAAAATATTTGATATGGTTAGTAATCAATTTGTGATAATGGATACATCTGTATATGAATTAACTTTGAAGTTCACTCCGTAATAAACGAGATTTAATTTCGAAACATTCGGAAGAGTCAATTTATTCATTTTGAATTAAAATTAGAGGCGATTATCTAAAAAAAGCCGAACAAAGCTTTTAAAATATTGCTACAATTTTCTACATCTTATTTGAGTGAATTCGAATATTCAACAACAAATATAAAAAATTATTTAAAAAAAAAAGACTTTTAAATGTAGATGACGAAATGAGAGTGGCATTATCATTTTTACGACCAAATGTAACCGAAATTATTATCAAGCTCAAATTTCGCATTTAATGTATTTTTATAATTAACTAGCCGTCCCGACAGACGTTGTCTTGTACACACGTCTTAAATCCGAAAATTACAAACTTTTTTGAATAAGTTGTAACAATCTGGACCGTTTTGATGAAATTTTTTATAAAGAAAGTTATATATATTTTCCATATCTGACATCGTCACATTTACACAGTTACCACAATTCGACCTTAATTACTCAATAAACATTTTGTTGTCGTTGCCGTCTTATTTTGCTTAAACTATTATCATTGGCTTATTTTTGAAAATTATTATCATAAACTATTTTGCAATTTAAATTTTTAAAATTCTTTTTTTTAATGTTAGTGTGCCGCCAAATTTTGAAATTGTTAAAAGTGTACCGCAATAATAAGGGGGGAAAAGTTGAGAATCACTGATCTAGAGGAATATTCCGTTTTTTTTATTTTTTCGAATGCATTTTATTCCATGCAATTAAAAGCAATAATCCAGATTTAGGGAACCAAAATAAATTTCATTGGAATTAACACTGAGCCCAGGAGCTCGTGGTGGTTTATCGACGAATATTTACTATTAATAAATATTGAAATGTCTGATAAAACTGATGTGTGAATTGGTTCAAACCATTATCAAATATATATATAAAGGTGCATAATTTTTACCAAGGTTATTAGAAGAAATAATAATTTTTTCACGTATCTGTCGACATTCCAATTAAAGCTATAAAATCCGTAATAAATGTTGCCAATAAAGAACAATATATATATTACCGAATTTTAATTGTAAGATCAGAGCCATAATTTTTATCGTTATTCATCACCACTTATTACATGTTAAATAATTTATGCCATTAATATGTACAGAATACGTTTATTGAATCAATAACAAAGCGAATGAGTATTTATCAACGTCGCATTTTGAGAATTAAAGGCAGAAAAATCTCCAACTGTTTAGTTAAATATTTTCTTATGACCCTTCATGTCGATAATCGATTTGTTTTTAGTGATTCTTGAAAATAAATTCATTTTTAAATTTGTTGTACTTTTCACCGATAGATGGTGCTTGTTTCTAACAGAAGAAACAGAATGTAGAAACACTAGTTAAATACACTGTGTGTGTGTGTTCACTTCATATATTTAAAAAATAACATTAAATATATTACTTTTTCCAAATTTCTTTAATTTGCAAAATTTACGATAAAAATAATCCGAAATATTTCTCGGTGCCTTAAAGGAGAGCATTCTTAGGGAATTTTTTTTTTTTTGACGAACAGTAAAAAGATAGAGCTTTTAGTTTCTTGTCATATATTTATATGTGTTTTAGAGTATGTATATAAATGTTTAGCCAAAAATACCCAATAGAATGTGAGTTATAGCGCTCTGAACACACCTGCCTCGAAAAAATGGACGTTAACTTCCTACACAATATCGGCTGTGATAGGCTTATCTTAAATAAAAAAAAATAACGATGCTTTATCTATAAGCTTAAATACACCAAATTAGCTACACTCAATTGAAAATATCAAAAAATGGATTTTTGGTAGACTTCTGAAGAAAAAGTTTCGAATTTCATGGGGTACAAAAAACAGAAATATTGAATTTTGGAATGATTGTAGTTCACTTGATGTGTATATATATGTGCTGAGTCTACCCTATAAATTTGAAGTTATTCGGTCAAACCGTTCTTGAGATATGATGGCGGAAAGTTTGAAAAATACAGTTTTGAAAAAAACGATTTTAAAGTTTTAAATCCGATTAAAAACAATGAAAATCTTAACTTAGCGCTATGAACAGCTGCTCTTCTAACACCTGCTTCTTAATGACGACTTCGAATTTTAAAAAATCACTTTACTGCCGTATTCTAAACATGTTAAGGAAGCAATTTATGAAAAAAAATTTTGATTTTTTTTTTAAACCATCACATGGGTGGTTTATACCCCCTTAAAATGAAAAAAAATTTAAGTAAATACTTTATAACTACATTTTATAGTAATCTTCTCAAACAAAGTAAAATCGCTCAGTTAAAAAGCCATTGATAAATCTTTGTATATTGTAAATCAGTGGTCCTCAAACCCCGGATCAAATGGTACCGGGCCGGCTAAGAAGCATATTAAATTATCTATGTTTTATTTACTGAAGTAGGTGTACTCGTATTTCTCCCGGTCAGTACGACTTTCCATGGAAATCACTTTACATTCCATGTTAAATCCCTTTATATTCATTTATTGGTGTAACTGTATTTTATTCTGAAGGCATAGTTAAATACAATTAAATAAAAATTATTTAATCAAAACGATATTAAACAATCAATGTCTCACCCTCAGTAGGCCAGTTTTTCCTTTCAAAAGGTATATATATAGATTACATAAAATAAAAATTAATTTCTAAAAATATGTTTAATTATTACTTATTTTAAATTTTCTTTTAAAAATATTGAAAAAAATACCTAGTCCTACATTTTAATTAGTGGTGAATTACAAAAAAAAATGTATACAGTAAAATAAATTCAAATAAATACGTATACAAATGATGCTTCTCAAATGCAAATCTTAAGACTCATATACAAAAAGTGAGCCTATACCTAAGAATTTGAAGGATTTCTGTTATAAAAATGCAGATAAATTTTTAAAAAGTAAAACTAAGATTTATATAGAAATAATTTGACAACAAAATGCTTTTGGAGAAACCTTCTTTCCCCTTCTTAATTTTTCATTTTATAGTTGCAGTATTTCTTAAAAGATTATCACAGTAAAAAATATGTTCAGGGGAAAAATTTAAAACAAGAACCTCATTTTATTTACAGGGGTATTCCAAAACTACCCATTTAAATAAAATGTGAAAATTTGAAATCAACTAATTGATATACTTTAAACTTCAAATTTTAACAAGCTCAAATCGATTGCTTAAATGTCAAAAAAGTCATTATTTAATTAACAATGCAAGTTTATTATTAAACATAGAAACAAAAAAGACCATTTAACCACTCTCTTATGTTCTATTACTAGTTACTTTAAAAAAAAAAAAAAGGAAAATATAACTCTGACAATGTGAGCATCGAATCTCTTTGTACATACTTATTATTATTAAATTGAAATTTACATTTGAAAAATTTCTAGAATCAATTTTAGTGATAAGAGTTGAGCAGACTTTTGAAAATTGGAATAGGCAGGTGATAATGTTCAAAACAAAAATAAAAAAAGTATAAAATATACAGGTGAAAACAGTTACTTTAGTTTCTAATTGTCAGATGTCTAAATATAGTGTGTTAATCAGAATTTAAAAAAACTGCCATCACAAATAAAACAACAAACACCTTTTATTTACAATGCCAGCACATTTAAGAGCCAATAATAATCACATTCAATAGAGATGGCTCTATACCATTCAGCAACATTGATATAAAAAAATACATGTGCAAATATCTCTTTCTTTGTATACATGCAGAAAACACGATGTCTAACACAGATCAAAAAATACTTTTCACTAAAATTCTGCACCTTTCTTTTTCAGTTCCTCTTTTTTAATTGCTGAATATTGAATGCAGCATTCAAATTGGTTAAACAACAATATGGAATTGTGCTTTAGAAAGACTTAGAAACAACAACAAAATAACTTGAAAGTCTTTTAAAAATACATATGAATTATATTTTTCTGGGAAAATTAAAACCAAACATCGAGACATTTTTTATTTAAATCCCAATTAAAATATCTTTCTCAAACAATAAAAACCAATTCATATGCTGCATTCCCTCTCAAAAACTTCTCTTTTACAAATCAATTTAAAGTGTAACAATAAGGTAGAGGCAGGAATTTATTTCATTTAAAGATGAGGCACATTAAATACACTTTTTTAAATAAACAATTCATTTTAATTATTCAGTTTGCATTTCTTATTTCAGAGCACCATAAACTTTCATAAATTTAATAATGAATAATTTATAAATTTCTTAGCATATAATAAAAGTCTTACTATCTCTTTCCTTATTGTTACCCATCAAATATGTCATTAAAAAAACAGGATTATAAAGGATTTACAAATGTATTAAATAAGTGAACTCATACAAACAGCTTGTAATCTTTTGTACCATTATATGTATTTGAAAATGGATGCCATGTACTTCAAATGAGATGTTCAATCTACAATATTATTACTTAATATTTTTTTATGAAGAAAAATTCTGTTCAGGCAGAAAATGAGAAAATGGATGGAATATTATAAACTCTGTATGTAAAACAAACAATAAATATTATAATTTTTAAATGATTGATGGAAACATTTAATAAATAAATCTGTGCTTCTTGTTAAAAAGGTCTTGTTTATTTGTTTAAATAATAAAATTCATTAAAATGTAATATATAGAATTGTGATTTATATTATATATATATATAAATGTTATAAATTTATAATTTTTTCACATATATATAAATGTTATAAATTTATAATTTTTTCACACACACATAGATTTTTTAAAAAAATTCTAAAAAAAAAAGGAAATTAAATACTATTGATTGATAGAACAACATTAGGGGAATTACTGTCCAAGAGAATATCTTTTTTGTGTTACCATGCAAGATTTTATAAAGAAAAAAAATTAGCAGGTCAATGCTGGTTTTAACATTATTTTGTTAATAATTATTTCTTATAATTAAAAAAATAAATAAAAACAAAAATGTATTTATTATGAAAAAAATATTTCTGAATTCTTTTTTTTTATATCTTACAAAATTACAGTAATAGATAATTTTGAATTTACATTTCTTAAAAAATCATACTGCATAAAATATTTTTTATTTTGTTTAACAAACAAAGGGGAAAAAAACTCTGTACAATCCTTGTAATGATAAAAAGTTTTCAGTTAATAAAAATATAGTTATAGAAACAGCTATAACTTAAGACATCTTGCTATAGATAAAGATATTTTTGTTATATTTTTAGAATTCTATAACTAATAATTCTGTCACATAACAAATTGTTTTTGCTGACAAATTAGAATATTAAAATAATATTAAAAGAGGACAATAGGGTAAAAGTCTTAATATGTATGGTGTATACTAAGAGTTTATGAAATTGTGTGTCAGTATCAAATCCTTCAAAATCCTGTACTTTTTATATACAGATTTGAGAAACAAGGTTCCCACACACTATGTGCTAACAATATCATTAATAAAACATATATATTCAAATATGCTTCTTTATAAGGCATCTTAGACAAAGTAACTATGTGCAGTATTTAAAATACTCTATCTCATCAACAACAAAAGCTTATAAAGCTTTCACCACATATTTTATTTATCAGAACTGTGCTTCAAAAAAGTCACTTTCATAAACAATGCTGGCAAAGACAACATATTTTTAGTCAACAAAATAATTCTGTGATACAGATGCCAACAATCGTAAATGATACATTTAAAAACAATACTATGTGTGATACATTTACAGAGTTAGCAAAGTGAATGAAACAACTATTCTTTTCACTTATCATTTGACTTAAAGAGGCACAATCGCAATGCAGAAATATTAACATTTATCTCTATGAAACTGTTCATAAGCATAACAAAGCATATAATAAACTATAAAGAAAAATTCAATATTTTCAACTGTTAAATAAGTTTTTACACTGAAATTAAGTTTTCAACATAATAAAAATTAAAATTAATGAAAATAAGGAGTTATTTACAACAGACACAGTAAATGATTTGTTAAAACTCTATTTTTGCAAAAATTAAGATTTTTTGTGAAAAGCATGAGTAAAAAAATATAAGCAAAGGAAGCAAAAATGACAAACAAAAACTAATCTGACAATCATACACATTCATCCATCCACAATTACATACTATATTTAAACAAAATTCTTAAATAAAAAACTTTGAGTAGTTTCCTATATAATAATTTTAGTAGTTAGCATTACATTTATTAAACCATTGAAGTAATGACTGAATACAAAAAACTTCATTAACATTGAAATGTACTATTACATGAACTGATATTCACTTTAAACTCTTTTAGGATTGGAAAGTTTTGATTTAATTTTCAACGAATATTAAATAAACATGAAGTGTTAAGAATCTATTTAATTAAAAATATAAAAATAATGTATTCTCTTTAATTATTTTTAAAATGTTTTGTTAACATCTTACATGGAAAAAAAATAAACATTTAATTGATTCCTTAATGTTTACATTTTTAAGACACACTAATTCATACTTTTCTCTCTTTTAAAAAAATCTCTCCTTAATGAATACGTATAAATGTAAATTACATTTTTATCATGTTACACATGTATATAAGAATACAATACTGGTATATTTATTTTTTAAATCTAAAAAACTGAATAACATAATATCAGATATTTGGTAAATCCAACTTATGACTAACTGATTTTACTTCATTTATTTTACATCAAGACATTTAAAATGTGTATAGAAATCTATCAACATAGTTTAAAAGTTTTACATATCGATATACATAAATAAAACTACATTGATATAATTCCATTTTCTGTAATAAGGTATGTAATTTTTAAAAAAATTATTCTCAACACAATTTTAAAAACTATTTAAATCTGATTTTTAAGAAAATATGAATTAAATATTTCTTTTGGTACAAATCAAAATAATTCGATCTCTTTCATTCATAACTAAAACTGGGCCATCACAGACCAAACTTAACTTTATAGCAAGTACAGATGTTATGTTTAAGAACAGTTTCAAAAACAACTCGTGCAGGAAACTGGACCCTTTGTGCGCATCGCAGCATGCTACCAAGATTTAACAATATTTCCAATTCCATACACGAAAAACAACTGTGAAGAGCACTTTTCATTTCCAATAGAATCCTGATACATTCTGGTCTCTCATTATCATAATATTAAAGAATGCGGTGAGAGAGTTTTAGTGAAAAATCCACATTGTGTGCCCACCATTGAAAAGTGGTCCCTTTTAAATTTAACTTCAAGCATAAAGAATCTGATTTGTTATGTACAATATACATATATATCATTTTGAAATTATAATTTGTGTTAATACAAGAACAATTATTTCAACAGCCTAATCAATTTCACATTTATATTTTTAAATTACCTGAAATGTATGCAAATATTGAAAATTATTTACACATATAAATAGTTCTTTCATGGCAGTTCATATTTTGAGTTTAGAAGATGAGAGTATTAATGTTAAAAAAATAATTAGTGTAACAAAATGCCTTACACCGCTAAGTTTACAATAGTAAAGCTGCTTAATTTGCTAAGTATGCATATACTTAAGATTATTATTATAAAATGAGTATAAATTAGCTATTTAAAAGAATGTGTCATAGCATTTTAAAAACTAAATTAATTAATGTATTTTAAATTCCTATTTTTTAATTACAAACAAACAAAAAAATTAGATTTAAATGAGATAGAAAAATATAATACATTAATAGCAGACTTTGTGCTTCATTTATTATTTTTATTTTTCAAGAATTTTTCTGTGTTAATTCATAATCAACAAGAATAACCATTTATTAAAATAAAATTTTAATTTACTTGTTTCTACTAAGGAATTTAATGCATATAAAAGCAACTAAGATATGTAATAAAATTGATTTTTTTTTTACAGATACTTTGTGGTACTTATTTCAAAACTCATGTTCATAGAAAAAGCATTAAAAGTAAATCCTAGAGCTAAAATATATAAAAACTTTATAATTTATAAGAGTTATTTCATCCATATAAAAATATTGCATTTATGTATTAAAGTTAAATTCTTTTGCATTAACACAGCCATATAAAATTACAGCACATAAAATTTATGCAGAACTTTAGTTGAAATATTAACACCTTATAAAGACATCTGTCATTCTGTATAACCAACATGAAAAATCTTCAAAATAAAATTTTTTATATCATACTGCCTACAGTATATTATAGCTACAACTTATTAAAGCTAACACATCTTAGCAAAACAAGCATACATCTTTAAAAACATTAAAAAATTTTAAAACATATAAATGTATAGGAATTTAAAAAAAAAGATAGAAAAAAAAATTTCTTGTCACTTAATTCAGGGTGCTAAAACTTTTCATAGTAATTTTCTAAACAGGTTGCAAATAAAGTTACTTAGGATACATTCGAGACTTCAGAAATAACTATATCAAATGTTCATATTTTTCTGTTTCTCAATTTTAAATGAGAAAAACATTCTTTTTACTATGCCTCTAACAACTGAAGAGAAACACTTTTAATACACTTAAATTCATTTACACCTAAGAAATAAATAAATTTTAATAGTTTAACAAATTTCCTATTTATAAATATATTTTTTCTAAAAAAAAAAGTAGAAATTCAAATTTAATAATAACTAAATAATCATTAGATCTCAAGACTTTTTTTCCCTTGTCCCTTTAAAAGAACCATTCTTTGAAAAAAATTCATCCTGAAAAACTCTATTTCATTCATACACACTTAATTAACACTATAAAAATTCTTAAATCTCTTTCTCTCACTTTCAACCAAAATCCTTTATGAAAATACATTAAAAATTTTGACATCTGTAAAGAACCTTCTAGCATGCAAATCTTCAGTTAGATTATTTTTTTAATAAGAAAAGAAACATCTAATTCTTCTAAAGAAAAAATATATATCAAGTTTTCAAAAATAAGCAAAAAGATGTTTAATACTTAAACAGAATTTAAATTACTTTTTTAACCCATACTAGAGAGAGAGAGAGAGAGAAAAGAGAAGAGTGAATTTTCAATGAAACAAACCAACACCATTAAGCAGAAATGATACAATGCTACAGTATGCTGAAAATGCACACAAGACAAGAAAAATACATAAGGAATGTATTATCTACAAACATATAAAACTTTCATTTATTCAAATTCATCAAATATCATTAATAAGAATATATCTATATTTTCTTTTAATTTTCATATTCAATAAAACTTGATAAAACAAATTGTTGTAAAAGTATGATAAATGAAATGATCAGCAGCATCATAAAGTAAAATTTTGAGTCGCTAAAAAAGATTTGAACTTAAAATAATTGGATTTCTGACACAGTTGGATAAAATTTGGAACAAATTTTTTAACACAAATATGAACATTTTTTAAAAAAGTATCCCAAGCGAGGAAAATTTGTCAATATTTTTTAATACAAAAAAATGAACATCACTAGTTTTTTTTAACACCATTTAACTAAATTTGTACTGCATTTAAAACTGAACACATTACGGACTGTAATGACTAGTCTACATAACTCAATAGCAGTTGCAGGCCAAGACAAATTTTAATTTACCATTAATAAGTTAAGATATTTTTCAAAACATTGACATGAAATACTTACTGTTTTAATAAAAAAAATAAACAGGATACATGAATAATTTATGTAATTTAATCATTATTTTCGTAGCTTGCTTTCATGCACAAATTTATATTTTGACATGCAAATTTTTAAAAAAAACTAATTTCTTTTATTGTTACGAATTTTATTTTGTTTCACTAATATATTAATAATCTAGAAGTAAAACTTTGATTCTTTGTGATCACTCAAAATAAGAAATACTTTAAATTAAATGCATTTAAGAAAATAATGTACTATTGATTGTATTCTCTCCAATTTGAAAATGAGTCAAATTAGAATATTTTTTATAGTATAAATTTTTACTTAATATAACTTCCTTTGCTCCTATTTCCTGATAAACATCACCCATTAAACATCCATTTCTTGTTAAAATATTTTACATCATAAAACAATTTACTTTTATTTAAAACATACATTAAAATCAAACTTAATTTTAATTACTTTTGTTTTTACTGAGAAAGATTTTTAGCAAAATGACAAAACTTTTTATATGTTAAAAAGAAATACTAATTCTCATAATAAAAATTGTTCATATTAAAAAGCTTTTTTTTTTTTACATTTTTTCATGATTCAGTTACTAAAACATTTTTGCGTTACATTAATATGAATAAAACATTAATAAAAAAACTTTTAAATTAAAAATAATCATAACTCCAACTGTGTCATATGATGTATGCATGAAATGAGAAATAATATGAATTCAATTATTGCTAGCTCCAGTTTTTATGTTCTTAATAAAACATGTTACATTCTGTTATTTCCCTGAGACACTTGAGGTCAACAAAATGCACGCATTAAAAATATTTAAAGCATCAGTGCTTAATGCTACATTCGTCATACAGCATTCTGCACTGTAGGATATAGGATCCACTCACTTTCGACATAACAAATCAACGAAATGTACATTAAAAAATAATATATATATATGCGCAATTCTGAGTGCACAATATCCAAACAGTAACCATGAAAAAAGTCTCCCAACTACTGTACAACATTAGGAGAAATTGAATCAAATCATAAAGTTGTATGAGACATTACAACACAATAACAGCAAACACGGTTAATGATGAAGGGTGTTGTTTTTTTGTTAGTTGACACTGGATACATCTCCCCCTTGTCAGTAATGTACAACAATATGTGCTTTTAATAGATGAAAAACAACACCAAAATGGTATATTCCACTCTTCAAAAGAAGGGAGGATCTTGTCTTTTAACATCCCTTATGGGCTCAGGCAATGGCCCAACACATGGAATGTGCAGTGTTTAAGATCCCTTTAGTCTCTCTGGCAGTTGAGAAGAAATTGAATTCAATGGCAGTTATATCAGAGAACTCGATCAACAAAAATATACCATGTGCGCATGGCAAGAATCCAGTCCTATTTCTTTTTTGCATGAAGCATTTCCATGAGTAAAGTCTGAGAGGGAGCATTGCCATTGATGTGTCGATAGAGCAAATATTCTTCACCTCGTTCACTGATGGTGTGAATTTCTGGCAATACGCCGAGCAGATGATTAAATTTATCCTAAAGTATTAGAAAAACAAGATATAAGAATTCATTGAAAAGTATTTATACATGCTATCTGTAAAATGCAATTATACTATGTTATAAAAGTCACAGATTGTTACATTTTTTGAGTTTTTGTTTATGCTTGTTTAATTATTTTTGCAGTTTTAAAAGAAATTTTAAAGCCACAAACAATTTCAAGAGAAATTTCAGAAGTGCTACAATATATAAGCAAAGCCTTTTTTATAACAGAAAAATTACAGAATTTTCTTTAAAAACTAAGAATTACTTAACATCTGATAAAAAAATTTTTTTAAAAAATTGTGCATCTACATTAATATTACATATTTTTAAAATAATAACAAGCAGATCCATAGTACCTTCAGATAATGCCATAATTCAAGCAAATATTGTGATCATTGAAATGTGCCATTATTTATGAATAAAAGCAAAAATATGACTAACAATTTAAGAAGTCACACATAAAAGTTTTAAAAATATATACTAATTATGTATGAATGTCAATTGAAAATGAGATAAAATAAAATTTAGAAAGAAAAAAACTACTTGATGACAAAACAAATTAAATACAAAGTTATATAATGAAACAATTAAATTTACATAGGCAGAAAAACATTTGTTTCGACTATTTTAAAATCAATTAGATATTGCATCTTTTGATTATAAGAAATTTAACTTTAAGCAGTAAATTACTTAAGAAAACTGTATAAATATTTTACTTACGTGAGTTCTTATCATAAAGAGCTCAAAAATTACTGAAATAAGCAAAAACTGACAAGATGTGCAGCACAGCTTGACTAATCACAATTCCACTTACCATACAAGGGTTTTTAATGAAAACTTTGCACTCACTTAAAAAAATCCTTTTGTGTTATCATGTTTTTCATAAAATAAAGATTCCCCCTTGAATGACGAGATAAATCCATTAGGTAAAATCTGCAATAGCACTTTATATAACCTTAATTCACACAGCCAAAATCACAACCCAACTAGTATTTTTATATGGTTTAAAAAAAACTTAAAATGTCAAAAAGGTAGATATATATTGTAAAAAAACAATGTGTTTAAAGCCGAGTACTAATTTCCTTCACCCCTTTAAATGCTGATTTTAAAAAAATTAAATTAATTTTTCAATGCACGTTGAATGTAAAAAATTATTAAACAGAGCTAAGCTATGTTTAGAAAGAGTAGAATTGAATAAAGGCCAAATTAGCTTAAAAAATCATCTAACATCAGGAAATTAATTACCTGAATATATGAACTTACACATATTATATATATACAATAGTTTCTATGGTGTACACCATCAATCCCAATTTTTTAACTAACAAATTTTTATGTGAGCTAATTACAAATTTCTTAAAATACATGAAATAAATATTATTAACCAAGTTGTTGCTCTTTTCAACAAAGAGCACAATCACAAATTTTATATGTATTTCAATATTATTTTTCTCACAGATAGGTATTCCTCAATTGATTTCCTGATTTCTGGATACTTATTTGCTACTTCAAAATTGTTAAATTATTTTTGCAGAATCATTTCCATTAATGAATTTTGAAAAACAGATTAGTTCGCATAAAACTATTTGAAATAATACTTTTGTTTGAATAATAATAGCAGTCATAAAGAATTTGGAATAAAATTTAGCCGTAAAATGGAGAGTAAGGGTCAATTATATGTATGTATATGTGTGTATATATATATATATATATATATATATATATATATATATAGCTCTGCATTCACATTGTTACATTTATGAAGCAAATCAGATATTGAAAAGACAAGATCCATATTTTTGAAGAAAAAAATTGCATGACAAAAGAAAAAAAAACTTGTTTATGTTAAATTTGATACAAAATCAATATTTTTAAATAATTTACAGCATATATTATAGCACTTCTTGAATTTGAAAATTATAATTATAATAATTAACCTTTATTAGTAATGTAACTACAAATAACTATTTATGCAAACTTCTTATTATTTTATTATTTAAACCTCAACAAACTTTTGACTTACAACTTAAGTCAAAAATTTACTTTTCTTTACACAGATAATAATATTAAATAATTTTATTTTAATTTTAAAAGGCTTAAAATTTAACTACAGTATTAACATTATTAATATAAATGAAATATTTTTTAAATTTAAAAATTAAATTATTCAGCAATTTTTTAAAGAAAAAATAAATAAATAAATTGTAATATAAATAAAAGAAATATATTATTGTAAAGCAGTTCAGTTCATGGACAACTAGATGTGAATGATATATAAATACAGCATGTATGTTAAAATTCACATGTGATCTTGAAAGTAATTACTTTCAGCATGGAGAAAAGATTTTCTTATAGTAATCTTAACCATATATCATTATGAAATAAATCCTCAACAGAAATCTACAAGTTTTACAAAAGGATGCTTCAATAAAATTCGTTTTTCTGACATTTACATTTCTAAAAAAATTCTTATTGATGAGTAAGGAAACAACAATACAACTAAATGAATTATTTTATTGCATCTGCAGATAGACCAATGGATAAAAAAAGATTATCTATCTCATTTAACAAATTCTATGACCGAATTCAATAATACATAACAATTTCCATTTTAATGCAATAAATATGCTAAAGTTAAACTGCTACATTTGTAATATTGTTATCTATTAAAAGATTTATTCGGTGTAGTCTGTTAGATATAATATATGAAATTGAGCAATCCATTGTATGTTACAAAAATTTTTATACCACAAAATAAAATCTCATACACTATGATATATTTTGTATAAAAGATCACTTAATATAACTTCTTATACATTTTATTTTATTTTGTACCTTCTCATGAGTAAACAGGTTCATATCTATATATTTTTATAAAAAGATTAATCTTTTACAAACAGAAATACAATACTTATTAAAGATAGTGGAATTTAAAATTTTAAAATAACTTCTCTATCCTAACATCACTGCAAATGAAGCGAAAATATGAGAATGTTTATGTTTGACTGCATCGATTGTGTTTGCATTGCAATAGTTCTGTATTTATAACAATAATTCTAGAAATGAATAAATAATCATAGTGCAAAGGTCATAGAATGAAATGTAATAATAATTCATGCAATATCAATATTCATGGTGATTTACTTCAGCTTGCAGTGCTATTTTTAAATCATTATTAGCAGAAGTTCTAGTTTGTGTTGTAAAGTATGAAATAAATAAAATGCTTTAATTTTTGCTCTCTAATGATCAAAATCTTTTGGAATCTAATGATAAAAAAATGAAAAAGAAACAAACTATATCACACATTTTAAACAGTTTTGTCATAAGAAAAGTATAACATTCAATATATGCTGTGCTTCCAATAATTAAATTTAGTCATGATATTTAAAATGCACTGTTATTTTAATAATTACTTCCTAATTTATTTATTACAGAGATTAACTAATGATGCATTAAATAAATAGTATCTCTTTACTTGACACTAATATTATTTTTAAATCTAATACAAATGTGCCATTATAATTTATGAAACCACAAAATATTTAAGTCTATAAACCAAAGTTTTAAAAGCAATACCAATTACACATCATTCAACATAAATTAGCAATTAAAAAATATTTTTATAAAAAATTACACAGATTTAAAAAATAACTCACATTAATTTGTGGATAGAATATGAGTGAATACTCCATCAGTGCCTGCTGTGTTCGTTCATAAGCATCAGCCACTAGCTTAATATTCGAAAGTGTTCTTGCCTCTGCTGAGATAAGAGAAATATTTTTTACAGTATCATAGAAGGGTTTATTTAAACACATAAATTACATCAAAATAATAATATACAAATCTTATTAATATAAACAATTTAAAATCATAAAAGAAAGCAAACAAATAAACAGTGATGACACATAACACAAAATTCAATTATAATAATAATCAAACAAAAAATGAATCAAACAATAGCCTTTCATTATTAGAAGTGGATAATCAATAAAGACTTAATTTAATAATAAACTCAAAAGATATAAATTTCTTTCAGAATCATTACTTTTAATTTTTTTTAAGGAAAAGTTAAAAATGTGTTTTCTTCCTCTTTCAACCTTCCTTCACAACTAAGTAAAAAAATAAATTTATCGTATATAGGCCAATCATACCAAAATACTCTTAATTAATACACTGTATTAAAACATCATTAACCAATATAAGGAACAAAAATAAGTATAAGCATTGAAAATTAAAACAAACAAAAAAATTTAACTTTTGATAAGTTTTTTTTTAATATATTACATGGAATTTGAATGATTTCAAAAACTTTCATTTGTTTTATTTAGCATCACCAGTGGCGCACACAGGAATTTTTCAGGGGGGTCCAGGGTCGAATGTTCACCATTCTTGTATCATGCTCCTTTTGATTTTGTCGATTTTCGGGAAAAAACACAGTAAAAAACTAATTTTTGAATAAATGATTAGCATTAATTGACAAAATTAATCATTATTAACAAGTAATTAATTAAATTTTACGTACTATATACTTAGAATTATAATCAATCAGAAAAAATCAAGGGCTTTGGGGGGGGAGGTCCGGACACCCCTTGTGTGAGCCACTGAACATCACTTAATGAATCTTGATAGCTATCTGAATAGTGATTAAGAGCTTTATAAATATTTTTAAAAATTATAACATTGACATTTTAAGCCTGATTATAAGTAGATACTAAATTGACAAACTGCCACTCTTTAAAAATGTGGCTATTCACCATGAGTACATCAGAAGTAATACAATGCTTGTGGGAAGAGTTAAAGTAGACATGTTAAGAAAGAAAATTAAGAACTATGATGTATTTTGTTGTGAGATTACTTATCAATAATCCATTAAGTACTTGTTTATGTGCTCCAATGAAGGAGCATCTCCTATGAAAGAAAAAAATATATCAAGGGAAATGGTATATCTCATCTTACTCCCACAGTTGTTGATTAATATGTGTGACTTAATCATGCAGTTAATTTTTTTTAAATATGAATTAGCTTCATTATTTACATACACAGTTTTTTTATAATGCATTTTTCATTCTTTTTGAAACAGTATGGATAGTGTTAATGATGTGGCAATATGTATACTGTAACACAGCTCCCATTCAAATTTTATTTTCATTACACAAATTGGAATATATATATATATATTTTATAGTTATCTTAGGTTTAGGTTTTTCTGTATATTTTTATATTTCCGTTTATATATGTGTGTGTATATATATATATATATATTAGATTTTATATTTTGGATTATATATATATTAGGTATAATCAATCACAAATTAGGCCAGGTACAGGAAAGAAACCATAACCATATGAAAGAAACATCATTACTAAACCATACATTCTTATGTATAGTTGAGGAATTCATACATAAATCGTCACAATAAAACTTTACGTTACGAAAATTAATTTAACCTATTACACTATAGATATGATTTTATTTCATACTGATTTTTTTTACAACTCAGTCAACACATGCACATAAGATAATTGGGATGATGATCAGTTTATAGATTACGAATGGAAAAAAAGATGGGGGGGGCCTTAAAAATATTTTTAGTCAGTATCTAACAATTTTTAAAAAATTGTATTACAAATCAATGAATCAAGTGCTGAATGAAATGAAACACAAATATTTACAATATACAAACTGTTACCAGAAAATAATAAATATGCACTTTAACTTTTGAGCACAATTCTGGATTTCATATATATCACAAAATTTAGCCACTAATATAGAATCAAACTTTCAAACAAAGTGATAAAAAAAACTAAGTTTGGAAGATTAAAGATTCTTTTGCTATCAGATTGATGTCACAGAAGCAATTTTAAACTCTAACTTCTTTTATAAAGTATATATATACACCTTACATACTTTTCATAAAAAACATTTATAATTTAATTAATAATTTCACGTATGTTAATGCAATTGTTATTTAAGCATTACATAGATTTATTCTGAACATGTTAATAGAAAAGGAGAAAATCTTTCCTTGTAATAAATTGAAATAAAAATAAAAATATTTTTTCGAAAGAACAATAATTTCTTTCAGCAACATGAATTAATAATTATGATCATCATCATCAAAGCTCTCTCAGTAAATGATAAAAGAACAATTTAAAACAAAAGATGCAAAAACTATTATTTAACATAACAAGAATACACATTCACTGGCATATAAAATTTATACTTACACAACCTGTAACAAAAAAATGAACCAAATTAGACTATACTAACCAGGATTGAGTAACAGCAAGAACTTGAGGCAAATATAGTCCACAGGATCAAATTTTAGCTCTTGCAGACGAGCCGACACAATATTTAGTTGTTCAACCATATTGGAGACACCTAATAAGGCCAGATTGACCATGCTAAACTTTTGACCATTAGGCATGGTGATTTCTTCTGGAACACCATTGTGGAGTCGCTGGTGTAGATGGTCAAGTATTAACATATCACTCCAAGATTGCTGAAGTAACTTCATTTGATCATCAACCTTAAAAAAATACAATCAATTAGAAGTTTAAATCCAAAATACAATTTCTTCTCATGTACACTAGGTGAAAAGAATAAAATATTTGACAAATCTAAGATAAATATACAACAAATTATAATCTTTAATGTGTGCATGTTTTAAGAACTTAAATTTATAAAAGTCTATTTTTTTGTACAAGAATTGTTTGCATTATGTATGTTAAACTTTTTAAAAATTGTTGAACATGCACAAAATTCATGCATAACAAAACAGGTGCATGAACTTTTTTTTTGGAAGTGTGTTATATTGTCGCACTGAAAGCTATTCACATTTCATATATAATTATTAAAATAAATAATTTATTTGCTTGAACATAGCATATTACAACAATAAACACAAATTATAATGCAAAATAGGGCGTAAAAAGTATTATAAAAGTCTTGTATTTACTTAAGAACGAATTGATTCCCCTTCCCTTTTAAATTTGAAAAAAGAAAAGGGAACATAATTTTAATTTCTTAATCTTCTCTTAGAAACCATTCATGAGAAAAAAATAAATGCATTTCTATAAAATGGTTTTGTACAGATATTTTTTGCAATGATTGATATTTTGAAGGATTTCATATTTTGCCTTCAGCTATACAAGATAATACATAAAATGATTCAGTGCAATAAATTGATCTAACTCCATATATCAATGTTTCAGTACTTCGAGTAGTCAATTAACTGAAATTTTACCACACTTTTATTTTGCATTAGTGTCATTGTGTGGGGGGGATATCACTCAATAAAACACTTTTAATCACAAAAATTTTTTATCATAAACATCTAAAAAAATTATCGTATAATTTCGATAATTAAAAAAAAATCAAGATTGTTAGTTTGTAATTTAATCGAAAATATTTAATAAAACTCGGGAAACAATTTTTTTTTTTTTTTTTTTTTTTTACCTGTGAAAAAATAATTTTCAAGTTTACATAAAGTTAAACACAAGTACGGGCGATCATATTAAAACATTCGTGTATCACATGTAATATATAAAGTATGAAGTCAGATATGCTTAAATAGTGACTATATTCACACTGTACTTGAATCTGAAAATTCTAAATTGTTTTCCCTTTTCATTAAAAGTACGCAGAGCACATTTCCTCCCACAAATATCAATCGTTAAGAAAAAAAAAAAAATTTGAGACGTAGAACATTAGTTTTATCAAAGCTCAAAAGATGGCGCCTACTCACAATCAACTCTGCGTTTTTTCGCCTTGAAAATCCTCCTACTGAAAGCCGAGTTCCCGTGTCCCACTGACCTAATTTTCGGCAGAACTAGTGAAAGTGACGCCTCGGGAGGGACGGCGGGAGGAAGGAAAGGAGAGGGAAGGACGTCGAATAATAGACGACTCCATTCCAACGCTGGAGGGGGTGGAACAATTTCCCTTCTCGCTCCGACAAAACATAACTTTCAATGCATGTCAAGAGCACTAAAGTATGACAAACAAGAAAACAAGTTCAAAGCGCGTTTTTAAATACGCCTTTTTTAATCGGGTCTACGTTTTATTTTCCCTACTTTAAATTTAGCTACACGATGTTTATTGATAAGGCGTGTTTGGATGAATTATTTTTTTTTTTTTGCTCGATTTAATATACATTAATTAAAGTTTGAAATGTTAAGTCTTTTGAAAAAAGCTGCAATCACAGACAATAACTTAAGTCTTTCTTTTTCTTTTCGAAATTTTATATGCACAGGTGCATTTAAAAGAAAAGAGAAGATTCAAAGAAATATCATTAGGAGAATAATTAAAATAAATATTTTCATCAAAAAATAAGAATTTGAATACTTAATTTTGGGGGGTTCATCAGAAATACAAAATTTTAAAACATGCAAATAATTTTCGATTTGAAAAAAGAAAAAAAACTAGCGTTGAAGAAAAGAAATTCTTTAAAAGAAGTTGAATACAACGCATGTTTTAATATATAAAAAATTATTACTTCAATACATTTATAAATTATTACTACAAATGGAAATTATAAGATTATAAACAATTCAGTTCAATACATTTCCTGATCGGGAAATGTAATATAAAAATGAAAATTAAATCCCAAATTTTGATTTTGACATAACTAAATAAAAGGAACACAAGTTAAGCTACTTTAGCTTAACTGAACAAATAGAAAGGATAAACTCTTTTTATTTTTTGAGTCTGAATAGATGTAACGTCCATAAGCCCCTCTTACACAGTGGGTCTTTCCAACTCGAGCTCATGAGTAGACAGAAATAAGGATGGCCACGAGTTCACGGCAAAGACCACACGGCTATCATGGCCACTAGTTCAATTCCTACATTATTAGCTCACACTCTCTATATATTTATCTACTTATTTATCTTTGTGGAATTTTCAATCGTTAATAAAATACATTTTAAAGCGTTTAATTGAGCTGAAATTTTATATACAGGATTATTTTGGATGACAATATAGTAATTTAAGTACAATTAATAATAATTAATTGATTAAAATTAATTATTTAAAGAATTGCAAATACAACCACGTTGGCATCATTTTTGGCGACTTGTGTCAAAACTTGAAAAAGGTTTTTTTCTCACGTTTTAAAGCATTCAGTTGAACTGAAATTTTATATACACGGTTGTTTTGGATGACAATACGATACTTTGATTATAATTAATAAACATTTAAGTACCACTTAATGTTGTGATTCTGTCATATGCACATACATATTTATATCAATAATAACTATTTAATAAAAAGTAGCTAAAATAAAAATTTTCTTTGTTGATTAGATTTCTTTGTTGAGTAGGAACTGACAAAAAAATTTTTTTTTCATTACTTGTTTTTATACAGAATGTACGAATATATACAATTCTGAAAATTGAAAAGAAAGGTTTAATTATATTATTTGAAAATTCATATTTCTTATATTCCTTATAATTTATTCCTTATCCTTGTTATTAAGTCCAAATAATTTGGAAAATATGCATGCAGTCGGTCTCTAAGCGATTTTTTTTTTTAAAAAAGACTGTACCTTTTTTAGTACATGACTTATGTACATTTTTATATTCATGAACTAGTACAATATTTTATCATTGTATCAACAGGGGTACGTCTATTGGTGACGTAACTCGAGAGTAAGTGAAAGTCATATGAACATCGCCTTATAAAGCAACACGAGGGCTTTTGGAGACGCACGGACCTCTTTATTGTGAATCTCAGTCAAGTGTGACGAGGATAATACCTGACATGGCATTTCCCTCTCCAAGCTACCACACCAAACCAACGGGTGGACATTGAGCTTCAACAGATTTAACATGCATCGGTTTCCTCTACATGGCGGATCTTCAGTGGCATTATAGGCTCGAACTCATGACACGCCCGTCACGATCTCGTTATCATAAGCACTAAGCTACCGTTGCCACGTGACATATCTCGAAATTACACGTCCAATTGAATGAAGTGAATGACACAACAAAGTTGGTAACTCGGCACTATTTCATGTTAAAATTTTAAGCTCAGCCCGCGCGCGCGATTTAACGCGTTTACTAGCCTTATTTATTTCATGCAATACTTTCTGACCTCGTAAAACAGAGACATTGTCATTTGAAACCAAAGCTGGTTTTTTCTTTTTCGAACAAATAAATAATTTAATCCAACGCCAAATTACGCAATCAGTCAAAAAATCCTGAGTTTGATAAAACATGCAGCAGGCGCATCATTTCACACAACTCTTTAAAAGAAAAACAAATCAAATCCATGACCCGGCTGCGAAATTCGTTATCTTTAAGCTGGGTCTTTTTATAACCTAACAATCAAGCTGCATTTCAAAATTCATAAAGAAAGAGTACAATACGTGACATCTTCCTCAGTATACATACATATCGTATCTCTAAGCTGCTTGTAGTAAAAGGTCACTATGTGTACTTCCCATTTATTCAGAGGCGCTATTAGTGCCCATTCATTTCGTTCAATCACGGCATCCAATTTAAAAAATAAACATGATGAAAGAACCCCGGAGAACCATGGAAACGTTGCTAGAAGGTCACCTCTGCATCAAGTACGGAACACATTAAGATTGCCAGCCAGTAAGTAGTAATCGCCCCGAAAGCGAGAAAATAGGTCATGTTTTGCAACATGGCATTAGGTTGCTACAAAATATTTCACAACTCGGAGTTCTTAAAAAGCTCGAAAGGCTAATTAAGAGAAATAAAAAAGAACAAAGCGCAAAAGGGAATTATTCTTTTTTTTGCATTTCTTTCACTTCGAACAAAAATGGCCTTTTTGCGAGACGCCATTTCGAAAAATGTTCACAATAAAAAATTTGGAGGATAAAAGATTAAAAAGCTTAATTAAAACTCTAAATTAATAATAATAAAAATAACTATTAAAATTTAATTTACAAATCCTAAATTGCCGATGTTTATTTTCATGAAATCCTTCAGACATTGTATCATTAATCAAAGATGAGGACCTGTATGAAAACGCTTGAAAATCAGGAAAAATATGGCCTAAATTCGTGAATGAAGTAATAATTAAAAGATAACATCTTCTTTAATTTTATAAACAGCTAAAAATATGTTACTGGTGACTAGAGATTTACTTACACTTGCTTTGTAAAAACGCTGTATGACTCCCTGCAGTCTAATTGTATCCTCGAGATTAAAAACAAAAATATTAATTTAATTTGCACCATAACTATATGATAAACTATGGCAGTGTGATTCTGCTATTGATTTCGGTATAGATAGGTTTGTAAATTACTAACATTATGTTCACTGAATCTTTTTCATTTGAATTCTTATTAGCTCATATTTAGCAAATCTTATTTTTCTAATTTATAGTAACATAGATCTTTTGAAATATTGAAATTAAATGAGTTTTAACATTATGTTTTATACCTTATTTGATAATACTGACAACGTATAATTTGATCTCCATAATTTATTCAGATAGGCAGAAATACTGTTTTATAATGGCAAGCCAAGAATTTTATAAATAACTGCAATCCGGTACAACTCAAATTTTGAATAATATTTTATTCTCTTTTTTAGAAGAACTTCAAAAATCTCTTCGACAAACGAGAGAGAATACCTTAATTTAGCGGTTTATAGAATGGAAATATCAATAATGAAAGATCATACGTGAACAGAAAAACAACAGTATGTAAAAGTATAAGGAAATGTATGTATATCTTCCTCATCTGGGCTGTTAACAACATGGTATTCGTAGATTAAATTAAGCCTTCTGAGAAAAAATTTAAGAAGTTTCCGCTATTTCAATGGTAGATACTGAAGAAATGTGGAGACGGAGAAAGAAAAAAAAAGAACTTCAGAGAAATTGATCGCAAAAGATACTTTTCGTGAATTGATGTTATAAATTTATTTCGAATGATTTTAGGAAACGATTACGGATGTAAGTCAGAAGGCTTCAAAGAAAAACAAATGCAAAAAGAACATTTTTTGCATGGTCTGTGCAGTAGACGCATTGCACACAAAAATTTCAAACTTAAAACTCGTTATTTTTTATAAGAATTTCGCGTTTAGAATATATGTAATTTTTTTCCCAATAAAATATATGTTGCTTTAACCGCCCTTTTTGCTCAAATCGCTATCCAAATTTATCAAAGACTTAATATTTTTTAAAGCTATTTTACATCGAATATATTTTTAACCACCAAAAATTATTTGCATTCATTTTTTACCAAATTGCAATTCAAAAGTAAAAGGTTCTAATAAAAAATCAAACTAAAATTGGGAGGGGGGGCAATCCGAAAGGGCAAACAATAAAGGTGTGATTATAACAAATTCAAGAATGACACCGATTAATAATAGCGTTAATAAATACATCCATGATATATATATATGACAACAGTAATGATGACTTATTTTGTTACAGGCTACATAAGCACAAAATAGAAGACAAACTCCCATTGATTTTTTTATGAATAGTTATGAACAGATTACGTTCCAAAAATATAAGCCCACTGCTTGCTCCTAATATTCTTTAGTTGAATATTACTTCTACATTCAGCTATGCTTTATCACTAATAAATGTTTAAAATTTCTTTACTAAAATAATTTTCGAACATACATATCTTCAATCCTTCCAAAATTAAAACATTTTTTTCCTTCATAAAGAAGCTCTGTTTACAAATAATGCTCTAAAGAGGGGCTGATGCCTGTTATGTCGAAGCTCGAAGTCCTCCCGTTGATGTACTGTGGAAGTTTGGAGAGTAAGGTGCTAGCTCAGATGTCAAGCTCGTCACTTGACTGCGGTTCATAATTACAAGATGCGACGTTAATAAAGAATCAGTCTGCATACAAAATTTGTTCATGCCAGGGGCGTAGCCTACCACCGTATCAGCTGTATCAATGATACGGGGCCCCCAAGCTACAGGTGCCTCAACATGTGTAACTACAGTCCCACTAACATGGCTCCCATATCTAAGAAAGGGCCCCGAAGGAATTTAGATACAGGGCCCCCTCAAAGATAGCCACGCCAATGGTTCATGCAGTAATTTGTATTGGTTTGATTAAAGCACCACTAGAGCAATAGGATGATTCATTGAAGGGGGTCCTAGGGGTCCGGACACCCCCATAGTCCTTGGACTTTTTTTTTTTTTTCGATTGGTTATAATCCTCTTTTTTTTTACATAAAATTTAATTATGTATACGCTATTAATAATTAATTTTATTATAATTAATGATAATTATTTATTCAATAAATAATTTTGTATTGCTTTTGTTCCCCAAAATCAACAAAATCAAAAGAATATGTTGGGCGGCGTATCGGAGCATACCAAAATGGTGGACTTTCGACCTTGGAACCCCCGTTGAAAAAATTTTGTGAGCGCTACTGTGATTCATCGATCACAGATCTTGAAACAGCCAATCATTATAAGAACATTCTGTCCGATGGTCTTTAAAAGAATTGAAATTCAAAAATACAGGATTCAATCTGTACATTACCTAGTACAAAATGTGCAACCTTAAAACATCGAGCTTATAGCAATGCAGCATTTAAAAAACACCTTAATTCTGTGTTGGTACCTTTTGCTACTACTACATTCATCAATTGACTTTTCAACGACATTATTTCTGCATTCCTCTATAATTCTTCGAAATAATGCCAAAACACTTTTTTTTAGATAAAACAGATTAAACAAACGTTGCTTGGTGTAAAAATTGATACCATTTTAAAATTTATTTTAAGTGACATTCATTGTACCCTTAATAGTTATTATTCTATATAAAAAGCCTACTGCAAAACCATTTTCTACCAATTATAATAGATGCTGAAGAAGACATATCTTTTACCACTACCCAATATTCACCCCTCTCCCTTCCTCCACCACAAAAAGAAAACTGCGGCAATCTTTCAACGTCCAGGAAGTGTTCTGGAAAACAATGCGTTACTAATCAGAGAAAGTTGAGGATTCTATTACAGATAACGATTTTACACACTAAACTTTATCCACCCAGAACGACCGACTTGCACTTAAAATGAATCACCGATTGAGTAGGCTTCAAATTTTTAAACCCTTCACAACGCCAAGTTCTCGATTTTGCTATACGACCTAAATATAAATATTTGATTTGGAAGGGGAGAGAGAGAGACCTAACGAATGTTTATAAAGAAATTTAAAAGAAAAACTAATTTTATATCAGCTAAACGAAATGTGATTTAATAACATTATTTTCTTTTCCCCCTTCCCCTCCTCTCTTATTTATTTGGAAGTTAATAGAATAAGCAAAGAGAAAAGGTTTGAATATACCCCACCCCCACACCTGCCAGGCAATGCCAGTTTATCCATTGGGCGCTTGGGGCGGATGTCAAGGGGCCTGGAAGAGCCCGGATAACCTGGACACACATAACCAGATTTCCTGATTTTAAATTTAGATCCGCCAGTGCCAAGGGGGCCTGTAGATCTTCTGCACCCAGGGCCCGAAATGAGCATAAATCGGCATTGCTACAAGGTAATAGTATTATACACAGTGTAATTTTGCAACCTACGTAAAAGCTTTGGTCGAGCTGTTACTTCCAATGAAACAATCAAACACTGTATGTGCTGTGCTTTCATCTGATATATTATATTAAAAATAAAAATTTCCTACGAAATTTTAGGTGTTAATCGATTTGAGTACACACACACAATTCTTTTTTAAAAATACATACTTAAAAAGTCTAAAGAATGCGAAGGGAGTCCCGTAACACAACTTTTTACTACACAAGTAATTTTAGAAAAAAAATTAAAACCAATAGAAAAAACATGATATTTATTGATGTTTTTTCTTAATTTTTAAGTGTATTGTTGCATTTTTTTTTAAAAATTTACACGCTTTTTTTTCTTGAAAGAATTTTCTAAAAGGATTTTTAAATTAAATATCAATTCTGATGGTTTTGTGGGTGTTTGCCATTACGTTTACATTTTTTTGGTCGAATTACTTTCATATGGCTGCTACTGTGTGTGATTTTACTTCCCCTCACCATAAAAACGATCCAGGCCAACTGCCATTCAATGACCCCCTTCCCCCAGACTAACTATAAATTCTCTCTACGATCCCCACCATCTCCATTTTTTCCCCTCTCCTTATTTCTTCTACACCTGTACAACCTAGGTGAACAGAGTATCCTAAAAGCTTTCACCGCACTCACATACTAGGGGATAAACGAACAAACCGACCCAACCTGCGCTGACCCACTTTATACTCACTGTCCCTTCTATTCAACGGACTACAAAAGAGACAGAGGGGACAAAAAGAAGTAAATAAAAGGGGGAAAGGGGAGGGGGCATTTGTCCTCACCTAGGTGTTTTGGAGTGACAGTATCAATTTAGGTTTGGGGAGCATTTTTCGGGGGACCTTTAATGTTGTTTTGTTTAAGATGTAGGTTGCAGGGAGGAAAAGTAAAATAAAAAGAATGCAAAAAGTAGGGGAAAAATTTAGTGGATATATACAATGAAAATTCTACGGGGGAGGGGAGGAGAATATGTAAACTTGCAAAAAAGAGACGTGTAAAAAATTTAGGTAAGCAAAATTTCGGTCAATATTAGAAGAACATATTTCCGAGACAGGTGTGCCCTCCAGAGAGCTTAGAGCAGACTATTTCTTTTTCAATTGCTAAAAAAGTGCAATACGGATGAAAAAATAAAGATTACTTTGGAAAAGTAAAAGTAAAATAAGGTTTCGACAGCTTTTACCTACACATTAAGACCACCTTTGAAAAATTACAGTGATATACACAATGCATTTTTCAAACTTGTAACTAAGCGGTCCAAATAATTCTGGTTAAATTTTACAAAAAGCACTGCATAACTGTTTGATAGCTTTGCTGTTTTACTTTCGAAAGTAGAAGAAAAATTAATTTGAAAGGATAAAAGTGAAGTAGACGATTTACATATGAGGCTTAAGGCATATTTTAATCTTGGTATAATATTGGATAATCAAATTTTCTATATTATTTATGAACATGATCAAATTTAATGAGACTTCAAGACAGTATTCTGAAAAAGTAATTTTTCGTAACAGATTTGTTTCCTTATTATTTTTTTTTTTCAGAAATGTTAAAAACAACCATTTGTTTTCCAAAACGAGTGTTCTCTCTCTCTCTCATTAAGTTTTTTTTTTCTTCCCCGATTTCATCAAAAAAAAACTAAACGGAAAAATAGAGTGAGAAAAAAACAGCAGCTACACACGTAGAAGCAAAATGTACGGAAATCTGAAAAATAAAATAGCAATCAGATTCTATTTTCGCCGCCGTTAGTTGAAAAAAGTGTATATAAAGAGTGTTTTTTTTCCAGGTATAGAAGTTTAAGTTGGCATTACTTTCCAAGATGGCGACCGATTTAACAGCTGTCAAGTGATTTATTCTCAGTTTGGTTTCGCAATTCATCAAAACGGTCATCAAGCAAGGCGTAGATTCGTCGAATGGGCCCAAAACGAGATTGCCGTTGTTCCCGATTTTCATAAGCGAATTTTGTTTAGCGATGAAGCGCACTTCTGGTTGAATGACTACGTCAACAAACAAAACTGCCGCATTTGGAGTGAAGCTAATCCACAAGTGTATGTCGAAACACCGTTACATCCAGAAAAACTGACTGTTTGGTGCGCTTTATGGGCTGGTGGAATCATTGGTCCGTACTTCTTCAAAAACGATGAAGGCCACAACGTTACAGTCAATGGTGATCGGTATAGAGCCATGATTACTAACTTTTTCATTCCTGAATTGAACAATCATGATGTCCAGGAGCTGTGGTTCCAACAAGACGGCGCAACATGTCACACAGCTCGTGCCACAATCGATTTATTGAAAGACACGTTTGGTGACCGCCTAAATTTCACGTTTTGGACCTGTGAATTGGCCTCAAATATCTTGTGATTTAACACAGCTAGACTATTTTCTGTGGATCTATGTAAAGTCATTGGTCTATGCGGATGAGCCACAAACGCTTCACCATTTCGAAGACAACATTCGCCGTGTTATTGCCGATATACGGCCACAAATGTTGGAAAAAGTCTTATTAGATGTAGATTTTGAAACATTGCTTTGAAAAGATCAATATCTTGCCAAAAAACAAACAAATAGACACAAGAGTAAAATTACGAAAAAGTACATATATTATTTGTTTCTTGTCTAACAATGACACTATATCAGGGGTACTCAACCTTTTTTCTCGCAGCGCCACATGCATATGGCAAGTATTTCACGCGGCTCGCAACATGAAGATAATGCGGGAAAAACACTCAACGTCCAAAGTAATTAAGATCGAAGTATTAAAACTTATTTTCGAGTCTTTTTTAAATACTATATCAACTTTTCTATCAAACACATACAAAAAAAAATATGTACTTTTAAGCATTTTTTACTGAGTTATGAGGTAGTTTCTATATCCTTTCACCCATACCAAGCCTCTTGTTTACATTCTATTATAATAAAAAAAAAAAGCAAAGTGACAGCAAAATTGATAGATTTTGTTGATTGACAGAATTTCCCACTAAATTTTTAGCGCATTGTTTTTAAATAATAGTAATTCTAAGTGAAATGAGCCATGACAGGGTTTCTCAGAAATGGCCGACGGGCCACAGGTTGAATATCGCTGCACTGTATCAACAACAATGTGATGCTACAGTATTTTTTTTTTTTTCGTCTTGTCCTTCCCTCCCTTCCAAATTAATTTTCATCCAAGACCAAATGCGCTCAGAAGAACTTTAAGCAACAGCACCAGCAACCTATAATAGGTAACTAATAGAAACGCAAACATATGCATTATTCAACATAAAAAATAGGTCACTATCAAATTTCACAAAATAAATAAACAGTCTAGTTCGGAGAGAGAGAGACTCATATGATAATAATTTCTTAAGATAATTTCTAATGAGTCATCCATTATCTTTATTTACTTGGGTTTTCTTTAATCTTTAATTTATAATTAATTGTTTCATGTAAATTACGTTGCCCAGACAAAAAAAACTTGACGCAACAAACAAAAAACCACAATTGCTTTCTCGTTCATTTCAAGGCCATAATGGAATGAGAGGGAAAAAGGCTTGATGATATGAGTAATTATTATAAATCTCATCTGAATGAATCTAATACAGGCTCAAGAAATGTAATTAAAAAGGGTTGGATGACAATTTAAAACACGGATTTAATTAACTCGAATGATGAATCTGCAGTAAAAATATCATGTGAAATAATTTCAATTTATTTTTAATTACAGACACAATAAAACTGAAGAATCAGAATGGGTAGAGGCTATACACCTCTTCGAATATATGTTATAAAACAAAAAATCCGAGTGTAACGAAGTAACTTATTTACATCTATTTTTTGAAAGATACAAAACTAAACTCAGAGGCGCAACAGCCCATGAGGACCAAAGCCTACTGATTCCATCTCAGCATACGCAATATGGCCTTACGCATATGACCTTGGGCAATGAGGTGTACGAGTTGATATTCCGGTCAGGTGGTCAGTCTGCCCCGAAACCCACAGTGTTTAGTTCCCAAACAAGCTTGAAATTCATTTATCGACACGCTGAAGAGATGAAAGGCTGAATCGACCTTTCCAGCCCAGGTTTTGAACCTTGGACCTGTGGTGTGAAAGCACGATGCACTACCATTCAGCCACTGGGCTTCATTTTTTGCGGATAGAACTTCAAAAAATTGCACAAACAAAACTATTTTTTTAAAAAAATTACCAATGTAACAAATACAAACTAACATACTTTTTCTGTCCCCTTCCCAAATAGAAAATCATATACAGTCGGACCTCTATATAACGAAGTCGCTAAATCCCGAAAAAGTTCGTTATATAGAGCCACATAAAACAAATTTTAAATTCATAAACCCAATATTTATTTTTAAAAAAGTAATTATTTACACCTTTTTTAAATTAATATTTATGTATTTTATATATCTTGCCCATCAAAAAAAAAAAAGAGAAACTGTGCAAGGAAAACAAGAAAAAGAATGTCGAGGAATATACTGCAATTTCAACATTAAGAAAATAATTTTAATTAAAATTAATCAATGTTAAGGACATTTTCTAATTTAAAGCATACAAGTAAATTTTAAACGCACATTATTTTATAACTACAGATTTTAAACATACATTACCACATGCATCCTTAAATTTAATTACTCATACAATCTGTTTATTTTGTTTTAAGTTTTTTTTTATTGAAAAAAATGCTTTCTTTCATAATATATACGCCTCACATCTTAGCAATGCACAAAAACGTCCTTTATGCACCATAAAATGTGTTAAAAAAGAGAATAACTTGAAATGTCCAGAAATACTTCAAAAATAGGGAGAAGAAAAATTGATTCCTAAGAAAAAAAGTTCGTTACATAGAAAAAAAAAATGCACTTTACCATTGAAAGGTTCTAATACGAAGAAATTCGTGAAATGTTCTTGGTTCGAGGAAAAAGTTCGCTGTTTTGAAAAATTCGCGATAAAGAGGTTCGTTACATGGAGGTTCGATTGTACATCTTATTTCTCTCAAAAATGGTTGATACATAAAAACTAAGTAGAGAAATGAAGATGCTTTCAAAATATCACAAGAAAAATACTAAAAAATTAGATACCCTTTAACAAGAAGTATGACATCAATAAGTTTAAATAACCTGGAGAAAGAAAAGTAGCTCTCTGATATCTATTATATATACAAAAAGTTTTATCTACAGCTAATGAACATTCTTCACCGGGTAATCCTGTTTAATATTGCGTTCATATAATTTAAGTTAATATATTTTTAACATACATTCTGTCCAATGAAATTTCCTAACGGAGAATCATGATATTCTATTTAATTTAGCACAGGTTCAAATATTTTTATTATGTTTCAAATATGGAACACGTCCAACTTGATATACGTCCTGTTTGGATGCGAACAGTTAAGTTTAGAATATGTATCACGTGCGGCAAATGGTACGTACGCTCTTACGTCCTTGGCAGATGGAGGGATGTCAAAAATTTTGTTGAGAAGTATCATCCAACAAAACTCAAATAAGCCATAAAGCATTGTTTGAAATAAAAAGACAATGCGGCATTTTTTAAATATCTTAAGAAGGCAGAAGCAAAGTTCTTAGAACAGATTTTTTGTGCTCACCAGGCATACGTGTGTAAAAGTACTCATTTGGGTTCAAATAGAAAAAAAGGCATGAAAGAAAAATTTAAATATTCGTTTACTTCATCAAATCGTTTTCACATTTATTGACGTGTAACATCTTTCCTCTCGGTTGCTGGATATTTGTTGGGAGTGATGTGTGTAACAGGATGTGACGTAAGCGCGCGCTACTTGATTTGACCAATGAGAGTGTGTGGCTGTGTCTTTTCGCTACCCTCGAATGGGGGTCCAATTCTAGTAGCCATCAAGCACTCGAGCGCTTGACTCTAAATCCGTTAGTCACTATATTATGGGACATAAGTGCAGCAGAATGCTTATTTGAAAATGGACAAACAGTGATTTCGGTGGTCGTATACATTTCTTCGAATCAAACGGTTAAAAAAAAATTAAAGATTTTCTGCATTTTGTACTTTTACCATATAACGAGGTGGGTTCTGCTCTTTTTTAAAAAATTATCACTCGCTTCCCCTGATTTTGAGTGGTGATTTTAACTTTAACTTCAGTTTGCAAAAAGCTGACCGCTCATAGCTTTTATGAATGATGAACTCAAGCTCGAAATGAACACAAATTAGAATATTTTGACTACTAACAGTGGTACTGTTATTGACGCTGTTTTTCAACGGTTTTTAAATACTTTGAAATCACAAGTATATGTGTCATATATATATATATTAGTTATCATAAGTCTATTAACTCCGCTCTTCCCCAAATTAAACGAGAATAATTATTTTTTTGATAAAATATTGCATTTTTTACTCCTTATGTTAGTTAATTAAATGCAATTTTCATTAACCCTCCAAGCGGTCTGCGCCTAAAATCCTGCCATTCTAGAGATGCTTTTTTTCCTTTAAGTAAGATTTTCAAAAGCGATTGAGCCGTATTTTGAAAAATACTAAAAAGTATACTATTGCGTATTTACCACGATAATATGTCAGATGTTACACATCATATGCAACTACTGTAAGACTCGTTTCTTTTTTATTTTAGTGTTAATAAATATGTTTAAATAATTTTGTATAAGCGCATCAATTCCAATAACGGTTTTTTTCCTGTGAGTGAAATGCATTTGTTTAAGTCCAAGGATCTAATACCTTATTCAAGCAATACGAGAGGTGCTGCGGTAGCCCAGTGGTCAAGGTATCCAATCATGGCATGCATGTCATGAGTTCGAGCCCAGTACCACTAAAAACCCGCCGTGTAGCGCAGCGATGCACGTTAAATCTGTCGAGAGCTGAAACGTCCTCCCGTTGGTGCGGTGTGGTAGTTAGGAGAATGGGGTGCCAGCTACGGTGTCGTCCACGTCACTTTACCAGGGTTCAAAATAACGTGGTTCGTTGCCAAAAGCCCTGGTGTAGCTGAACAGTGCGGCGTTAATGCTCACTCACTTAAGCAATACGAGGGGTATCAAACGATACAGAACGAATTAAAGACACTGCAGATTTAATAACTGATTAATCAATTCGTGATCTCGTATTTAATACATAAATAGAAATAGAAACAATTTAAAATTTTTGAACTTAGCATTACATTAAGCGCAATCATTTCTAGTTTGATTTTTTTTTCTCCCCCATATAAAGGGTGTTTTTTTTAGAGGTATAGAACTTTAAATTGCAATAAAACAATGTATTATTCGATTGACATGAATTTTTTTTTATTCGAAAGATAATCTTGTGGCATTACATTTTAAATATGATTTCTGGCATAGGACTGCCACGGCTGGCTCGGATGTAGTCCAATCTGGACGTCCAATTTTCGATGACTTTTTCCAACATTTGTGGCCGTATATCGGCAATAACACGGCGAATGTTGTCTTCCAAATGGTCAAGCGTTTGTGGCTTATCCGCATAGACCAATGACTTTACATAGCCCCACAGAAAATAGTCTAGCGGTGTTAAATCACAAGGTCTTGGAGGCCAATTCACAGGTCCAAAACGTGAAATTAGGCGGTCACCAAACGTGTCTTTCAATAAATCGATTGTGGCACGAGCCGTGTGTCATGTTGCGCCGTCTTGTTGGAACCACAGCTCCTGGACATCATGATTGTTCAATTCAGGACTGAAAAAGTTAGTAATCATGGCTCTATACCGATCACCATTGACTGTAACGTTGTGGCCTTCATCGTTTTTGAAGAAGGATTCCACCAGCCCATAAAGCGCACCAAACAGTCAGTTTTTCTGGATGTAACGGTGTTTCGACATACACTTGTGGATTAGCTTCACTCCAAATGCGGCAGTTTTGTTTGTTGACGTAGCCATTCAACCAGAAGTGCGCTTCATCGCTAAACAAAATTCGCTTATGAAAATCGCGACCATTATTTTCGAAATAAAATAGCACAATTTGAAAGCGTTGTTCAGGCGTGAGTCTATTCATGATGAATTGCCAAACCAAACTGAGAATAAATCACTTGACAGCTGTTAAATCGGTCGCCATCTTGGAAAGTAATGCCAACTTAAACTTCTATACCTGAAAAAAAACACTCTGTATAAATAGAAACAATTTAAAATTTTTGAACTTAGCATTGCATTAAGCGCAATCATTTCTAGTTTGATTTTTTTTTCTAGTTTGATTTTTTTCCTCCCATATACAAGTTTCACAATCATGTTCGAACAATCAAATTCTGGTTTCCGATAAGCTCAACAGAACTATGAAAAAAAGATTTTATTCTAATATAAATTTTGAAAAAATTCAGATTGAAATTATAATTATAACATTTCGTACATTCATAATGTTATGCAAGCGACAATTGAAATATTTTCAATTCGAAAGTTTAGTTTCTATTCATTTGAATTACAAAAATTTCAAGCTCGGAATAACTAATGCAGGTTAGCTACGACATATGAATTTTAAGTTGTCTCGAGTCAAGTTTTTGAATACATAAAGAAAATAAATTCTAAAAATGAGATTCGAACATGTCATGCATCGATTTTCGAAGAAGTCTTGGAAAGTTCTCCGAGAGGAAGAAAGAAAAAAAATTCTACTTCCAGCAAATTCCTTTCTCAATAGGTAAGCGAAGAAATAAAAGAAAACAAAAATATTAAAAAAACCAACTTTTTTTTTAAGTGTTAACGACGTCATAAATGATTACATAAAGTCCACTAAGGAAAACGGAATGTAAATAACTAGCGGGCAAATGCGAATTTGGCCAAACGCAGAAGTATGTCAAGGGTAAAACTAACAGCCATCAAGATAATAAGCAGAAGAGAGGGAAAAAATATTCTTTTTTTCAAATCACGATTCAAGATTCAACAGAGGGAAAAGTTTGTAGTCAAGGGGTTTGGCTAGAAATGGCTAAGGAGGGGGAAAGTTTACTGTTATTCCATAGAAAATATTAAGATATAAATGCTTTCGGAAAATCATTATGCCATCTAGACTAAAAATGTTTCGAAAGGGAAAAAAAAAGTTTTTTTTAATGGTAAATAATAAGGCATAACACTTAACTGTAATTACTGCCATGAAATACATGCCTAATATATCCATTACTTCATCTCATATTTCTTAACTTAGTTGGTACGTCTCACCATCTTGGTGAAAGAAACTTAAGAGTTTCATAATATTTTTCCAAGGACTAAAGCATTTTAATTTTACGCTTTTCGTTCATGAAATGTAGTTAAAAGATTTGTTCAGTTAAGTTTTCACCGGATAGAAATTTTCAGCAAGGATTAATTTTTTCTGAACCAATCAATTATATGGCATTGATTCCATACGTTTTATTCTTAAAGCATCGAATAAATAGATGGCAATGTAATTGTTTGACATACATTTTGCAATTAAAAAGAATGTTTACAACAGAGAAACTTTTAGAAGTCACCTTTCACAATGCTCAATTATTTTCATTTTAATTAATTTAAATTCTAAAATAATACATAGTTCTTTTGATTAATTTTAAAAGATGTTTCATGAATTTATGCAAGCATCATATTTTTAAAATATACATAAATAGAGAAAGAAGGATTGAGATGAAATTTATTACTGGTTTAATCTGCACCATGATAGTTACATAATTATGCAATTCTTCCATTATGCAAATAACTTTTCAAAAACCGAAGATTACAAACGTTTGTGAAAATATTAAAACACCTTTCATACTTTTCAAGTGTTGAAATGCTTTCAATGCCTTCAAAACTATGAATTTCTTTTGGAACTTCTCCAAAGTATTCAAGGAGCATATAAAATATGCAACACGTGTTTAAGGAAATATGCTCTTGGGCAAGAACTAAATATTATTCTAACAAAAATAGTTTATCAAGTTTGAAGATTAACTTTTTTTTTATTTGTAAATATTTATCTCGGTTACTTCTAAAATACAAGGTCATTACATAATAAACAGAATGTATGTGTTAAAAACTTTTTGCATGATATATATATATATATATATATATATATATATATATATATCATGCAAAAAAAGTGTGTATATATATATATATATATATATATATATATATATATAATTCTCTACAGACGAGATAAACAATCACCAATCACATTCGAAAACAGACAAAGATAAACAATCACCAATCACATTCGAAAAATATATAAATACACAGACAGTAAAGAGAACATTATATATATATATATATATATATATATATATATAAATTAGAGTTTTAAAAAACACGCTTTTATAGTAAATAGAACTAAAAATGGATGACATTGCCACATGAATTCATGCTGATACCATATTTTCGTAGCCACTTTTACGATGTAAGGTTACGGAAAAATTTCCCTTTGTCAAGTCCGAGGGGTTGCATCTCATTCAGAAAGTACAAATTAATTCGTACCCTTTAGCTTGTCCTGTCTGCATATCACGTTGTCACTTTTAGTGTTTAACTAAAATAAATTATAGTTTAAAAAACTAAAAAACATGCTTTAATGGTTAATCGAACTAAAATGTAAATATATATATATATATTTCTTAATATAAGAATAAAATTATTAACGAGAAAATTAATGTCATTGGGGTAAAAGCCTGGGGTCCTTGCTCTATATTAAGTTTTATAACTTCTTACTAGTTCTATTTCGAAATGCTGAGTTAGTGTAAAAATGCAGTACAAAGAACCGCACGCTTTTACCACAATAACATTAATTTTCTCGTTAATCATTTTATTCTTAAATTAAGAATTTTTTTTTTTACTTTTTAGTTCGATTAACCATAAAGGCGCGTTTTTTAATTTTTTTTTAACTATAATTTATTTTTCATTTTTTTTAGTTTGATCTACAATAAAAGCGTGTTTGTTTTAGTCTTTTAAACTATCATTTATTTATTCATAGTTGAATTTATCCTTGAGTTTTAAAAATTTGGAGTCGGAATTACGTGACTGCTGAAATTAGTCGTGCTCTTCGATGGATATTAATTAACGGGTCTGAGGGTCCTTATTCTCTCCGTTTACGGGGTCTCAGATGAGTCCCGTATCGTTATATTTCAAAGATTTCATCTCTATAGATACAGGTCAAACTAATAAAAGTGTGTTAAGAAGAAATATTGAAAATCAATCGTATTATCACCTTTTAAACGTATTGCTATATTGTTAATTCGTATCATCACTTCTAAACGTTATTGCTTATAAGAATAAAAAAAATTTAGCAGATAGAACATAATTTTTTTTTTTTTTTACAATTTTCATTTTCAGAAAATCTAGACAATTGTTTATATTATAGTAAGAAATTGCTGACGCACCCACCCTTCCCTTTCTCACATGAAGAACAATTGTTATGTCTTATTTGTATTAACCACAAGCCTATTCGCGGTTTTAGGGTTGCACCTTAATCTTTTAGTCGCCTAATCTGGAAATCGTTATTCCTGAGATCCTGATGAGGACAATGGCACAAAATTACGAAATTATTGTATTGCCATCGGTCCTTGACAATTGAGCAAAATTTCGAATTAATCTGACCTTTTAAAGCGGGTAAAAATCGAGCTCAAAAATTCCGTTAGATACAAGTGAAACTTATTAAAGGCGTGTTAAAAATAGGATAGTATTTTTAAAAATGTTTTGGCTTTCTCAATGGCTAACTGACCGAATGTATCCCGAAATAAAGAAATTGCGTTTCCTTGTCTCTAAAGTTCTTCAGCATAAATTCTAATTTTGAAGAAAACAAAGTTTTCCAATTCAATCAATGAATAATTCGTATTCCATTTTATTTGTCAATGTTATAAGTATGACCTACGTAATAATGTCTCAAAACATTAAAAAAGAAAAAATTGACTTTCAAAATTTTTAACAAATTACTAGAGGAACAAATGAATTAATTAATATTAGCAATTTAATTTTGAATTGCCAATTCAATCCAAACAAATAAAACTTGTGACACTTTATCTACAAGATCAGTGGTCCTCCCAACCTGGGCCGCGGACCGGTACTGATCCGTGAATCAAATGTTACCGGGCCGTCCAAGGAACATTAAATAATTTCCTTTTTACTGTGGTGTATTTCTCCCGGTTTTGAGCAAGTTTCTACGAATATAAACAATCAACATCCACTGCTCAGCGGGCCACGGTAAAATTACCAAACGTTGACCTGTCTGCGGCGATAAAAAGGTTGAGGATCTCTGTACTCGATGGCATACATCAAAATTCAGGCTCTGATTATAAATATATATACAAGCAATATTGTCAACATGCATGATTCAATAATCCCCAATTATTTACTTAGTAACCCTTTTAGGCAGTCTGAACAAATTGAACTGTTTTCCGCAAGAATTGATACAAATTTGCGAGCTTCAAAACTAGTGTACATAACAGAACTTTTAAAAAGAAAAAGAACATTATTCAAAACGCGCCTGATTCAAACGTTTATGACTAAGAAGCATTAGGATTCTAAATAGAACTTAACCTTATGATTATCTTTTAACCAAAGTTTAAGATTAAATTAGTATTTTTTTAAGTACCTGGTCGTGCCATAAGTTCTGATACAAATATAAAGGAGTAAAAAAAATATTTTCTCTATGAAATTTAAAACTAAGTATTTTTAAAGTTTAAATTTAACATTATGAGCCTTTTATTCAAACTGTGACACCCACCTGCCTGGGGGTACCATCTCTTCATCTACGCGACCTAGATTTGTGGGAGGAAATGATTGATCACCCAAGTTCACCATAATAAATCCAATTTATTATTGTCTAAATATATTGTGTGTGGGTGAACACAAGTCTTACTATACGAAGACAATCAGGAGTGATATAACAATCCATAAATTCTAAGTAAATAGCGCCTGGAATCCTAACCACTTACCTTTGAGCAAGGCTATCCTATGAATCTTTATCTTCCTTAATATCTTTAACTCGCTAAAGCCCGTTCTATAATTACGCCTCTAAGTTTAATCTCTTACCATCAGCTTACAGCGTTCAGCTTTCTTCTCCATCTTCCTCGCGATTACAAAACCTTCACTATATATCTACTAACTAATCTGCATATCACGGTTTCTTCTTGAGAGGATTGGCTATGAATTAACTCAATGCTGGACCCAAAGATTCCCCAAGAGGATCAATAGGAAAAACGCGATAAAGCCCGTCACAAAACTGATAACTTTTTCGCTTCACACGGGCACCGAGTCTCTTTGACCATTCCTCTATCGAAACAGGTACTACCTCCAGGGAAATTTCCATCGCTAACTTCCATAAAAAAAACATTTAGGACATTTCAAACCGGGATGCCGTTTTCGGCTACACGCATTTTTTCTTCACTTTATTTTCTTGCGTGATTCTTTGTGTATATGTCGCAGGGAAATGATTAAATTAGGGATTAAGGGAGATGATCAATTCACACTAGATGTTAAAATAAGAACTCTGTAAGGTGATTTCCAAAATAAAAGTAAGTTATCAAATCTCTTACCTGTTTCAATGAAATGATGAAATAATATTGTCAAGAGTTTAAAAGTATTCGTTTAGCAAATATGGTGCATTCATAAAAGTAGAGTAATTAATGCAACAATAATCATCAAATTATTTATTCGAAATTAAATTACAAAATAATTATATAATAAAGTTGGTATTTTTTTAAAAAGGTTATTTGTAGCAGAATTTCAAACAATTTTTTTTTTAAACCATATATTAATGTAGTACTTCAGAAATATCCTGCTTTATTTGTAACGCCTTTTTTTCAGTTATTTATTTCCCTTCTTAAAATATATATATATATATATATATATATATATATATATATATATATATATATATATATATATATATATATATATATATATATATATATATATATATATATATATATATTAACCATCAAAAAGCTTTTTTTTTATCTATAAAGAGGACGTGGTCGAATTCCTTAATTTATTTGTTTACATTTTTCAATTTAAGTTTTATCCAGTTTCTAATTTTCCAGCATACAAAAGTGATACATCAATCGAAAGATAATAATGCAAAGAATATAACTAAATAAAACTAAAAAAATTATATTTAGGTCATTTTGTTTTGGTGCGTTACATCAGAAGCCCGGCGCTGCCCGGCACCGACGAGTAGAGGGGGAGGTAAAAGGGAGTTGTAACAAGCGAAAACAGGGATCTACAAATGCTGACTTCTTCATTTCATCATTTCACTAACACAGTTCGAGGATTTGATCAAATCACTTACTTACATCAGGTAAATGACCTGGGTAAGAGACATTATTTTAACATCTTGCGTGACATGATCATCTCCCTTAGAGATTTGAAGAAATATCCAGTTTCATCATTTTCCTACAACATATACACAGTCATTCTGGCGGTTTAAGAACCGTCAAAAACTTTCTGGACAGTAAGGAGAATTCGTCTGTAGCCATAACAAGCGTGACGCCGTAACAAAGCTTTTGCTATTAAGAACCTCTGGAACTTTAATTATTTTGTGAGAAAAATGGTCAGTTATTCTTCAATAATTTCTACGTCAGAAAGGTCTTCGTTTACTATATGACACATTGTTCTTTTTGACACTTTCATCTGTTCAACAAGTACAGTCTACAAGGATTTTGACGAATTCTCTCCCTAACTGCTTTGACGAGAGCTGTCATTCACACCAAGCGTGGATTGTTTCTAATACAGTCAGGAACGCTATTAGCAAATCTTTTAATTGTAAGATAAATGTATCCCCTTTTGATGTCTAAATGTTAAAGAGCCTTAAAAATATCCGGCGGGCTCTTTTTTTAATACAAATATCTGCTGCATACGCTTCTATTCAATGCCAAAGCTCGGACTGATTTAAAACCACAATTTTTTGGAAAGCATTGCAGCCGACCTCCAAAGACGAAATTTAAAATCGCCAGCTGTGTGTTGAGTCACAGGAGACGATTTCAGAGTCTTGTACAGAACTTATGGACCAACCATGTATATTATGATATAATATATATAAGCACAATTTTTTTTAATGTGAATCACAAGTAAACTTTCATGACATTTATTCTGAAATGACCCAAGTATTAGCACCTAAAAAAAAGCAATCAATTTTTTTATGTGAAAGTATCAAATATACTAAAACTTACTTTTAGTTCCTTGAAGAACACACTATTGCGAGCCCAGTCAACTTGCGCGAAGAGGGATTGATCGATAACTTTGCACATGAGTTCAAACGCGTCCACTTCACACTGGTTGTATGTTTGAGTCTGCAGTAACTGATATAGCTGATTCTGCCACTCCTTGTCATCAGGCATAGACAACTGGAACTCTTTGATGAGAAGGGGCACCTTGCCGCTGCCAGTATACAGACTATGGGTTAGAGGCAAGGGGGCCCCCACGTCTCCATAGTGGAAGGGTGACTTGGGAGATCCGGCAGACCGACCACCATGATTGGAGGCTCCTGAATTGGGTGGAGATGGGGCCCGATTCGATGGCCAAGAGGTAACCTTGATGGGTTCTTGCATAACAGGAGGTCCACCCACGGATAGGGCGAAATGGGCAGCGATCGTAGAGTTGGTCTGAGCTGATGTGCAGAGTGGAGATGGAGAAGAGTCGGGAGAACTGGTGGAGGAACTCAATTGTGGGATCTGAATCAGTTCCTGCTTGATGTGGGGTTCATTAGAGTACATAGATGGGGAGGGGAGTGATGGCGGTGGGAAAGGTGGTGCTCCGACTGGAGACACCTCGTTACCGACGACTCCTTGACATTGGGCTCTAGCTATTTGTTTTTGTCTCATCATCTGTAACTTTCTCGCCCGATCTCGCTTGTACATTGGCCCGAACTTGTTCCTTCCTCCACGCATCCTGTCAGCCCGGACAGCTAGAGAAAAAACAAAAGAACCAAAATGTAACTGGCGAATCTAAATAATACGAATGCTATTTCTAACAAGGTATCAAAGTAAATTCAAAACATATTTTGATAAAAGTATTAGTGAAAAATTATAATGGTATTGTTGTGAAAAATATAACGTTATTGAGAAAATATAAAAAATTGTCCTAAAAGTCTCACATATTTTATGTTAAGGGGGTCGGGCACGTCTATAGGAACTCATGTTAAAATCTGTAAGTTTATGTACTTTTTTCTCAGAAACTACTTATTTCTTATGAATAAAATTTTTACAGTAGGTTATGCGTACCAATAATAACACTTTAACGAAAGATTTTGTTTTTTTTTAAAAAATTAAATTAATTATGAATTTTTTTTAATTGTTCAATTCCTCCCCCCATAAAATTTAGTTTAAAAAAGCTTTAGCTAAAAAAGTTTGCAAGATATATCTAATTCCCTCCATTAAAATGTGTAAACATGTTAAAAGTCTGCTCAGTGAAATTTTGAGAATTATATGATAAGCAGTTTTTGAGAAAAAGGTACAACATAAAGTGAAAAATATTACATTTTCAGAAAACAAGCTTTAAAGTAAAAGTTTGTCATTTTTTGATCATTTACTTTTTTTAGTACTTTCCAGAAGCATTTCTTTTTACTCTCTGATCATACAAAAGACTTCTAATTTTCTTTTTTTCATTATTTTTAACAATTTTGCCTTTTTTGGGGGATCTTAAGATGCTTTTGTTGGGGCTACACGAATCCTACGTGTATCTAGTTTTTTGAAGCATGACATACAGTTATAACTTGGTTCAATATCACACTGTTTAAAGATCAATAATTTTGCTATATGACACATATTATTATCTTTCTCGCATATATTTCACAATGCGATACATAGAGCCTTATCATTCATATAAAATTGCACGGCGATATTTTGTTGAAAAACCATTGAGAAAATATTATTCGCTTAATAATGAAAACATTATTTAAAAACAAAACGCTTTAGAAGAAAAAATTAATTATTATGAATGAGTAATAATTTTAATATAAAACTATTCAATTTATTTACAAAATTCTATTTGAAACACAAAAGTTGTAAATACTATTTTTATGATTCAACTTATCAAAACTAAAGGATCAACGATTCTGGATATCGCGACTCTGTTCTCAGTATGACTGGCTGATTTCAAGACTGTGGTGCAAACTTTAAAAAGACTAACATAGATCTTATACTCAGAATTAATGCAAGAAGTAATGCCCCCATCTTCGAATCAAATAACAAGAAACATAAGTTCGAAGCGAGAAGAGTTAAGATATATTTCATATGTGAGTTAGTTCAATATGTTGTATTGCTCATTACAACGAAAGTTTCATTTTGATTATAGACATTAGATTTTAAATAACAAGCATTTCGCTGATTTCTTTAAAGTGAAATTAACAGAAATATGATTTATAACATGTGTGTGGTACATACAAAAACTTTACTTATGCATTAGGCTTAATATGCCATTTACAAAATAAGTCTCCCCCAAAAAAAATAACGTATATTTCTATGATTTTTGTGAATTAAAATTTATTTTTGTGTAAATTTATTTAATACTTAAAAATTAGGGAGGGGGAGGGGATCAAAGGTTTTCAACATAAGAACTCCACGCAGAAGCATATTTGATTTTTAAAAATTTGTTAATTGTATTCCATGTAATCAGAGTGATTTGCATCAAATAATGTTTTTGTAAAATTCAGAAAAACTTCAAGCAAATTATTTAAATATATGTTTAAAAAAGTTTCAATTTGTGTTGGAGAAATAAAATGGCGATTATTATTTTAATTTCTCAATTCCCCCCCCCACCTTCTATTAGAAATAGAAAATGAATTTAATTTTTTTAAAATAACCGAGATTACATTATAAATAAATGCAATTGCGCAAGAAAAAATCAACAAAGCTTCGTTCGCCGACGGTACTGGTTATTAAGAAATAAACAAATGGACAGACACATAAAAGAACCGATTCGTTTCGTTGTAGAACAAAACCGCACTATTCTCAAAACACCTGAAGAATATGAATCGAATAAAAATAAAAAACACAAGCTTCCCCGCCTCCCTCAGATTAGCATCTTAAAAGTCACGGCAAGATTTCTAGAAAAAGATGGATGAAACGTGAAAATATTCTTTTTTCTTTTTTCGGTGTATATTTATTCTCTCTCCCCCCCGTGCCATTTAGAGGAACATTTTTATCTCATTATTCTACTTATCAAGACGGCCCGTTACGAGTGATGGGAGACTGACTACAAGTGGTTGGCCTTGTCCTACTTACTACACAGCTTGGCGGATGTGTGAGCGCTTGGACGACGCCAAAGCATTCCGAGGGGAGGAGAGGTGGATGCGCAGCAACTCTTTTTTTTTCAGCCTTCGTAGTTGTTTTTCTAGCAGTTCTCTTTCTTCACTCACCATGGGGTTATTATTTTTATTTCTTTTTATTGTTTTATTTGTTCCCTGATGTCTAATCCTCAAGTCTCCTTCACACCGCGGGTGGGAAGGAAAAAAAAGATTTTTAGTGCGTAGTAAGACCGGTCAATCAGTTGCTAAGGGTGGAAAGATGGAGAGTGATCATGAGGAAGTTGATGCATTTTATAATGTAACTAATTTTCAGATACATTGTGGCACTAGAGATGCTTATTGGGAGGTAACTCCGGTGTGAATAATTTCGCACTTTCATTCACCTTAAACATTCTGATTCGATTTACTCAATTAATGTTACGCTAGAACTGAAAAAAAAGGAGGGAGATTTTAAGGAGAGAGGATAATACTATTTCGTATTTTTAATTTCTGATTCGTAATTTTAAACAGTTGGGAGTTAATCCACAACGCCGATTTTGAGAACATGAAGTCCACAGAAGATGCAACATGGAACAGACCCCCTTTCCCAATCTATATTTCAGAAAAGAAGGCGATTATCTGCAAACCTCTCTTTTCATTGAAATACGTACGGAAAGAGAAAATATTGTATTTCGCTTGATCAGTACATTGAAAATTCGATTACAACCAGTCTCATTACAACTATTCGAGTAATACAGATGATGATTACTATGAACCCATAAATAACAATACTATTATTATTTTTAAAGCACATTCGTAAAAATTTCCAAAATCAAGTAACAAAATTATTGGGATCAGCTCTTGAAAAATATTTAAAGTTTATAAAAATGAGTTATAAGTGATGATGTGACGACATGGATTACGATACTAAAATTTCAACAGAACATTTCCAGAAGTTTGAACTTTTTAAACTGTAATTTTCTAACAGATATATATATATATTGAAGTTTTCTACATATCCATCAAACGACGCAATAATGCTCTTTCAAGGCAGCTCGAGCAGAATATTTAGCCTTCACCTTATCAGATGGTGGTTTTTACAAAATAACGGAGGGAAAATCAAAAGTGAAGGTTCTTAAATCCGCGCATAAACAGTGAAATATCATAAAAGACTCAACTCGTAATCAGATAATTTGTTTAAGATATTCTTAGCATTGAGAAGATTATATTTCACTTTAGGTTTCTAAGAAACAAGTCTCTCAACAGATGAACAAGGTTCATACATATGATGGTGGCAACGAAACTTAAAAATAAAATAAAACGTATGACTGCTTCTAAATTTAATTTTTATTCAATTTATATATAAAATGTTTTTTTAGAGTTGTTTCCTAAATAAATATATTAATTAATCCACACGCACACATAGAAATACGGTAACAGCAACGTCGATAACGAGAAAGATTCGTGGACTTCAAAGCTGTTTTCACGTTATGCTACAAGAGCAAAATCCAAAACTGGAACATCAATCACAATAAAAAAATATTCTCCATTATTTTGATTTTGCTGTCCTTAAAACGGTTTATAACATTATTCATCGATGTTTCAGACAGATTATTCTTTTCTGGGAACGCGTTCGATATATATATATACAGTTATGCTATTTTACGAATTCAAGTGAAAAGAATTGTGCATTTTTAGAATGATTCCGAATTTTAAGAAGATAACATATAATAATGCATAGATGTGTGTTAATAATATCTTCAACTTATGAGAAAATTGATATTATTTTCTTTTGAGGAACAATTCCCAAGTTCAGATTGAATCTTTGGCATGAGATGAAGAAGAGGGTCTTGTACATTAAAAAATTACACATGTAACAGTGCATAGCTAATATTTATTATTATGCAAAATTAGTACTTTATAATATAAAACTACATAACATATATTCTTTAGAAACTAAGGTTTTAAGACCACATGTGGCTAACAGTGGTCAGTAGCTAATTCGAATTCAGTTTCCATATAAAATAAAGGGTGTTTCATATTAAATTCAAGTGAGTCCTTCAAGTCTTCTTACATTGTGGTGTACAATTAAGTAGATTTTAGTAACAGAAAGGAATTGAAAATAACAAAAACTGTAATGAAAAGCTTATTTATAGTTACTACAGTGACATATTAACTCAAATCAACCAACCACAGACAATTAAGTCATTTCAATGCGGCGTTTTGAATGAAATTAAAAATTGCTAGACAAGAGAAAAGTTATCGGCATATTTTAATTTACGGTCAGCTAAACGGACAGTTGGGAGTTCAAATCGTAATTATTTATTCTGACGCTGTCTATTTTTAAGAAGAAAAAAAATAATATATTTTATGCTTCATGATATTTTTTCTACATATGGTTCAATTATACCGCTTAATTTCAACCAAAGGCAAACTAGCAAAGCTAGCTTTTAAAATTATTCCACGTAGAAAAATAGTGCATAGATAAAGTCAAAATCTAAAAATTATGTTTAGAAGTATCGTTACGCATATTCTCTTTCAAGAGACTTGATAGGTTATAAATATCTGCAAGTCTCCCTCAACCAAAAATATTAAACAAAATTTTTGCTTATTCAATAGAGATGATGTGTTTACTTAAATGTAAAGAGTGTTTTTTTTCCAGGTATAGAAGTTTAAGTTGGCATTACTTTCCACGATGGCGACCGATTTAACAGCTGTCAAGTGATTTATTCTCAGTTTGGTTTGGTAATTCATCAAAACGATCATCAAGCAAGGCGTAGATTCGTCGAATGGGACCAAAACGAGATTGCCGTTGTTCCCGATTTTCATAAGCGAATTTTGTTTAGCGATGAAGCGCACTTCTGGTTGAATGGCTACGTCAACAAACAAAACTGCCGCATTTGGAGTGAAGCTAATCCACAAGTGTATGTCGAAACACCGTTACATCCAGAAAAGCTGACTGTTTGGTGCGCTTTCTGAGCTGGTGGAATCCTTCTTCAAAAACGATGAAGGCCACAACGTTACTGTCAATGGTGATCGGTATAGAGCCATGATTACTAACTTTTTCATTCCTGAATTGAACAATCATGATGTCCAGGAGCTGTGGTTCCAACAAGACGGCGCAACATGTCACACAGCTCGTGCCACAATCGATTTATTGAAAGACACGTTTGGTGACCGCCTAATTTCACGTTTTGGACCTATGAATTGACCTCCAAGATCTTGTGATTTAACACCACTAGACTATTTTCTGTGGGGCTATGTAAAGTCATTGGTCTATGCGGATAAGCCACAAACGCTTGACCATTTGGAAGACAATATTCGCCGTCTTATTGCCGATATACGGCCACAAATGTTGGGAAAAGTCATCGAAATTTGGACGTCCAGATTGGACTACATCCGAGCCAGCCGTGGTAGTCCTATGCCAGAAATAATATTTAAAATGTAATGCCAAAAGATTATCTTTCGAATAAAAAAAATTCATGTCAATCGAATAATACGTCGTTGTTTTATTGCAATTTAAAGTTCCATACCTCTAAAAAAACACCCTTTATCTAAAACACCTTGATTTTTCTTGTATCACAATCAGGAAAAAAAATGTGAAAATTTCTTAGCATACATATATATTTGATCAAACAACGCATAAAATCAGAAACTATCATAAAGGAGCAGCGTGTCAGTAATGCGTTTGGCATAATTTTTAAGAGTCTCAACGCGGGATTTTTTTTTTTTTTTTTTTTTTTTTTTTTTTAAATGGAAATCGCGTGAGGTTTGAGAATATAGATGGAATGTTGAAAAGAAGAAAAAAAAATGTCCAACACACGCAACGATGAAAAATTTGGGTATGAATTCTAGTTTCGATACAATTGTTTTTCCGCGCCAGCTTTTAACATATATGTCATTTAGATTTCAAAAGACGCGAAATAAAATATCTATAGAGTCTTGCAATATCTCACAAATAGCAAACTGTTGAATAATCAAATCATTTTAGCGAGAACTTTAGAGCAGTTTGCTGAAGGAAAGAAATAAAATACAAGCAAAAATTAAACCATATTTGCACTCGTTGAAGAATTGAATTCGAGTAAAAATTACTTCATCGCAAGTGATACGTGATTTAGAAATTCAATGTCGAAAAAGAATCAGGTTATGTACTTAAATGATAAACAGTTGTATTTGTATGAATGAAATACATAATTTTTTTTAATCTGCAACAATATTGAATTTAGGTCTCACTTGCATATGTACATATTACAAGGAAATGCGATTCTTCAAGTTTCAATACCGTTATTCAAAAGTATTTTCCTTTATCCCCCTCACACCTTTAAAAGGAAAAAATCTACAACAAAATACAACTATTTTACTTAAATATATAGTAAGATTTACTTAGTCAGTCTTTTCTTTTTCGGTATTCAGTGGGGGTACAACGAAACATAAGAGATCAAATAAATGAATGAACGCTTTTTATAATTCATTGCAATATGTATAAAATTAAAAGGAAGAGACAAGGAACTTTTTCTCTCATTTTTTACAAAATGATGTTTGATAAATTTAAAATTATTACTGTTTACGGAAACAAAGGGAGAGGAGTTACAAAACAATAACTTTTTTCCCCCTTCCTACAAAGCGATCTCTCATTCCCTGTTTATATCTCATTTTTTACATCACACGTCATTTTTTTACAAAGTAATCAGAATGCGTCAACCTCTAGTTTATAAAGTTCGCGCAACACTTCCACGATTTAGAAGAAAAAAATTCTTTTGTTCCTTCAAAACACAATTATAGCTTAAAATTAAGAGAGCCATAGGTAATTATTATCTTGAACCTACTTAGATGATGAATGGCCTTCAAAAAATAATTCGAATAAATCCAGGAAACAAACTTTCACTTCATGCAGACAAATTAAACAACCATTTTTCAGAAGACAATTCATTGTTATTTTCCTCACTGCGCGTCCTCGTCCTCGATTCCCCTTCTCCGTTCTTATCGTATTGACTGTGTGCAAGCGAGAGGTCTGATCTTGTACGGTATAAAGACAAAAGACATATATCAGCATTAATAAAAGTCGCCCACCCATAACCTATTTAATAATAAATTGTGTGTTTAGTTACTAGTGTAAACTGGCCACTTAACTGTCAGATCGGTTTTGTTTGATTTCTGCTTCCGATAAGCTAAGGAAAATGAGAAGTGTCATCACTCAGCAAATACAGGTAATGAATTATACAGATGATCATAATTACACCTTGTTATAGCAACAATTCTAAAATAAATCGACAAACATTATTTTTTAAACAAAATATGAACTTTGTTTACAGTAATTCTTTTTTTAATTTATGTGGTTTTTATATTTATTTATTAAAGGTAACATTGTACTTCTTCATCATTACCCCATTACTTAATGTCGATCAAATAAGGGACATTGCAACTACAATTTTAATCTCCATAATAGTTTTTAACCTTTCTTACTCTATTTTGCTTATTTCATCTTTTTCCCATTTCTGAACGTTAATTCGAGACGATAATTCATTGGATTAATCGGTATAACTATAGTTCGTGTGATATGGTAAAGAATGAGGTTATTTTAAAATACAAGGAATGGCGGAAGCAAGAAAATTACTTCAGATATTAAGTCGAATGCAGGACAAAAAGAGTCCTGTAATAAACGAGATTTAAGGAACCAATCTGTATAATTTATTTTAAAATAAACTTCTTCAAATCATTCATCTTTATCAGAATGAATACTGAAACATTACGAGTATTGTGAAATAATTATCAAATCACTACAAGACGATTTAAATCCAAGAAACACACGAGACGCAAGCTTTTCAGTCCCATGTTAAATTCAAGAGCTTAAAAGATATTTAAACAATTTCTTAAAAGTTCGCCTTGTCGTAATAATTCTCCGAGAACAATTATGAACAATAAAACTTCTTGCTTTCCTTTGACCACTGAACAATTACATTTATAGATCATTCTAACTAGCGTTGTAAAGACTCTGCGCGATTTTATTTTTCTTTCTCTTCTTTCGCATAAAAGTAATTTTTTTTGTTTTGTTTCAAACCTTTCTTTGAATTCAATACTAAAACTAGTCTGTTTCAACGCCGATCGAAGGACTCTACAAATCAATTTCACTTTCAAAACCTCCGTTCAGTAGTCAAAATGCTCTCTTCCAACACGCACGATAAAACGTCCACTAGATGTCCGACCGGCAGAGAGACCCAAAAGCGAGGTGAAATTGCGTGAGCACGTGACACCCATAGGTGGCGAAGCATGAAAACTGCCCTCTCACCCTCCCCCATCTGACCTCTCGGATAAACTGGGTGGAAGCAAAGGATCCCTCTCCTCCCCGCATACACACCGAGGAAGGCCTATCCATTGTTCGTCGTGGTCTTTTGCACCAGCACACCTGTAAAAGATATCAAGTGCTGTAAATAAATAAATAAGAGAAGTAGGTTGCGGTGAAAACGACGGCTGTAGTTTTCTCTTTCAGAGTCCGCCATACTTATAAATGCGAAAAGTAATAAAAATTAAGATTCGCTACAGCGCAGACTAGTCGTTGAATATTAGTAAAGGAAGATCTTGGCGATGAGATAAGAGCCGTCTTCATTGCCCTTCCAGATAAAACCAGATTCTGAATATGTTCCAGTGTGTTCATATCCGTGGTACAATCTAATTCGTATATTTGTAACAAATTTGAACGGCGTGTTAGAACAATGCAGCATAAAATGAATCGCTTTTAAAATATATAATTTTGTTTTAATCAAAATAGAAATAACTTGCTACGAAAAATTAACAGTTCAAAAAACTGTACATTTATTAGTTGGAAAATAATACTTCTTGAAGATGAATGTACATCAAGATTTATAAAGAAGAACGTAGGGTTTTTGCTGTACTTTTTTTCATTATAATTTCAAAGAAGCATTTCTTCAACAGAAATTAAGCTAATTTAAAAGCCTAAATCAATTTCTAATAACAAAGGCGCCCCATCAATATTGCACATATATACTGCCAGAATGGTCATGAACACAAACTCATTGCTTGGAACTCGTCATAAGTTTTGAGTCCTGATGTCACAGCAGTGTAGAGAGGCTGATGCATGTTAATTCTGTTGTGGATCAAAGTCCTCAAGTTGGTGTGGATGTTTGGAGAGTGGAGTACCAGCTCAGGTATCGTTCTCGTCACTTGATGGTGGTTCAAAATTACGACCTCCATCGCCAATGCTCTCACATTGCTTTAGAGTGCTTTTAATAAAAAAAAATCAAATATATATCTGTGTATGTTATTGAACTAAAATCTTCCGGACATAAAATGTAAAAAATTGACAAACAACTGCGACCAATACAAACATTCAAAGCATTAAGCAAGGGGTATCAGGCATATCTAGGGGACTAGGTGAAGAAACATAAAATAATACTTTTATAATTCTTCTTAAACAAATAAATATAAAAAATATAAATATTAAGTTGACTAAAACTGTAATTAAAAATTCGGTTCAAGTGTAGTATAGGGGGCCACTTGGCGCAGTCCTTTATTTTGGTGACTAAAAGTGGTGGTCGCCAAGGTACTTTTTTCGATATTATTTATTTTAGAGTGAATTCGATATCCCAGCATGACATTTAGATAAAAATCGAAAAATCCGAAGAAAAATCGCCACAAATCCAAAGTGCCCCCTATACTATACTATACTATACTTCTAATTGTAATGAAGTAATTTACAAAAGCATTTTACAATGATATATGTAAATGAAATAATATTGTAAACTAATATACAATGTGATAAATAAATGACCATGAATCTTTTAAAAATATTCCCTTACTAATATACAAGGTTACAATGATATATGTAAATGAAATAATATTGTTAACTAATATACGATATGATAAATAAATGACCATGAATCTTTTAAAAATATTCCCTTACTAATATACAAGGTACGTCTATTACATTATGAGACAATAAATGTAAACGGACAGGTAGGAACACGCCAGTATCAACATTTTATAAAAACCTTAATTCATCTGAGGCTCAGGAGAAAAAAAATTGATTTATCGAAAAAAAGAGTTTGGAATTGAATATGCGAAACGTAAGAGCTGGGTAAAAGATCTAGTTACAAATGTAACAATAGAAAACAGACTGAATGTATAGTTTTGTTTCGAATTATGGAAAATGGTGACCGAATCTTAACAAATACTGGAAACAACATTTACGGTGTTGTTTATATCTTGTATTTTTGAATGGTATTCTAGATTTCGTGAGAGCAAAGAAAAAGCAGACGACGATAAACATTCTGGAAGACCGCCAACAACTAGAATGTTCGCAATTTGGTGATTGCAAACTGTCGAATGATTGATGTATGAATACACTGTCAAAAAAAGAGTACAACAAAATAAGTTTGAATTGTTTGGTGAAAAAAGAACACCTGCTATTTCAGGGGAAAGGATCTGGCTTTTTACTACATGTTACGCGGGATTTTGGATAAAAACGCGATTGTAGAGGTCACACATCCTCCCTACTCTCCAGATTTGTCCCTTCAAGACTATTCCCTCTTTCAAAAACTCAAGTCCACCCTGAAAGAACAGAGATTCCGAGGAGTAAACATAAAACGCAAGGGCTGAAATGTTTTTTGTGAAAAAATGAAATCATATTCTCACGTGATTATATGACATGTTTCAAGAAATAGTACAACCGTGCTTAAAAGTATACCACTACGAGTTGTAACCATTGCAAAAGACTTTTAACCGCAAGTTTGACTTTTATGAAACGTTTCGTTGTACTTGAATCCGTATTGGAATTTAATACACACACTTGCAAATACAAATGCGTTTATTTGAAAACGTTTTTTCACGTTCCGGTTTATGATTGAAAACATAAAATGACATTTCATACCCGAAAAAATTCCAACTCAACACCACATAGACTACCTAACATAATATCTATCAATTCGTTAGTAAAAGACAATTTTTGATTGAATCAAAATCTGAAACTGTTATCTTTATTAGTTACAAAGAATGCTGATTTCGACTAAGGAGATTTATTTTAATTCCATACAAAACGAATAAGCATGGCTGACCTTTGCCTTTAACTAATGCACAGTGAATATCTAGCTTAAAGTAAAACATCAAGCAAGAATATATACATACCGTAAAATCCGGCGTACAACGTGCAATCAAGACTTTCAAGCCGCAGTTCTTAATTTTTAGGTATATTCGCCGTATAACGTTCAACCCCCTTTTTACGAAGGAAATGTGCATATGCAATGCTTTATATGTTTTGAATTCATTATTTCGAGAGAGGTATTACTCTCCCAGCTTTAGAAGAAAAAAATAGTACAGTTATGGAAATACAATCTTTTTTTTTCATAAGGTCATTTCTTTTACATGAATAGCATTTCGATATAAGTAGAAATCTAATTTTTTTTTATGCTCATATTTTACTTATTTTATCCACCCTTAAATTTACGCACCCGTAAATTTCGATCTTATTTTTAGTGTTAAAAACTGCGCGTTATACGCCGGATTTAACGGTATGTAATACACTCGTGTTTCCACTTAAATTCTTTATAGCAAAATTAATACCTTTTCCAGGTGAAATTGATGTTTATGAAGGTATTTCATATTATTCACGCACACATTTTTAAAAAAGCTGACTGAGAAATTTCAAAACACATGGTGCAAGAAATTGGCAAAAGCAATGAGATCTTACTTTAAAATCTCGCGTATACCATGGACGTGAATTTAATATAAGATTTAAAATTGAATATAAGTTTAAATATAGTTCCATAAGTTCTCTAAGTAGAAGAAATTGCGCGATAAAATAAACGGAAGCGTCGTAACCAATTTTTGACACCTCAACACGTGTCTCGCCCTTACTTGTTGCTGAGTACAATAATAATAATTCTGACTCAGAACCATAACTAAGTTGCCTCACTTAACTTTAGTTTCCATGAAAGCAAAATGGAGATACTCGTTAAAAAAACAAATCTTCAAATATGATGCAATATCTACATTTGTTGAGATGGTTCACTACCAAAGCATATAGAATTATGACACTTGTCTGAAGCAATGCGAAACTACTTTTCCGAGCAAGTGGTATGAAAATTTAGCACGTTTCTAATGATAAAAAAATTAAATTATTAAGAGATTATTTTTAGAATTGAAAATGTTCATACTAAAAAAAACTCAAAATTTAGCAACCTGAAGAGAAAAAAAACATGTCAAAGAAACGAGAAAAAAAATTGCATCGTTTTTAACGTATCTTAATTGTTTCGATATTATCTATTACATAAAAAGGAAGAAATTACACAATGAAAAAACATTTTGTAATAATTTCAAATAGACAGTGCGCATTTCAATTTTACCAAAAAATAATCATGGAAAATTTATACTATTCTACAAATAAACAGAATTTTCTGGAACACATTAGTCTTAAAGGGGAAGGTGTATAGTTAACCTTTAAGTCGAAAAAATCTTAGAAACACAATCTTAGGACTAAATCTGAGATAATTAGGAGCTGAAAGATAAAAATTGCGAAATCATACAACAATTATTTTAATTACAAACCTCGAATATAAACATAACACTAAACTCTTAGAATCTTACTTTCAATAAGCTGTAGAACGAAAAAAAAGTTTCCTGGAATGAAACAATCGGCAAAATTAAATCAAGCAAGAGTGATAAAATTTCGTACCACTCGCCAATACTCACGCAACTAACATTGCAATTTAAAGATACCACTAACATCGATTACAGGACAACGAAAAATGTAGTTGCGGTTGGCAAATTGCTTCAATCCATCAAAAAGGCGTGAAAATCGGAAATTATCCCATAAAAAATAACTCAGTGAAATCGTGACATCAGTTAAAGTGTTTGCGCAGAATTCTCTTTTTGATTGTATTGCCTTACAATCGCTTGACTATTGTTAAGACTTATCTTAATTATAATTCTTGGTTATTTTGTCTATTTTAACAGAGAAGTGCCTTCTTTTTTTCATGGGGGTCAAACAGATAACCCAGTTTGGAAATAATAGTCCAATTTTCGGAAAACACTGCAACCGGTGTTTGAAAACAGAGCATTGACAAAAAGAGCGAAAAGAACCAGGTTAGAAATTTTCTAACAAAAAAAGACATGATACATCATTTTTTTACATGCAGAAAACATGCGACAAAAGCTGATAACGTCAAAAAAGAATTGAAACCAATTAGATAAGAATCCATTGTGAAGGGTGAGACCCAATCAAAATCACATTAAGCATACGAGATTACACCAAGAAACCTATTTTACAGATTGGAGATTTTCCTAGAAAGATACAGATCTTAAATGTTTATTTTTTAAAGGGAAAAAAAATTTCGGACGATGTAATAGGGCCAATCGCATGTCAAGTGAGGGTGTGTCCGGTTGAAATAAAGGGGTGCGAACCTCTCTGTTAGAAAACAATGAATTCAAAAATAAATGACACAGAAATTTGGAAAATGATTAAATTTTTCCCACAACCGCCTGTATAAGAGTATACAGAAAAATGGGTTTTTCATAAGAAAAACGAAACCAGCTACATAATTTAGTTTGAGGAGTTTTATTTACACATAAATATATAAAAAAGCAAGGGGACAATCACACGAGAATTCATTTTACAGACAATCGAATTCGTTTAGCGTCGAATGTTTTACTTTCCCCCTTCTTTCTTTAGCCCCGAAAAAGAATCGTAAATTCTCTCGAGTTGTCTCAGAAAATAGAGGTCTGCATTGTTCCAAAGAAACGAATTAGGTTTCAGTAGGTCAGAAATGACTCTTTCCAATTGCGCAAATCTGAAACATGCTCATTCCCAGTTTGAAACTTTGCCTCTTCTCAAATGAAGAGTGTGCCTTTTTATTTCTTTTACTTCCCCCCCCCCCGCCCTTTTTTCACGGTTTCATTTATCATGAAACATATTCCGTTGGATTATTAAATTTTTAGTTAAGGAAAAACAAGTTTCAAGAAACGTGATCGTGATCCAAGTTATTTGTATTTGGAACTATAATGCGTATTTCTAAATTCATATGGGGGAGGGGCAAATTCATTTCATGCATAAAATAAAATGATATCGCGAAATAAATAAAATCTTAAGATGATTAAGATTAGTAATTCAGACGGTAATTTTCAAATTAATTTTGACTCTTAAAGTGAGTATTTCACTATTAATTCATTTTAGCTTCATGTCAACAAGGACCAACATTCTCAAATTAAATGGAGAATTTTTCGCTTAAATGAGAATTAATAAAGAACGCATACTAAGTTTTGAACTCGACAAAATTCAATTTGAAGCAAGTGATAATGAACAGCATACAATTGAAGATTCTTAGTTTACATTTTGTGTACAATGGTAAAATTATTAAACGAAAGCTAAGGTAATCCGAAAAATCATTACTGGTATTTTGAACAGCTACATCCCTTACACTCATTTTCTTTCCATATCAAGAGTTTTAGGAAGGTTAAATCAAATTAATTCAGTTAAAATTAATGCTGCAAGAGCAAAATAATAACAAGCTATTTGTGGTCATTAAGAATAATTCACGTGCTTTACTCTTTTTTTTTTAAAACTAACATCAAGTAGAGGAAGTAATGGGTAAAACATGACTTGCACATTTTGAGCATTACTAGGATTCGTCAGATATCACAGCATATAAATAAATGTCCACATCTTACAAATACTTGAATTCAGCTCATAAGATTGTTGTAAGAGATATTATTCTCACATAATGCGTGGTATGTGAGAGAGAAAAAGCAAAAAATTGTTTATCCCAGATAAAATGTTCGTAACATAAAGAAAGGTTTGTAACTTTGTGCATCTTAATTTATTTTTTAAAAAAATTTTATGTAGAGAAGAACCTTCAATAGAGTTTAATCTTAGTAATGATCTAAATTTAGAATATATCAAGAATATTTTTATCACAATAGAACAAAACGATAGAAAACCAAATGAAAACCTTTATGAAAATATTTTAAAAAATTGTATACGTAATGTAACATGCTTTAGATTTGTATTTAAAATTTATTCGGTTTATTGCACGTAAATTTTAAAATATTATATAATTGTATCGTATAAACATATACTTGCATCAGTAATATTTACTACATTCCTTAAAAATACACAAATCAAAATCAATGTAATTAATATGGGCTGAAAAATTAGAATTCAATATTATACCTCTTCCTCATTCCATTGCAGGTATTTTTAAATTAAATGAGATTTACAACAGTTGATCATACGCACAAATCACAACTAAATCAAGAAAATACGGTAAGAAAACATTAACTATTACAAAATGATTATTAACTAGTTCGTACTATATAAGATAATGCAATAAAAATATTTCTTGAAAACAAAGTATCAATTTTAACTACAATTAAAAATTAATTATAAATTTCTTAATTAATTTTTAAAAAATTTAAGCAAATTTTAATCTTGTTTTGGGGCAAAACCAGTTGAATATGAATAACAAAACAGTAATATTATAATGCACCACATTGCTACAGTAATTATACTTTTATTTTGACTCTATCTTCACATATCGAATTTTTAATTTCTTCTAAAGTTTCGCTCAACATAAGAAACTATCTTCACGCACTTCTCTCTGGAATCTATATTAATACATTAAGATAAACATTTCGACGGACGCGAAAAGCATTGTTCTTTCACCAAAAGACATGACCCCATCTTTCTAAATACTAGGTCAGGCGGGTCCACAAATCCCAAAGTTACAGTTACAGTGCACACTTTTCCAGTCATGGAAAAATCCACCCGACAAGTTACCTGCGCACCGTTCCAGAAAACTGAAGACAGAAAGGAAATATTTCTCTTTTTTTTTAAAAAAAAAAAGACGCATGAAAAAAAGGACGAAGAATTCGACAAGTATGGGAGTGTCCCATTCACGCTGTTAAAGAAAATCCGGTAATGCGATTCATCGCAGTTTAAAACTGGTTATTTAACCGTATTGTCTCTTAATTTTTTTAAGATCCACCAGATATAGTTTCAAGCGAGAAAAAGAGATGGCAGCTCCCCCTCCCCAAATGGCATCCGCACCCCACATAAACAGGAAGTAGTGAAGTTTGCCCAGTTTTGAAGAGATTCACTGACATTTGTTATTTATTTATTTATTCTCCAAGAGAGTCGACTTACCAGAAATATGTCTTGTACGCCCGGACTTAACAATAGGCCTCCAGGTGAAAGTGGAACAAATCGCTACTCTCTTACGATGCAGCCACAGTCACGATGCATTGTTTATTAAATTAGAGGGAAAGATATTGTATTAAGCAAATTCACGGAAAGGGATGAATCACACATGGCTGGCACCATTTTGTCGATAAACAAGTCCAGACCATTTCTTGAAGAACGCAAATTAGGGTGATTCGCATTATTTGGACACTGTGCGGAATACAAGGGCCCACCTACAATGATGGGAGGAGGAATTGAAACGAATAGGAAAAACAACCATCTTTTTTTCGTTCCTTAGTAATGGAAAACAGTTCACCTATTGTTCACCTTACAAGGATATCATACGAAAAATAATATTTGTAGTGAAGGCACAACAAAGTTATAGTTAAGAGTATTATTCGGTTGTTAAGGATAAAAAAATGATTAAGTTTTGTATTTGATTACATCAGCAAAGTTTTCGAAAGGTTAATGCTTGAAAAATTCATTTCTGAGATTGCTGATATGTGTGATGTCGAAAACGTGTTCCACGTCTTTTTTTAAAAAAAAAGAAACCATCAGTTAGTTATGCTATCCATTTACTATACATCTATCAGTAATTATTGTGGTTTTTCACCAATAATGATAGTTTCCTACACTCCTCTCACTTAACTGTGACTGAGCGCGATACTTTCCCGCCTTCCTACCCCAACTGAAACTTTTGAACCCCGTACCGGGGCATTCTGTAAACAGGAAGCGCAACGGACAGACGCAAGGTCTTGTCCGCAGCACCTTCAAAGGTGTAATTTTCATTTAACCACATTACTACCTTTCAGTGTAAACTTTAACACTGTAAATATTTATTTTCTTGTAATATAAACATATGTACCATCTCCATCTCTGGCTGTTATTCGAACTCAACCAACGGCATCAATGACCTTTATGAGATTTGATATTGTCAAAAAAACTTGAAATTAAATCTTCATAATTAGAAAAAGTTATATTTAAATGATACAACAATACAATCCCGCAAATTCGGAATAAAATCGAAAGTGAACAATTCCTTATAAATGAAGAACACTGAACATTATGTATTCATTTATATTCTACACATATTAATTTATTTACTATATAATTAAGAGTAAACTACATCAAATTGTTTCACGTTCTACCCTTATTAAGGAAACATACTGTACACAATTATGAATAAACCACCACTGACATGCATCTTGAATATGAAATGAATGAATTTGCAATGTGTTGAATAAATTTGCAAAATATTAGCTGATAAGCTTAACGAAGTAAACATTGAGTTCATACTCAAAAATTCTCTTTAATTGTTAAAGACTCGAATTTGAATATATAAAACAAGTTTAAATTTATGCTTGATTGAGAAAATAAGCCACTATATCCAAGTAAAAGATTAGATTGTTGAGATTATATTCAAATCCAATTACTTAAATGCTAAGTATTTTAGTTTCAATATCTACATATTGTATTTTATCGGATCGTTTCCTGGTCACGAGTATCCCAGTACCACTAAAGACCCGCCGTGTAGGGCAGCGATGCACGTTAAATCTGTCGAGAGCTGAAACGTCAGTTATTCAGGTGTCGTCCAACACCATTTTTACGTGGTCCGTCGCCAAAAGCCCTGATCTTTAATATTAAATCAATCAATCAATCAATATCTACATAAATTATAATTCAATTTAACACATTTTCCAATGATCTTCTCAATATTATCTCTAATTATAGCATTTCTAGTAGTATAAATATGTTCTATAGGTGATTCGTTACATATACATATAATATGAGGTTTGACGATTTAAAACATTCAATCAAGAATTTTTATTCGATAAAAACAAAAAGTTTCCTCCGTATTTTTTATGTTGTTTTTTATGTTTATGTTTTGTGTGGGGTGGAAATCTTGCACGTAAAAAGTGCGAAACTTGGCAAAATTGAATACGATCACCTTCCAATATATAATGACGAAAACGTGTCAGTATCTCAGAACAGGATTACGCCAAACCTGACGAACCAAAACGTTGCGTCAAGTTAAAGGTATGGAGCTTTTTCAGAGCTTTCAAAACATAGCTTTAATGCCACTCATCTGACTTTTGCGAATACAATCCCCATAAGGTTTCGTTTCAACTCCAAGGAAATCTTCAACAAGGAATCATTACCAAACGTCTTTAGTTACGCCACAAGCTACTTAAGAGATGAGCAGTGTAAAACCGCATTAAAGCAAGCAGTCTCTCACGTGCATGACCTTGCCAAAAACGAATCCCTTTCAATTCACTTTCGCTAAAAGCAGTAAATAACAACAGGTAGAAAATCCCCCCCCACACACACATCCCCCTTCTCTCTCTCTACCTCTCTTCCATTAAACAAGCTTCCGCATAAAGCCTCGTGTGTTACAGGTCACTGCGCAGTTGGGAAAAAAGGGACAGTTCTTTTTTAAAGACCTCTCGCTTTCTCGCGAATAATAAAAATAAAAGAGTTTATTACAACGATGCTCTATTAATTCGTATTGTACCTTCCCTTGTAATCTTGTCTTCCGTTGACTTGTTTATTTATTTGTTGTGTCTCTCACGGCATTTCGTAAAGGTGGGACCATAATTCGAAGCGGGAGGGATTCATGTTGTTAGGAGAGGGTTAAGCATATCCGCTGGCCCACATGCAAAAATCCATTTTTTATCTCTCTCCTTTTGTGCCTTGTATTGTTCACAAAAAGGAAAGGGGAAATGCTCAGCCATTACAAAATGGATACAAACTTATTTTACTGCGGAGAGAAACAGCAGTAAGAATTTCTCAACACGGACATTGAAAATTTCAAGAGGAACAAGAAGATTACAGGAAAGAAAAACAAAAAGAAATGGCACTTCCTTCTTCAGAACAATTGTCTATGGAGAAGTGTAAAATATTTTCTTCACAAAAGCTCACCTTATTTCATACGGGGGAAAAAATCAATATCACTATTCCTAATTTGAATGGCATTCAGTACCAGTACCCTCAATACCTAAGACTAAACTAAAAAAATTTTTTAAAAAAATTGGCCTTTAAATATTTGAGAAAGTAACAAAATCCCATCACTTAACATATGGATTAATTTGGGAAAACAATAATAAAAGAACCCGTTGTTAATTAAATATATTTTAACAGGAAAAAACGCTGTTTCTACCGTATCTGGTTATTATTTTCCCTCCTGTCTAAGCTATTTATTCTCCTATATTCATTCTGTAACATAAATCAACGGTCCAATTACAAATCGTTACATCAGACTTTTTTTTTTAAAGACGCTTAAAATGAAACTTTCTCCCTAACAGAAATGAAATCATTTTCAAAGCATTTTTACAAATACTTCCGCAGAAAATACATAAAAATTACATATACTGAAAAAGAAATATTTCAATGAAATTCCATCATAATTAAATATTTGCAACCATGATTATTTTAAAAATACACCCCTTTTTCGAGGAACAACATAAGTTATTTACAAAAATTGAATTTTTTTTATAAATAAAACAAACAAAATATCAGTGACGGTTTATCCATTGGGCCGCTTGGATCGGGCGCACAGGGACCCGGATAAACTGGACTTAACCAGATTTTCTGGTTATAAATTTCGATCCGCCAGTACCAAAGGGACCTGTAGATCTTCTGTGCCCATGGTCTGAAATGAGCTTATATCGGCACTGCCAAATGTGTACATATAATATACAACAAAATCTTTAAAAAACGTGTACCTCTTATTGACACTTAACTTCGAAAGAAATGTAATAATTTCTTCTTGTCAGGATTATAATACTGATTAAATTACAGAATTATATGGTCAAACGTAAAATATTTATTTTATAATAACATTCACAATTTGAATAAAAGATCACTCGTCTTAAATTAACATACAAATGACACTTTCCATGAAAAGTTACTATATTATACATATATACATAATGATAATAAAATATTAAAACATTCATTTTATTTTGGAGCAATGTCTGCTGAAACAGTTTAAATTAAAAAGAATCTACTTTAATAATTTTAAGCAAAAGTAACTCACATCTGTGACGCTCTTTTTTTTTTAAAAAAAAGGGGGAGGGGGTATTGAAAAAGAACAAAAAAGTTAATCAAAACGGCATGTACATTAAAGGTTTGTCGTGGAGGAGGAAGAGAGGGTGTGGGTGACTCTTCAGAAATGCCTTTAAGATTGAAAATCAGATCATTGAGAATTTTTTTTAAAAAAAACAACTTTTTATTTATGCGGAAGTATTTCTCATATATCCCTTCCAGTAGCTCTTCTAAAGCAAAACGTCCATGGTAAATAAGGCCATCTATGATTACAACTTCACGGTTTCTAGTTAGAATAAATTACGGTTTTATTTATCTTTTTTTTTCTTTCTTTTTTTCTTCTGCTGGTGTGTTATTTGCCTACACCCACGAAGCCGTCAGAGCGACTCTGGGAGAAACTCGTCGATAATATGGACTTGTAAAACAGCTTCTGGAATTTTGTATAAACAGATCATTCGAATATTGATTAATATTTATTTTCATCCAATATTTTCCTTTGTTGAGTGAAAAACCCAATTTTATTGGCTGTGTTTTCAAGTAATGAAATGCCATAACATTCACTAACATTCAGAGCGTCAAAAATCTAATTCTTTAAAGGTAGTTATTTTCCAGATATTGAGTAACATGTGAAATTGAAGAAGTAAAACAGCTGATTTTGAAAGACAACAGCATTTTTCTTCCTTTTAGTGGAAATGGTATGATTTATTAGAAGGAAAAGAAAGATTTGAAAGATAAAAAATTAATTTAAATAAGAAGTTCAAATTCATTTTGAGGGAATGGAGCAAAATCTTTAGAAAATCAATAAAATAAATGATACGCAAGTAAATATTATGCAAAGACAATTCGAATTACATAACAGAAAATGGCCTTATTTGAGAAAGTTTATTAATTTTAAGAGCTTTCTAAAAACAAACAACATAATTGGTGTATGGTAACTATCAGGACGCAATTATGAAACAATTCGGCAGAATCAAAATGTAAGTAAATAAGTTTTTCGCACTAATTTATGTAAAACAGATTGAAGTAAAAAATAATGGAAAAGAAGAGCAATCAATCAGAAACGTGTACCTCATTTCGAAAAATAAAACTTTTATTAATTTTCTGAAATAATCCTTTTTTTTTCTGGTATGTTATAATTCGTCTGCATTTTCGATCTCATGAATTTAGGCTTGTTGTTGTTGTTACCAATGCCACCTGATCGGCAAAGGTCAGATCGAGGCCCACGAAATTCATCATGGCAAAGGGCTAAGTGACGCCTGTCGTTAACCGTAGCTTTGAGCACCATTCTGGTGACAGTAAGATTTGGCTCGATTCCACTCCAATTTAGAGGGAGAACATTCTGGGGGAGGTCAGACGCCTCCCACCTCTCTTCCCCTTCCACCAACCTCCCGAGAGGACCTTCGACTAGACTGCTATTTAGAGTACCCCCATACCACGCAGGCATTATACATTTACAAACATCCATGTCTTCTCCGGGATTCGAACCCAGTCCCTACGGCACAGCAGTCAGCGTCGCTAACCACTATACCAGAAAGACATATGTTTCATATCTACGATTTTTTTTTTCTGGTGTGTTTTTACAATAATAAAAAGTAGGGAGTGTATGCATTTGTATGCGTATCTACAGTTTGGAACTGACATAGTTAAGATTTAGCAGAAAATTTGTTTGAATTTTTGCTAAAAAACGAGAAGATTTTTAAAAACCAGTTGACCTATATTTTAAAGAAATTCTAGTTAAAAAGAAGTTCTCAACCTTAATTATTTCAACAAAAATAAAAAATAACAGTACAATAAAAAAATCTATTTTGAACAATAAAGAAACTTAAAAAATAATAATGAATGTCAGTAGCGCACACAGGAATTTTTCGGGGGGGTCGAAAGTTCACCATTCTTGTATCATGCTCCTTTTGATTTTGTCAATTTTCGGTAACAAAACACAGTAAAAAACTAATTTTTGAATAAATAATTAGCATTAATTAATAAAATTAATCATTAATAACAAGTAATTAATTAAATTTTACGTACTATATACTTAGAATTATAATCAATCGGATAAAAAATCAAGGGCTTGGGGGGGTCCGGACCCCCAGGCCCTTGTGTGCGCTACTGATGAATGTAACTAAAAATATATGACAATGCTAACGATAATAATTAACTTTTCAAATCATTGTTGATTTCAAATCGTTCTGATCTTTATCTCAATGTAGAAAAACAAATTCGAGTAAAAATTCATAGATTTAACTTAAAAAATTAACCGAAAATAATAATTTATAACACAATTTGAATGGTTTATTAACTTTGAAAATGATTAAAGTAATAACATAACTTGACATACTGCATATCTTTCACATCAAAATGTCAATTTCAAACCTTTTTGACCTAAGCATAGAGTAAAAATAGGAAGAAAAACTACACCTAAATTTCGTACTTCTTATCTATAATATTTCGTTATTATTATAGCAGTATTTAAAAATCCAAATTTACAATATGGATTAAAAACGCACAATTACCTGCTTACTGACAATGTATTTTCTTTATATATATATATATATATATATATATATATATATATATATATATATATATATATATATATATATATATATATATAATAAAAATAAGGAAAATTATAATTATTCATGATTTGAAGACAAAAATTAATAATACAATACACCTATAACCTTAATTTTAAAATACAACAGACTCTTAATTGCGTAAAACCATATTAAAATAACATCACACTACGCTACTTTGAGCTTGTATTTCACGCCTGCAGAAGCCCAAGTAATTTTTAGCAATTAATTTAATTCAGCTAAAAAAGCGAAGATTTTATTTTTTTCAACTAAACTCCTCCGCATTCTCATCCCGTGACGCTAAGATTAAAAAAGACAATAAAGATATTCGTTATTTCCTTGCAAATATCAACTAAATAACACGGCTCTGAAAATCAGAATAATTGTAAAACAGTAGATAATTTGTTTTGTAGATGTATTTACCTATTTTCTAAAATAAAGGAAATATTTAACCTTTTTATAGCGGATTGAAGAGAACTCTTACATTGCTTTAATTTGACACAAGTACCGTAAAATCCGGCGTATGCACTTTGAACACAAAAAATAAGATCGAAACTTAAGGGTGCACGTTATATGCCGGGTATAAAAACGACAGCTTTAAAAATAACAAAAGAGATGAGCATTAAAAAAAAATTTGCTTCAACATGTATCGAAATATTTTTTTTAAGAAACGACTTGCCTTATGAGCTTATAAGAGTTGCAGTTCTAGAAGTAAACTATTTTTTCAAAAGTCTGGAATAATACCTCGAATAAATGACCAAAGCATAAAAGTAATCTATACTAATATTTGAGATTTCTCCGTTAAAAAAGGAGGTGTGCTTTATACGGCGAATATACCTAGAAATTAAAAAATTCAGCTTGAAAGTATAGGTGCGCGTTATACGCCGTATTTTACGGTAACTAGTCTGGTAGTAGGAAATTGGGCCATCTTAAATTTTCGGAAAACACATTCATCTAACTAAAAAATTTCTTCTCAATGTTCGTATTAAAGCAGTATTTACCAAGTGTAGAAGCTGGATTAGCATAGCGGCATGGCAGAAAAAAATTGAACCCGTATAAAAACGAGTTGTATAATAAAATATGCCGTTCACTACATAGGATAGAGAAGTCGGAATATACCGAAAAATCTGGCTTATAACGCGTACCCATACTTTCAAGCTAAATTTTTTTTAAATTTTTAGGTATATTCGCCGTATAACGTTCACCCTTTTATTACAAAGAAACCTGCAATGTGTACGTATCCAATGCTGTTATGTTTTCGAAGCGATTAATTCGAGGTATTTTCCTACGCTTTTGTAAAAATAGTACACTCTTTTAGAACCACAACCACAGCCTTTGAAGTTCATTAAGATATTCATTTCTTTTAAATAAACAGTATTTCGAAATATGTAGAAGTCTTACTTTTTATTCTTATCTTCTATTTTTATTTTTAAAACTGTCATTTATATACCCGGCGTATAACGTGCACCCGTAGTTTTCGATCTTACTTTTGGTGTAAAAAGTGCGTGCTGTATACGCCAGATTTTACGGTAATATAAGTTTTGAAGAACTGTTCTTACTGAAGAAATGTCCAGATTTTGGATCATATTCATTAATTTTATGTGAAAACATTCTTTGATACGAGATTGCTGTGCTGAAAAGCCCACCTACATTCCTTGCATATTTTTTTTAAAAAATAGGAAATTTAAAACGTTTCACTTAAAAGGTTTGTATTTTTAAAGATATTTTACAATCTGTATTCCACTTATAAATGTCAATTTAGATTTTGTTATTACTGCATAAATGGGGGGGAATTCGTTTAATTTTGTTCACCATGAAACGAAATTGATCTTTTTATGAAACAAAATGCTCTTTCACCAACTTCCAGTTCCAGATAAAATTCTGGAAATGGAGATATTAATATAATAATAAACTAATAAAGTAACATTCTATTGCAAAATCAATATTCCCTGTCACAAGCTTCACTTTCCAAAGAAGTATTTCTTTTAAAAAATTTAATGATAGAAAACTGGAAGTATACATTGACCTCCTAAATAATTTAATCCGACTGCACTAAAACCATACCCCTTTAAAATTTACATAAGGGTTAAACTATAATACTAGAATGAGAAACTAAAAAAATTCGATATACATTTTTTACATATTTTAAAAAAGATGTTCAGTATATTACTTATATTGATGCTATTTAGTATAAGTATATAAAAGTATTACTTATACTGAATAGCTGGCATTCTAAGACAAGATTAACAAAGATTATATTATAATCTAAGTTACCCCTCCCCCCTTTATACTAGAGCAATAATAAAGAGAGAATGTGTGTGTTTTCAAAGACGATACAATTTTTTTTCTTTGCATAATCTATGAGCATAGGAATATACATAGGAATTTTCTCAGCTTTGAAGGATCAAAAACTTTAATTTTAGTTCACGTGATAAAGAAATGAAATGAGTATAATGGACTAAATTCATGTGACTATGACGTCACATGATAACTTAGTAACGTGTTTTCAACCAATCAGTTCATAAATTAATGCGACGTCATAATTATACCATAAATGTAATCCCACGTTTCCAGCCAATTAGTTGATGTGCTTCACTGTTGCCAACTTCAGCTTTTTGCAGAAACTTTCTTTTAAAAAGTACATATTTGTCAATGATATAAAAATGCACACAGTTAAACAAAATGCACTAAATTTAAAAGTACTCGTATAATGTAAGTTTTTTTAAAAAAAATTTTGAAAACTGTTTGAAGAATTTTAACACACGTGAACTTTTTACCCAATCATCAAATTTTAAATATTATCTAAACTTTACTAGTTGAACAACCAGTATGTCAATTTTTAATAAATGGGAAACACGTGATTGCCTTTATCATGTGACCATCATGAATTTAGTCCATTGTGTTAAATCAGTACTTTTTTAAAACAAACAATATAACACAATAATTATAATATGAAACAAGCTCTTAGGTACTAAAAATTATTCCCTCAGGTATATGCTGTAGTCTTTCTAATATTTATATTATTTATGATTGTACCATTTTATACGATTTTAATATGTTACTAACGATTATATTTCTGACTTTGAGCTCACGATAATTTCCCAAAGTCTATACAATTAGGTAAGAATTGAAGAGAGCTGTATTTTTTCTTCTAGTTTCCCTTATAACCGTCCTGTCTATGATCTCGAAAAGGAAAATGAGAGATAGAACAACAGGAGATATTTGAAATGAGCTCACAGATAAGAAGTATTGCCGTTCTGATATAAAGTGACTTAAGTTAATTGTGATAAACTGAATTGTGTGCGGGATTTATATCAGATTCATTAATAACTATAGCTTATATTATATATTTGGTATACTTTGTTCACTTCAAGCAAAAGCTAATCTCTATTATTCATCCCCGATTGAGAGTTGTGAATGCATTTGCTTGAATAAAAGAAGCTTTGATTTCTCTTTTTATCTCGAATATATAAATCTGGACATATTTCTCTGAAAAATATCAATAAAATTCGAGAGACTACGCCTAAAGACTAATATTTATACTTATATTCTTTTGCATGCAATACTGAACTCATTTGATTTAGGAATTCATTTATAAATCTTTGTAATATAGCATTCAAAAGAATTTTGATTTCAGAAAGAATTTCAAACCACAATTACAAAGATTTATTCTAAAAATTATACGATGTGTATTGAACGCAAAGATACATAAGGAGATGAGAAATAGAACTCGTAATTTAGAGTCTTAGAGTCGAATGAGAACATCTCGCACCACAAAAAAAGTGATGGTGTCAAGGTTCCAGAAAAGGCAAGTTTAAATTTAATACACAATTACTACTTTACAACACATGGCACATTAACGACTTATATTCACGGTTCCAACCTGCGATAATGCAACTAAGAAATAGCTACTAGCCATGAGTTAAATTTAAAAAATTGAAAAAGATGTGCTAATTTTTAATAACCTCTTTCAATTATAGATTTGACTTAAAACTTGACAAATACATAACTTAAATTTTGCAACAGTAAACTAATACATTTTCTTTACAACCACATATAAAATAAAACAAACTATTTTCAGGGGGGGAAATAATTCCAGAAATTTAAGCAATTATAAAGAATTATATCAAAGCAGAATTTTCAGATGAATCTTTAGTACAAGTCATTGAATAATTTGTCTCACTTAAAAACGAAGAAAATTTTACACATTTTAAAAATATTTAAAAAAAAAAAAGCAAAATTTTACGGCATTCATCAAAAATTGGCAAATATTTTCAAAATTCTTAAATATCTATGACATCTCAACGTCTAAAATCAATTTATTTTTAAAAGAAATCTATAAATGCTTGTGCAAGAAATGCTAGCACATGCGGTTTTTTTCAAAAAATCAACGTCACACTTTGAAACAGCGTGTGGGCTTTTGACGACGGATCTTGCAATTTTCTGCCTCTATCAAGTGACGAAGAGACATCTCAGCACTGGCTCCCTCCTCCCCCTTCCAACTATCACACAAACTTGAGGGTTTAGCGCTTAGTCAGAGTTAACGTATACCAGTTCCTTTAAAATAGAGGCCTTAATTAGCATCAGGACAAGAGCCGAAACAGGAAAGCGCCGGTCAAAAATCGATGTGATGCAAGAGAAAAAAGCAAAAATTAACTCTCGGCCCATTTCTCACAATTTCAATTTACCCAGATTAAAGAAATAAGTCCATTTCTCACAATAATAATTTACCCAAATCCCAGGAATAAGGGAAAATATTTTTTTAATATGCCTGAAAATCAAATTGAAATTCACACGGAAACTGTAATTCGTTGTTGATTACAAATCTAAGACAATTTACTTTCAACAAACGTATGATGTTACAAGCTCAAGTTTTAAGTAAAAAAACTACCAAAACACTAAATTCCGAAAAATTTGGGGAAATTATACATCCAGTAGTCAATTAAAGAAAATTAACTTAAACTAGCTCAAGAAAATTAAATGTTTATATGAAATTGCTTTTAATTCATTCCGATTACACTAAAAATTGCTTTATTAGTTTTGTATGTATATGATTCCGTTTCAAAATAACGAAACTAATTTTCAATCAAATCTTGAATTCCCGATTAAATAAAAACATGAAAAATATGGCAATTTAATTTACAACATAATATATCATTTTTATTCAAGAATGAATGAATTTACAAAATTGGTTCATCTTAATATAATTATTATCACTATGATTTTTCAAACATACCACACTTAATTAAAAGTTTAATTCTCCCAATTTATTCAGCCATAGAAAAATAAGGAATTTAGTTCACCATTTTCCAAATAATAATTGGTTTGAAATAAAGCTATTACACAGAATTAAAAATGTTTCTTTTTACATCTTTGAAGTATAACAGCAATATTACTTAAACTATTTTTGCATGTGTTAATTTTTTTTCATTAAATGAAGTACGATACAAAGCGACTATTTTACTCTTTCAAAAAGAAAACATTCACGGCACTATCAATCAAAAAATTTGAATCATTGAATTTTAAAAAAAAATGTATTTAAATTTGCTATTAAAGCATATAATACAAACACGTTTGTGAAAATTGTAGAATTCCTGATATACAAGTTCTACAAGTGTGGGTAGCCTAGTGGTTAGAGCACCGGACTCCGGACCGGAAGGCCTGGGTTCGATGCTCGATGCCACCAAATACCCTCCGAGTACACACGGAGTACGTGCTCGTTAAATCAGTGGGTCCGTAGTCTTGTGGGCTTAATCACGAGCGCAGGAACTGGAGAATATTTCCCTCCCCTTCGGTTTACTTGCAGAAATTGTGGAGATAGAGGTCGTGTCGCCATCTATCGTCCCTTCGGGGAGTTTCTCCGAGCTAAAATCGCACTGTCACCTGTATGGTGCTCAAGGCCAACGACAGGCGTACCTCTTGCCCATGCCACGATGAATTTCGCGGGCTTCGATCTGACTACGTCAGACAGGTGGCATTAGCAACAACAAGTTCGAATATAAAAATAGGCTTCATTGCAGCATTCAAGAAAGAGTAGAACGCAGAGATAGAAATTCAAAACGTCACACACAAAAAAAAATGATTTTGTCCCATACGGATGAAAGCTGAGAAATGAAAACTTATAAAAGCCATTTAGAATATTAAAATATTAAAAACCATTTTAAAACATAAAGATATTTCAGTTATTCTAAACATATGCTTTCTCGTGCATAAATATCATACAACAGTGATCCCCGCAACCCCCAGTCTACGGACCGTTACCGGTCCGTGGATCAAATGGTGCCGGGCCGCCTAAAGAACATAAAACTATTTCCATTTTATTAAAAGTGGTGTATTTCTGTCGGATTTGCGTAACTTTCCACAGAAATCACTTTATATTCCACGTTAAATCACTTTTATTCATTTTTGGTGTAACTATATTTTATTCTGAAGGCATATTTAAATGTAACTAAATTAAAATTGTTAAACCAAAACAATCCAAAATATAAACAATCAACGTGTCCCACCTTCAGCGGGACGTGTGGTAAAATTATCAAACGTTGACCGGTGCGCAGCGATAAAAAGGTTGCGGAGCACCACTGTCATACAACATGGATAGATAGATTCAACGAACAAACGGGCCTTACAATACAGAATAAATTAAGAAAAAATTCCCGATGATAATGGCTTCAAATTGTGACACCTTTTTTTAAAGGATAAAACTCAAGATCGGTTCCAATAATAGTAATCTGATTACTCTTATTTACCGAAACGCGAGCATCACTTCAAATATGTACATAAACATAAATATTTTTATAAGCTTCTATACAACACAGCGGTATGTATCACTACAACTTCATTTGATGAACTATATCTCTCTAATGAAAAATAGGAAAAGATAAAAAAAAAAATCCTTGAAATGTGTTTTTCACAACATTTATAAAAATCGAATGCAGTACAAGTTGAATATTGATAGAGAATTTGTCGTCACTTCATTGAACAACCTCATTTGCTACTGATAACATATAAACCATCTAAAAACGTAACCTTCACATTATCAATTTCAGCCCTAGTTATAGCCGATGCACGATTTCTTCAAAGTTAAAGCATTCTTTTTTCTGCTTTTAACAAATCATACTGAAATAGAATATAGGAACAATATTAATGGTTAATCATTACAAGTTACTCAGTAACGTAACGTACAACCCGCATCGCGGGGGGCAGAACAGGAATCAAGGGGACCCAAAGCCTGACTGACACCAAGTACGGCTTGGGGCCCAAAACTTGATTTTTTTGCAGGGTCCCTAACATTCTCTGTTACGCCACTCAAGTCACTAAAATGATATTTTTTATAGCAAAAAAGGGGTAAAAACCCATTTTATTGAGACCATAAACGTTTTCTTTTTTATAATGTACAAGACGCTCGCTCCACAAGACAATATTAGATTGCCCAATAAGCTGGCTAACAACTTTAAATGTCTACTTTCTCTCTCGATAGTCTCATCTTTAATCAGTCTATCAAACAAGTGGGTGATATTTGATTTAAACAAAAATAATAAAAAGGGGTAACTGTTAATGGTTAATGCATACATAAACGAAAGTATTTCACTAATAGGAAGGGGGATAAAAATCCTATTTTAGAATCGTACATAAGTACCAGATAAATTGCGTTATACATGCCTACGCAAGAAGGAAGCTGTAAATATTAAATCAAATCTTATCCACAAATCTTTTTTCATAAAATTGCTTGGAGAGGGAGAGAAAAAATGATTTCAACTGCTAATAACATTTTTACATTTTTGGTGTGTCCATATCGTTGACATATTCATGACTGAATTTATTTTTCACAGCCTACTTAAACCTCAATCTTTCCGACACTAAAAGCCTAATATATAAGCCAAAACGAAACAATAGACAAATACGATTTAAAAGGTTGACCAGGTGATTGAACTATAAAATACGGATAGTTAAAACAAACACAACAAGATTAAAAGAGAAAGAGTTCGAAGCATTGTTACAGGAACAACTTTTCTTCTTTAAAAAAAAATAAGCCAGTCTCCAACTCACTTTCCACAAAACTGGCGAAACTTCAAAATGGGAGCAAAGGCATTTCATCACCTTGAGTAGATCACCGAATGAAGAAACTCAACAAATAAAAATGGCACAATGAGAAAATTCGGTGGAAATTCTACTAGTTTGGGAAGAAAAACGCGAAATAACCTACGAGTCTTTCACATATCCGCCCTCTCCCGAAACAATACCTCTTTGGTACAAAATGTCACACACAACCCGACAAGGCAATAACTTTTACAAATGGAGAGAACACCGACTTTCGTGAAAAGGTCTATTAAGAAAAAGCGAGATAGCTCGGAGAAAATACTTAGGTTACTTGTTGATTGTGTTTTAACAAGGTTGGAGAAAGAAGTTGTTTGGAGTAACGGTAAGAGGTGGATGAGAAAAAAATCGATTTTTCATAGACAAAATCAGGGGTGAGCAGACTTTTCCAGGGTAAGGGCTACTTCTAACTTTTTCAACATGTTGCGGTCCACCCATTCTCCAGTCTAGCTGGCATAACAATTCCTCAAATATGTTTCTTTCAGTATGCACGTCTAGGTTTTAGTAAAGGTGGTCGGTCCTCTCAAAATGGTTTGGCGGTACACCGGTCGACATAATGATCACCCCTGCCTATAATTATAGGGAGAAGCTATTAATTGTCCACAGACAGTAACGCACAAAGGAATTTTTCAAGGGGGTCTGGAGACGAAAGTTCACCATTCTTGTATCTTGCTCCTTTTGATTTTGTTCATTTTCGAGAACAAAACACAGTAAAAAACTAATTATTGAATAAATAATTAGCATTAATTAATAAAATTAATCATTAATAACAAATACTTAATTAAATTTTACGCACTTATATACTTAGAATCATAATCAATCGGAAAAAAATCAAGGGCTTTGGGGGGGTCCGGACCCGCAGGAGCCCCCTCCCCCTTGTGTGCACCACTGTCCATAGATATTGCAGCAAAACTCTTTTGAGGATAGTTGACTCGAAGAAACCGTTAGGAGAGTCGTATGGCAAACACGTGAACAGTAAGTAATATATAAATGGAGAAGGGAAGGGTCTAATTTTCAATTCTTCGGTTGGTTTCAAGTTTAAGAAACGTAATTAATTAGGAGGAAAACGTTCACAAGAAGTTCATATGCCACTAATGAATGCGATGGAAAAAAAATGTAAGCAATCAACATTTTTCGTTAACTACTGAAAGTATGGCTTATGCTAGTACATAAAATGCAGATAAATTCATAATTCTCTAGAAATATTTTGAAATCCAGATCTTTCATTCTATATATATAACTTATAATTTAAGCTATATGGTTTAAAAAAAAGTCAATGTTTTTATAGACATGAATGGAATATATTTTTGTATACAAAACTGATTTACACCCTTGTAACAATAAATTAAAGATGATTCCCCATAGCAATGTAATCATTGATAAAGAAGCTACAATGGAGAAAAAGCACAGCAAGTCTGTTAAGAAATTTTATATTGCTTTGTGTGTGGCGTTAGAAAAGCTAAAAAAGGAACAACTTCCGCACATCAGTGGCATTTTAGGAACTAACTTCCGCACATCAGTGGCATTTTTGTTGATTAATTTAGGAACATTTTTTTAAATTGTACGATTGTAAAAAAAGAATTATTTTCACTATAAAAGGTTCAATAAAATTTCTACATTATGAACTTTCTATATCAAAATTTTCTGAAGATCTACAATGTGAGTTCATATGCAAATCTTTGTAAAGAAAAGCACAAGTGATAACTTTTCGTTTCAAAACTCACACTTTAGTTTGCAGTTAATAACCAATTCTACATTTTCTATGCATTCACATTTTGATATTTGCTTAAGTTATAGATTATGAAATACTAAAACTCGAAAAACACAATGAAAAATGATAAGAAATGTATCGATTAAAGACTATTACAAAAATACAACAACGCTAGTATTCTTAATTATTTTATACTACTTCATAAAAAAAAGCAAACAAAAACTTAAAGATCCAAAGAAGGGACACTTTAATTGTAGAAAGAGCATTCATTTCGAAAATTCGATTTTATTTCGAAAAATCTCTGTAAAAAGGCATTAATATAGAAATTCAAAGCACGAAATTTCTCATAATACACTGTATTTATTTTGTGTAAAAAAAAATAACAGTTGAACAAATTCCTATTAAACTTGACACTAAAAAAATTGGGTCCCCCCCCCCATAACTAATACCTATATAAAAAATACAGTACGTAAATTTTACCATGATAAATATTTCTTGTTTAATGTAACTTATATAGCAGTGCTTAGAAAAATGGTATGCAAACTGCGCTAAATGAATAGGATTCGACTAGTTTCTTCTTTGATAATAGTACTTTAATTAAATACTTAACTTTCGTAAAGTATCAAGGCATGACAAATCAAGATCTCGTGACAACAATATCAATCGCATGCACATCACAAAAGAAGAGAACGAGCAAAAAGGACAAACTCTTTTTTTTTATTACTACTTTGTCAAAACAGCCCAGTAATTACAAAACGTAAAAGATGATTAGTATATAAATGTTGCATGCATGTATCCAAAATTCAGAACTTGAACGAAAATTCTGTGTGTATATATATATATATATATATATATATATATATATATATATATATATATATATATATATATATATATATATATATATATATATATATATATAGTTAAGTATAGAAATAACTTATTAAGGTATCCGACTACGTTCGGAACCGTAATTTTAAAAAAGCGCATAAATGGATAATTTTCATGATATTTAGCGTCACTTAGATTAGAATACATGTATAAAAGTGTTTTAAGGACATTATGACAAAAATGAATTATTTAAATACAATATTTTGGCAAAAAATTAAGTTAGAATAACCTTTTTTCAAAACGTTCTCCTTTCAAAAAGCATGCTTCTATAATAATAATATTTTGCTTAGATAAAGTAAAGACTTCTCCAGAGAGTCTGAACTAGGATTTTTGAAAAATTCACATTATTTTCAGAGTTACCACCAATTGAAATAACTATCGGCGTTTTTTTTCTTAAAATTTCTCCCCACTGTTGTAGTAAAATATGGATAAATATATAATTATATAATAAGTTATATATAATTTCAAAAATTCTAGTTGAGCCTCTGTACAGAGATCTGAGCTATATACAGGCACAAAATATTATTATAATAGACGCATTTTTCATAAAAGGAGAATATTTTAAAAATGGGTCATTCTATGTTCATTTTTTTAAATAATGTATTTAAATAATTTTTTAATGTAATAATATTCTTAAAACAATTTTATATACGTTTTTTAATCTAAGTGACGCTAAATATCATAAATATTATCCATTTATAAGCTTTTGCAAAATCCGAATACGGTTACGAATACAAAATACGGTTCCGAACGTAGTCTGATACCTTAAGGCATTGTTGGCATTATCGGTCCTTTTTCCATCAAGGCAAAATAACTTTTAACGCGAGAGTGGAGAAGTGAAAAATATTGAATATTTGATTAAAGTCCATTTAAAATGGACAACGTAGTCGTCTGCCCATAGCAATATCCGATCCGTAAAAAGTACACAATGAAGTTCATCGAAAAGTAACTTTGAGATGTTTAAAAAAGTACTAAAGCAAGAACTTACTTCTAGTTATTCGACCCATGGTACAATCCCAAAACACTTCAGTCCACCTTCAACTAGATAAAGTGAAAAGCTTCTTCAATGGCACAACACTGAATGCCCATAAAATTCAAGACACACAGACTTTAAGTACCAATTGGGGTCACATTTTGCGAGAACACGGTTAAGGCCTAAGGGGCAAAAAATCTAGACCCCAAAATTAATTGCCTACACTACATGAACCGCTCATCTAAAAGGAAAAACAAAAATCGGGACAGAGAGAGAGAGAGAGAGCATTTTTTTTTTTTACTTCGTTCGGAGTTGCTCAAATTAATACGAAATTGAAAAAATGGGCAACTCAGAGGTTCAATTGGATTATAACTTTTAGATTGAATGAAACCATTGTTTTGTAATCTAACTTCATGGCGATCCATTTGAATCTAGCTCAGGTGATGTATCAAATGTCAGATTCATCAAATTTCACGAGGAAATATGACGATATTAAATTGTGGGTTTTGTCAACTGGTCGATTGAGAGTTATAACAATAACATATGTACAAAAAACCTAATAATAAGTTTATTTTTAAAAAAATATATATTTTTTACGTAATCGTGGTGATAATATTACCTCATTGTAAGCGTCTCAGTAAATAAGTAATATTTTTAGTTTCCCTAAATATATTAAAATAATTGTCATTTCACAAAATTAAAAAATACGTTACTTTAAATAAGCGATATCATTACGTAGATAGATAATATTTTCATAACAGTAGTTACAAATCGTTTCTGCAAAAAATAACCTGTGTTTTATAGATAAAAATACAATTAAAAATTAACAATACATAGGACTATCAATACTCCAACAACACTATTCTGATTCTTGTTTAATAGATCTCTGTTTAGATACACTACAATTAATATTTTCGAGTGACATCATAAAATATTAATCATTATTAAAGAATTCAAGCAATAAAACATTCTTTTTTTAGGAGCTCACAATCTTACATTTCTTGAATGAATACGTTATTTCGATTACACACTGCAGCCAAAACGGTCAAATAATATGTGTACGTGGGCTATATTTCATGTTAAATTTAATCATAAATCGAGCTCATGCAAGCCTTAGACCAAGGGTGTCAAACTCAAAGGCTGACTAGAGCCAAATAAACAAGGCTTAAGTTAAGGGAGGCCGCAAAGAAAATCAAAATTCATAGAAACGTAGGTTTATTTCGAATACAATATAATAAACATGTATAAAAGAACAAGAAAATTTAATATGTACTTCCTGATACTAAACATCTGTGCTCTCTGCTACTATCTTCCCTATTTCGAAAGAAATTTGGATACTTTATTTTATATTATTGTGTGCCAATATATTGACCAGGCCGCAAAAATGCTCGTTGTGGGCCGCGAGTTTGACACCCCTGCCTTAGAGTTAACATTTATCAAGAAAAAGGTTGTAGTTAAGATACACAATTTGCAATACATATAATTAAAAAATTATCCGTACTAACCCAACTAACATTTGTTAACGTATAGTTCTAGTCTAATTACATCCAGGTGTCTTATTTTCGAAGTTGATCTTCCAAATTCGGGCTCATAATTTGAAGTATATATGTTTACATTATTCAACAAAAACCTATAAAGTCTATTATTGTTTTTTTAGATGATCCATAAAATTTTAAAAATATTGTTAATGAATGAACACCACAAGGTAAAATCTCATGACTAATCTTTCATGTGATAATATGTAGATTTTCAATAAACACTAATTTAGATTTATTCCAAATTTCAATGCAGGCGGTTTATTTATTTATTTTTATTTCATCTTATCTTTTCCCACCGGGAGCAGAGTTGTGTAAATGGAGCAAAAAAAAATTAATTAGAATATAGTTTTTTTTTAGTTTCTGGGATTTATAGTTTCATAAATTTGGTACATTTATTTAATTTTGAATATTTTTATACCAACCAATCACTATTAGAGTTAAGGTGCGCGAGTGAGAGTAAAAATTCCAACAGTGTTTATTGGTTGGTACTATTCCGTATAACGAATTCAACAAGGGAAGTAGGAAAATGGAGCAGCGAATTTGTCACGAGGTATTTTGCAACGGTTCGCCTCGCTGACATTTACACACAGAATAGGGTGACGAAATAGTAAAAGGGGCCTTTTGCAAGGGCGCAAAATGAAAAGAGGGGAGAGGGGGGAGAGAATAACTTGTGCTATTTCTGACAAATACCGGAAGGGGCGACAATTAAGACGGATTGCAATTTTTACCGGATGTACCGAGATGTTCTCCAGAAATACAACACAATGGAAATTAGATTTAATATTCCAATCCACTATTTCACGGCATTTAATTTCATGTGTTACTCCACGTGGCATATGGGTCTAGGAAACATTAAAAAGTGTCATTAGACAGACAGGCTAATAAAATCCGCGCTATAAAAGAAAAGTACGGGAAATACTACAAACAATGATAGATATGGGACGGAGTATTTTTAATAATGTAATAAGTTTCGCGGTAATATATTCATCTGTTGCATACGTAAACATTGAATTTAGTGTCCGGTGAACAAGAATGCAAATTTTTGTCACGCATGCACGAGATTTGCACGAATTTCTTCTAGTTTATTTTGATACATACCAAACATCACAGGGGTAAATAATTCACTGGAAAGAATTTTAGTTACTGTTAAATGTCCGGTTATGTTTATTTACTCTGATGTAATAGGTATTCCTTTCAATGAACAGTCTAGCTGAATAAATTTGAATATACTCACAGATATGATTACGTCACATCTTCATATTTTAAAATTATAGATCACTGTGTGTGTACGTCAGAAAAGTAAACAATTTCAAAAACGTTAAGTAGCCACTTAATTAGACAACAAATCACACAGATTGCCGACAGATAAAATTATTTAAAAAGTTTGATGTAACAATAAAAATAATTTTGGGGTAGCAGTGCATTAAATTAAGGTGTTCAGATGACGCTAAACGGTGGTGCCTGAATAATATTAAAATATTGGAAATTTTTTTTATACGAAAAAGCGTTTCCAATTGGAATTTACGCAGTGTAATATATTCTTATTTTACATTATTTTAAACAAACATTTTTTTAAATTATTGATCAAATTTCTTTTTTTCTTTCTTGCAGCTAAGAAATAGCATACAAGTTAACTTTCAGTAAAATATAATACTTCAAGGGAGAAAATGGAGTGGGTAACAAACAGTAGAAATTTTAACAGCATCTTCCCGTCAATATAACTTCGAATTAAAAGTCCATATAAATAATTTCACGTCATCTCCATTCATGATATCTACGTCCTTTACTTCATGGAAGCGTTTAATGCAAGAAAACAATCAAAATAAACTGTACAGAGACAATATGGCAGCAAAAAAAAAAAATTACTCTCTGGACGAGAATTGGGTGAAGGTCGTTTATTATCAGCCAAAAACAGCACCAACTTCGGACAACTCAGCAAGAATTTGTTAAAGGGATAGACAAAGAAATAAAACTAAGCTCGGTCGTTATTTTTTATAGATAAGAAGAAACTTGAATGAAAGAGAGAGAAGGGGAATAAAAAGAATAAATAAAACGAAAGCAAGTTGGGAAGATAGAGATAACTCAAATATTTCCCCCCCTTCCCCAATAAAAGCGGGTTTTTTTAGAATTTTCTTATGGATTTCTATTTTCCTCACAAAATGCTTGTAAAGTATACTAAGGGGATAGATTCTAAAAAAAAATTTCAGCAATAAAAATTTTAAAAAGTAATTTGAATTACTTGGGACAGATTTTTCGATATAATAGAAAGATCAAAATAAAAAACATAATTTTGCTTGATTCTGCGTGCATTTTAAGTATTCATATACCATATTTTAGAAACATAATTTGCTTACAGTTACGTCATTAGAATGAATGATGCAAATTAATAAAGAACGAGACTAAAAGTCATAATTTATCATTTTTTTTTCAAAAAAAGAAAAAACTATATATATATATACAGTGGGTGATCGGTTAACGAACACTTTTACGAAAGATTTTTGTGTTCGGATAACGAACATATATTCGGATAACGAACACTTTCAAGAAAGATTTTTTGTGTTTGGAGAACGAACACATATTCGGAGGTGATCAGGGAAACACCCCTGAAATTATGGAAGAAATTTTGACAACTACTAGAGATCTGGAATTGGAGGTGAACGAGGATGACATAGAAGAGCTCATAATGGGAACTGACGACAGAAGAACCCCAAGAAATTTTGAATGAAGAACGCCAAGAAACAGCGAAATGCGTGTCCTTCTGAACAAGAGGAAGACGAAAGAGGACCAATGCCGACTGATTGATTGAATATTAACGTCGCACTGTTCAGCTACACGAGGGCTTTGGGCGACGGATCACGTAATTTTGAACCATGGTCAAGTGACGTGGACGACACCTGAGCTGGCACCCCCCTCTCCTAACTACCACACCACACCAACGGGAGGACGTTTCAGCTCTCCACAGATTGAGCGTGCATCGCTGCCCTACACGGCGGGTCTTTAGTGGTACTGGGCTCGAACTCATGACATACCTGCCAAGGTCCGATACCCTAACCACTGGGCTACCGCAGCCCCGACCACAATGCCGACATCTGCCATTAAAGTTCTTTTGAAAAAGTGGGAGGATGGTCTTAGAATGGCACCCATACCAAGCTGATGTCAGTAGGTTTGGGGATCTTTACAACAATAATGCTATTAATTACTTCCGGAAAATCCTGAAAAAGAGAGAAAAGCAATCGACATTGGACATGTTCTTCAACGCCCCATAAGCAAAAAGGACTGATTACTTATGCAAGACTGTATGTATTATTTTTTAAAAAACTTACTAAGAAATTATACATTTTTTAAAATTTAATTTTTAGGGTCTCCAGAACGAATTAATCGATTTCACATAGAAGTCTATGGTGAATCGATGATCGGGTAACGAACAATTCGGATAGCGAACATAGTCTTGGAACGGATTATGTTCGTTGACCGATCACCCACTGTATTTAGCAGTTTGATTTGATCTCTCTCAACTGCAATTTTGTTATTGTCTTATTTAATATCAGTAAATACCTTCATTTTTATTTCTTTTAAACTATTAAATAGATCCTTTTAAAAGGTCATTTAAAGGTCGTGAAATTTTTTTCATGAAAGAAATGCGTTTCTAGTTTAAAAAGCATTCGAATTTCTAAGAATTTTTAAGATAAGCAAGCAGCTAAAAAAGAAAATTTTCTCGTCACATTAAAACTATAAATAAAATTGCTTATCTATTAAAAAAGGTCATCTACCGGATGGAAAATTTAACCCGATTCGTGAATATTCAACCTTATTTTATCAGAGTTTGAAGAGAGAAAGATAGACCTCTACTTTTTTACTACTTGATCGTAGGTAAACAAGCAAATGGGACTGCGTAAAATATGACCACGAAACTTTAGTGTCCCATTTTTCTATTTAGTTTTTTAATACGAGTACATAAGACTGTATTAATGCAATTCTCTTCTCACGACAATACAGAAGAGCGAGAGAGAAGCCAATGATAATGTATGATATATTATACTTTTTATTAAATTTAAATGATCGTTAAAACTAGGTTTTAATAAACAAGACAAAATAGTAACGCAAAAAAAAAAAAAAATTAAGTCGCTTATTTATTATTCAAGAGGGGGAAAAAAGTAAATTTCTGTTTGTTGTACTCCCCCCCCCCCACACACACAGAGAGAGATTAAAATGAAAAATACGTCTTCTTTCTAGAAAAATTAATCACAGTATTTGCTGCAGGGTTGTTACAAAAGATGAGGGCAGCGGGTTTTTTTTTTATTATTTCACACCCGAATCGTTTCGTTTCACGTCATTTAAGTGCCCGTGTGTTTGCCCTACAAACAAAATTTAATTCATTATAAATCAATAAAAATGTACATATATCTCAAGCTGGCATTTCGCATATCGCAAATGAGTGTCAGCAGATTAGAAGGTTTAAAAATGAAGCAAACATTGGTCACGGAGATTTGAATTTCTTTCAATTAGGGCCCATTGTAACAGCTGTCATTCTAATAATAAAGTAGGAATTAGTCCCCCTATACCATCTTTAATAATCATACAAAAAATACAATAGGCAATCTTTTTTTTAAAAAAAAGTAGCTACATAATTTTTCATTTTACTAAAGGAAAGCAAAAATTTAATCCTTTCCTTATAAATTAAAACTGAATTCCTTATTAAAAAAATTTCCTTCCCAAAAGAATTTACTTTTAAAAACATGTTATTTATTAATAAGCAAACAGATGTAACAATTAATAACTACAGATTAAACAGCAGGAGGGGGGAAACGCCAAAGACTTAAGAAAACTCATTAGTGCTTAATCATATAAAATAAGCCGATTTGAAGAAATCCCCCGACACACACCCTTTTAATCACCGTTAAAAAAACCTGTCTTATGAAGTCACAAGGTCACATAACGCACTTGCTATGCAAAGATTAAATTCTCATTAATAACTAATTTTGTCTGAAATGTGTCTAAGAAGATGATGCCCTTTTAAACAAAACAATTTTTTAAAATAATTAATAAGTTCTTACCAGCCATTTATTTCATTTAGTAAGAAGGCTTACTCGTTAAATTTTAAGAAAAAAAAAGTTTAACACATGGATTTATTCTTAATCGATTTCTATTGAGAATTATCGAGTACTTAGAATAATTTTTTAATAAAAATCTACAATCGATTTCTATTGAGAATTATCGAGTACTTAGAATAATTTTTTAATAAAAATCTACATATTAAACTATTAATTTAAAATTTTGTTTATAAATTAATGAAATAGAAATTTTTATCATATAATCATAGCTTTCAAATTTAGTTTAGACACACAAGTCCAAATCTATACTTCGACTAAATATTTCAATTACTAATGCTATGATTATGTAATTCCAAAATGTTTATAATTTTTTACTGTATCTATTTTGTTTATATAAACATGTATAATCTACGTTAAAACCATAAAAAATGAATTCAGATGAAACATTATATATATTCTATAAAATTACTCGAAATTAAGTTTAAGCACATCGAAGAATATTAATTCATTAACAAATCAAAAGAGAATAATTACTTTATTTTTTTTCATAAATTATCTTCACATTTGATAGAATGATGTTTAAATAAACATTTAATTAATAAGCTTTCCTTAAATAATTAAATATTGACTGGATTACAGAAAACGGTCAAATATGAATCAAACTAAAAAAAAATCGGGGGATTTTTCCAAAGACAAAATCACACACTATTTCAGAGTCAAACAAAATACCTAATGTTTAAAAAGTGTACTTTGAAGAGGAAAAATTAGTGTAAAGAATCCGAGACAAAATTAACCGATAACATTAAAAGGGTTGTACTGAAATTTTGAAAGAGAAAATATATATACTTTCTACACTAAAATAGAAAACAATATGTTAGATGATCTTTTAAAATATGCAAATTAAAAAACTTTTTTTTTTTCGTACTAAAAAGACATGAATGAAGGTGAGAAAAATGAAAAAGGAGGTATTTTTTTTCTTCTCGACATCTATTTTTACAACTCTGTTCTATCTCTCCTTTTTAATCGTCTTCTGAACGAAAATACACTGAAGAAACCGGGGGGAGAGGAAAATACTTTAGAAACAATTTTATACACAACATATGAAAAGTAAAAGTAGGTCGGTAAATCCATTGCGAAAAGCGTTCCTTTTTTAATTTTCACTTAAAAAAAGAAGCTAAATGCACTATGTGGTCCAAGATTACATGACACGTGAGAATGAGTTGAGTTGAGTTGAAATTGTGCAACTGTTTACGAAACATACCATTTTCCCTGCAATGTATTAATTCATTCAAGGGAAGAAAAGAAAGGAGAAAGTGGGAAAGGGATTCCGAATTTATTTACCCTGCATGAATTTTCACGGTAAATTTCAACCATTTTTAACTGTAATTATTTAAACTATTACTCAGACTTAAAAAATATTATCCCTGAATTAACGGAATGTATTAAAAAAAAACCAGTAGCAACGTTAAATGATGAAATTTGTGTTTATTTATTTAATTGCAGCTTTTAAACTGGGTTATGTACCATTATGTGTAAAATGCTACAGCTGCTGACTCAGTAACTGTTGCACGATTTGATCATTACACAGTAATAACTTCACACGGCGTAGATCTTTTTTCTTTAAAGAATTAATGTTTAGAAATCTTTTCTAACGAAAGATAAATAATTTACTTTCTCTTTCTAACAGTAACTAAAGCTCTTTATTCTTTCGGAGATTTAATTTGAAAAATTGGAAAAGAAAACAAATATTTTATACTTTATTTATTTTACCAAATGCCACACACTACAAACAGCAACTATGTCATTAGTGCACATGCTCTCCAATATTTTTCGACAATACAATTAAAACTTTTTAGTGCAGGGCACACGTCTAAATGTCCAGCGATCGTACATATTTTAGATCAACAATAGACAACTTTACACCATCCGCCGAATAAAGTACAAACACTAAATCTCAAATGTAAAATTTTTTTTAAAAACCAAAATTTTCAGAGGTATGTAAATTAAGCATTTAATTGTTCAATTTCGAGATAGCATAAAATCAAATGTTATAACAATACACCATTTTTAAAAAAGTAACGTAAACAACAAAAAACTAAATTAATCTGGGAATTTGTGGTCTAAATATCCTATATATATAAATTTATCCTTATTACTAAAATTTTACAATTAGCAATGCAACCGTGCTCTGTTTATAACAAAACAAAACAAACAAAAAAAACTTCTGAAGAAATAAATTGTATCGCTCACAGTGGCGTAACGGAGAATATTAGGGACCCCTTGCACTGTCAGGTTTGGAGCCCCAAGCTGGATTTTACAAAGGCTTACAACACCGTACATATTTGGTGTCAGACAAGCTTTACACCCCCGCGCGATGCGCGGGTGTACGTTACGCCACTGATTGCTCATGATTTGCAACCAACTATAATTTCGTTCCTCAAAAAATAGTGGTTCTTTACTACAGTACTAAAGAATTAATTTGGTCGAGAAACAGCAAAATAAACACAAGAAATGTGCCGACAGAAAACGAGTTACAATATTTAAATTTAAACCTGGTAATCATGTTTGGGTTGTGTTAAATCCAGTGCAACCGAAATGGAAAGCAAAATGCATCCTCTTGGTATGGACCATATGTAATATTAAATTAATGATCCGCAACTTCTTACGGAAAAAGCCAATTACATCTTAAGATTTCTTGAGGCCCTGGGCTTCTACGCAAAAGTAGACCCCAATTGCGATCCTTTTAAGTAGACAGAGTAGAGCATACGTTGCCAAATACTCGTGCAAATGAAAGGTATCCCATAACAAATATACGTGACTAACAATCTCACAGACCTAGATACAAACCTACTCGACTAAATTAATAATGATGGTAGGCTTAGAAGCCGAAAACAGTCAAAATATAATAAAGCAGTTTTTAGTAATTTGCTAGTTGGCACAGTTCAAAATTCCCAGTTTTCCAGAAAATATATTCGGGGATAGCATTAGACGATCAAAATTATTCGGATTATGGTCTTACTGAAGAACGAAACCCCTGGTACAGGACTCATTTGGCTAATATCTTTTAAAAACATCCTTAGTTATAACTGATACAGAAATTCCGTTTATTTTACTAGGCTATAATCACTTTTTGCGTGATCGGTCTACAATGGATACGACTCAAGGCTTATTGCTCCTTCTTCACCCAGCGTAGACGTGGACGAGCAAGGAAACACAGTTGAAGCAGTTCAGATTTCAGTCTTGTTATAAACACGAACAAAGGGTTCCAATTCACTATGCAACCTGCCATCTGAAAATGTATTCAAAGCAGACTGAGAGGAAGAACTGTAGCAAGCATCGCCAAGCTGTCACGGTAATACGAATTAAGCATCCAAAAAACACTGAAAGCTCTCTTCAGCTAACCTACTTGTGCGACAAAATGGTGTGGGCTGCTACAGCAGAAAACGCGCGCGTACAACAAACAGATGAATTGTAGTAAATTCGAAAATATTGCTGATCTATGTGTAAATATAGCATTATCAAGTAAACAAATAGCTGTTTCCGCAAATTAGGTTAAAGTAAAGATTTCAATTGTGATATTCATACTAACATATTTAATGCTGTTGTAAATTTTGCATATCATACAGTACATTGAATATATTAAATAAAATTTCTACACACAATATTTTAGAAATAAGAGGAAAAAATACTTATTTTTATCCAGTATTAATTTTTTATCATCTTCCTACAGATAAAAAATAAAGTAAAAAATTGAAAAAAGAAGTAAACTTCCATATGTTTGTATTTTCTTTCAATATTATCCCTTGCTTTTTTTTCAGTTTTTCTTCTAATATTATTTAGAAATTCAAATTTACCTCACCTTTATGAAAACCAATACTTTTCGTTGTGCACATGCTGATCAAATAAAATCATAGACCAGTGTCCTAATAATCAAAAGTTTTGAAATCAATAAAAAAAAACTGAAAGAAAAACAAAAAAAATGAGCCAAAATAATTATAATAATAACTTATAACATTCAAGTCCTCGCCATTAATGGTTATCGAAACCGCCCCTCAACAAATCGGCGTAATAAATTCGGGCCTTTAACACAGAAACTGCTTTGTTTCGGTCACAGTGGGTGAACAAAATTAATAAATCAGCTTCCAGAAAGTTAGTTCTTTGCGCGGAGAAAAACCAACTAGACAAACAAAAAAGAGTTAAAATCCCTTCTCTTTCATTTCGTTTTCAATCAGTGAGATCGATGGCGTGTGTCGCGGAGTATGGCGTTAGAGGCCGACTTCAGAGAAAGTTTTTTTTTTAATTCAAGGTCATCGTCAGTGGCGGCGGGAAAATACTAAACGCTTATATAAACGTCAGTTTCCCTCTTTTTTCAAATATAGCTATTTTCGTCGGAAATGCAACAAGCGGTTCATTTTTTCCCTCTCTAAAAATACGTTGCGATATAAAACTAGAATTCAATTTCCCTCCCTCCCCCCAGTCAATTTGACGGTATGTAACAGCAGTTCTGCCGGATAGAGGAAAAGGAAGAACATCAAAGATGAGTCATTCAAATCAATAGATAAGGAAAACAGCAATCCACAGATCTAAATCATTTCTGGGTTCACAATGGAATGTTTTGTCATTAAACCAAATTGATGGTACTGCGGGGAAAAAAAAATTTTTTTAATTTAATTTTTATAATTTTTTTTTTTAACTTTTCGGCATTAAAACGAATTTTTGCAAACGTTTATTATGAAAAAAAACTTAATTTTAAACACAACATGCATATTAGTTTTTAGCATTGTATTTTAGTACAGAATTTAGGAAGAAAGCAATACTTTTTCCCCCCTACATTTTTTGTTATTTATGAAGAAATTTTTATAAATTCAAATTCATTATATTAACTTTACTTTCAATGCTTTTACTTTTAGTTTTCTCATAAAAGCTAACCACACATTTACAAAAATATGCTTAATACTCTATAAAAATCTAGCAAATTCTCTAGGAAATTTTTTAAAAAAAAACAGCTGTGTTTCTAAATAAAAATGTGTAAAAATTCTAAATTATTATCCCAGCTATTTTATTGCATTCAATAAAACACACATTAAAACCCGATTTAATGAATTGAAACATGATAATGGGGTTTCGCAGAGACATTCTTTACATCTCACAATACTTCCTTAGCATACTATCAGTTACAGCGTTTTCACAAAATAGCAAATAAACAGGAACATGCTTTTTATATATTTTTTTCGCTTCTTACCTGAAAAGTCCTACTTTTCTATACCTTTTTTTCAAATTCTTAATATATACCACAATAAATAATTTTACACTGTAATGTAGTTATTGATGTAGCTAAGTATTATCATGACCTATGAGCCCCAAAGAAAATATCACGTAAGCATCTTCTTAAAGATTAGATTTGTAGTTAAGTAACTCAGAAAAAGGAAATTGGGAGGACGTAATTTGCTTTTTTCAAATTCTGTTGAATAAATACCGATACTTACATAACCCTCTCTTTTCTTCAAGTTCAAAACAATAAACGTTATTTTGTGGCCCAAGAGTTATTGATGTTAAAAAAGTTCACAAACATCCATATTTATACTTCTATCTTAAACGTTCAAATTTGTGAAATATCATCATACAAACTTACAAACACACGTTTAGTAAGACAGTAAATTGATTTATCCTTAATTAGACGAACTAATAAGTAGAAGTAAATAAAAAAGCAAAATCCATCTCTCTGCCTCCTCTTACAAAGTGATTTATTTCACACAAAAAAAATCCTCAGAGAAAAGAATAAAGTCTCATCTAAAACGGCATTAAAACTGCGTTCGATAATACACCCTAACCATTGTACAACATTAGCATATCATTTTTCCAAACCAAACGATTTTACAATCCCGCAGCCGATATAACCGGTTCACTCCGAGACGGCAAAGGGAGAGAACAGAAAAAAAAAATTGTCACGTATGCGAGCAGGAAGGAGTATGCTTGTTAACAGCCGACATCGAAGAGAAGGGAGAGAAGTCGACCTTGAGAAATGCAGATTTCTACTGCGAGGAGATATATATTATTTACTTTTATTTATTTTCCCCCCTTTCATCCTCCGCCAGTCCACTTTTCAGATGGAAAGCCGGAGACAGTTTAGCAGATGTTGATGAGCGGTTGTTCAAGTAAATTAGAGGAGACCACAAAAAAAATCAAATAATTGCATTTAAAAAAAACCCATGAATAAGTAAGTAAATGACAACTGACAGAACTTCTCTCTTGCTAGCTCTTTAAGTGGATAATATTTAAAATTACAGTCCCGATGGTTAATTAATTCCTAAACACATAATATTATAAAACCAGTTCAAAAGCATCTGCAGAGGTTCATTTAGAAATGCTTATAAGTGTAACGTGCCGAAAGCATTTTGCAAAGCAAGGGTGTCAAACTTAAAGGCTTACTTTGGCCAACTAAATAAGATTTAACTTAAGTTGGGCCGCAAAGAAAATCAAAATTCACGGAAAGGTAAGTTTATTTCGAATAATACATTATAATAAATATATGCAAAAGAACAAGAAAGATTTATTATGTACTTCCTGACACTTGACATCTTCTTCTCTGCTACTATTTTTCCTACTTCCGGAGAAATTTTGATATTTCATTATATGTTACTGTGAGCCAATGTATTGACCAGGCCGCAAAAATGCTCATTGTTAAGCCATGAGTTTGACACCCGTGCTGTACACGATCGTAGCTACCACCGTATCAGTGATACTGGATGCCCAGCTACAGAGGCTCCCTAAAAGAGCTTTCAGGGAATCTTGATACAGGGCTCACTAAGGACAGGCTACGACAGTGTATAAACACACAAAATTATCTGTTGTAATTTAATAGAGAAGAGAGAGAGAGCACATTAGTGTATTCTATCTCCTAACAATGACATATGTATAGTATTTTCTACTTTCCCTATGGCCCAGTAGTATAGGCAAATTACAGGTGAAGATTGACTGGTCAAAAAACATTGTTTAAGGTGATGGCGGGCCATTAGTTTAACACCTTACATGACATCTAGATGGCGTTGGCTATTGCGAAATTTTTGGCACAAATATTTGTGTTAAGATTCCCAAGATGGGCAATAAATTTCTCTCTCGGGTAACCTTTTCAATGAAATTCTCCCCTTCAGCGAAAGGGAACACGCGGGGGCTAAGTGAGGGTGATGGTCGTCAAACTAGTAAAATAAATGTTAGCTCTTTTTTTTTTTTTTTTTTTCGGGCGAGGGGGTTAAAGCAGCAGAGTGAATCTTGACCATGAAAGACTTCTCATGTCTGGACATTGGTCAATCATAAAACTTTTTCAACTCTTGGACCCCTTAGAACTGTAACATGTTTTCGAGGAAACCCCTTCTTCGCTGAAGGGAATATATCTTAAAAATAATATTTAAAGTATATAGATAAACATATATTTTGATATTATATGTAAAGACAATTTTTAAAAAATATTTTATTTTTATTAAAAACTTTTTATGATGTAATTTTAATGTTATTTACTCATTGATAATATAAATTTGTGATCCAAATGTCACCTACGCATGCATTATACTTAGTAACTGAGATATGTGTTCACAATTTTTTACACAAACTATCGACGTATAAGCTTTTTGAAATTATCTGCAGTAGCATTTCATATTCCGTGTTCAATTCGTTTTTGTATTTTGTTTTTGTTGCCAATCGCGTTAAAAATATTTTTCACTTTCTAAATACATTTTGTGAATGGCATGAAAATGTTCATAGCTGTGTGAGAAATTCTGAGTACATAGCATGAATTGGTAACCTAAGATATAGGTCTTCTAGCTTAAATTTAAATTTTAGCATCGAATCTGTTCATATGTCGATAATTTTTTTTTTTTTATCTTCTTCATTATAGGTGTTTTTCCCCCACAAATGTAAAAGGTTTCAAAACATTGTACTAACTAGTATAAAATTACTTCGTGGAACTCGGGATAGCAAACAATAGTATATTCACAATCTACTGCATAAAATAAAGTTTTAAAATTCATTTATTATATTACAATAAAAGTTTAAAAAAAAATTTCAAATTATGTATAAATAAAATTTTTAATTTTAGTCTATGATCTTTAGATAATTGTGGCTAAACGAATTTCATGAGAACATAAATCCATTTTGCATACATATTTGTAATTTTTCTTTCCCATTTTTTTTTTTTATTGGGACTCGTGGAACACAGTTTGTCGATTATTTCTCTAGATAAATGATGTACAGAACGAAACTGTTTAATTTTTCCTGAACAAATGATTTTTAAAGGAAGAATATGTGGATTTAAAGCAATGAAAAATTAAATTTCACGTTTTAATGAACAAACAGTATGATGCAATTTTACTTTTATACAATAGAACTGGGGTTGGCAACCTATTTCACGAGAGGTACAATTCTCAGTGGTACTCTGAATTACTCAACAAATGTGTCAATTTTTGAGAGGATGGAAGATGATAAATTTATAATGGTCCTTATTATACGAAGATCTCCAGAATTATGGACAATTGCGAAATTTCGAAAAATTGGAAAGATATCTCGAAACATAAATTTACAGCTATTTTGTGAATTATTGGATGTCATTGCTGGTGAGATTTAATTGTTTGAAAAGAGAAGATCGCGTGCACTCTGCTCTCCGCTTTTGGTTGATTTTGAAAAAGGCAAAAAAAAAAAAAAAAAAATTCTGTGTGTGTGTGTGTAGCGCACTTCCTTCAATAGAATCCTCCCCTTTCTCTGCAGGAGGAAGAGGGCCACAGTCTTTACGACTGTGAAACGAAATACTTGTTCTTTTTTTTTGGGGGGGGGAGTAAAATAGTGTTGACTCTTGACCATGAGAGAGATCTAAAATGGCTTTCTTACTTTTTCGACTCATGGATTCTGATAATTTGTTATGAATGCTTTATTCGTTTCTAACTATGGAAAAAATCCTATGTATTTTGCAATCTAAATTTTAGGAGCTGTTCTTGTTTTAATATAGATTTTACCGTCAAATGTCTTTTAAAATGTCAATAAGTTGTTCGCTCTCCTTGATTATAGGTGTTTTTATCCACAAATAAAAAAAAAAGTTCATTTTCCATTACAAAACGATTTTGTTGTGCAAAAACAATGTATTAACGTGAATAAATTTGTTTTGTTGGTCCCGGTACAGTAAACAATGGAATATTCACAATCTAGTAGGCACTACATATAAAGAAAAACGATTTAATATTCTTTTATAATGGAATAATAAATGTTTCTAAAAGTATTACAAAATAAAGTTCTTACGTACAAAAAAAAAATGTTTCAGAAATTTCCAATTAGGTATACACTTACACCTGTATTACATTATTAAAGGTTTAGGGAAACAATTTTGAATAGAGTTTTCTTTAAAAAAAAGTAGTTTTAAATGTTAAAAAGGTTAAAGGTTATCAATTTTGATATTTTTCTAAGATAGTATGCAGCTATTTCATTAAAAAACTGGTTAATTATGGTTTTGACCATTATTTTACGTATGTTTTTAAAATAATTTTAAAATTAAAAAAATATTTTTATAATAAATGGTACGTAAATGAAAATAAGCATTACAAAATTATTTAATGTTCAGCAAAAAAAAAAAAAAAAAAAAAAAAAGGAAGAAAGAAAGAGATATTTTGAAATTAAAATTACTTTTGTAACTTTAGAGAACGATTAAAATATCATTATAAGGGAGAGAAAATAGGCTGGCAATTAATTATCAAGCACAATTAATCAAGCATATAATATATAAACATTGCTTTTATTTTTTCTAAGAAATTTATGTTTATTTAATGAATATATGTCAATAACAATTTTTCAATTTGGAAGTTAACATTATATTTAAATCAAAAAAGAAAATTGCATTATTGTTTAATTTTTGAGCATATTTGGTAACAAAATAATAGTTTCATTCTATGTAGGAATCCAAATAAATGGCTAAGTAAAAATATACTTAATTATAAAAATATATATCACGGACAGTTTTTACGGTATCCTGTTCGAGAAGATATAGGAGGTCACAGTAGGCAAGAGTTCATGGTTACGAACTCGTGATCGACGTGGTGTTGCATCGTCGGTTTGAATTCTGGTGTCCCTGCTGAAGATCCGCTATGTAGAATTGATTGATTGAATGATTGAATATTAACGTCGCACTGTTCAGCTACACGAGGGCTTTTGGCGACGGACCACGTAATTTTGAACCATGGTCAAGTGACGTGGACGACACCTGAGCTGGCACCCCCCCTCTCCTAACTCCCACACCCCACCACCGGGAGGACGTTTCAGCTCTCGACAAATTTAACGTGCATCGCTGCCCTACACGGCGGGTCTTTAATGGTATTGGGCTCGAACTCGTGGCAAGGCAAGCCACGGTCCGATACCTATACCACTCGGCTACCGCGGCCGTCCGCTATGTAGAAGGCTGAACCTCAAAGCAGATGTTTGAAGTAGATGATACTATATGTTGCTAATGGTGGAAATTTTGGGAGATTGCGGTTCCAGCTCTGATTTCGTCCTCGTCACTTGATCGAAATGACGAGGTCGGCGATAGTCCCAGTGAAGCTTCAAAGCTTGACGTTAATCAAATAATCATTCGATAATATATAGGTTTCATTTCCTAACCTATATCAATCATTTTCTGTTTTTTGCTTCTACTAGATTCCTCTACATATAACGGCTCCCTCAAAGGCATATTTCGTGGTGCTCTTCCATCAAGAATTTCAGGAAGAACACATTTAAAATAAAACTTTTCTATAGTTTTGGAATAATTCCTTTCCAAAACTCTTCGTTTGCCTCTATACGCAGAGTTAACGAATCCTTTTTGCACCATAAATACAGATCACACCATTTCCGTTGTGTAATAAATAACTGACCTTGTATTTGAAAGTAAAATTTATGATTTAATGGTAAATAGATTCCCCTTTCATTGGAAAATTTGAAACCTAGACTATTTTTTTTTTTTTTTTGTAATTAAAAATTCCAGCAGATTTGATTCAAATCTCGCAGAATAAGGGCATTTAATTTCTATGAGTCCATCATCACCAACCAATCCATCGGGTGAAGCACACAAAAAGGGTTTATCTTTGTCCACAAATAAGCCACATATTTTTACTTCAGTTGAATATTCCCTCTCATACTGCTTCCGAGCGATCTCTTCGTTTGCCAATCCATATTTCATTGCTGCATTGCATAAGTCATACACAATGCGCATCACAAGCTTCGAACACGGAGTAGATTTTTTCCTGCAAGCAATTTCTTTGAAAAAAGAAGATGAGAGTCTCGACGATCTCTCATATCTCCATCGTTCAGAAGATGCTTGCCCCCTAGTTTTGCTCTCTAAATCATAGATATTTTGTACTTTTAATTTTGAAAGATGGTTTTCCATTAAATTATCGTATATCTGTACTGGCACATGTCTTTAGACATGTAGCGAACATTCATTACACTGAATTTTTCTTCGAATTTATTCGAATCTAAGCCGCACTTTTTTCCCGATACTTAGGCTACAAAAATTCTGGTGCAGCTTAGATTCGAAGACTGAAAAAGTTTTTAATGCTGGTAAAGTAAATTAATTATTCACTTTTTATTAATTCGCCTTTATTATTTTTTTTTTTTATTTCGTTTAGTTAGTGATTGAATATAAATGTCATATTGATCAGCTACACGAGGGCTTTTGGTGACGGACCTCGTAACTTTGAACCATAGTCAAGTGACGAGGACGACACCTGAGCTTGCACCTCCCATCTCTAACTACCACACCAATGAGAGGACGTTTTAGCTCTCAGATTTAACGTTCATCGCTCCCCTACACGACAGAACTTCAGCGGTACTAGGCTCGAACTCATGACACGCCAGCCACGAGTACGTTACCTTGACCTCTAGGGTATCGCAGCCACTTTTCATTCCGTAAATATATCATATATCGATAATATATTTTACACTATTTTTCACAAAAATGTGCTGAGAATTTGGGGTGCGGCTTACAATCTGAACATAATTAATTGAAAAAATAAGTTTCTGTTAATTAAATTAGAAAACAATATTTTGTGTTAATAATTGTTCCAATGGTTTATGGTAAAGTTTTACGTCAAATATAAAATCGATGGGAAAAAAAATTTTTTGTTAGTTAAAAGAAAATAATAATATAATAATAATAATTGCATTACAATAATTAGATTAAAATTTTAATTTGTGAGCAAGGAGTAGTAATTTGTGTTCTTTAGAGTTAATTCACAACTTTCGATCAAGTATAAAGTAAGTATACTTTCATTCTTCGTTAAGTCATTTCGCAGAATTTAAATATTCTTACAGACATTCCTTCAATAACAGACAAAAAAAAAAAAAAAAAAAAAAATAAGCTGTATAATTATAAACGATTTTTTTAAAGCACACATGCAGAAAATATTTAAAACTTTCCTAAATCGGAAAGTTCGTCAGATTTGAGATGTTAAATCTCTGTACATCATAAATCTTTTCCATTGTCCACTATTTGTAACAATTTGCAAGTTACCATAATTTCAGCTGGCGACTATATTTCAGAAAGATATCGCCAAAAATAAGTATTCGTAGCCAAGAATAAATTCGCTTTTCAAACGATGGTGGTGCCATCTGTTTGAGATAGTCCTAACTACGCCAAAAATAATTCAGAATGAACTTAAAATTTAAAAAAGTTAATTAAGAAAAACATAAAACTTAATTCTGGCTACACTAGTCCAAAGAGGGAAGCTTGCTTTCTTATATACTATTTAATTCTACTCTAAAAAAAATGTTTTTTTCTGTTAAAATGTCTTTTGCGTTTCCACCTCCTATACTTTAACATAGAAAAGTCAAATTTCATTTTTGCAAAAATGCTGAAAACTGTGTAATTTTCAAAAAATCAAAATTCAAAAAACACTATCCTTTAAACAATTATTTTCTTTATATCCATAAAAATTTTTATTATCATTGGAGCTTTTTCCTGCCCACAAATGTCTTTGCCGTTTCATCCCTATCCTTTAACATTGACCGAAAACAGCCTTAAGTCTGCATTCTTCGTTCTTAAGGCCAAGAATCGGCTGTTATAACACTGTGGGTAATATATTTCTTACTATATTGTATAGTAACACTTAGGATTATAACGATTTGTACGTATTATTATAGTGGATTATAAAGAGTGTTTTTTTTTCCAGGTATAGAAGTTTAAGTTGGCATTACTTTCCAAAATGGCGACCGATTTAACAGCTGTCAAGTGATTTATTCTCAGTTTGGTTTCGCAATTCATCAAAACGGTCATCAAGCAAGGCGTAGATTCGTCGAATGGGCCCAAAACGAGATTGCCGTTGTTCCCGATTTTCATAAGCGAATTTTGTTTAGCGATGAAGCGCACTTCTGGTTGAATGGCTACGTCAACAAACAAAACTGCCGCATTTGGAGTGAAGCTAATCCACAAGTGTATGTCGAAACACCGTTACATCCAGAAAAACTAACTGTTTGGTGCGCTTTATGGGCTGGTGGAATCCTTCTTCAAAAACGATGAAGGCCACAACGTTACAGTCAATGGTGATCGGTATAGAGCCATGATTACTAACTTTTCATTCCTGAATTGAACAATCATGATGTCCAGGAGCTGTGGTTCCAACAAGACGGCGCAACATGTCACACAGCTCGTGCCACAATCGATTGATGAAAGACACGTTTGATGACCGCCTAATTTCACGTTTTGGACCTGTGAATTGGCCTCCAAGATCTTGTGATTTAACAACGCTAGACTATTTTCTGTGGGGCTATGTAAAGCCATTGGTCTATGCGGATAAGCCACAAACGCTTGACCATTTGGAAGACAACATTCGCCGTGTTATTGCCGATATACGGCCACAAATGTTGGAAAAAGTCATCGAAAATTGGACGTCCAGATTGGACTACATCCGAGCCAGCCGTGGCAGTCCTATGCCAGAAATCATATTTAATATGTAATGCCACAAGATTATCTTTCGAATAAAAAAAAATTCATGTCAATCGAATAATACATCGTCGTTTTATTGCAATTTAAAGTTCTATACCTCTGAAAAAAACACCCTTTATATTTCTTACTATATTGTATAGTAACACTTAGGATTATAACGATTTGTACGAATTATTATTGTGGATTATATATACATGAATGTGTAACTGATAATACTAATTTATACAAACTACGAAATTTTTCATATGCCACGAAAGACACACAGAAATTAAATGATAAGTAAAATGAATTTATTCCATTTTCCTTCACGGTCTTTTCTAGGAATAGACTCACTAATTTTCGAAATTGTCGATTTTTTTATTTTTTAATGGAACCAAATTAGGAATGTTTTCTTTCAGTTAGTTTAATGTTTTTAATTTCTATATATAAAGCGCCGTCTATTATATCACCTAATCAATCTGAATTAATGTTCCTTATTTCCCCCTTCACATATCATGATCCATTTTTTTTTCTTACTTGTACAGTCAAATAAATTTTAAATTCATAAAAACTAAAACTATTGGCGATTCCGTAAATACAGGGAAGGCGCATGGGAATCCGGTTGCTCTCATTTCCAAAATTGAATTAATACTCTTTATTTTCAGTGTTTCGATAAATAAAACGAGGAGTGTTTTATTTATTAAATTAACCGATTTTTCCCAAGCATTTTCAGATCCACTCTATTGCTATCTATAAAACAAACTCGCTAAATTACACGATGCTTATATCAATTCTGTTTTTTTTTTAATTCTTTTATTACCGTCGTACTTCGAGGCAACACGAGAAGTATTGACCACGGACCTCGTAATTTTGAACCTTAGTCAAGTGACGAGGACATCTAAGCCGGAATTTATTTTCTTAACTTCTACACTACGCGTAAGTGATTACTTTGAACCTGAACAGATTTAGCATGCATCACACAGCCGGTGGGCCTTTAGTGACGAGGAGGACTTGAGTCCGCGACTCGTAAGGAATAACAAAGGCTACGAGTACGTGATTGGAAGTATTTGTCATACTTTGATACGTAATTTCGGGAGGATACTAAAAATCCATTTTTTAAAAATAAAATACGAAACAGAGCATTGTGAATCCATGTAATAACATAAAAATTTAATATGAGACATCTTCCAATTTAAACGTTTTACTGCGTTCCGAATGTTTTGTATAAACTAAAACTTTTGGCGCATTCTTAGAAAATAAGTTCATCAGATATATATGCGACAGTTTTTGCCTAGTGTCAAAAGAGCCTGATTTAAATTTGGAACACATTTTCCGAAAGAAAATATTCCAAGTTTCATATAAATTGGTGAAGTAGTAACACACGTATTCGCATATTATGCAATATTCCTAAAATTTAGAAACATTTAAGAAATTTAAACTTTTTTATTTACACAAGTTTAAAAGCCATTTAGCAATATAGTATGCAACAGAGTTCGCACGCGCCAACATATTGATAGCGATTGAGAAACTAATTCTTAGATTAGACACTAAATAGACAGTACACGATGAAATTTTTTTAAAAAAAGCACTTTTTTACAAAGTTTATGATAAGTCCATCGCGTTACACTTAAACAGGAAAAAAGTGATCTTCTAATAAAGAAGGAAAGTTGGCCAGCATGAGAGACAAAATACAAAACACATTTTACAGAACACACACGCACAAAAAAAATGGATCAATTCGTAAGAAAATGAGTAGTGTTATAAGATAAACTACTAAGGCACATTGAAGCAAGATAATGATATGAATCTTCAAACGTATATTTATTCCAGAGAATTCGCAGAAAAATTTTAGATTTGGCTCCTATTTTTTAAAATTATCAGAAGACATTTTTGAACTCTATAACACATTCTTTTTTAGTAAAGAATAGATAATTCAATGAAAAGCAAAATTTCTTTTTTCTCCGCACCTGGAAAATTTGAAATCAAGAATAACTTGTAAATAAATTTTCATATATACAATACACAGCTCAGCTTTATTTAAAAAAAAATTTATTTAAGTGGTAACAATAATTTATTATTTTTTCGAAAAGCTGGAATTCCAAGTTGCAACATTTTTGCTTTCGAATGAAAATCAAGAATTACAAACACCTAAACCACGTAGTTGCCCTAAAATCAAGATATATGGACTGATAACTCAATGGTGACTAAAACCTAAAAACCGAACAGCCTCAGAACTACTCACATTTCCACAAAAACATGGAAACAGAAACACATAAGATAATCCGAAACCGTAACACAATAAGTAATTGAAACCACAAGAGGGTGTGGCAAAATTTTTAAAAAACTATCTAAAAAATTAAGAAAGGATAGGAAAAGTAAGTGGGTGGACATTTGACGGTAAGACGTAACAATAAAACTTAACACTACAAAAAAGTGATGGCTACACACAAGGAAAACATAAGTTTCTTAATATCCATACTCTCTCGTCTTTTTTATTTTAACGTTCATGAATAAGCTATCATTAAAGCAACGTTGTAAAAAAAAAGGGAACACGTTGTTCGTTCTTACTCAAACGTCAAATTAAAATTCTATGTAGCATATAATGAATAGGATTAAAAATGGTTTAAACCTACATGTGTTTAAAGAATGTTAAAGAGGTTACCGACGAAATATGGCTTGTCAGATGAATTATGCAGTATAAGGCAACTAAACAACCAGAGTAAACATCGAAGAAAAAAAAATTAATTATAAATATTAGGTCAGGGTTACATCAAACCTACGCGGATGGTGAGGCATTTGCATTCAGAGGAGAAAACCTTTTAAAAAAGGTGTTATTTTAAGTTAAATAGAAAGTGAATATACTGTATGCAATTATTCAAGAGCCTCAGAACGAAGGGGCGTTTGTAATGACTTCGGCTGATCAATCGCTTATTTTAACGATTAATAATATTTTTTTCATTGTATTTGTGATGTTTGTTTCGATTAGTAAGGTTGATATAACTGAAGGAGAATTTCTAAAAAATACAATTTCCCTTTAAGTTTCTGAGCTATATTTTTTAATATTAACAATTACTTCCATTAATAATTACTTCACTCGATGAATGGCTCATTTATGAGTCAAAAATACTATTCACTTAAAAGTCCAACAAATAATTGTGATTTTTAAACCAGGTGTTACGTCATAATCACATGATAACTACAATCATGTGTTTCAAGCCAATCAGTTCATTGCCAACTTTTGCTTTTTACAGGAATTTTCTTTTTAAAAAAACACATTTGTCAGCAATAAAAGCATACATAAGTAAAATAACATTTAATTTAAAAGTAAAATTTAAGTTGTTTTTTTTTGGTGACCTTTTAACTAAATTTTTCAAAAAGAGCAGCCAAGCACAAGTTTAGTGCCAGCTATGATTTCAAAGGAGCGATCACGCGAGCGTCATTAATTTAGCCTCTTGACAAAAAAAATTAAGAAATTAATAATATTAAATCAATTCTTTCATTTAATTACAGTTATTCATAGCTCATGAAATTATTACCTTCACAAATATAAAAATAAACTTTAAAAAAAAATCTTTCGAAATCAATTTTATTTATCGAATAATATTTGAAAGACACTTTCTCTTAGTTGTCAATAATTTAATTCAATTATTTAAGTTCGAAATGCTGTTAAAATATACCCAGGGCATTTCCATCTCAAAACATTTAAGTACGTAGAAAAGTGCGGGTGTGTGAGTAGATACCACGCAATTTTCCTTTACTTATTAACCACTTTTAGAAATATACAAATGATATTAATACTACTCAAGAGGAAAATTTTCGTACAACTAAAAATACAAATCCATGTTGAAGGGGCAAAATTTAAAACATTTAATTTCAAAACATATTCGTTCACACACGATTAAATAATTGCACACTAAATAAGAGGGGTATTAAAAATTCCCGTCTATATATATACGGAACACCCACATGCACATTCCAACTATTACTCCATTCATCCGCTTCACCAAAACAAAAGAATCTCGAAGCTACGAGACGTGAAAATGTTTCTCTTCCCTCCCCAATCAAAAATGAAAAACAAAAAATGAAAACAAATCGATGCCTCAATATTAGCATTCTAAAAAGGCAAGTCATGAAAAGGAAAAACTCAGAAAACAAGGAGAGAGGAAAAAGCAAACAAAAAAAAATTCCACTAATAAAAACGAAAGTAAAAAGTTTTTTAAAAAGTGAGAGTAATCTTTTAGCAGTGACCTAGTCGGCACAAAAACGTTCGCTTTAGAAATAACGTCGCACTTCTATCTCTCGTTTGCTGCCTTTGCCAATAGGGTCAGTAGGTCACATGCATTGACAGGGGAAAAGTAGGTCGACTGCTGTTGCTAAAGCTGTTCTGGGCGGTTGTAGGGTGAGAGGGAAATACCACTTTGCATAGTTGGAGATTTACGATTGCAGCCGGAATCCGAAACGTTCCTACTAGCTTTGTTGTTGTAACTTATTTGGGAATGGTTGGGTGATCAGTTTTGGTTTCGGAGAATGATATTCTGTATTCTTATGGCATTAAAAAAAAAAGCACTAGTCGCAGAGTTTCTAAATGTAAGAAATATTTATAATATGAACCAATTTCTTCTTACGTCATAAAAATGTAAACAAAGTTTAAAGTTTCAGTTTTCGAAATAATTTAAATATTGCTGTGTAAGTTTAATTTTAAAAAAATGAGAATAAAGAACACCAGTTCAGTTGTCAGCAAATTCCCTTTTGTCACGTGACCAGATTTTTTTTAATTACTTGCAATTTTAACACTTTTTTTCTAACGACATTTCTAACAGTGCAAATATTTAAATTTAAATTGAAAATTTTTTGAAAAAAAGTGTTGGATTTATTTTTACAAATTAAAAACTAGAAAAGTTTATCAATATTTATTATCACAATATTATTTATCTTACAAACTAAATTAACTTTGAAAGTGAAATGAATGATTTCATTCTTTTATCAAGAGATATGGATGATTAGATGTCTAGTCATTTATATCGATTTTGAAAAACATTGCAGTAGTTAGTGTGTTAAGAGTATTCATTTTGATGTGACTGCTGTTCATGACTTAGAATTAATAACAGAATCCTATTCTCCATATTTATTTAAATGCAATATGATGAGCTAAGGAAGATGAAGCAAAATTTTAGAATACATTTCTCATAACTACGCAGAAGGTATGGATTCCAGAAAACCTTTTTAATTTTGATACTTTAAAATACATTCTCTGGTGAAACCTATCAAGCTCTTTTCACAATTTAACAATTATTAAAATAATAACAATTTTAGTATTAAGCTTTTTTTCAAGCACTTAAAATATCCTTTGCGGTATTGCATTGTGATATTAATTAAACAAAACAGTGTTCGGAAATTGAGGTATTTAAATCTTTAAAAAAAAGGAAATTTTCATATCAATAAATAGAAGCACATTCTAAACAATTGCAACGCGAAACCCCCTTATCCTCTTCTGTCCTGAAAAGGTTAAATGACCTTGAGATTTAACTAAGTATCATATCGTCGATATTTAACGGCGCAAACTTTAAAATATATAAATACTCGTTTTACTTTTGTGATCATTAATTATAGATATATAAAAACATTTCCTCCAAAAGCCAACATAACTCTCCTCCCCCCCCCCAACATTTTGAATAGTAAATGATTAATAATGCCTTTTGGTATATATATATATATATATATATATATATATATATATATATATATATATATATATATATATATATATATATACAAATTATAGATATAACTGCTTTTAAGATCCATAACATTAATAACATAATTGGAGCTATCATAGTGTTTTGAAGAGAGGGGGGGAGAGAACCTTACCGATATCGAAAAGGTATATCCACAAATGGCATATGATTTACTTATTATCAATGTACTGCATTTTATACGTGCAAAGAAACATTTTAAAATTACAATAAAAAAGCATCGTATTCCTCCACCCCTTTCCTAATTCAACTTATAAAGGTTATTAAATGGAGAAAACTATACATAAAAAAAGGTAGAAATGAATCTAGAAATTTTGGAAATAATTAATTGCCATTTCAAAGGTCGAAAGAACACACAAAACAGCATCAATTACCCACTATGTTTTAAGTTAAGTAGGAAGGAGGAAGATAACGTCATTTTTGTAACGCCCAAAATATATATATATATATAAGGATAAGGTACTGACTAATAATGAATTGAGAATAACAGCACACACATGTAGCATGAAAGGGGTGTTTTTCCCTACACAATTTCAAGTTATGATAAAAATTATGAGCATTTAAATACATTTTTATATATTTTTAATGACAAATTCAAAAAAAATTAGCATTAGAAATTTAGTTAAATCGTTAGTGTCGTAAGAATGAGTTTAATGTGTTCTAAAACAATTTTCTGCAAAGATACTCTTGAAAATTTCACACAGCAGAATTAGAAAAGGCATTAAAATACGATATTGATTAACATTTTTAATGCAAAACGAAAAATAAAATAGAAAAATTTCTAAAAGGGCAATCAAATAAAAGTGAAGATACTAACAATGACATACATATTTTTATCATGAATAACTATATCATGACATCCTGATGAGCAAATAGGAATATTTACATTTCTATTTAATAAATTTTCTTTAAATAAATTAACAAAAGGGGGTTTTCAATAAGATGTACACTATCAGAAGAAAGGAAGAAACTCATAATTATAGCTAGACTCAATGTAATTGAAGAATTTTTTTTTAATAAAACGAAATGTGTACAAGAATACCAATTTTTTAAATGCCCCATTTCAAAAGTATTTTAAACAAAATTATAAAAGAACGATCTTTCTATTAAAATTAAATCAATAAAATTAAGATTGCATCCATAAGAAGTGCAATATTTTATCATCCAGTGCATGGTAGTCATTTAAAAGATAAGCAGGCAACTGCGGTGTTTCAAGCCTCAAACCATAAAAATAAGCCTATTTATTCTCTCCAGGTATTAACAAAAACAAAAACATTCAAATTGACTTGAATGGCTTCCAAACACGCTCGTCTACAACCAACAACTACAATGTCAATCTATTAAGCTGATTCCAGGCCAAGAGCAGTTAGTTACACAAGAAAATAATAAAGACAACAGGTTTTTCGCGCACAAACTGAAATTTCTGATAACAGCATCAAAGAAACCAAGAATAATTTCCCTCATTCTACTTTCCGGGAACGAATGCACACACACTTTTATATTTATAGCGAAATCATTTCCCAAAGTCGCACTGATGTCGTTTAACTAAATATTTACGTCCAATCGCTGTGACATCTGCCCGCATAATAACAGCGGAAAAGAGTAAATATTACACTGCCATTTCCCCTAACTCGGTAGCACTGAGTCACATTAAATCATCTGCAGTAAAAAAAAATTCTGTGTTTTTAAGAGGAAAATATACTCTGTGTGTTTTCTGGGCCTTAATTAAAACTGCGTTGACGCAGGAGCATGGATTATGTATATGAAGCTTTTCTATGAAATGATAAATTCTGGAACAATTTGACAGCCCGTTTAGGAAACAGCAGTCGTTTAATATTAATTTTCATTCTGATAAGTAAATTATGGAATATGGCACGTACAGATTTTCAAGGGGGAAAATGGAAAATTTCGGAAAAGGAGGAAAGAGAAATAATTTGATTAAATATTTGATGAGATTACCAGGTTCAAATCTGTTACATTTTTCTGTTTCTAATTTAAAAATGAAAAAAAAAATTTTACTAAAGAAATTAATTGAAGCGATTTAAATTTTATTCTAATGAAAAATAAATAAACCATTTTTGGCAATGATCTGTTAGATAAATAATACATTTTGTAAGTATAAGAAAAAAAGTATGGTCACACACATTTTTAAATTAAGGACACTAATTTAGACACATCGAATAGTAATTGAAAATGCCTAAAACGGTAATCGATAACTACTTTCAGAAAATGGGAAATATTTACATTATTAATAGTAGGTATGCTTCGTTTAGAACACGTGCTACTAATGTTCCACAATGAAATTCCTACACATACGAAAAAAAATAATAATAACCTACACTTAAAGTATAATCCAAATAAATTAATATTTGCAAATAACACTGAAATAGTTAAAATATTCCCCTTATTAAGATTATTTATCACAATAAAGGGGACTATTTACAAAAAAACCTCCTTTTAAAATCTTTAGAGGATCACTAATAGGTTTCTCCAAAATTCAATTGCATTAGAATTTTTTTCATAATTGTGAGCGGGGGTGGAGGGAACAATCAATAGAATTTTGTGTGAATTGAACGATTTCTTCTAATACAATTGTTTACAGATAAATGAATGAATCCAACAAAATGTATTCCTCACAAAAATGTACTGCGAAATATGATGGCAATAAATACGAGACTAATGTCTGAAATAAAATTATTTCAAAAACCATTTTTAATTATTTTAATACACACAACAAGCAAAGAATTTTCAAGAAATTCTAAGAACATCCAAGCAACACATTCTTGAACAGGTGTGTATCAAATAACCTTATTGCGGCATACACAATCAATAAAAAGGGAGGTTATAAATGTGTGTGCATCAAGCACAAAGAAAAAAAAGCTACAGAAAGCAATGATTAACAATGTCATCAGTCAAATAATGACATTAAAATACGACTCATGAAATGAATTTGCATGGTAAACTTTGTTGACGAACTCTGCATTTATGTATTTCTTCTAATATATACACAAATACTCCGTTCATTTAGCACTATTGTACCGAAGGTTTTTGTTTTATTCTTTCAAAACATTAGTTGAGAATTTAAAAGGAAAATGAATTTGTTCCACTGTTATTGGAAACTAATTATCTCATTCACGAGTAAAAATTGTTGTACTACTGTTACTTTCGAAATAGTTGCTCATAATACAGAAGCAAACAAAAAATTAAATGCAACCTCAGTCTCTCCATCATCTCTCATAATAAAAGAAAAATGGATTGAGCAGCGTAAATATTCACAGATAACGTGAGTTAAATACTGAACTAAAACTAAAACGGGATTTAACAACTGAACTAAATTTTTCTATTAAGGTTGTCACTGATAACCCACTTCCGTAGTTAGCTTTGAGGGGGCCCTGTATCAAAATTCCTTTGGGGCCCTTTTTAAGGGCTTATTGTTCGACATGTTGGGGCCCCTGTAGCTTGGGGGGCCCGTATAATTGATATGGTGGTAGCTACACCCCTCCTGATAAATTAATCTATAACTCTCCATCATGCACAAAACATTAAAAATTAGCTTAGAGAAGGATTCTGTTATTAATATTTACGCTGAATCTACAGATTGAATTTAAAAAAAATTATTTTTGTTATTCTGTACTTACACAATCTTTATTTGTGCTGTATTAAAGGAAACTAGAAATTCTATATGCCCCATTCTATTCAGAAATTCTTAAATGTTCGAAAAAAATACGTTCTCTCTCAACTAATTGACATAGAAATTTTCAGAATATTTTTATTATCTTAACGTTAACGACTAGATTAACGGGTTTTTTTTACTTCCATTGAGTATTCTACCTTTTTAAAAATAACTTGAAGGACTTTGTATGTGCAATGGATATATTTATTCGCCAGACGTTTATGAATGAATAAAGGTTAAAGCATTGCATTTGAGAAAAAGTGTCTTATTGACCTAATACTAGCATGCGGCAAAATTCACAAGCAACATTAATAGTCTGGTCTTCTGTTTTAAAAATTGCCTCCATGCATTCAACATTTTTAGAGTTTATGCAATTCAGAAAATTTTTAAAAGAATGGGGTTGGGACTAGTCAGCGATAATAAGGATATTTTTAAATTTTAAGGATGTTCTACAGAGTCAATAGTCTTCAGTTGTAAAAAAGTTATTTTAACGACAGTCTAACTCTGTTAATTTTTTTTTAGTATTAATAGATCTAATATTGCTTATAACCTGTAAAAGATAAATCGTTTTAAGTTCTGGGTTAATACAGATACCAGAAACAGTTCTATTTTGCGAAAATTGTTCAAAAACAAGAAATAATAATAAAAAAAACTTACCTTCTAATTTCATGCCCACTTCCAGACATTTCTGGAAACGGCAGTAAGGGCACCTCTTTCTCTGACTTTTGTCTATGTGACAGCTGCGATCGGCAACACATGTGTACACTTTCTTGTTCTGCACGGTCCTCTTGAAAAAACCCTTGCAGGACTCGCAGGTTAGCAGGCCATAATGGTAGCCGGACACTTTATCTCCACACACCGGACACAACTCCTCGATACCTTCCTTGGTGTCCGGCGGATCGTGTCCATGCTGATATTCCACCATGGGTCCTGGCTGCTGCTGCTGTTGGTGCGTGGGCGAGCCAACGAGCATGCCAGGGGGCCCTAGTAAAAAAGATGTATCCATGAGATGCGAAGTGGCCATCATCTTGAAACAACACAAGTTAAAAATTGGTTCGGTGTCTTTAACAATAGAAAATCAAGAACACTAGTTTATGTTTCTTTCAATATGTCACAAGTTTTAGGTTGGATATCACAAACTATCAGGCGGGTTTGAGTCGAAAATCCGGAGAAGTCATGTTGCACAGTAGCGTATCACCACCAATCACACACATTAAGAACGATCAGGTATTGAGTGGAGAAAAGAACTAAAAAAAGTGGGAGAAGAAAAAAAATTCCAGTCGATGATGATAAGAGTATATTTGGGTCAGCACAGTTCACAGATTTCACTAGGGCGTTCGATTTCGACCATGGGGTAAGGCGAATGTTTTAACAACTCAACTCGAGTCATCCTATTGAGCATCCGTAAGGCGACAATTAATAAATTAAAATAAATAGTTGACCACCCACAGGGTCCAAAGGGGGTGGGCGAAAAATTATAGTTCCAAAACGAAATCCCGACTTAATCCAAACGTATGAGATTAAAAAGAGAGATCACATAGTTTTTACTGAGCGCGGTGTAACATGCGTCTGACTAGCCTGCAAGCCTCTAGCGCAAGTGAAAGTCTAAAAAGACACGTGAACGAAGGGATAGCAACTTTCTCCGCGACCTACTAAACCACGCGGCAGTAGTGGGTCTATGTCAGAGCGGGCCTACTGACCCAGTAAAGAGCTGGCCAATGGGAAAAGCGTAAAACTACGTTTTCTACCTGTACGGAAAAGAGCGCAATGCATACACACAAATATACAAAAGCTTTCACGACCCTCCCCACATTATTTTCATTTCGATTTTTTTTTTATTCGTGTTATCTATTTACTTTCCGATCTTCGGAAACAAGCATCAAGTGTAAACTTCGGTTGAGGGAGTTTCAAGAAACTACAAATATGAACTCGAAAAACTGCTCATTTAACTTTCTTTACATATTAGAACATTTGATTTGAAAACACACACACAATGGTATTTACTTCATACAAACCAATCTGGAAATACTGAAATTATTTACACTTCAATTAGCTATTTTCATTCAATTCTGAAATATTTTCATTTGTAGATAAAATGAAAACAGCTATGTTTTGTAATAAATATTTTGGGAAAAAAAATACAATATCTATCTCATTGGCAACGATTCATTAGATAAAAATGTCGCACTTGTTAAAACACAAGCTTATTGAATTATACATAGAGATAAAACAAAGATTACATTAGGACTAAATTGTAACAGCTGCGAATAAAAAGATTAATTTCAACAAAGCATCTCAAACAGAAGAATAATTTAATATTAATTTATACGATTCATTTACTTGAATGTTCTTTCTCAGTCATAAAATGCAAAATGACTTAATCTAAATTTCTTTTCAAAGAATATGATATATTTATAGCTATTAAAATATTATATTTATAAATGGATCCACACACTTACAATGCGCAGCAATAAGAAAAAATGAAGATTTTGCAGACTTTTGTATCATTCAAAGTTTTCTCTTTGGATTTTACCTTTTGCCAACAACAAAACAAAATTAAGATAGGAAATTACATTCTAAGTTGAGATCATTTATTTTCTAAAGAGAGAGAGAAATTCAAAGATGTAGAAATTTTAATTCCCAATAATATTAAAAATAATTTTAAATTCTAATTAATATTTTTTTTATTATAACATTTTCGAAACAGATTTTTTTTATCTAGCCTTAAAAAATGTAATGCATAACTTTGAACCATTTGTATAAGACATGAAACTGTTCCCTTTATTTTCAAAATTTTCAAATTTTTCCCCTTTTTCAAATCAAGATTCAAAACGCTGACACTTCGAAATATTACTTCCTTGAAATATATATCGTATTTTTTTCCCAACAACTTTTGGAAAGTTTCATTATGCATTTTTTAAATTTTTTTAAAATTTTAAAAAATCACATCATTGTGGTGCTAAAGTCGAAAACTGCAATAAGTTACCATCGGATTTCATCGAAACGGGTACCAAACTGTTCAGTTCTTGAATATCTTCATTTCCGTGCAAAGTTTAGCATCGTGAGTGCAAAAGAAAGAAAGTTATTGAAGAAAAACGGGCTCGAAACGGGCCCAAACTTTTTTTTCAGCGCATAAAAAACAAACTAATCACGCCACTGACTCATATAATACATCGAAATGTGTAGAATCAAAAGACCTTTCATCCGAGGTAATAAGTTTTATTCTATGTGTATTATTATGAAAGTTAATTCCGGAAAACAGTTTCAAAAGTGGGGACTTTGAAAAAAATTTTCGCCATTTTTTTAAATAATACAGGAAAAAGTTACCATCGGATTTCATCGAAACGGGTACCGAACTGTTCAGTTTTCCAATATCTTCATTTCCGTGCAAAGATTAGGTTCGTGAGTACAATAGGAAGAAAGTTATTGACGAAAAAGTGCATTGTGGTGTGATCAGTTGAGCAAAAAGGATAAGAGAAGATGATTCTTAGGGGCAGAGGATTCTTAGTAATCACGCATATTTTATGATTTTTTTAAATCTAAGAAACATTACATGTTTATATGCTCTTACATTTCCCCCTAAGTGAGTGTTAATTAACATCACAATATAAAAACCACGGGAGAGCTACTGATGACGTATCTCGTAATTTCGAACCGCGGTAACGAGACGAAGGCAACACCTGAGTTGGCAACCCCACTCTTCGAAATTCGCATAACGTGCATCATTCCCAGCACTCGAACACGTGACTCGACAACGCCGGCCTGGAGTTCGTGACCGTGTGACCACTAGGCCAATATTTCCCCCTTTACACATTTTTATAATTCAACTTTGAATGCCTAAATGATTTCGCACGGCTTGATTGCTGGGGACTCCAGTACAGTTATTTGAAGGAGGGGGTGCGAATTACAATAATATACAACCATCACTAAATTAAGAAGAAAGAACATTTTTTTTAAAATTTTTAATAAGTGTTTTATTTTAGTCTATTCGATGGCACTGCACTAGATGAGTAATCAGGGACGTCTTAAAAGTTTTTGAGGCCCTGGGCCCAGAGAAATCTTAAGATTGCTTGAGGCCCTGGGCCCCTATGCAAAAGTAGGCAGTATATAGCATGCATTGTCAAAAATCGAACAAATGTGCACAACTCATGATCTCACAAACCAACTCGACCGATGGCCGCATTTCGGTTAAATGAGTTCAATGATTGTTTATGGAATTAAGCTTAGGCCTAGACATAGACAACGGTCATCACATAATAATATAGTGTTGCCAACTGACATGCAGTTTGTAATTCCCTGTCCTTCGGAGACGATATTTGCCCAAGAAAATTATCCGGATCATGATCTTATTAAGCCTGAGTCGAGAATGAAAAGAGGGCCCCAGCGAGGGCGAGGCCCTGGGCCTAAGCGGATCATGCCTTAAGATGTCCCTGCGAGTAGTCATGGACGCGAATTCCTGGTCGACATTTCAGGTTCGAGTCCTAGAGCCACTAAAGAGCCTCGGTGTAAAATATTTGGAAAATGCGATGCCTGCTAAAGTGTGAACGGTTTTCGTCACTTGAGCGTAGTACCAAAATAACAAGGTCCGCATCAAATAGCCCGCCTTCGAAAAATGACATTAAATAAATAATCACTTCAGTCCATCTAGATTTCTAGGAAATATATATATATATATATTATATGAGAAAAAAATGTTAAATGTTACTTAAATTGGAATCGCCGAATTCTGATTTTCCCTAATATAAGTTTATCAACTTTTTTTTATATCTATAACCTACCATCATTATTTACCTTCTCATTAAATCAAACTGACTGTTGCATGACGAATATACTCGCACGTGTTTCTAATAAATACACAAAAGCGAGTGAAAGTAAAAGGATAACCTTGGAAGTAAGAGCTATATATATATACGTGTGTGTATGAAAAGGGAAAATCACAGATTTGAAAGGAAAAAAGAAAAACAACAGTGGATGGAAAAGATAAAATTGGAAGATTATAGAAATCGATGATTTGGGTAATTTAATAGCAATTAAATTCACTGAAAGTTCGACAACGCCGAATTTGTCCGATTCAAGTTGGATTCATATTAAAACTGTTTTGAATTAACTCTTTCTTTTTACTTGATTTCATCAAATTTTGCTAGGGAAATTATAATTACACATGTATTTTTATTACACAAAATAAAACAATATTTAGTGAAAGAACTTACCTATTTCTTCATTTTCACTATGTGATTCATTAGTATTTTGTAACGTATATTAATAGATTTGAAGAAATATTACATTTCACATCTTCAAATTTAAATATATATATATAACAAAAATCATTTACAAAAGACAAACTAAACATTTATTGAGGAGCCCCCGAATGAAATTTAAAGAATTATTTAATTTCATTCCTTAAACTGTAAAATAAATAAAATACATTGCAGTTTCCCATGATATAAGACAGGGGTGTCCAACACGCGGCCCTTGGGCCGCCAGTACATAAGTTGCGGCCCACCAACTCTTTAAAAATTTGATACTATTTAAAAGTTTTTTCATTTTGAAATTTATTTGAGGGGAAATTTATATATATATATATATATATATTGCCTGTTCTTGTTTTAAAATAAATCCTTTTTGATAATAAAAATGTCCTTTAGATTAAAAAAGATTTATATTTCATCAAACTCCATTCATTGATCATCAACTATCATCATTTGATTTTACTATAGTAAATTACTTTTTTAATAATTTTCGAATTGCACTCTGCATATCCTTTACTATGGATGGTACATGATTCTCTGTGTGTGCAACTTTTGTTTCTCCTCCTTTTATATTTGGAGTGCCCCAAAAGCAAGAGGCAGTCAGAGATGTTTTTTAAAGTTTAAAAAAAATATTCTGGACGGTTAAGATAAAGGCAACGTATGCTTAATCGTTTGGGAATGACAGCACAATCAAATTTCAACAATGAGTAACGAAAGATCAATTCAATAGGAACAACGAAATTTTCAAGAAAACGGCAACACACAACTGTTATATTTTAAACATTATTTGATCATTGCATTATTATATTATAAAAACATTATTATATTATCTATGTCTGTATACATGAAAAATAATGAAAACAATTATAATAATTCATTCTGTTTTAAATTTTCACTCCAATAAATGTTTTTTTTTTGTTTCCAAATTTGATATAAAGGTACACATTTTTATGTACGGCCCGCGAGATCATAATGTTTTTCCGAAGTGGCCCGCGAAGTCATTTGGGTTGGACACCCATAATATAAGACATCCGTGCTTATATATAACCCTTTATACGTGCACAAAAGGAACTTTTTGGGGTTTATGTACAATTTTTATAAGATATAATAAAATCATGCACAGGAAAAAAAATCAGACTTCAATACAAAAGTTTCTATATAAAAAGCTACATTTTGTTAACAAATATAACATTTATTTCTTTAAAATCGAAAGACTTCAAAAGAGAAAAAAATGGTACAAAAAATATTTAAAGTAAAAAAATTCTGCTTGCTGAAAAAACATAATGAAATTTAAAACAACCAATCTTTCAATTACATTTTACCAGCAACAGCAAATGCTACATTTCAGTTACTTGTCTGTTCATTTAGAGAATAATCTGTATTATATTTTTTTAAAAAATTCATCAAACCGCACACATCCCAAACCTAATTAATTAATCTTCGTCATTTGTTATAAAAAATTAAATAGGTTACGAATTTTCAACGAGTTCATGGGCTACAGCAGATAATTCTAATTTTCAAACACTTCTCTTGAAATGGCCTTGACATCCTTAAAATATGGAAATGTGCCCTAATTTTAAGCTCAAGTTGTGGAGAGAAAGAATAGTGGTAGGAAAAAAAATAAAATGCCTTTTTTATTTTTGACATGCACATTTTAACAATGTATAATCGCTTCAGAAAAAAGGGTTTTAAAATAAGCGAGAGGAATTTAATTTCGAAGTAGATCCACTTTTTTTTTACGGAAAAAAAAGTATAAGAAATAAAAAAGAAGGAAATATTTTCTAATTTTACACAACTGACAAACTTAAAACAAAAATATTCATCAGTTAGATTAATTCTATCAACGCTACTTGAACTTTTTTGTTAATAACAAGGCATATTATATAATTCAGCACATCAGAGAGAACATTATTTTGCATTTTTTGTAATTCTGTTTTATTCAACAAAATTAGCTTTGCAAAATTACAAATCAATAAATAAAAACGACCACAGAAGTAGGTGGCATTTAGTTAAATAAAAAAAAATTATTTTAAAATCAAATCGAGATATTTGATTCAGAAGCAAATTTACTACTGCGTTGAAAAATATTATCCGTTAAAGTTATAAATGTAAAAAAGAAGTACGAAGTTCAAGAATTTCAAGAAGTGAAACATAAAGGAAGAATGGACTATTACTTTTTAACATTTACCATACTAAGAATAATAATTTTTCCACCCAAAAAATCAGTCTACATAAAAAAAAATTATTCTAAATATGATATATGAATAGTAGCATTTAAAAAAATAATTCATTAATACAATAAAACGAATAAAAGACAGTTATTAAAAGACCAATTTTTCTCAGAATTCTGATGTTTAACTCAATTTACAATCAGCCCTCAACGCAAGAAAATTACAGAACTTACCGATTGAAATTTAAAAAATTGTCACCAATTGCTTGGAACTCTCCAGCTTTAAGTTAAGCACGGAGGGAATTTAATTCACACAAACACAATTTATAATCCCATTAAAATTCAACTAAAATTATATTAACAATTTGAAACTTTAAATGTGTATAGATCACATAAAATATGAAATTAAAAAAATCAGATATTATGAAGAAAACGAAGTAAAAATGGGTACAGCAATATTTATTAAACGATTAAAGGTTAAAAAGGAATCCCCCCTATTTCTGTTCATACTTGGAAATCAAAAATATTCCATAGAAGCAACACCATTTGCGATGACACTCGCAAATAAAAGATTGATGTTATCAAACGACCATTTCAATTAACTCAGATTTCTATGAATTGCTCAGAAATAGCTGCAATTCATTTAAACGGGAGAAGGGAGACACTAAAAAGTTGTTTTTGAGGGAACCATTAGCGACAAAATTCTCTTATTTTGTTGTTCAGAATTTTTTTGTTAAATTTAAATAACGTTATAAGGAGTAGGTAATATAAAAAAAAGTAATTATCACATCTAAAATAGCGTAAATTATAGTGAATAATTTTTCAGCAAACCAAGAATTTAATTTGAGAATTCTTATCATTCGAACAGTATCACCACCAACACATTCACGATCCTTATCCTGTTGAGGTAGGTTTGATTTGAAAAGCTTAATTTTCTAATTCAGTGGACCCCAACCCCCTGACTGTATGCAGGTCTGTGGATCAAATAGTACCTGGCCGCACAAGGAACATAAAATTTATTTCCATTTTATTCACTGTGGTGTATTTTTCTCGGGCTTGAGGGACTATTTATGGGAATCGCTTTAGATTCCATGTTGAATCACTTTATATACATTCTTTGGTGTCCCTATATTCCATTCTGAAGGCATATTTAAATACAATTAAATTAAAATTAGTAAATCAAAACAATCTAAAATATAAACAATCAATTTCCTCCCTCCTCTCTACGGTAAAATTATGACCAGTTCGCGGCGATGAAAAGGTTGGGAAGCACTGTTCTAAATGATAGCATAATCGACAATGATTTGTTGTTGTGTTGTTATTGTTTGTAATGCCACCTGTCTGACGTAGTCAGATCGAGGCCCACGAAATTCATCATGGCATGGGGCTAGAGGTACGCCTGTCGTTGGCCTTGAGCACCATACAGGTGACAGTACGATTTAACTCGGCAAAATTTCCCGAAGGGACGATAGATGGCGACGCCGCCTATCTCCCCCTCCACAATTTCTGCATGGAAACTGAAAGGGAGGGAAATATTCTCCAGTCCCTGCGCTCGTGACTTAACCCACAAGACTACGGACCCACTGATTTAACGAGCACGTACTCCGTGTGTACTCGGAGGGTATTTGGTGGCATCGGGCATCGAACCCAGGCCTTCCGGTCAGGAGTCCAATGCTCTAACCACTAGGCTACCCACGGCCTACAATGATTTCTTGTTAATAAGTAGTAGTCCAACAAGACATCATGAATTCTGGTCGGGTGTTGAACCGCATATGTAGGCAGATTTTTAGAATCCAAAGACCTCATATTTAAGGGCATTCAAAGACACCGTACATTAGAACTTACAGACTAGAGCTGACCTCTTAAGAATACGATTATGATCAAGGTATATGAAGAGCAGAAAAAATGAGACAACTGGTTTGGATTTTAGAAGAGATTTTCTCCTTTTATCATGAGTAATGTTTTCATTTAAACGATAATTTTCCAAAATGAACATAAAATCAACTTTAATATCTTTTACTCAGGTTTTACTCCAGACAGAGATTGTAGTAGGGGTGGGCAACTTCTTTGGGCTCGCGGGACACATTGAGGAAGCGGGGGATACCGGAGGGCCACAACTTTTTAAAATTTTAATGCATTCATTTACATAACTTTGCATCTCAGAAAAGTTATAAAATACATAAAAAAAAATTAAATATAAGTTAAAAATAATGGCAGTTTTATATTTAATTTATTTATTGCGCTACTTCCATATCTATAAATGCAAATACATTTAATTTTACAATCAATTCAAAGAGACAATTGTGCTCTATCACACATTTCTACAATTAAAAAAAAAATTAGGCAAGAGATTTGCTTGTTGAGAAATTCTCATCACAACCGGCAAGTTTAACCCTTGCTGATTTTCATGCAAGAAACGCTTTGCTCCCAAATATATGTTGATGCCAAAACTGAGAACATCTTCTGTCTTGGCGAGCCACTTAAACATTCTTTGAGGGTCGTTATTCGCCCACTCCTAATTGATTGATTGAATATTAACGTCGCACTGTTCAGCTACACGAGGGCTTTTGGCAACGGATCACGTAATTTTGAACCATGGTCAAGTGACGTGGACGACACCTGAGCTGGCAACCCCCTCTCCTAATTACCACACCAACCCACTCGGAGGACGTTTGAGCTCTAGACAGATTTAAGGTATCCGGCTACGTTCGGAACCGTGATTTTAAAAAAGCGCATAAATGGATAATTTTCATGATATTTAGTGTCACTAAGATTAGAATGTATGCATAAAATTGTTTTAAGGACATTTTGACAAAAAAATTTTTATTTAAATATAATATTTTGGCAAAAATTTAACTTAGAATAATCTTTTTTTCAAAATGTTCTCCTTTTGTGAAAATGCTTCTATTATAATAATATTATGCCTGTATATAGCTCAGACCTCTTTACAGAGGCTTAACTATGATTTTTTAAAAATTCACATTATTTTCAGTTACCACCAATTGAAATAATTATTGGCGTTTTTTTTTCTTAAAATTGCTCCCCTCTGTTGCCGTAAAATATGAATAAACCCACTTCTAAGTTATATACTTCAAAAATTCTAGTTGATCCTCTGTAGAGAGGCCTGAGCTATATACAGGCAAAATATTATTATAATAGAAACATTTTTCACAAAAGGAGAACATTTGGAAAAAAGATTATTCTCAGTTAATTTTTTGCCAAAATATTATATTTAAATACATTTTTTGTTCAAAATGTCCTTAAAACAATTTTATGCATACATTCTAATCTGAGTGACACTAAATATCATGAAAATTATCCATTTATGCGCTTTTGCAAAATCACGGTTCCGAACGTAGTCGGATACCTTAACGTGCATCGCTGCCCTACACGGCAGGTCTTTGGTGGTACTGGGCTCGAACTCATTACAAGGCAAGCCACGATCCGATACCTATACCCCTCGGCTATAGCGGCCACTTGCCCACTCCTGAATTATAACATTAAATAGACAAGGACTCATCTTTAAACTATTTTATCATCAGCTTTAAGATCACGAACAACGAAAACTATTTCATCTCCAACTTCTTTACACAAGTTGATATAACATAATTCTGATGTTTCTTAGCCATACAGCCACAATATCTTGAAATAGTTACCAAACGATCAGAAAGCAGAAAGAGATGGGTAGGAATTGATAGTGACAATGCAAATAAAAAAATATGTATTAAGAAAATGTCATCCTCCTGCGTCCAAATTCCAAAAACAGGTGCCTCGCTTTTTTAACATACATTATTATCACCCAAAAGTGTGTCAATGCAACTATTGAAGGAGAAAAAGAGTATACAGGCTAAAGGTAACCTTAACGCTAACATTAGAAAATAATGTATGAAGAATAAAAATATGTATATAAAATAAAATATTGCGACTGAATAAGTCCCAAGAATTCTTCGTTTCCTTCCGATCAAAGAACCACGTTGTGTACCGATTCGAAAAGACAATAGAGAAGAAACGTGCGAAACTCAGCATTGTGAAGCTTTTCAAAGTTAAAGGGGGGAAAGGGAGAAGGAGGAAAAACAATGATAAGTTCTCTCTGTTTTAGAAAGGCATTGTGGGGTGTCCTATAAGAAAAGAATCTGGCAATAATCTATTCTCTTATTTATTTGTGAATATCTCCACCTCCCCCTACCGTCTCTCTCTAAGTGCGCGTCCTTGACACACAATTGCAAGTGTGCAGCTGCCTCCTTCCCTTCCAGCTACTGTGCTTCAACCTCATTTACAGGGAAAATGATATCCGAAAAGAGAATTTGTAAATACAGGTGCTTTCTCTTTTGACGGAATCTTTAGGTATTCAGTCATTTTATTGTAATCCCTACACCTCTCCGCCCTTTTACAAGAGTGCACCATAACTTTTAACGCTTTATTTGTTTTAGTCATGAAAATTGATTGTATTACTATGAAAAGACTGCTTTTGTTTGAGGTCCAGAATGGAATCCACAAATTACAAACACATCATTGGATAAAAAAAGATCCAATATTAAAAAAGTTCGGGGCATTGTAATACATATATTAATTCATTATATGTGTATTATTTATACTTCAAAAAATTTGGTACAATACATGAAAAGATAAATTTTTAATGCATGGCGTAAAGAGAAAAAATAATAGTGAAGACAGAACATTCAGCAAAAAACTAATCAATACACACAGAAAAGAGAAGCACAAGTAAAAAAGAACTTTTTTTTTTATTCAGATGTGAAATCAAAATGTGATATTAATAATAAGGTATTCTTTACTCCAAAGAAATTAAGAATTAAAAACAGGGCCCGATCTTATAGAAACAGAAATCTACATCAAGAAACGAAAATTAAAGCATAGAACATTGGGATTTTTTTTAAAAAAAAAGAAATTCACAATCTATTCACAATTAGGAAATAATTTAATTTTCCACGAGTTCAAAAAGCAAAAGTAAATCAAATTTTCACCACGTAACGTAAGTACAAGGATCGGCCAGAAAGGAGAGCACTGTGTGTGCGCGATAACCTACTACCAGCTCAAACGTATGTGCGACAGCTAGCCCCTTCTGTCGCTTCAACGTGAGCCAAGTTTTGTAACTGAATCGCCATGAATTTTTGCTATGTAACCTTTCAAAATAATTGCACCCATCGAAAATACCCCCAATTGTGAAGTGAATAGTGTCTTCTGTTTTCGGAGTGCACAAAATGTTCGGTCTTTCGAAACTCTTTAATGGCAACAAGAGACGTGGAATGTTGTCCTAAAAGGTGTTTTTGATTCACGACATTACGCGGTCTATTGAATTAATACAAATACAACGAAAACCTCAACATCTTAAGAGGGAAATTTTTGGATATCCTCCTTACAGCCATGACTTGGAACCGAGTGATTTTCACTTAATCTAGAAACTAAAGGAATATTTTATTGGAGAACAGTTCGAAAATGATGAAGATTTCAAACAGGAAGTGACATCCTGGCTCAAATCTTTGGCGGCCGAGGAATATAGCATCGGAATTCAAAAATTGACCCCGAGTGACAGTGTGTCTTGATAGCACTCGCGTGGCTAGTCCTGAGTGGGCCTTGTATCAAAAAAGTTGCTTGGAAAAGGTCCCCAGGGAACTTTGATACTTAACATTTTGAGATTTTTGTTTACACGTTTTGCGGCTCTGTATCATTAATAGGGTTGATAGGGTGGTAGCTACGCCCCTGCTTGATAGCTATGATGACTAAATTGAAAAATAGAGTACGCTACTGTGACTTCATACCTTAAATTTTTTTTGTGTTGATATGCTTCGTTTTTATTTTTAGCAACACCAAAACGTTCCTTATTTTTTGGATGACAATCGTAATCTGAGATCAATGCACTATAAATTCACTGCTCTAACAATTAAATAAAAGTAAGATCACCCAAAACATAATCTTGTTTTGAGAATCCCCTAATGTGTCTTGCACTTAAAACGGTAGTCAATAAATTACTACTTCCCGAAAGGTTATTTACAAGCGGTATGATAAGTAGCGATAGCCGCAGACGGTGGGTACTGAATTGGAATCCGAACTCCAGCAAAGATTATCAAAAATAATTAGGGACTTTAATACATTAAATCAGAAGCCTAATAAAGCATGGTGTGTGAAAGTTTAGACAGAAAGACAGTAATTCTGATACCAAAGAATCCAATTTTGAATTACGTAAATTGTATGGGAATTGTGTATCAAGCACATACACACCAACTTCAAACGGCATTTACAAATATTCGCACAAATTTAAATACATCATCACCAACTTGATTATTTGACTGAAACAAACAATAAGTTTTCTTTCGATACAGAAAAAAAAATATTTAAAAAATAAAATCTCCAGATTAATATGCATGTGTTCGAGTGTCACCAATATTTTCCCACGGTCAGATCTCTTCAAAACAATTTCCTCTTATTTAACCTTCCGTATTTATGCATTTACACAGGCATGTCGAAATTAAGATTATTCTTTTGCTCATACAATTGAAAAAGGATTTATAACTTTAAAGAAAATGGATTTTCTAGCTCACAGTGACAGCTATTTCTCAATAAATAAATATGTCCAAGTTCCTCGTCAGAAAACGCGTATTTCGTTCCATTATGAAGGAGATTCGGGAGGGTAGAAAGTAATTCATTTCTAACATTGCTTTTAGTCGCTGGAAAACCCAGAATTTCACAAAACATAGAAAGGCAGTTTACAACGAGAGAACATTTAGACTTTTTCCCTCCTAAACTTTGACTTTTAAAACATTTATTTGAAAAATATGTAGAACTAAAAATATCCTAACACAGAAGCAATTAATATGTAAAGACAACCAAAGCTTACTGTTGAAACAAGTGATATTTTCAAAGAAATAAAAAAAAATTAATTTCTAGCGTTTAAATTATGAATACAGAAATTCAAAAATGAACAAGCAAAGCATAATGTTAGAGAAATCAAACAAGTCATATTCTACTCATTATTTTTAAAAATGGATTCTATGTCCATTCGTTTTATGGAATTCAGAAAGGCGGTTTGAAAACTTCTAGCTTTCATAAATTTTAATGCGGGACATGCACAAAATAAATACCGTAAAATCCAGCGTATAGAGCGCACCTATATTTTCAAGCTGCATTTTTGCAATTTGCAAGCGCACCCCCTTTTTGACGATGAAACTTGAAGTGTTTCTATGCATTGTGTGTTCTTATATTTTTAAGAGATTTTTTCGAGGTATTATCTCAGAAAACTTTTGAAATATAGTATACGTCTAAAATTACCAGACTTGAGTTACATAAAGTATGTCATTTCTTTAAAATAAACTGTATTTCGTTTTATGTAGAAGTCTAATTTTCTTTATGCATATTACTTTTTTTTATTTTTAAAGTATCATTTTTATACCCGGCATGTAACGCCAGTAGCGAACACAGGAATTTATAAGGGGGGGTCCACGGGGTCAAAAGCTCACCATTCTTGTATCGTGCTCCTTTTGATTTTGTGTATTTTCGGGAACAAAAAACAGTAATAAACCACTTATTGAATAAATAATTAGTATTAATTAATAAAATTAATGATTAATACCAAATACTTAATTAAATTTTACGTACTATATACTTAGAATTATAATCAATCGGAAAAAAATCAAGGGCTTTGGGGGGGTCCGGACCCCCTCCCTTGTGTGCGCCACTGTATAACGCGCACCTGTAAATTTCGATCTTATTTTTTGAGTTAAAAGTGGGTGTTATACGTCGGATTTTACGGCAATTGTCTTAAAAGGAATCGATTTGTGAGACAAACTTGTGTACAAATCTTTCCGCCGATTACATTTTCTTTGAGAAAAGGGGAGGGGGAAATGAAGTGATAGAACCAAAACCATAAAAGAATTTCTAATTCCTAGAATAAAATAATCCAGCCCTTTTTAATTTTATAAATAAAATTAGTAACAAATTTTCCTCATAGAAAAAAAGCAACAACAACAAAATTTTGGAATCTCTAAAACTTTTTTTTTTAAGAAAATCACACCTCGCGTCGTTACCTGTGACACCAAATAATACGATTAACCCTTTACCCTACTACCACGGATTGTGATCGAGTAAAAAACAAGAATTGCTCAACCCCAAACATAGAAGCAATCCGAAGAGATATGTCGCAAAGGCATCGGACCGATTCCCTATAAACACATCACCCACTGCACACCCTCCCGATAAAACATCCAACAAACCCTTCATAAACACACCTTTAAATGCCTATTATAAAAACCCTTTATCGAATTTGTATCCTTCAATGGTGCAAGCGATTGCGATTCACCAAGAGAGATAACGATAGAGAGTGGAAGGGGGGGAGGCATAGAGAATGTCGGTCAAAAGATCGTCTTATCGTCTGGCCTAGTGTCCTTGCGAACCTTAACGCAACTGAGTGAAAGTGAAAGTGGAGCGGGTCACTGGGTCTTTGTCACTGGGTCGGGGCTCTCGCACGGCAAGCATCACTGGTTCTTTCTATCTTTCCCCTTATAGAGATTAGAGAGTGAATCAATGGTGAAGAAAAACATGGGTCGCCCTCGACACAGAAATACCACACCCAGCAACTCCATACAGCGTCCGTCGCGTTGCGAATGAAAAGAGCTGGGATTTGTAACCTTAATTGATGGGGCTTGCGTTTTGGGTTCGAGATGTTTTAGTAGTGAATGGGAATATGAAGTCTAGTGCTTGGAAAAATCAGGATTATAAATGGGTTAAGTGAAGCAATTTGGCCGAGTAACCAATATAGGACACAATTAAAAAACCAGCAGGCCTAAGGAATTAAAAAAAAATGCGGATTTTTGACTAGTTGTATTTTTAATGTAATCTGAACTGCTTTAATAATCAATTCTACAGATATTATTTTCCCAAAGCAGAAAGTTTCAGCAATTAAGCGAAATTTTACTGTGTGTTTTTTTTTTTTTTTTTTTTTTTTTTTTGCACACTTTCAAGAATTTATATTGAAAAAATACATTAAATAATTTTCCGTTTTATTAATTTTTCCAAATTTTTTTTTATTACAATTTGATTCTTATTCGTTAAAAAAAAATGGAGAAGCTCCTCTAAAATAATACACAGCCGATTTTTTTTTTTTTTAATCCTTTAGATTTTGGTGTAGAAATGTTGTTGTAAACTGCCATTGCTACGAAAATTAAGTAGGTCACACAAATTCTATATTTTTTTTTAAACTCAGTCAATTTATAGTCAGAAATGAGGCTATAGAGCCGCAGTGGGCATTAAGTCAGTCGCGATCGACCAGTCATTTTGGGGTGACTGCCTGAAAATTTAGCAGTTAGTAATTATATGCCGAAATATTCAAGATTGGCTGACAGTATATACCCTAAGTTTTCTAGTGACTAAAACTACGAGAACTAACTTTAAATAAAAATGTTCTTTTTTAATGTATTTTGAATTGTTTCGTTTGAGACTATGATTACGTTTGTATCTTGCATTTTGTTTTAAACACCGTCTTAAAGGTGTTTTTCATGTAGGCAAGTGCAAAATCCGTATTTACTATTAAGTTATATAATACATATATTGCAGATTTTTTTTTTAGCTCATCACACCTATGCCACTGGGTAGACCACAGCACCTTGAAAAGAAAAAATTATAACTAACTCGTACCCTGATAAAGTCTACCAACAAACAGGAGCAATAACGGAGACATAAAATTGTGAGTTCGAACCTGATCCGCTAAAGTCTAGTACGAAAAAACGGTAGCTCAACGAAAAACTGGAGTTTTATTTCAAATTCTTCAGATGGTGAAGTGCGATAGTTAGAATCGTGAAGTATTACAGGAAAAAGTCAATGTAGGTTCAAAATTGCAAAATCATCACCATTGGCCTTATTCATAGAGTTGTCGCTACAACAAACCAATGCAAACTCCACACGCCGGCAATGTTGGAATCGAATTACGAAAATACAACCATTCCGAGACTAAGTCACGATTCTAACTAATGCAAAAAGTATAACAGTCTGATAAATCATTTGGAGGTAGGAGGAAAACGGCGGAATAAAAAAGAAAATCATGGAATTATTTTAAATTTTTATCATCTGGGGATTATTAAAGGTCAGGATTTGGAAAATTTCATATTTCGAGTTTTAAAACTTTTGAGCTGCATATTTCTAGTATTAAATACATAAAAATACACACCACTACATTCATAAACTTAGGTAATTGAATTACTCTACGTTCCAAATTCTTTTCCATTTTTTTCGGCTGGAATTTGAATCCCCCCTTCCTCCCTCCCAGTCAGCCAATAGCGATCTTTAACCACATGATAAAAATATTCCAGAAAATCCTGTAAAATTGGGAGGGGGTGGGGGACTGCTTATTTTTCACTTTTCTGAAAGATTGCATTTTAATTCCGAATTTGCTCGAGTGTTCTTTCTCACGTCTAACAAAAATGCTATTTCCAACTTTTTGCTCTAACTCGATTTAAAAATATGAATTTCCAACAAATTTTCAACCAAGCACATATAAATTTAAAACTGTAATAGCTTATTTTTAGGCATTTTAACATCCGTTCTTCAGTTCTATAATCCAATTTTTGAAGTTCCTTCCGCCTCTCCACTCACAAACAAAACGTGTGTGTGAGTTACGACTCTTTTTTTTTTGAAAATACTCTCAGCAATTTTTTATTATTCATTTAATAAGAAGCTCAAAATAAACTCTAATTCAAAAATAAATACATCTCGAAGAGAGTTGCTTTTAAGACTATATGATTACGCGGGAACTGTAATCGGCTTTTTTAAATCTTTCTTGAAAGGATTTAAAATATACATTTCAATAAATAAATTGGTATTATTTCAACATTAAAATTCCTTTATTTTCCCACGTAAACTTGGTATTACTTTTTTTTTTTTTTTAAAAAAAAAAAAGCTCAGATTAAATGTTAAGTTTCCAGTTAAGAATAAAGGAAAGGGGATCTCATTTCTGATTTCAAAAAAATTTCCAACTTATTCTTTATTTACTTTAATCACTAATGACAAAACTAAATATTATTTCAATGTTATGTCTCCACATAATATTCTTTTAAGAGTTGTACATATGTATATCAAAAGACAGTAAGCAGCCTGAGAGAAACATGAATTGACAAATTATTATGAAATTCGCAACTAAATACTTACATGTATAAGTAAATAAGTAAAATATATAAGTAAAGTTCTCTTAAGTTTTTCAACAATGTAAAAAAACGTCTTGATTAGCAAGAAAACTTTAAAAAGAAAATTTGATGAAAGTAAGAACCAGAGAAAAAAATGTTGATTACTCTATTTCCAAATATTGCATTAATAAATGCAGAATGTACACTTCTAAAAAAATGACGATAAAACACATAAACAAGTATAAAATACATTTGCTCAACAACAAAAATAAACGATTACAATAAATTTATTCATCACAAGTAACATGAATTTTTAGTGTTTTTATGACTAAACATATTTACAATGCCTTTAAATGAATACATTTTTCTTGTACTTAGAACATAAAAACTCCTTTTTTTTATCCAAAAAATAAAAATTTAATGTGTTTAGCTTTGCAAAAAATAAAATTTAAAAACTGAATAATTAGTGTTTAAAAATTTCAGCATGGATGTATATATAAATAAACATTTTGTACTTTTTATGTAACATGATGAACTGAGTTTTTCTACACCTAACATAAACAGGCATTTCTGCCTTAAAAAACCCATTTTATTAAATCTTACTTCGAACAAGAATATTACAAAATTTATATTATCATTATCAAAAGAAAAAATTAGTTGAATTCACAACTTAGAAAATTAAAGAAAGTAGTTGGTCATTTGTCATTAAAAAAACAAAAGTACTAAGAAAGTTTTTAAAAACAATTTCGTAAAAAATGTTTAATTCTACTCCCATATTTGTTTAACTCCTACTCTTTTTTTTCTTTCTTATTTAAAAATTTCTCTCAGTCATAAAATCATATATTTCACTAATTCTTGGTTTGTGTATTTAATGTATAAAAATATCCGAAACCCAGAATATATTTTAGATAGACAAATTAAGCAACAGAATCATTAAAATCTCATTTAGAACGCAAATTAGCTAGCTCTCTCTGCAACTTCTGAATCTAGGTCTCGTAACTATACTGAGAATAGAATAAGCAGCTTTCGTGAAAGAAAATAAACCAGATTTCCAGTTTAAAAACACAGCAGGTGCAATTCTTACTTTTAGTTTTATCGAATAATGGCTACGACATACTTTATAAATATTTTTATCTAGGAACACGATAAATATATCAGCAGATAAGGGGAAAAAATTTCAAAGCAGATGATTCCTTTACCTTGTTCAGCTAGCTGGTAAAAAAATGTACACTTTAAAAATTATAAAAACTCGAACGACGTTACATCTTCACTAAAAGAAACATTCCCTGATTTTGACAGAAATTACAAACTAAACATAAAAATGACGCAGTAGAAACATTACGGCGAAATCTATCACAAACGATTTTGTTCAAAGTAAATTCTCGCAATTTTCGTTCAGTGAAATAAAATTCGATATCATTTAGATACAATGTTTACTTTTAAGCAATGAAATGTTTTTAAATAATGAAATAGTTACGAAAATTTTCAAAACACAGAAAAGTGCAGAAATAGGTACAGTAAATTGGTTGCAAAATAAAAATTCAATCCGCTAATGCATTTGCATTAGGTATGACTTCTCTGTAAGTTGTTTCTTAAGAACTACAACAGTTAGTTTAAAAAATATAGTAGTTCATTCCAGAATTTTGTATAGAATAATATAGGAAATATTTTTATGAATTGGAAACGTTCATAGGTAAAATAATGTGCCATAAACGAAGCCGACTCAATAAATAACCCATAAACAATATGCATTTAAGAATCAAATTAAATCTTCACTATCCATTCTTTTACAAGAAAAAAGATTTGACAAATTAATTTTCAAATTTTCTTAAAGAAATGATACACTCAGAAAACAAAACACATTAAAAGATTTAAGGACAAATTTCTATAAAAGCACAAATATTTTTAACTCTCATTTTTAATTAATGACTCTAATTTCATAATTATCCTGATCTTGGAAGATTATTAAAGAATTTCGAAGGATGACATGAAAATAACACTATGTATAATTACTTAAATTAATTTTTAAATTAAAAATATATATATATATTCCTTCAGAATACTTAATTATTAATTTCTTCTACAAAATTTTAAAAATTAAAAGGCTATTTAAGTTGTTTCCTTCCTCCTGAACAAAAAAAAACCAATTCAATTTTTTTAGTTGCATTTAAAATAATATTGCTAAGGTCTATTTTAAAAGACACACAGCTAACATAAATTCACTCAAAAAATGAGGGTGCTTAACATCTCCCAAGAATTCATATGTTCACTAAAATAAAAATTCTTAACAAAGTTTTATAAAAATTCATAATTTTTAATTACAATTGATTTGATGTAACTTTTATAATATTATGCATATTTTTCATACGGTTTTTATATCAAGTATCATAAAAAGATATCCCCAAAAGAAATTAAAAATTATAATTTTTATAACTCATATTTTTAATACTAATTTAACTGAAATCTTGTAATTGCTATACTTGCTGGAAAACTATGTTTACTTTCAATCATATTTAGGAGAAAAAGAAAATTAGTGTTTCCACAAGTATTTTAGACACCGTTTAAACAAATCCCCCCCGCAAAGTCCCAATCCTATCGACAATATCAACTTCATGAAGCCCTCACCTTACTACAAAAGGGGTGATAAAAAACGATGAGGGAGAAGAGGGGATTAAATTCCTCGTTCACTTTATCAGCTGGGGGAAAAGGTTTTCCGCAATGCCTACTTCCGCAAATCCTCTTCCGACCACGTGACTAAGGTGGTCCTCATTCAGCGATTTCAAGGTCACGTGCCAACGAAAACTCTTTCCTCTCCCGTTCGTCCGTCTACACCACGACTACTACAGGAATGCTCACAGAAGAAACCGCCTGCCCCCGTGGGTGAAGTCGGAATGATAAATATACTTCTCGATATCAGATGGGGGAAGTGTGCATTTAGAGATACGGTGTTATTTCGGGGTTCGTAAATAAGAGGAAGATTTACATGCTCATATATGAAAAGAATTGCAATTAATCCCTTGTCTTTTCAAATACCTCCAATGTTTTTCATACACAATTTTGGTTTTAAAACAATACACGTATATACAGTCTTCAATATTATTTTTTTTGAAACAGCATATAAATAACAATTAGTAGCAGACATACTTAAAAAAGCAGCTACCGTGCTCGTATGCAAACACAATGTAATATCAGTCAAATGCATTGTCACAAAAAACATGCTATCATTTCAAATAAGATATCTACTTTAGAGTTTACTAAGAGAAGAATCCATGATGTGTAGAAACAAAGTAGAGTAAAAAAGGGAATAATACATACATACATATATATATATAAAGATTTCACTTCTAGAGAAGTATATTAGGAAAAAGCATGATTAAAAAAGTATCGCACAGAAACAGAATTTGGCCAATATTAACCAACCATAAAATGAATTAAAGTTGAACTCTTCTAAAAATTACCATCCTTTTTTAAAAAAACAAACACATATAGCTGTACTTTTAGATTTTGTACCATACAATTACTACATACTTTTTAGCTTAGAATATACATTAGTCTCACAACCAGTGGCGCACACAAGGGGGTGTCCGGACCCCTCCAAAGCCCTTGTTTTTTTTCGATTGATTATAATTTTAAGTATATAGTACGTAAAATTTAATTAATTACTTGCTATTAATGATTAATTTTATTAATTAATGCTAATTATTTATTCAAAAACTAAGTTTTTTACTGTGTTTTGTTCCCGAAAATCGACAAAATCAAACGGAGCATGATACAAGAATGGTGAACTTTCGACCCCGGACCCCCCTTGAAAAATTCCTGTGTGCGCCACTGCTCACAACTGTACCTTTAAATACCTTAACCAACTCTGAAGTCTTAAAATATAAGATTAATTATGGGTTACATCAATATATTTTATTTAAAATTAGTAATATATGTATGCACAAACTTTAATATCGTGTGTGAATTCTTATTCAAAGAGATCAGATATTAATAAATTCAAAATAAAAGTTTTACTCGTTTGCGTTAATTGTTTAAAAAATTACAATTTTAAATTCCTATCACTTATTTTTAGAGTAAACTTTACTTTCCGAGCAATAAAAATTTGCAATGATTTATTCTTACAAAATATATTTGAAAGCTCAGGATACAGATTATTCCATTAACCTTTTAAAAGTTAATTTACATGCACATACATATATTTCATGTTTAAAATTTTTTTTAAAAAGTGCAATGAACTTACTAAGAAAATGGGGAGGGGGGAATAATTCTAAGAAAATTGCATAATATACTGTATCTCCGAAAGTAAAAACTAAACCAAATTCAGGGGAAGAAAATGTACGATTGACTAAAAAACTCCAATTTAAATTCACCGATTACTTGAAAGAAAAAATTATTTTTATTATGATCAATTATAATTGACTACATGTGAAAATTTTAAAGTCTCAAGAAAAAATCGTCAAAAAATAACTACAAAACAAACATACATCGCTTGATAGAATAAATAAATGGCGACAACGAATTTTTCAAAATTAACAAATTTCTAAAATGTCAATTTTTTAAGAAATAAAATTAGATTATAAGATTCTGGTATTTTTCCAAAACAAATCTATACATCATGCATTCATAAATATTGAAGCGGGCCACAAATAAAAAATTAGATTCAGAAGTGATATTTGCCCCCCCTTCATGCACCTAGTTTCACTCCCACTTCAATTTCCAGAACAATTATCATGAACCCAAAATTATAGTTAAAAAATTACATTTAATTGAATTCCACTTAAAATTTCTACAAATGACCCATTTTTGGCTAAACAAGAGAATTCGCTGAGAACAGAAGATTTACACAATAAAAGAAAAAAAAGAAAAAATCACAGATTTAATCGTCCACCATTTTCAATTCACAGATAAATCGTGTTTATTCTCCACAGAGATTTCAGCTCAAGGTGATCCGAACGCAGAGCGCATGCGCACTTCTCGCCCTGTACCTCTACCCCGAGACAGCATCAGTCATCCATTCCCACAACTAAGTAGGTGACCTACTTTTCCCGAATAACACAGGCAAAGAGCCTTTTCACTGCCTCCTCTACCACCCGCTACAGCATTTTACTTCGAGTCCGCGCGTAATAATATAGTTCCCAAACAGCGCTTTTTTTCGTTTCGGAGAGTGATGTTTTATTTTCCTTTTCGCAAACGATCACGTGTTTCCCGAGGAAAAGTACTTTCTCTTACGAAGTGATCTTGAACTGGATACACAGTTTCCGACCTACTTGGATCCAGTGTGACAGTGACACACTTACCTACTGGACACAGAGTGCCCAGAGCTCTTTTACGAATATTATTTATTAATCTGTAAAATGGTGAAGGGGTGAATTATGCAAGTACCCGAAGCAGATCGTGACCCAGTGGGTGAGGGTGATTTTGGCATAGTGACCGATAGACCAGTCTTGATCTTTCTTCGATTTGTTGCATTTTGTATCGTGTTTAAAGATGAAAGGGAAAGTAACGATTTCTTGTCGATCCGCTCTTTTTGGTGGTTTCGTAGATCTGATGTTTGTAGGAATAGAGTATTTTATGCTATACGAAGTAGAGAATCTGAACATCACTAAATCTCGACGCATTCCTTCAAATAATTAAAAAAGGAGGGAAAAATACCTTTAATTATTTTTAAGACATATTGTTTTACAGGTGGATTCGCCTTCAATAAGGCTTTTCGTATTTGAATGTTAATTTGCTAAATATTCGCAAAAATGAAACATTAATAGACCTATTTTAATTTCTTTTAACAATTGAATGGGAATTTTACATTAAAAAAATTAAAAATTACACACATACACAAGCTAAATCATTTTACAAATATTTACTTAAAGCTTTTCTACTTAAAAAGAAGGTTTAGTATTTAAATAATACATAATAAAATGTGATAAAAAAGATACAACTGTTGATATTAGAAAAGATGTAAAAATTTTATATTTAGCATCATGCATTGAAAGATTTAATTGATGTCATTTTTTCCGAATTGATAATACGTTCGCAGACACCTAGCTAGTCAAAGGTTAAGCATATGCCTAAAAACCATTTTTAAGGATATATAGTGAAAAAAAAAATACTTGCATATATACATTTCCCTCAAAACAATGCAACCCTCTTGTTATAAGACAACACAATGTTCCTTTCAAGGTCATTCTCCATCTCTGCACAAATTTACCTTAAAATCTTTTAAGTATTCATTTTGCATGCTAATACACATGTACAAATATTTAGAAAAATTTTATTTATTTTATCATGTTAGCTCACAATACCACAGAAATTATGGTAGGCGTTTCAGAATTATTTTCAAATATAAAATGTCAAAAACCAGAAGAGGAAACATATTTCAATTTTACGTAACAAGCAAATAACACCATGGCAAGCAGCCATTTAAAATTGCATTGATCCACAAAATAGTACATCCAAAAAAAAAGTCGCAAGGCGTTTAATATTACAGTTTTTAAGATCCATGCAAGTCTAAGGCGTCTGATGAATGCTGCTACACAATGTACAGTTTGACACGACGCCAAGACACGCAAAGCAATTGCCAAAAATTATGAGGAGGGGATGTAATTTGTAGTAACTCTCCTCACTTTATTCAACAGTCATTAATTATAATAATAGTCCAAATAATTTAAAGATTCAAGTCATTTAATTAATGCAATATAGGACAAAAGCTGTAGCATTTTATATATGTAAAAAAATATAATATAAATAACATCAAGAAACAACGTTAAGAATTAATTACAGTAAACCAAAGTTTTAATTCTGTTAGAATAAAATTATAGGGAAGGAAGAAACGACAAATTTAAGATGATACACGTAATTCCAAGTTATATACAGAAATTAACATGCAGTTTTAAACAACGCATTATGAACCAATTCCGAAATAAATAACAACGGCAAATATCAATCTCCTTAAACGAAACATGAAGAAAAAAAATGCACAATACAAATATCTTCAAAGGTGTTATAATTAGGCTTACCAACAAATCATTTTTTATAAGTATTTTCTCATTACATTTATATCAATTGATAGGGTGGTTTTCTGGCCATAACGACGTCTGACATTTTCGATCAAACTGCGCCAAATATTCATTAATTTACAAAAGAAAAAGGTATTTAAGGGTAACTAAAATATTCTTAGCTAAACTACTAGGTAAAATCGAAGGGAGAATTGTCAAAAATAGAGTAAAAACACCAGGAAATAACGGGGCATGTCATGCGTGTTTATTGTAAAGATGGGAAATCCACGAGAGAAAATAAAAATTATACTCGAACACTTCTCAAGTGATTATAAATCTGATCTTACCTTAAGAGTACCTGACGTATGACAAATGGTTTATTTAAAATAAAAAAAATTTAGAAATCAATTAATATATTTACTCTCAAATTGCTATTTGCAATTGATGTCGCTTCAGAATGTTATGCCCAATGGCTTATTATACTGAATACCAGTCAAAAAATGAGGAAGACGACGTTGACAAATATCTCCCTCCCAGTTCTCCGTAATTGCCACAAGGTATTTTCCCAAGTCAAAATAAAATTCAAATCCAATAATTTTTATTGATTAATTTTATATGAGAGAAATGAATCTCCAAAGGTCACCAAACTTATCATTACCATTTAGATATCGTGGCCCTCAGTTCAATTTCAAAAGTAAAATATGGGGGAGGATGAGATTTGTGAATCACTAAAAGACAGTTTTTGAGCAATTTCAATATTTTCACATTGCACAGTTTTTTTTTTTTTTTTTTTTTTTGTACTCTTAAACTTTACTTTTGTACTCTGTAACTTTAAATTAGACTATAAATTTTGTTATGTGTCCAGTAATCTAAAAGGCTTCCAAAAACGACTTCCTTTCTTTTTGCAAAATCCTATTCGGTGCTTTTATAATAGTGTTATTGGCTGTGCTAAAAATTTTTTCACTAAATATATGCACTTTTTCTTTGATTATCAAGACTTAAGTATAAATGATATCATCATCTATAAAAAAAAACAGAGAGAAAAGTTTTTGTTTTTCTCAATACTTAAATGCACATGATGTAACTGTTCTAATGCGGTCGATATTCTTTTTATTTTAACTAATTTTCCCCGAGATCCAAAATGAATACTTTTATTCCTTTTTTTTTCAATGTTCGCGTAAATATATTTTCTTTTCGTGAGATTGATCAGCTATTTGAATCTTATTATGTAAACAAATTATGTGAGACCAAAATATCACGCTTGAAAACCATCTCGCTTATCGAGAAGTGGTGAAAGATTTCAAGAATTACATTTGGTGTACAGAGAGTAACACAGATGTATGACGCACCTTTTTAATCATTCACTACTGGTATCTAGCTTATTCACTTCATCTTTATTATCACTAACATATTTTTTACTTCTTTTAAGCGCTTTTGGGAATGTTCATTTTACATTTTGTATTTTTATTTCTGGATCATTGTAAACATACTGTATTACGGCATATATCTTTGCATTTTTAAATTTACCTTTAAATTAGAAGTAGCCAAATGTTGATAACCGACCAATTGTCGATATTTAATTATAAGCTAGATCACAGAACTAATATTCACCTCTCCCCTCCCCAAAAAATTACATTACAAAAATTGTACAACAGTAAGATCATGAGCTCCATGAACAAAGTAGTTCCATTCGAGAGATATGGGTTCAAATCTGAATTCCAACAAAGACCGTTTCGCGATAAAATTGGAGCAGCTAACTAACTGCTTACATCGAACAAGTCATTGAAATCAAAAAGCGAGTTATAGTAAAGGGTGTTTTTTTAGAGGTATAGAACTTTAAATTGCAATAAAACAACGACGTATTATTCGATTGACATGAATTTTTTTTATTCGAAAGATAATCTTGTGGCATTACATTTTAAATGTGATTTCTGTCATAGGACTGCCACGGCTGGCTCGGATGGAGTCCAATCTGGACGTCCAATTTTCGATGACTTTTTCCAACATTTGTGGCCGTATATCGGCAATAACACGGCGAATGTTGTCTTCCAAATGGTCAAGCGTTTGTGGCTTATCCGCATAGACCAATGACTTTACATAGCCCCACAGAAAATAGTCTAGCGGTGTTAAATCACAAGATCTTGGAGGCCAATTCACAAGTCCAAAACGGGAAATTAGGCGGTCATCAAACGTGTCTTTCATTAAATCGATTGTGGCACGAGCTGTGTGACATGTTGCGCCGTCTTGTTGGAACCACAGCTCCTGGACATCATGATTCTTCAATTCAGGAATGAAAAAGTTAGCAATCATGGCTCTATACCGATCACCATTGACTGTAACGTCGTGACCTTCATCGTTTTTGAAGAAGGATTCCACCAGCCCATAAAGCGCACCAAACAGTCAGTTTTTCTGGATGTAACGGTGTTTCGACATACACTTGTGGATAAGCTTCACTCCAAATGCGGCAGTTTTGTTTGTTGACGTAGCCATTCAACCAGAAGTGCGCTTCATCGCTAAACAAAATTCGCTTATGAAAATCGGGAACAACGGCAATCTCGTTTTGGGCCCATTCGACGAATCTATGCCTTGCTTGATGATCGTTTTGATGAATTGCCAAACCAAACTGAGAATAAATCACTTGACAGCTGTTAAATCGGTCGCCATCTTGGAAAGTAATGCCAACTTAAACTTCTATACCTGGAAAAAAAACACTCTTTACAAGAGGGTAGGTCACAAACTGAAGTATCATCATTAGGGATTGCAATACCGGTATACCGAAGCCATTTCTACAATTTTGTAATACCGGTATTCACAAGCTTAAATACCGGTTTTTCGGTATTTACTAGAATTTTTTTTAATTGTCTTTGCGCTATATGTTCAGAGATCTCTAACCTAGCAAATACTATACACTTTTGTTTTTATATGTCTCCCTAACGGGTGAAATTAATTAGACTCTGAATATAAAGTTCCATCGTACAATCAAGAGCAGTAATAAAATATGTGAATTATCCAAGGAGAAGGGCTAAAACTATTCCATTACAGCTCAGAACGATACTGAGGATGATTCGTAGTCTGATATTCGTATCTATGAAAACAAGGTTGTAATTGCGAAGCAAGTGCGTAATATTTCGTTATTTTTTACATTGGGGAGTTGGTTATTCACATTGGATTTGCATATCATACTTGTAATTACATACCATCGTGATTTTATAAATGAAAATGAAAAAGAAGAAAAGAGACTAACCAATCCAAATTTGATCAAGTTTATAGTAAATTTTCTTAAAATTTTTTACCCACAAACCTTATCCACATACAGAAGAATTCGGTACAGTTATCGAAGAAGATTATGACACTAATATATGTCGATAGTAAAAAGGAATTATCTCTTGAACAAAAATAAGAATTAGCGAAACTAAAAAAAATTCAGTAAAGCAAAATACAGTACAGAAATGAGTTACATCCAAAACAATCCGACAAGAAATCGATTTAACTGATTGTGAGGGAATTAGAGGTAAATACTTGAAAAAATTATATCGCATTGCTAACAGTACGATAAACAAGTGTAGATACCGAAGGAGCGTTCACAACAGCTGGTGATTTTTGCACAAAATTGCGTTCAAGGCTTAATCACAGTACAATTGAGAGAGAGAGAGAGAGAAGCATTATGTTTTTTTAAGATCATATTCCAAAAATTTCTAATAGTACCACAGACTGAATAGTGATATTTACACTCTTTTTTCGTGATTTAAAGAAATAAGATGTTCCTTTACTTTTTTTTTTTTTTTTTTGATTTTTTTAATATATGCTATTATAATTTATAAATTAAAATTTATTTGTTGTGATATTTACACTCTAATAAAACTGACAAATAAAACAAAAAAAACGCCTGTATTTTCTTTCTTTTCCTAAAACTTCTACTACCGGTATTAAAACCGGTATTAAGATCTAAAAAATACCGAATACCGGTATTGAACTTTTGGTCCGATATTGCAATCCCTAATTCATCATCCAACCAATTTATCTCACTAATTTTTCGATCCTGCAGACTTCCAATTTGGAAATTCAACAATCCAGTCAAAATTCATGGTACATATTCCCATCTTGTCTTCTGTATTTGAGTAAGTTGATAATAAAAGTATATGAGTCTTATACTGGATTTCAAACACACATATTCCTTCCTGAGATAATTTCTATGGTGAATTCTCGGGGGTGCATATAGCTTACAGGAAACTCATACGTACTAAGCAGTTATTTTCTTTCGAGTCTTCTGATGGTATTGATCTTGAACTATTTACCAATAGCCTTCACATGAATTAGGAGTGATATTGAACTTAGCTCAAATATTTCGACTGAGATGGATTTTTCTCCATCTCGATGACAAAGGAAAAGCACTGACCAAGATGAAGCCACACAGATTTATCAAGTAAATTATTCAGCTTGTTTATATATTACTATCCTTTTCACAGCTTTTTCTCTATTTTTATTGATGCAATTCCAATCTAAATTTATTAATTCGGATGAGGAGGTACGTCACCTTTTGAGACAGTAGTTCTGTAATTTCTAGGGAGGTCAATCAAAACAAATCATGACTTACAATAAAAAATATACCGAAATTACAACATCAAAATTAAAACCCGCAATGTCGAACTTTACTGATTTGAATCCTTCTTTGTGTGACTCGACCTCCAGTAGCGAACAGGTGGCATTATTACATTCTATTAGATTACATGATTACGTACCATAAGAGCAACACAAAACTTCGCAATAAAAAAAAATTCAATTTAAAATTAAAACTCCTCCAGACAAGCGTGACGGCTCTAACAGTTCGCTACGCTGTGCAGTAATGGATGAATTAGCTTAATGTTTATTTTCAAGCCGTCGATTTTTATCAGATGTTACGGCAGGAAAGGGATTAGACTAATCGAAGCGTACGACTGACGGCTACGGTAGGCCAGTGGCGAGGAAAATTGATGTATGAATAAGCAATATCGTTGACAGTAAACAACGCAATCAGGGTGTTATTTTTCACCTGTCAATTAACGGGCACCCCCGCATCGGGACTGGTGACCTTCGATGAAATTGCATTGCGGGCTCTTATTCAGACTAAAAATATCGCGTCACTGTTGGAATAGATGGTCATGGGTGTTCAGGCACGCTTTCGCGGGAAAGGTGTGATACGGGCGGATGTCAAGTACAGTCATGAATGGAACTAGGAACAATGAATGAATTAATGAAACAAGAAACAAATTATTTCTTACCTATTTTGTGTCTTTCTTTATTTAGATGTATTATCGAGTTTAAATTAGAAGATTTTTAAACTAATATTACATTAATTTACTATTATTGTTAATGAGGAAGCGAATGACAGAGAAGACTAAAAATTTGAAAACCTCGTTAAAATACTATTTTTCTTCTTTTCATAGAATCAACATCCTCATATGCTACGGACACATTTTATCTCCATGAGAAAGAAAAGAAATCAAAGAATTAGTAAAGAAATAGTTCTAACTTTATTTATTTATTTATTTTTTTCCTATCATTTCCCATTCTTGGGTAAAAACACATTAGTCCACTAAAAATATTTTAATAATAGTGATTTTACGATGCACGGGTATATAATTATTTCCATTTGTCGCGTTTTTTCCCATAAATCATACAACAAATAAAAGTTAATTTAAATTATTCTCACACATTTATATTAAGTAAAAGTATTTTAACTGGTTGTAAACGAGGTACGATTGCTTAATACATTCTATAATTCCTATTATTACAGAGAAAAACTTTTTATATCACTGTTACTGTGAACATGATATGCTTTCATTTATAATTTTTGAAACATAAAAATTTATAAGTTTGAAAGATATTTTTCAGACAAAATTAAAGGTTGTGTGGTTTAAATAAAATTCGCATAACATAAACGTTCCCACCATCCCCTATTTGGCGAAAAGAAAACGATGTCATTTTTTTTACGTGACTAGGACTTCATTCAAGATGTTGCAAGTTTAAAAAAAAAAGAAATTATTTTCACAGAACTCAGATAAACTTAATTTCGACACCATTGTTTTAAAAAATAGATTTTCAGTTCAAATGAATCTTTCAGCAAATTTCGAAAATAAGACTTTTCAAGTAAACTGAACTTTGTGAATCCTTAGAGGATGAAATCAGATAACAACTATTCTTAAATAAAACAGAACAAAACTCACTCACTGTTACAAGAAGAAAACGTCAATGAAAGTAAATGTAAGTGCCAATCAATTGAAATAATTACTGATCATCGCCACAAAATATTCTTAACATTGAAAATACGATTAATGAGTAAGACAATTAAAAATTTCATAAGAAATTTTATAAAAGCAACATTCTTATTAACTTTCAACATATGGCAGGCGAAAAAAATAAGTCCACTTTAAGGAATTTATTCGTGAATATATAGCACAAAATCATATGGAATCTTTAGAGTTATTTAAAAACTGCATTAACATTAAAAAACGTAAGCTGGAAAAAAAATTACACGAATTATATTTACACTGGAGAAAGAAAAACCCATTAATTATACAGAAAATCTGATTGGTCATTTTTAGCACACTTTTCACACTATTAGATTGTCAAAACTTTTTTCTAGGGGGTGAATTTCGTAAGTTAATTATTCTTATCCAAATTTTTATCAAATTATTCAATGAGAGGAAAAATCAGATGTTCAAAATTGAGGCTAATATTCCTTTAACCTTGACATATATGTCGTCATTCATTCACCACAAAATTCCCGCGCAAAAATAATGATTTCTAATTAGTTTATTCTACGCTCGGCTTAATCTCTGAATGTCATTTTTTAAAATCTTTATGTATTTTTAGAGTAGCTGTGATTGTTGCAGACGACTTCCCTAGCCGTACTTGTATAAAAATGAGTTCGAACACGGAAACAAAGGGAAAACTTTCGCTTTCCAGCAGACGATTCACGATGTTTGTCAAGTAGGTCATTGCGAGAGAGGAAAAAAACATAGCACAAAAAAAGAGCTTAAAAAATTGCGACTTAATTTTTCTTTTTATTTTCGAAAGTGAAAAGACGGAAAACAACGAAACCAGTAAATAAAAACTGTATATGGAACTGAAAATAAAAGTGAACAAAGAAAAACTTTTCATTCTTTTCCAGCTTATAACCTTCCGCTTATTATTCCTATTTTAACTGCAACTGTATTCCGTGGCCACAGAATTGCTTCGTGTTTTTTTTAAACAGATGCTAACCTACTTGTCGACTCTCTTCCCGACCTTGGCTTCATTGGACACATGACTGACCACAGCAGATGGACATGAGAGAAATCACTTTTTTCATTCACTTTCAGTTAATTTCCTTTCCTCCAGAAGTAAGTTTAATTTTGATAGAAATGACTAATAACTAAAATTTAATGTAAATTCTAAATATTTATATTCCGAACTTAAATTATGCAGTACTTTTCTAATTTTTATTCTTTTTCAGGTACATAAAGTAAGTTTCAAATGTATACAAATATTTATGATACACAGTCTGAACGTGCATTCGACACACTTAAAAATAAACATCTCAAATAAACTTTTTGAAGTAATTATATATACAGATTTATAAAACATTTTGAGAAAAGAAGGAATAGTAATTTAAATATTATTATAACGATAAGAGTAATGTCAAAAATCAAATTGAGTATGTTTAATAAAGAAATTCCAATTTCATTGCGTAATTATCATACGAATGTATATTCAATCAACCCTTACGAAATTTTGCCAATGTACTTCTTTTTAATAGAAAAAAACATAATGGTTTGTACTGCCACATGAATGCCTACATTTTTATACATATACAGTCGGACCTCTATTTAACGAAGTCGCTAAAACCTGAGAGAAAGTTCGTCATATGGAAAATTCGTTAAATAGAGATTTATCTTTTAATATGATTTAGAAACCACATAAAGCAAATTTTAAATTCATAAACATTACATATTATTAAATAAAATAATTATTCACACTTTTTTTGAAAATATTAATATCTATTCATTTTACATATCTTGTCCATCAAAAAGAAATCTGCAAGGAAAACAAGAAGAAAAAAACATTGTCCAGGAATACTCTGTATGTATATATATATATATATATATTGTACTTAAAAATAATTTTATATTAAAATTAATGAACTTTTTAAACACATTTTCTTATTTTAAGCCTGCAAGTAATTTTGTACGTACATTATTTTATAACCAGTAATTTTAAGCATACACTACCTCATGTGTCCTTAAAAATTTAATTACTGATACAATCTGTTAGTTTTATTTGAGTTTTTTGTTTGCAAAATGAAAGTAATTTCATTGCTCTAGGGGAGTTAGACACCTGGTAAAACCAGTTCAAAGTCACTGATCACCATAAAATGTGCTAAAAGAGAAAATAATAGTCCTCAAATATTTTAAAAATAGGGAGAAAAAAGATCGAATCCCAAGAGAAAAAATTCGCTGAATAGAAAACAATAAAATGTTCTTGATTCCAGGAAAAGTTGATAAAATAGACATTCGTTATAGGGAAGTTCTACTGTATTTACTAAAATTTACTTGGTTGGCGTAAAGCTTAATTCACAACACATACATTTACAGAAAAATTTTGAAATTAATTTCACATCCAATAAATTCATTGATATTAACGAACAAAAACTACATTTAAATTATTAGATTTACTCAAATTTCTATTTTAACGCCGGAAAAATTCACGAATGCTAAAAATATTTATAACAATTTCCAATACAGAATTTCACAAGATAAAAGGGAAAAGCCAGAAAATTAAAAACTATCGCTGTAACACATATATATACCGAAGTTTTAAAATATTTTAAAAAGCTGAATAACTTGAGAGAAACAAAATGACACGAGAATTGGTGTTGATAAAAAGATCGAATATTTACATTTGACGATAACCTACTTCGAAACCATTACATATAATGAAAATTCCATGATGAGTCAGACATATTACCTATATAAAGATAATAACGCAGTCGTGTTAGTAAACAAATAAAAGAAAAAGCAGGTCAGGAAGAATTGGTAGACTTTTCTAGTGACTAAATCAAATCAGGTTTTAAGAAGATTGAAACTAAGATGAATTGACTGTGTTGATTAAATTTTCAATGTTTTGAGAATTAAGTTCTCAAGTGTCCAAATTAAACAAGAGATGTTGCAATACTGAACAACACAGAGGTCACAAAAAATAATTCAAGCCATGAAAGAAAATTACTGAAATTAATCTGATGTAATGCTTGTTAACATCGAATTATATTGTATAAAATTGTTGTAGTATTTTATATATTAGTATCACTGTTAATTATATATATATTTAAGTACTCAATATAAATTTTATAATATGGAAAATTAAGTAGAAGCGCATATTTAGGGATAATTAAAGTACCGTAAAATCCGGCGGATAATGCGGGCTTTTAACACAAAAAATAATATCGAAATTTAGGAGTGCGCGTTATAAGCCGGGTAGAAAAATGCTTTTATTTTTGGAAATACTATTTTTTTTAAAAAAAATGACATTAATTATGAATTTATAGGGTTATAGTTCTAGAAGTATGCTATGTTCTTCAAAAGCTGAGTAAAAAACCTCGAATATAAATAAATGACTTCAAAATATAATAGAATTTACCAATGTACGTTTCAAGTTTCTTCGTAAAAATGGAGGTGCGCGTTATACGCCGGATGTTACGGCAAGTACTACTTCTACGTAATACAATTCGTAAACACCAGCAGGTATAATTATCAAAAACTCAATAAAATTAAAATGAAAAATCAAATGCGCCATGTGTGTCAAATTAATATAAAGAACCATATCGTTATAATAATTATAAACTCACTTCCCAGCATATTTATATCACGCAAAGACATAATTTGATAAAAAAAAACACATAGAGGTATTTTTAAATAAATTTTGGTTCTCATAAAAGATTTAAATAAAATTTGTATAGTAAAAATGAATACATTGTGGTTCTCACAAATCATATGTCAAAGGTTATGCAAGTTCTATTTAACACCTAATAATACTTAAAATTCAGAAATGCACCTTTTTACTGAGAGCTTATTTGTGCATGTTTATTGCATAATTTTAAAAAAAGAAAAACCCTGAAAACTCATCGCATGCCCAAATAACATTGTTTTGGGTGATCTTTGTGAGGCTGCAGAGTAATTGACAATTATTTTCATAATCTCAACTACCGTCATGTCTATAAGATTCAATACACACCTATACCTAGATTTGCACAGTACTTGATTTTAACGGTTTCGCTTTACACAATTTTTCAATGGGAAGGGGAAAGAAAATAACTTTGGAAGGGGAGTATTTTTGTTTTCTATTATACCATTTATAAAGTGAATATCATTATAAATGATATTCACTTTATAAATGATATTCACTTTATAGATTAGTACTTTTCCGTTTCATCAGCACAAATTTCGTCATTTTTTATTGGCGACAACAGAAAATGTAATTAAATGTTAGTTTTCATTGGTTTTTCAACTATTTTTTATGTATTTTGAAAAAGACGTTACTCTGATAAGAAAGGATCGCGACTTATTTTTAAAATGGGATGGTAAAAGGTTACCAACGGGAATACTCCATTTTGCATCGGTTGTATCGTTTTTTGGTGACTTTATCGCCTGCGCCGGCGAAACGAAAAAGTACCGTTTCATTTTATTGTAGTCCTAAATACCAAAGAAAAAGAACAAAACAAAAAACCTCGTTTTGCATGGTTTCAATTCTTAAAATTTTTCAAAAAATGTATCCATCATTTAAAAAAAAACAAGATATTTATTCATCGCCCAAACAGATAGAGCTGAATAGGAAGTGTTTAGAGGAGCTTTTTAAGTCAGCCAGCCTCCTGGAGCATATCAAATATGTTAGTGTATCACGTAAGACTCCAACATCAAGTCATATGAAGATTTCGAGGTCTGAATAAGCCTCATCATTGGTAAAATCCAGATTTGAAAGTGCGGAGCTCTGATCTAGTATATATATATATATATATATATATATATATATATAGATCGGGACTCGCATTCAAAATCACGAATTTTGTAAATTTGATCAAAAATCAAAATGAGTAAAGAAAAATGCCTTCATATTTCTTTCAAGCAAATTTTATTGCAATTAGACCACTAAAATAAAAGTAGATAAACCCATTCCCACAAATTCCACTTCACAACTTAAAAGACATCACCTAAAAAATCTTCACAATCCTCAGCCACTTTCACTTTCAACGAATGAAAGCGAAATCAGGAAAGAAATGCAAACAAAAGTGAACAAAAATAAGGAAATCTCCCAACAGCCATCTTCACTTTCCCTTCCCCATGCAAATCCACCATGCATTGGTGATTTACAACTCCACACTCGACTCCGAAAAACTTCCACTTTTACAACCTTCCACCAGCCAACTCAGGCGCGAAGAAACACACAGTGCCTTTCACTGACCTACATATCTGACCCAGACACAGTCCCCGCGGTTGCTTGAGCATTTAAAATATGGGTTAGTGGAAATTTTCCACCTCCGGCGTAAGAAACATTAAATAAATCATAAAGAATAATAAGATTTACGATTTCTTGTCCTTGAATAGAAAAGAGAGAGATGAGAGCGATTAAGAGGTTTCGAGGTGATGGCAAATCTTTTCGAGATTGGCGCGCTTATTAACGGTACTAAGTTACAAAATCACACACACAGTCCTCTCTCTCTCTCAGTAGAGTAGTAAAAGTTTTAAGTTTTGTATTCTTTTTAATGTTTATTACCATGTCGATGAGGGGCAGATATTTCGTCAGGCACTTGGGAAAGTAGGTGAAGGCTAATGTTGCGTTAGCAATTTTTCCCCCCTTCTCTTTCTCTATCAGAGTAGATAGGGAAAAAAGCTACTCCTTCGCCTCCGTATAAATAAATCACTTTCGTTTTTTCTTAAAGCTATGTGTGTTTTCTGTTGTTGTTTACGAGAATGTTCAGGAAACATTTCGATTAACAGCGGTGATGCAAACACATAAGGCGTGCCTATTTAATTTGGACCATTTTCAGTCACAGTAATTTAAGGATTGTATCTGTTTAGATAGATGAAAAATTAATTTAGCGAACGGTTGGTTATTGTATGACAGTTAATGATAAAAGCAGAAGGTAGGTTTGAAGAAAGGAACAAAAAACACAAATTTCACTAAAATGAAAAAGGTCGACAGCATTGAGAATTTTAAGTAGTTTATGCAAAAAAAAAAAAAAAAAAAAAAAATGGAAGAGGAAAGATACAAAATCAATCATTCAAAAAGGAAATTGCAGAGAATTATACCGAGAAATAGAAATTACTTATTATTTTCTCACTCAGTTTCTCTTAAATATGAAATTAATTATGGGCCGAGCCGCGTTATTAAAACATTGTAGGGACTGTAATAGTCATTTCAACAAATAGCATGTAACAATATGTAATTAATATTTTATATGTAATTAAGTAACACATATAAAATGTTAGTTTATTAACTTAAAAAACTACAAAAGCATACCCTCTAAAAATATTTAGGGATTTGATTACAGAAAAACTTAATTTAAAAAATATTAATTCAGAGATAACGAAAGCAAATTTCGTACAATTATTTCAATGGTGAAAAATCTATGACACATTAATAAATTTTTTACAAAAAATTTTTATGAATTAATATAAAAATCAATAGTATTACAATTTTTGTTTTTGATTTAATGCGACACAAAATTATTAAAGCTAATATTTTTTAAACCTTTTATCAATGTAAATAATTTTTATAATATTCCTTTTGGAAGTATAGTCTAGATATTGTAATATTCTTTAACCACTAAATCTACAATCCGTAAATAACTTATTTCAATTAAAGCAATCTTAGTGATTGCATATTGAAACGATATAGGAGAATATAATAAGATTAAATGCATTCGTTGTACTGCTATGTTCAGTGGCGCAACGTAAACCCGTGCACTGCGGGGGTAATGGCAGGGACTTAACGGGACCCCAAAGCTTTACTGAGTACGTATTTGGGCTTGGTACCCAAAACCTGAGTTTGCAAGTAGGCCCTTAATATATAACCTAATATACACCGTTGCGCCACTGGCTATATTCACTGTATAAGTGGTGTTAAGTTTTCTGTCGCAGATATTAAACAAATAAATGATAAAGAAATTAACATTAAATGGAGGTGAAGGCTTTTATCTCAAAGAATTATTAAAAAAAAATTCTGTCCACATTATATACAATTCATCATTCTGTATTTTATATCCGCATTCTTATTCCTGAAAGGATTCTAAAACAAACACAGATCAATGGATTTTAGATATGGATACTCCTCAGAAAAACACGCTGAATGAATTGAATTAAAGATTTTAGTATCTTTTAAATCATATTACAAATAACTACTAAAAAAAGACTATAAAAACAAATTTAAGGGGACATGGTACGATTTACGCAAAAATTTTTAATTTAAGGATTTTCAAAAAATTTTTGGTTGCCTCCTATGTGTTTATACTATGTAAAACAGATTTTGTGCTGAAAATTTCATAAAAAGTTTTAGCCATTTAATTTTTTAAGGATAAAACTTAAAATTTAGGAAGTGCTTTTAAAATGCTCTACTCCTACAAAAATTTATGTACACGCATGAAATTTGATTTACAAGTACGTCCAACTATGCATAACAAAAGTTGGTATGGGTTTTGCGATAACACGATTGGTATTTGTACAATACTTCTTTTCATGAATCCTTATAGAAAATTCCTTAAAAAATTTGCAAATTCTAACTTCAATTATTTCTTTTAAAATAAGTACTGCTTTGATTCAAAAATGCATACCAACTTTTGTTACATGTACTATTAACAATAGGTAAAAAAAATTCAAAGCATTAGGCACAATAGAAAAAAAAGCCTCAGCATTTTAAATGAAGACAAACTAGTTATTTTACCTTTCTGAGATAAGTAAGTTTAAAGTTTTGATTTGCCATAGGGATGTGAATAAAAATGAATGTAAAAGCTATCATAATTCTGCGTTTTTTAAAAGTTTAGAGTTTTCAAATTTTGTGAGGTTATAGAAAAATATATAAAGAATAATTTAGGCTACAAAAATTAGATTTGATTTTTTTGACCGATTTTTGTCAATTGAATCGTACAGTGTCCCCTTAAAAAAGGGAAAATAAAATGTATTAAGTCTTGGATATACAGAAAAACAAGTAAATTGAATAAAAGGAATATAGACATTATACAGTTCACAAAAAATGACTTTAAATGATTATAATGCATTTTTTTATCTCCTATGGGGCGGTGGATTGGTATTTACCGCTACAGACCTGGTACATTTCGCGGAAACTGGTACTACTTTTTGATGTGGTACCATATAGGTAGGATACCAATCCACCGCCCCATGTAAAAAAGACTTCTAGATTCCTCTCCAGAGGTAAACACCTGAGCTCTGACGATGCGAAATGGTACTAGCAATTTAATTTTGTCGAGAGCAAAATTAAATCCCAAGGAAAACAGACATTCTCGGAATCTTTATCATGCCGTAGTATCAAACGACATGGACGTTGTCGATTTTCTGCATCATGAAAATTCCCCGACTTGGGCAGGGGTAGAACTCGCAAAATTGGGCGTACAAGGCTAGCTACAAACCACCTAAACCACCCAGCCGTCCTAATTATAATGCACAATAGATTGAATTGACAAGTCTTTATAGTAAGATTTATAACTACAAAATTTGGTTCAGTAATCAATTCGTATCTCTACTAATACAAAATTCTTTTCCAGAGAATATAAATGTGGAAATAAAACAGGGTAATAAATTCAGTAATTAATTTGAATATGGCAGATGACACATGTTAGAGGTATTTTTCATTCAAAATATTACCAATGTATACCAAGCATTAACCACACACACAGAAGCCTCACTACATAACTACTGCGCACAGTACTTTTTACGTACGACACTACAACACGCAATTCTGATTCATGCTGAGCTGTCACGTCATACAGAGGGGCACAAGATAAGGGATGCACATATGTTAACCTTCCGAAAACATAAACGAATTATTTTAATGAAGTGCACAGCAGCATGGTCATACGTCACGTGACATATTACGAATGATTTATAGAATGTAGATATCTTGTCTATTTATATATACATATGAAATCGCCTAGCAACGGTGAATACAGAAATGATAATCAAGCTAGCCGGTAAATTTTGTTGTAAATTACGGTTTGTAGAATTCTGTGACACGAAAATAACAAAGTGATCCAACAAGAGACTTTGTAAAGTCTTATTTATTCTCGTTTGTATGAATTTAAGTCGTAATAACAGAATTCAGCAAGTTATTACGGACAAGTCCCTTTTAACACTGTCTTCGCTAAAAGTACGAGAGCTTGTAAAGGGTGTTTTTTTAGAGGTATAGAACTTTAAATTGCAATAAAACAACGATGTATTATTCGATTGACATGAATTTTTTTTATTCGAAAGATAATCTTGTGGCATTACATTTTAAATATGATTTATGTCATAGGACTGCCACGGCTGGCTCGGATGGAGTCCAATCTGGACGTCCAATTTTCGATGACTTTTTCCAACATTTGTGGCCGTATATCGGCAATAACACGGCGAATGTTGTCTTCCAAATGGTCAAGCGTTTGTGGCTTATCCGCATAGACCAATGACTTTACATAGCCCCACAGAAAATAGTCTAGCGGTGTTAAATCACAAGATCTTGGAGGCCAATTCACAGGTCCAAAACGTGAAATTAGGCGGTCACCAAACGTGTCTTTCAATAAATCGATTGTGGCACGAGCTGTGTGACATGTTGCGCCGTCTTGTTGGAACCACAGCTCCTGGACATCATGATTGTTCAATTCAGGAATGAAAAAGTTAGTAATCATGGCTCTATACCGATCACCATTGACTGTAACGTTGTGGCCTTCATCGTTTTTGAAGAAGGATTCCACCAGCCCATAAAGTGCACCAAACAGTCAGTTTTTCTGGATGTAACGGTGTTTCGACATACACTTGTGGATTAGCTTCACTCTAAATGCGGCAGTTTTGTTTGTTGACGTAGCCATTCAACCAGAAGTGCGCTTCATCGCTAAACAAAATTCGCTTATGAAAATCGGGAACAACGGCAATCTCGTTTTGGGCCCATTCGATGAATCCACGCCTTGCTTGATGATCGTTTTGATGAATTGCCAAACCAAACTGAGAATAAATCACTTGAGAGCTGTTAAATCGTTCACTCTGTACTAAACGCGGAGCTCGTTTCCAAACAGAAATATGTCTGAATTTTCATGAAAATTTGCAACGTTGGAATTCATACATCTCTGTTCATAATATAGCATTCTTAAAATTCCAAAATATTTTACAGGAGATTAATTTTTCCTTTTTTTAAGATGTAAAGTGATAGCTCGTTTAGCATTATAGTATAGGAGAAAAAAAAATACGAAACACATTTTATATAAAAAAAAATTGAGTCAATCGGATAAAAATGAGTAGTATGATAAAATAAGCTGCTTTTAAGCCAATATATAATATTAATGTTGGAGTACATTTAAATCTGAAAAAGCACTCTGAATTCGGGCCAAGAGCAATTGATTTTTAAATAAAGAAAGCCTAAACGGCATGAATTAGGTTTACTTTCAAGTATTTTAATACTAATTTTATAATTTACGGCAGAGCATTCCAACCTTTTTATCACTGCGGACCGGTCAACATTTCATAATTTTACGGCGGTCCACTAGGGGGGACGCTGATTGTTTGATTTAATTATATTCAAATATGCCTTCAGAATAAAATGCAGATACACCAAAAAAATCAACATATTCAGATAATTAAATTTCCTAAACATGTCTTCGGTTGTGCAATAATTCGAAAAAAATTTTTTGGCTATATCTCCCAAAACAAAAACCTTTTAGATAGTTAAAACGCACATATGTCGAATGTGGTACCCTCAAGAGTCAATAAATATTTACATGAAATTTCCTCAAATATTTTTTTTTATGGTATCAACTAGAAAATGCACTAAAAGGTATGAAATTGAATACTTTCAGTTAATTTAAATTCTTAGAAAATAGTTTTATATACATAATGCCTTAAAAGATTTTTTTTATTATAGTGCATATAAATAAATTTAGTTTTCTCGAAAATTTAAAAAAAACAGGTCTCCGAAAATATTTGAATACCTTGATGAAAGATTAAGTGCAATCAAATATGTGAGTTGTACAAAGAAAGGCCTTTGCATGAAAAATTGCACACAAATATGCTTGTGTGTAATTCCAATATGGTTCTCCTCTTAAATCAAAATTAAATAAGGCATAACTATACATTAAGAGAGAACACAATGATTTTACTTTTTCTAGATTCCGTGAAAATCTGTAGGAAAATCTAAAATTCATACAGTAATTCGTAGACATATCCTTCCCTTATATATGTGATTTTATTGTGCGTGATATGGTCCTTTACGTAACTCACTGCATCGTACTATTTTTAAAAAATGGGGTTTTTTTAATAACATCAAAGGGAAATAAGTAAAGAAATAAAAGATGTCAAACGAATTGTACCGTTTCAAAGCTTTTAAACCATTCATTAACTTACCTTAAAGCCACAAATTGCATCAACTGAGGAGGGGGAGATACTCAAGAAATACAATTGACAATCTAAAAACATGTGAAAAAAATCATCTTCAGAGAGTTACGTAAAAAACGTGCATGTGCAACACTTCAGAAATAAACTTTGATTGCTGCCAAGTTTTTCTACCAGACAGTGCCAAATGCATCCATGTGGACCCTAATTAAAATGAAAGAGAAAAAAAAGGTGCACAGGAAAAGAATCAAAGATTTTTTTCCCCATCCTCTTTTTTGAGGGATTTCGGGGTTACTGGAACCATTGCCAACAATGTACAAATTATTTTTCGTATTACTTAATCTCATTCGTAATTATTTCATTTCCTACGTCATTTATTTCATAACTACTTCAGGTATATTGTAAACATAATTTCAAACTAAGAGGAAAAGTAAAAACTTTTAATTTTTTAACGAAGGATTTTTGTTTCTTAACTTGATTTCAGGATTTATTTTGAGAAGTTTATCATAGAAAAAAAATCCCATTGACTTTTTGAAAAGTAATTCTTTACCCGTTTCTTTTGTGATTACCGATATTTTACACCAAGGGTGTCAAACTCAAAATCTAACTTGGGCCAAGCAAACAAAGTTTAACTTTAAGTGGTCCGCAAAGAAAAAAAAAAACCCGTATTAATAGAAACGTAGGTTTATTTCGATTAATACATTACAATAACATTTCTAAAAGTACACGACAAATTTAATGTTTACGTCTTGACACTTGGCATCCCGTTTCTGCTACTACCTTTCTTATTTTGGGAGAAATTTTGATACTTCATTACATACTATTGTGTGCTGATATACTGGCCAGGAGAGTTTGATACCCCTGTTTTCAACAATCAATTATGAATGGTCAGAAGAATATTTCCATTTTTCATATATAAATGAATTTTTTCCTTCCAATTTTACAAGATCCTTGTCCACTATCAGAGTTTATGAGTATCCTTTTATATATACGTACGATGGACTTGGCTTACTCGTCTATACAAGTATGTACCGCAAATTTTTGGACCGTACATCATTACAGGAAGAGTATTACAGTTCAATTAATATATTTTGGACATTTTCCTTCTCATCTACACCTTAATTTTTCACTAATATTTAAGTATAGCTTCGCTCTAAAACCACTTATATTTTTACGTATCTTTACCTCAAAATTCATTAAACGAGTTATAAAAAAACTCCAAAATACATCATTTGAATTCATAACAATAAAAGTGTTTCCTCCACTCACTCCGTCATTTAAAAGTAAGTTTTGAAATAAATCTCAAAACATTCTGAGCCACTTTCAAAAATGTATTAAGTCTCATTTCACCAGAGAAACCCCAATTGCACAAAACCAGAACATACAAATAAATGACAATTTTGCTTAACCTGTTCGAGTAAATGGAGAAAAAACCGAATCTGAATTTAACGTACATCTCCCCTCCCTGGGGTTGCGGTAGCCCATTGGTCAAGGTATCGGATCATGGCAGGCATGTCATGCGTTCGAGCCCAGTACCACTAAAAGACCCGTCGTGTAGGGCAGCGATTCACGTTAAATCTGTCGAGAGCTGAAACGTCCTCCCGTTGGTGTGGTGTGGTAGTTAGGAGAGAGGGTGCCAGCTCAGGTGTCGTCCACATCACTTGACCATGGTTCAAAATTACCTGATCCGTCGCCAAAAGACCTCGTGTAGCTGAACAGAGCAACGTTAATATTCAGTCATTCCCCCCCCCCCCTTTATACACATTTAAAGATACTGTCCAACGATTGAGAGACTAAAAATTATATTGAGTATTATTTTAGATATAGGTAAAGCTCACAAATTACTCATATATGAAGGAAAGATAATTAGCAAAGCTAAAATGATAGTGCGAGATAAATAGCAGTCTCAGAACAAAGATTGATATATTTCATTACTTTGAGATCACATGCCAGACTTAGTGTGGCTAATTTTCAGATAAAATTTTCATTTAAAAAAATCGTCAAAAAAGCTGCAATGAAATAAGAAAACTAAAACCTGCAGCAATGGTGCGTCGCTTTTAAACATAACTCAAAATCAGTGGCGCAACAGCCCATGTGGGCGAGGGCCTACTGTGCCCATCCCAGCATACATGACCATTGGGCGCTGAGGTGCATGAGCAGATGTCCCGATCAGGTGGTCAGTCTGAAGCGAGACTCCAGTGTTTAAGTCCCCAAGCAAGTTTGGTACTTAAAAGGGATGAAAGGCTGAGTCGACCTTACCCAACCCGGAAATAGAACCCGGACCTGTGGTGTGGAAGCGCGATACGCTACCACTCGACCACTGGGCCTTACGCTTTTAAACATACCTACCTTATCATAAAATCTGATCAAATTATCTAAAATTTTAGCATTCGAAACATTAATATTTCATTCCGCTTGTCGAATACGACAGACACAAAGAATCTACTTTTATTGTTTCACTAAGGTTTACAGGAAAAGAAATTATCAAAAAACATTTGCATTATATTTTAAAGTACCATGATAATAAAAACTTAATTTTAGAAATGAAATTAACATTATCGTACATATTCATTTATTTCATCACTACTACAGTTAAACTTAAATTTCCATGGTCTCATTCATCATGGAATCACATAATAAGTAATTCAAAGTCAATAGACTATGTAAAATATGTGTATGTTTAAAAGAAATACTTGAACTAAAAAAAATTCTATATAGTTAATTAATTTTCCATTTCACTTCTTTTAAAAATGCAGTCTGAAACAAAATAAATCTTATAGCTGTCATATATACCCATTTAATTCTATTTCGCATTCTAGATGCACCCAGTTGGGTCAAGGTTATCAATATAGGCAATAAGATACAAGAAGTAGAACAGTCTAATGAAAAAACTCAGAAAATTCGTGTACGCATTCTAAAACTAGTTTGCAACAATCTTAGAAAAGAAAAAAAAAGAATCACTTAGAAAATTTAAGACCATAGAAGCTTATTTAAAAAAAAATGTAGGTGGTTTACAAAATTCGCTCAAGTTATTACTCGTTAGACAATGAAGTTCATAGTTTAGGGTTATTTTTAAGGTATCCGCGACTACGTTCGGAACAGTGATTTTGCAAAAGCTTATAAATGGATAATATTTATGATATTTAGTATCACTTAGATTAGAAACTGTATATAAAATTACTTTAAGAATAGTGTTACAATAAAAAATTATTTAAGTACAATATATTTTGGCAAAAAATTAACGTAGAACTATCTTATTTCCAAATGTTCTCCTTTTGTGAAAAATTCTTCTATTAGAATAATATTTTGCCTGTATATAGCTCAGACCTCTCTGCAGAGGGTCAACTAGAATTTTTGAAATAACTTAGAAGTGGGTTTATTCATATTTTTTACGACAACAGAGGGGAGCAATTTTAAGAAAAAAACGCCGATAATTATTTCAATTGGTGGTAACTCTGAAAATAATGTAAATTCTAGTTGAGCCTCTGTAGAGTGGTCTGAGCCACATACAGGCAAAATATTATTAAAATAGAGCCATTTTTCACAAAAGGAGAACATTTGGAAAAAAGATTATTCTAAGTTAATTTTTTGTCAAAATATTATATTTAAATAAAAAAATTTTTTGTCAAAATGTCCTTAAAACAATTTTATGCATGTATTCTAATCTGAGTGACACTAAATATAATGAAAATTATCAATTTATGCGCTTTTTTAAAATCACGGTTCCGAAAGTAGTCGGATACCTTAAATCAATAACTCCTGGAAACCATGGATTTTTGAACTGGATGATCTCGTTAACTTTTCTGAATGATCAAATAGTCAAGCTCTTCAGATTCAGAACTCACACATACAAGGGTTCGTTAAAAACTTGCTGCTTAATACGCATTTATTACTATTATTCAATGATAAATTTAATGTCGTTTAGGATTTAAACAATGCCTTTAGAGGAAGTAGTTTATATTGTAACTTTTCTAAAATCTTACATGAAAATTTTTTGCGAAATTCAAATTCTAACATAAGTAACAAACTTACAATTGCCCATAATATTTTTAAAAATTAGCAACGAATTAAGTGAAATTCTTTTTTTTTTTTTAAAATGGAAATTTTTATGATAGGAGTGTTTAAAGGAAACTTTTCTTCATGTATAGCTCGCATTACAATCATACGTTCAAAAAAGTGCATTTCATGATGAATAATTACCATATCAAAATGCATGTAATACAAAAGATAATTTGCAAATAATTTCTGTGAAAATAATAAATAATATCCAAAATTTAATCAAAATTGGATGAAACTGCATATGATCTAGCTCTGTTAATATCCATTACTATAGAAAAAGGCCAGCAATATTCATTTTTTTCACCAAGTGTTTGTAGAGTTATTTGTATTAATATAATCAAGCTTCTAATTTTATTTACTACTTACTTTTAGAGGTGATTGTTTAACATAAATTTAAATGGAATTTTTAAAAAAAATCAAAAAGTGTGTTTTAACGTAGATTTACTTCACAGTTCCAAAAAATGCTAATCTTCATTCTTTTAAATAAAACACTAGTAAGCCATATACAAAAATATAGTACGTGCATCTCAACGAATTGAATTATAAGTTGAAGCATAAAATTAATGAAACCTACCATGTTTTTTTTTCTGCCGTGTTCTGTCAGCAATATTTTATTTAATAAACATTTTTAACACATTTTATATTATATCCAAATGAAAAAAAGCTTATATTCATGAAAAAAAGTTAAATTTCTATGAAAAATACAACTTTTTTCAATTTAGATTCTGAATAGATGTTATCAAAATGATTATTGTAGGAAACTAAAAACACCGGAAATGGATGTTATTATATACACAAGGGAAAATCATGTCGGTTCTCAAGAGTTAGTATTTCCATTATTTTTTTTTAATACATTGAAATATAAACTGTTTCAAACGCGAAGAAATGCATACACAAAAAATAAACAATTAAATAAAAAAAACTTCTCTTTTTTCTTTTTAAAGAAAACACAACTTCAACATCTTCACGTGTTTATCATTTAATATATATAAAAAAGAAAGAGACATAAAAAGATAGAAGAGAGAGAGAGAAAGGGAAATTCTGTATCCCACAAATGCATCATTTCTTTTTCGTAACAGGAAGTCATTTTACATAGTTTGAAAAAATCTCGCCAGGTGGCGACGTGTACAGTTGTGAAAATCGCTTTCTCTCTCACTCCCGTTTCCTCTCCATTTAGTTATTGCACAACTGCAAACCGGTTAACAGCGAGTACATGCAGTTGAACACTTTCTTCACTTTTTTTTTAAAGAGAAATAATTTTTGTCTTCTATTGAAAGTTTTTTCCTTTTCCGTCGTAATTTCTCAACTGGAGAAATGACAAATACAATAAATAAAAAACAGATGTGACGTTATAAGTTTTGGATGACTCGACACAGAGTGTTACGTCATTTTGAAGCTCAGATTTTAACCTGAAACAGTACAAAATGAGAAACAGCAGAAGAAATCTAACATGACGTAAATTTCTTTCATGTAAATTTTATCAAAAGAAAAGTTAAGTTTTAAAAACCAAAACATTCCAAAGCGAAAAGAATCCTTATTTAAAATTTTTGCCAAATCAATACCACATTATATTAGCTTCGGAAACCGCAAAATGAAAGGAAATAAGTGATGACAATTTCGGAGAAAAACTTCGCACACTCTTTTTAAAAGTATAAAAAAAATGTTTTGATGCGACATTTAAACATTCAAAATTTCAAATACATGAATTTCTCTACACATAAAAATAAATACGTTTTCTTAAAAGATCCTTTATCGTTGTAATAAATTCACATTTTAAAAAATACAAAAAAGCAAAATTTTAACGCTTTTTTAAAAATTTTAATCATTTAACAAAAAAAAATTATCATTTATTGTTTTACAAATTAAAACTGATTGAAAATTAGAACGATAATCAGTAGCCAGTGGCGTTCCGAAGAATACTAGGGCCTCCCTGTAAAATCAGGTTTTGGGCCCTAAGCTCAAATACGTACATGATATCAGTCAGGCCTTGGGCACCCTAGAACAACTGGGAACCTCCACCCCCCACCTCGCCATGCGGGGGTGTACGTTACGACACTGGCGATAGCAGTTGTCTATAGATTCTATGTTTAGAAAATCACGGATAGAATGAAACTGGGACAGAGAGAAAAACTCGGCAAAATAATAAACAAAATATGAAATAGAATAAATTCTGAGCTCTGTTGAGTTTGTTCTACAGATCCTATAATTAGACAATTATAAACAGAATGATACTAGCAGAAAAATTCCGCAAAATAATAAACAAAATACAAAATCGGAAAAAAAGATTTAAGTTCTATTGAGTTTGTGACTAAATAATGTCGTATACTTTAAATTTTCTTTCAATTAATATGACACGAATTAATACTCTTAAAACGAGGTACCCGACAAGAACTTCAGTGTCAAGATAAGAATCTCTCAGGAAGGCTTTGGACAAGAGTAAAATGCATATCACTGCATACTTGGACCATCAGTTAAGCTTAAATTTTAAATCAAATCCTCAAATTCCTAAAAAGTTTATTTTCATTGTGTCGCAATCGGTCATTATATTGCACATGTGGCTTGAAATATGAATCCGACAGGAACTTTCATGCCTATATATAACGTTTCCTTTTTAGTATATATATATTCTTTTTTTCAATTCTTTTGAGTTAGTACTAGTGTTTTTTAATTGTATTTACTAATATCTCATTGAATTAACAAAAAAAGGCGGTTGTATTTTCTCTCTCTGGTATAGATAGATCTTTGTTTTGACCACTATTAAAATTCACACAAAAACTTAAGGTTGTTTTATAATTGTCAAGTAAATATTTTTAAAGAGATTTCTGAATATAAACCATCACTGACCACTAGATAGTAAACTGATGGCACAAACAATAGACTCGCGCAACCCTAAATCCACAAAATGGAATAACAGCAATTTTTGACACGCGTGAACATCATTTCCTCCCTTATGACGGAGAACGCAGCAATTCAATTCCTTGCGGGAATAAACAAGACAGGTAAAGAAAGAAAGGATGTGGTTTTCTTTAGCCAGAAGCTTTTGATACATCCCTAACAGGGCAGCGGGTCAAGGCCAAGCGATGAAGCGTAGAAGAGAGGTTTTAGACAGTTTCATCGACGACGACAAATTACATCTACTAAGTACAATAAAATCGCAAATCACCAAAAAGCGGAAAAGAAAGAACAAACGTGAAGATAATTTTCCGGGACTAGCTAAGTTACTTTGACGTATACAAACGTAACTGTTTCCTCCTGGGGTTGTTCCTTACAAGGTATAGCAATGGCACTTAAAGGTAGACAGAATAAAGTGAGGGAAAAAATGTTACACCACATAATATGGCGGCTGAAAAGTTTTTATTTCAAGTTTTTTTAATCTTGGCTGGCGCCAGTCTGGAACGTTTATTACACAAACGAACAGGTTGTGGGGCAATGGTACATCTACCTGTACGAAATTTTAGAATCAACCAATCTTAAAAGATTTCAATTGAAAAATTCCTTGGATATATCCAGTCAAAAAATAAAAATCACACATTCACAACTCACGTCCGTCGAATCTATCGTCCTCCTCCTCTAGGCAAGATTTGCATTTTATTCGCAAAAGGGCAAAAAAGTTCATAAAAAAATAACATAAAAAATATATTCGTTTATAATTTGTTTAGATTAGACATAATTAACACTACAAATATTCTCAAGCTACTCTCTTAAAAAACTTAAATGAGCAAGAATTTAAAAAAAAATACATATTTAAAAACAAACAGTACAATTCTATTCGAAGCGTAAAAAATTGTTCATAATTCATTCAATAAAAATGCAACAATTAGCAATTCCAAATTGTAGTAACAATATCACATTGCATATGAATGTATGACAAAAGTAAAATAAATTGTAGGTGTTTAGGATAATACCTACTGATAAAAAATGTTTGTTCAACGAGAAAATATAATTAATCCTGAATGTCATAAATGAATGTTAAAAAATTGAAATTTTATTTAAAAATATAAGCTCCCAAGCAATAGCACATCGATGTATTATTTAGAAAAATTAGTTAGCCTAGGATCACTGTAGAATTATACAGAAAAAATGCAAGAATGTTATGGAAAATGTTGAGCCACACACATTTTCCTTAACTGAAAAAGTTTAATAATTATTTTATTAAAATAGAGCTATTTTCGAGATCTCATATTGGTCCTCGTGTTGCTTTCTTTACAGTGCGACGTTAACTCACTCGAATTCTTAAAATCGCACTTCATGAAGGAAAATTTTTTTACCAAATAAAAAAAAATCCTCTGAAACACATTAGTTTAAACGCAGTTCTGTATATATTTTAATTTTTCCTCCACCATTTACATGTATTTTTGTTTTCCTAAATTCTTAAACATTTTTTTATGACGTTCCTTCGTATTCTGCCAAATTTCTTCCCTTTTTGCTACATCATGTCAAATAAAATCCAATGCAAAAATTTCATTAGTAACATTAAATACTAGGCTACCAACCTTACGCATATCTTAGGCTATATATCTTCAATTTAATTATTTCCAGCATCAAGTTTAAGACAAGAATCACTGTTAATAAATAACACATTTCTTTCCCATTCAACACTTCCCTACCCTTATCCTAAATATACGATCCAAAAACAAATTGATACAAAAGTCTAGTTATTAAAATCTAAAGAGATTAATTGCTGATGCTTAAGTTACACTTAAAGTTGTGTCAAGGTCTGTTTATCAGAAACATAATCCAGTGACAAACAAGAATCAAAAGTAACATAAAACGCAATAATTACGAATGTTTAAAAAGTGTGAAAATTAAATTCAAAAGCAGATATACAAACAGTTAAAAATGTGATCGGATCTAAAACGGCCTTCAAAACTTGAACAATATATTATAAAAAGAAAATAAAGCATCTAATTATTGGTTAACCAGACAACGCTTAAAAAACAAATTGCACAATAATTTAATCAACACTCAAAAGCCCGCATTTAAATTGTTGAATTAAAAATGCCTTTCAAATCAATTCGAAAGATAATTCATTGTCAGGAGTTTTTATTTGTGATGCATATGATTACTCCGAACAAACCCTTCTTTGAATCCGAAGAAAAAGTATGTCAAGGCTAAAGCTGACTCCACAAAACCCCTTTCAGTTTTTTTTTTTTCCTCCTCGTAGTTCGAAACAGGTCACTGACGCTAGAAATGCTTTAGTTTTTTTTTTTTAATTATCTGACAAGTTTGGCCTTGGATAACCATGAGTGGACAAGAAATTTCCAGAATATCTTATTTCCTTCATTGCCAAATGTGTTAAAAATAAATCTAGAAAAAACTATGAAGTTCTTTAAAAAACATGACAAAAATGCAGTTTGCTTTTGTTGATAAAACACATACATTCATTCCCCACCCCCTAAAAATAAAAGCTGAAGCAGTCAATATTTTAAATTCTTCAATATTAATTGCTTTATACAATATTAAGATGACTTGGCACCTTTTGGGCAAACTTCTTTATTTACGTATTTAAAAATTATATTTTAACATTTTATACAATGTTTCTATTCAAAAAAAGGTTACCAGATGAAAATTTTCATATATTATTCACACAATTTTAAAAATTTAAATTTTTTGAAGAAAATTGGGAAAAAGTTTAAAATCCTACTCCTTTTGTAAAAATTATTTTTTGACCTGAATTTTTTTTTATAATATTCTTATGGGTGTTCTTAACAACTTTAGGGATCGATTTTAGAATAACTTCATTCGTTTTTGAGAAAAAAAATAAAATGTCGATATACAGGCTAAAAATCAACGAAAAAGCCAACATGTCTTACATTTTATTTTTTTTAAAAAAAGGTATTCAGTTTATAGCAAAACGGATCCCTAATTTCATTACATGCTTTATTTTCAACACGCAAGAAAAAAATGGAAGTGATTGGTAAATAATTGTCGAAGGAGTAGCATTTTGAATGCACTAAGGTTTCGAAAAACACAAACTGAGAAAAACCACTTTAAAGTTTATAATTCTGAAAAAATAATTATTATAAGCTTAATTAAACTTAAAATACCACTTTAAGATATTACTTATACGTTTTTCTTTAAAATAATTGCATTTTCATATGTTCCCAACCCACACATTTTTATAAATGATCAACTTTTAGAGAGTACTAATTGCACAAGAAAACTCAAGAAAAACTTTAAAAAAAAAATTTTTTTCTGTCACGACAGAAATTTTAGCTGTTTTTCTTCTTATAATATTAAAGTATTACATTTGTATGAAAAATATATCAGGAATAAGAACTGAAATTATAAAATTATTAATATAAAATGCCTTAATTTAAAAATTTTACATGCACACATTTCACAAGGAAGAAAAATTACATTATTGTATTGCCTCGGAACTATTCTGCTTTTAATACTACACATTCTTTTTTATAGTTATTATTTCTATTTATAAAATAGATTTTTTTTTTATCATAACGCATTTTTTAGCTTTTTTTTCTAAAAAGTGGGTGTGGCTGAATTGCCTAATTTGTTTTCAAATGAAGTTTCAGTCAACTTCTAACTTTCCGACATGCACAAGTGATATATCAATCGAAAGATAATAATGCAAAGAATAAGATTAAATGAAAATAAAAAAAAAACGATAGGTTTGTGATTTTTAGGGTACCAAGTCCCCTTAACGACATATGATTTTAAATGACGCACGAACATTAACTGTTACCAGAAATAGACTAGGACGCTAAGCCCAGCTTTTATTTCATTATAAACTCTTCACATCGAATTTATAATACACCAGTGAGCAAAAGTAGAGAAACAAACCTATCAACGCGCACTGTTCAAAAACTAATGAAGAAATTCAAGAAATTTGGACTGAAAATACTAAAACAATTTTAAAAAATAATGACACTCGCTCAAGAGCATTATAGTGAAAAATTATTCAACAAGGTAGCATTTGTGAGGCTTTTAATATGGGGATGATGACTTCTAATCAGGGGCGTAGCTATCGCCGTATAAATCATAACAATGATACGGGTCCCCGATCATTAGGGGCCCCAAAATCTGTAAGCAAAAAAATCGTTAAATGTTAAGAGGCCTCAAAAGAGGGCCCCCGAGGCCTTTAGATACAGAGCCCGCTCAGGACTCGTAACGCCAGTTCCTTAACACCATTGTACCTCACGACGAATTCTCAAGCTGTATGCTATGCTGTTTACGAGGTCTTGAGACAATAAATCCCATTCAACCATTAAGGCATTTCTTAGCTCCAGGAGTGTTCTGGGAGGGCGCTGGCTAGATCTGCCAAAAGAGCATCCCAGAAGATGGTTTCAATGGGATTCAGGTCAAGAGACCTGGTTGCCTACTCCATCCTCAGAATATCCAGTGTCGACCAGCCAAGCCCTGTGTGGAAGAACGTCAACGCGCATACAGACGAGATGAATTCATACTGTTCCTTTGACAATTCTCACACAGAATTCTCTAAGAACTCATTCCTAAACCTCAGAGTGTTCAAGATACCTTCGTGAAAGACATGACGGTCTTCATCATACCATCTTAGATCATAACACTACCATCTCCATAGCGGTCCTCTTACATGAAATTGGAGGCATAGTACCGGGTCTGGTGTTCTTCTTTCTCTACATATGTGATCACGTCGAGAATCTGTGTTCAGAATTAATCTCGACTCAGGTCCCCTGCTCTTGTGTATGATGGTGTCTACGCCAATGCAGTCGGACTTTCATGTAACTTGCAGTGAATGGGAGGCAAACCATTGGACTCTAGCCATAAAACCCCGCCTTATTAAGCCTTTGGTAAACTGTATAACCTCAGAACTGCGATAACAGAAGCACATATATCTTAGAGCTAGCTCATTTGCGAAATGAGTAGCTGTTATCCCTCCCTCTATTGTGCTTTGCAGCCAAGTAGCGGTCATTCTCGCTTATGATGGCTCTTAGGCACTTTGTACCTGAAAACAGTGTATAATCTAGAAATCATATTTCGGGGTATATGGAGCCATCTTGCTACCTCTAATCACCAAACTGCGATCCATCATCCAGACTTCGTCTTTGTACCAGTGTTTGCCAAAGCTTCATATCTCATCTTTTATTAAGCCACTAAAATGCGTTCTAAATATAAAAAACTTAGTGATCATAAGTAATTTAACTAATAAAAAATCAATAAATATATTTCTTTACCAAAATCTGATTTCCAAGCCCAGGAAAGAGAAGAAAAAAATCACTCCTCTATACCAGCGGTTTCTAAACCGTAGTCCGCGGACCCCCCGGAAGTCCCCAGTACCTTTCTCCGGGTTCAACGAAGGTCTGTTATTTAAAAAAGAAAAATAACAGGAAAATATTTCCGAAAGAGAAAATAATTGAATTAGAGATCTATGTGAAGTAGATGTGTGTGAACAAGATGGTCTCCTTTCAGCAGAAGAACAGTTGATAGAAATTTACGTGGAGATTTAAAATTGGTTACAAGAATAAGTTCCTTCCAAACTATAAGGATCACTTACAGAAAATTTTTTCCGAGTTGTCCACGAAAGCTCAAATGTCTTTCAAAACAACTTATTTATGTGAAATAACGTTGAAAACTCTTCTTTATCTTAAAAATTACAGAAACCGTCTGGAAAGCATAGACTACAGATTTCAAACATTACACCTGATATACAGCACTTGTAAAAGAAATTCCTCGCTATCATTCTCATTGAAAATTTTAATACAGTTAAGAACATTTACTTAAATTTAGTAATATTTTAATAAGCTATTTTTAATTATATCTGTATAAGTAGGAGAAGAAGTCATAGGATTATTGAGGAACCCTTAAGTCACTCAGCCACGTGTTGGGAGTTAGGGAGGGGTGTTCAAAATCTTGGGGGGTCTGCGATGTCAAGGCGAATCATACAAAGGGGTCCGCTATGATCGAAATTTAAAGAACTGCTGCAAAAGACTAAATTTATAAATTAAACTTATAGGCGCATTGCCTATCAGGGCCAAGGTCGTCTAAGCCAATCTCAGTTTTCACGACCTTGGGCACTGAGGTGCATGAGCAGATGTTCCGGTCAAGTGGTCAGTTTGACGCAAACTCCCCAGTGTTTAGTTCCCAAGCAAACTTGTATTCATTATTCGACCCACTGAAAGAATAAAAGGTTGAGTCGACCTTGCCCAGCCCGGGAATCCGAACCTGTGGCATGAAGGCGTGATACGTTACCACAGTGATCCGCAACCCCCGGTCCGCGGACCAAATGGTGCCGGGCCGCCTAAAGAACATTTAACCATTGCCATTTTATTTAAAGTGGTGCATTTCTCTCGGACTCATTTCCACAGAAATCACTTTATATTCCACGTTAAATCACTTTTATTCATTTTTGGTGTAACTATATTTTATTCTGAAGGCATATTTAAATGTAACTAAATTAAAATTGTTAAATCAAAACAATCTGAAATATAAACAATCAGCGCGTCCCACCCTCAGCGGGCCGCGGTAAAATTATCAAACGCTGACCGGTCCGCAGCGATAAAAAGGTTGCGGAGCACTACGTCACCACACACAGCCACCAAGCTCCTATACTAAATTTATACCCAAACATAATGCGTCCATTATGATTTTCTTTCAATATTTTTCTTTTCGCATCTCCCTTTCACAATAAAAATGTTAATCCCTAGATGTAGAGACAAAAACATACATAGACTCATATAAAAGGCTTCATAGTTTCTAACTCTTTTTCGAAATCTCATTTGAGATAATGACATACAGTCAGTTAGTTCTTAAGTGACACACATTATAACCCCCTCTATTTTAACAACTTATTTCATTTTTAAATCAAAAATAAATCTAGTTAATGCAACCTACGTATGTCAAATATATATAAACCGTTTAAAAATAATGCAGACAAATTTATCGCATTGAATCATTAAATGTACACAATAATATTTACGATGTCAAAAATACAAAATAATGAAACGCGCCTTACAAAAATGCAAATTGAAAAACTTTTCCAATAAGTGAAATCATTTAATATTCGATATATTTAACCTATATTGCGAAAAAATATTGAAGTAATACATTTATTGGTATTTTTGAATGAAGTAAAATTCAATTTCACATTTGATGCAAAAAAGGTTTTAAAATACACTATGATAATAAGTGATTAACAAAGTTTATTTTGGAGCAGGAAGATCTTTTTGAAGCATATCACATAAATTTCAAGGACGAAACATTACAAAATATTTAAATGGTGGAGTGCTTGCTTTCAATGACATTTAATTTCATGGCCATGAATCACATGAGCCATGAAAATTCACTAACGTAATCAGTTACCTCGAAGAACGATAGTAAGATTTCACAAACTTAATTAAATAAAACAAAAATCATTCCAGGTTTAAATTTCGAAGTTTTTCCTCTCTGTATGTACCCTGTCCCCTTTTCAGTTTCACTAGCTTTAACTGTTTTTAAAAATATGTCGAACTTACAATGTTATATTATATTTTGTAAAGATGAAATAACTCCACATGGTTTCCGACGCCGTTCAGACGGTAAAAAATTTCGCGGGAAAAGCAAAGGGGGAAAAAAAAAAGAGGCACTTCTTACGTTAGATCAGAGAAAGGCATGGAAAACAAGTTTAGTTTGTAGCTGTAGAAAGTTGTTGCACAAGACGGATTTTGGCTCCTTTCCAAAAGGAATCTTTCAACGGAAGACATGTAGTGAAAGTGTGGTACGATGAAAACATATTTGATATCAACTGTACTTAAGAGAAAAAGCTTTTTTTTTTTCTATCTCCAAGTTATGTTACTTGATAATTAACAACAAAAAAATGAAATACATAGGCTTAAAATTTTATTAAAATGGAAAATGAATTTGCTTCCTTCATAAATGAACACAACTCTTAAGAGAACCAGGACACCATATATCAGGGATGACGAACCTTTTTGGATCAACGTGCCATTTTTTCTTAAAGAAATTTTTAAGGAAGTATAGACGTGCCGTCAAATAATTTTAACTTAACTTGGGATTATTGAGAGAAAATAATAAAACTAAATACTAACTCAAAAGTCTTTATTTTACAACGAAACAATACATTTTGCACTGTATAGTATTAAATGTTTTATTTATACGTGTAATCAGAAGCGCACACAGGAATTTTTCAAGGGGGGGTCCGGGGTCGAAAGTTCACCATTCTTGTATCATGCTCCTTTTGATTTTGTCGATTTTCAGGAACAAAACACAGTAAACTAATTTTTGAATTAATAATTAGCATTAATTAATAAAATTAATCATTAATAGCAAGAAATAATTAAATTTTACATACTATATACTTATGAATTATAATCAATCGGGGAAAAAATCAAGGGCTTTGGGGGGGTGGGGCCGGACCCCTCCCCCCCCTTGTGTGCGCCACTGCGTGTAATTCAAATTAAAGTAACATCAGTGTGAATTCTGTTGTGGTAGATTAGATGAAGAATAACTTGTATTAGGATTGTAAGATGTTACTTTTACCAGAATGCAAGCTGAATTTGAGTCATCTTGCAAACGGTTTCTAAGTGAGTCTTCAATGTTATTTTCATTTCTGAAAATAATGACTCACAGGCATAAATAGATGAAAATATGGTTAAAATAGCATGAGCCAGCTTCTTCAAACAGCTAAATGTATCGGGAATTGAATTCCGTGTTTCCAAAATTTCATTACTAGCATTTTTACCTATATTACTTAATATTTCTATTTTAATCAATTCCAACTTTTTCCTTTTTTCAACAGATTTTTGAATCCATATTGAACTAAACTGGAAATCAATCACACACAGAGTTGCACTTCAAATTTTTCAATGGACAACCAATAGAATTAGAACGAACTCAGTTTATAAATACAAGTCACATCAAGGTACATAAAAAACTTGAGCGTTTCCGATAACTCTTTGAACTGAAAAAATCTGGCTGAAAACTGCGACCGATAACACTCGTTTTTCGTAATACTTCATATTGAACTTTGTTATTTTGAATTAAAATGCAAACCATTTTGATCGGTGGTGTGCCCAATATACTGTGTCGCGTGCCATTGCCACTAGTTCGCCATCACTGCCATACACGTTCAAAGAATCCTTATTTCAATTTTCGTATCAAAAAATAGTGCACATTTTTCTGAATCTAAAATATAACACATATGTTCGTTGATTAAAAAAACCCCTTAAAATATGAAAAAAGTAATCGACAAAAATGTAAACAAACGCTTAGAAATGTTAAGTTTTTTCACTTTTTCTCCAAAGCATAATTTTTCTCTTTAATGTACATTTTTAAGAAAAAAATTGCACTACATGGTTCCAAATACCTGTACATATAGTGAACCTATTTTTTTAGTTGAAGTAGTACATAGTTTTCAAAAAAAAAAAAAAAAAAAACTTTATGTATAAAAAAGGGAAGGGGAAAATAAAAATTTTCAAAATTACAAAGTTTTATAATTTTTTTTTAAAAAGCTATCTTATTATTTTACTAAAAAAATATATTCACTATATTTTGCGTATTATTTTATACATGTGTAAAAAATATTTAACATATTTGAGAGATACTTTCTTAAAAAGTGGTACCTAAACATAAGCATGTATTTATGAGATCTCAAAAATTATGTCCAACTTAAATTAAACAGAGCAAAAAAATTTTTAACTAGAATATTATTTTTATATTTCTACAGAATGACAGTGGCGTAACAGAGAACATTTGGGCCCCCCTGCGTCAGTCAGGCTTTGGGCCTCTTAAAACCCAGCCCCCCGCGATGCGGGGTTTGCGGGGGTGTACGTTACGCCACTGCAGAATGATTAAAATACCTTTATTAAGATCACAAAAAAAATCTAAGCTCCATTGGAAATTTTTAAAGATATATGTCCCATAAACAAAGAGTCTTTCTTGTCTTTGATATTTTACTCTTTCGAGCATGTCCTGGTACCCTTAAAGCTTTCTTCCATTCATTTTTAATACAAATAAGTTTACTAACGTTGCATTGCTTTTACCTCGATAAAAAGTTTTCTACATTCTCACAATACTAGAAGTGAAACGTTTTTAAATATTTAGTAAAAGATACATACAATTAGCAAAATTACCACACACAAACACAATGTGCACACCTTTCTCTTAAATTAAATAATAGTTATCTTGCAAATACTGATATTCACTGTAATTTGTACATCAATGTATAAAAAGATAATAAAAAGTTATAATTTCCATGTTTCATTTCTAATGAACCTTATAAAGCAAGGCTTCATCCATGCAGACGAACAAATTGTGAACTTACGTTTTGACTTAGACTTCACGTTTTACAATAAAACACTCATGTTTCGATTTCGTATCATAATATCATGCTTGCAACTGCAATCAGGTTGGACGAAAAAGGAAGGCATATTAATTTAATGCACTTTTTAACCCTCATGATAATAAAAAAAATGTATTCCTTCAAATATGAAGTATTCGAAACATGGCACAATTTTTCAAAAAAAAAAAACATTCATGTTTATATATTTCTGAAGAACTTTTATAATTGAGTAGCTAATTTTCAAAAAAATTACACGGATATACATCCAAATGATTGGTTAGCGAAAAATATAAATAAATCAAAGATTATTAATCACAAATACTTTTTAAAACACTTTTTGTGCTGTAATATACGAAACAAAGAATAAGAAATAAATTTCCAGCTATTTCGTCATTTGCAAACAAAAGTTTATGAGCTTTAGATACTAATGCAACCATGCATGTGAAAATTAATATTGCATTTATACAATCATTTTACTTTTGTGTTCAAGCTGATTTTAAAAGACATATATTAAGAGTTTAACATCAAGAGAACGAAGACATGTGCATTATCTGCATATGTTATATATAAACTCTTAATTATTAATAATTCCACGCCTATTTAAAAATTCTTTTTTCAGTTCTTGTAATCATGTTGTCAAAAAAAAAAGTCAAACCACAAGTGAACAACACAAAATCTTCAAAGATATTCCTTCAAGCAAAACATCAAAAAATACCCCTTCAAATAAAATGATATTTATACAAAGCAACAATGCACCCATAAAACAGTAACATTCATAGCTTTATTGGGGGAGAAACATACCTAAAAAAAAACTATTAGGAAGGGGAGGGGGCATCGAAATAGAAAAATCGAAAGGGAAACCGGTGAGAAAACGATCGACCTCGTGGCCTACTTTTCCCGCAACCGATGGAGGGGGGAGTGGAGATCAATAAAACGATACGTATAAAGAGGCCTCATTTTTTCGCAAGGGGTGGAGATAGCTCCTATACACATATGTGTGCAAGAACTACCCTGAAACCTACCTTTTCACACGCAACAAAACCTTAACTATTATTGTATTCTTCCTACTCACTCCTCGCAGATGTCGGGGAGGGAAGGAAAAAATAATAGATCGAAAAAGAAGAAAAAAAAAAATGTCAGAGAAGGGGGAGAGAGAGAGAATAAAAACGATCTGACCTACTAGAGATACATGGCGTATTGGGGGTAGTCTATAATAAAAAGAGAGAGAAATCCGACAGTAAAAAAAAAGAAAGAAATGACTCCCTCCTTCCCCCTGTTCTTGCTCATCTTGTGACGTAACATATTTCGTACTAGGAATCGGAAAATCAGGAGGAAAAAGTTTGAAAGTAGATGAATAATACGAGATAGCACACACAATGATGCTATCTTTTTAAAAAAGGATAAATTACTCTGTGAGAAATAATACATTTATAAAAAAGCTACAGCATACACTCATCCTAAATACAAATATAAATACCGCAAAATCCGGCGTATAACGCGCACTTTAAACACAAAAAATAAGATCGAAACTTAAGGTATCCGACTACTTGCGACAACTTTTTTTTGAAAAAAAGGAGCTATGGAGATCTTTTTGAGATTTTTATATTTATTTAGTATATTTTAAGAAAAAAATCCTAAAATTGGTAAAAGAAAAAAAAATTATTATTATTAAAATGGGAAAACACTAGTAAAAATATACGAAAAATTACATAAACGGGGCCCGCTCTCTACAAAGATTTTATGAACAAATTCTCAATTTTTCAATTTTGATGTGTTAAGTTGTTATTCCTGTTTGAAGTGATCTTCACGATAAGAGATATTTTAATTTTTACAAAAACTAGAACACTTTAAGTCATTATACGAAATTGCTTAAAAAAAAAAAACTTTATTCACATAAAGAACTGCAAATTTTGAAATAAAACAGTTATTGATAAATCTGAAGATCAAAACACTTCTACTGTTATGCAGAACATAAGCAAAAAATTTCAGCTAATTATTTTCAAAACTTTTTGAGCAATCGTAGTCCCCGTTTGAGTTTTTCGAAAAAAACACATTTCGAGTAAAACGCATTTTAAAGTTTGACATCTTGTGTAAAGTTATGGCATTTGCTTTTACTAAAACGCTTGTAGTTTTTGTTCTAGTGAAGGGAAAATGAAGTACTTGGTATTGTTATTAAGTTAATAAAATGGTCTATAACATAAAGTCATAAAAAAATTTGCCAGTTTTTGAAAAAAATCATGGTTTTAGGGTAGTCGGATACCTTAAGGGTGCGCGTTATATGCCGGATATGAATGAAAACGATAGCTTTAAAAATAACAAAAAGGATGGGCATTAAAAAAAATTTTTTTTCTAGATTTATCGAAACCCTGTTTATTTAAAAGAAGCTACTCGCCTTAAGAACAAGAACAGTTGTAGTTCTAGAAGTATACTATTTTTTCAAAAGTCTGGGATAAACCCTCGAATAAAGTACATAAAAACAATGTATACTAATTTTTCAGTTTTCTTCGTTAAAAAGGGGTGCCCGTTGTACGGCGAATATACCTAAAAATTAAAAAAAATTTAGTTTTAAAGGCATAAATGCGCGTTATACGCCAGATTTTACGGTAATTCAAAACCATAAAAATCATTGCACTTTTCATGAAATATTAAAAGATCTGCAATGTCAATCGAAATTCAGTGAAAGTATCACGTTATTATGTTCTGTGCAATGCCAACAAATCGTTTATATGTATAATTTTCGATTTTCAAATTTTTTCATAAACTTAACAATTTTAAATATTTTTCCACCAAAAAAAACCCCCTACTAATTGGAATAATTTTATGTACAATATGTAAAAAAAAACCGAAAAGAATTTTATAAAAGATTAAATAGCTGTTTTTTAAATAATGTAAATAATCTAGAATTTTTAGAAATTTTTTATAATGTACTAGCTGTGTGAAATACCCGTTCTTCGCACGGGCTAAATATTTTTAAATAAAATTTAATCAGCAAAAACGAGTGCACACAATTTATATAATTTTTAACAAACTCCAAATTGTCCTCAAACGAAAGAATTATTTAACAGGAATATACAATGGCGCTCAAAGTTTTCGTACACTGGCAATTTTCTATAAAATATAATATTTTCGACTAATAAAAATTAACATATCGGAATTGTAATTTTTTATAATATCTGCAACTTGTTCTCATTTCAATAACATAATCCATTTTTAAGCACAGTATAACTATTATTTTTAATTAAAAATAAATGATCGAAAAACTACTAAAAAATTACGCTTCACAAGAGTCTTCGTACACTTAAAAAAAAATCTCAACATAGCTTTAAATATCTTATTTCTTTCTTAATTTAGTTACTTGAATGATATCTTTTAGCGTTCAGAACAACTTTTAAACGTCTTGGTACAGATATCATCAGTTTTTTTGTAATTTCAGCATCGATGTTTCTCCATTCTTCTGTGATCATTGTTTTACTTCACATTTTGTTTTAATATGTCATGTTTTCTTAGTTAAAATTCAAACTCTTACCAAATATGTTTTACTGGGTTTAAATCAGGTGCTTTGGGAGATGTTTTCAGAACTTGGGAACAATTAGAGATACCAGAAACGTTGAGAGCAGTGTGCTTGGGGTGATTGTCTAATTTAAAAAAGTTGTCTCCTATACCCAATTTTTGGGCGGATAGTTTCTAATCATTCTTTTAAATATTCATGATTCACAATACCATTAAAAAATTACTTAATCCTGAACACCTTTAGCTCTATGGTTCACTATTCCAACTAAATTCTTGGGAATGCCTCTTTTTTTCCTCCACATTTTTCAGATTTCTTAGTTTGAAGAGAAGCGTTCCCTGACTTTAGTTGACGCGCATAGCAACCCGAGATAAATCATGAATAGAAGTTCATTAAACTGGAATGCAACATCCGATAGTATGATAGGAATCTTCTGAATGAAAATATCTTTAAAACTGGCCTGTCACGCAAACAAATAGCAGTCTCAATAACATACATCGGACATAATTTTCTTAAGAGGTCCAGGGGTGTTAAATTTCTCTAGAGGTCTGAAAATATAAACGATTTCCAAACAGATCTAATTCTTTTTAATTTAAATTAAATGATTCAAATCTTTTACACATTATTTATAAAGGAATGGGGCTTCAGAAAAGTATAAAATGTTTAAAATATAACCAAAATTTTAAAAATCATAAGCATATGAAAATTTTATAATAAATATTAAGTATTTTTTGCGTTACGCGCGCTATTTTTAAAATAGCAGCCTCTGATGTATAAAATTTTACAGAATTATAAAATGCATCATACTCTTTAAACCCTACCTAATTTTAGTATTATGTCTTTTGTATTTCAAAATATTTGTAAAATATTGCAATTTTTTAAATATTTTTTAAAAATGTATTTATTTTATTTATTAAAATATGTAAGTTATTATTCTATTTATATAAAAGTAGCTACAGTGTAATAAGAATACATTTTTCTTCATAAATCAACTTATAGCTAGTAATTAAAGCTACTGTTTTAGAAAATGGCATACGTGACGTAAAACTTAATAAATATTTCTTATAGAAAAGTTTCTTATTTTCATATGCTTATAACTTTTAAAATTATGATTATATTTTCAAGCATTTTATACTTTCCTGAAGCCCCATTCCTTTATAAATAATGTGTAAAAGATTCGATTTAATTTATATTTGAAAGAATTATACCTGTTTGAAAATTGTTTATATTTTCAGACCCTAAAAAAATTTAAGACCCCTGAGACCCCTTAATGGATAGTCTGGTTCCATTACAAAGAGTTAGGTCTGAGGATTCCAAAACATGTGAAGGAAACCAAGCAGTTCCATAAAATTTAAATCTGCGTCATATAATTCAGCGTTTTCTTTGGGACACAAACAGTTAGCCATGAAAGATGGATAATTATTTCAATAAGCAATCAGCACATGCATCATTGCAAACCATAAAAATACAAAAGAAATAATCACACAAAAATGTAAATTGAACGTAAAAAACATATAACGCAGTTCACAAACATAAAAAAATAAAAAAATCTTTAAAATGAAGAAAAATTACAGCATCAACTTAAATCAAAAAGCTATTTAAAATAGATAAAATATGCCCCAATTTGATGAAACTATATCATAAATAGTACTCAACGCATAATATAAATATGTATAATAAAGAATATAAATATGTATAATAAAGAATAATATAAATATGTATATATAATAAAGTCTCAAACTAAATACAAAATTGTAAACCATATGTAACATTTAAGAATTAGAGTAATCAGTGGCGAACACAGGAATTTTTCAAGGGGGGGTCCGGGGTCGAAAGTTCACCAATCTTGTATCATGCTCCTTTTGATTTTGTCGATTTTCGGGAACAAAACACAGTAAAAAACTAGTTTTTGAATAAATAATTAGCATTAATTAATAAAATTAATCATTCATAGCAAGTAATTAATTAAATTTTACGTACTATATACTTAGAATTATAATCAATCGGGGAAAAAATCAAGGGCTTTGGAGGGGGGTCCGGACCCCAGGACCCCCCTTGTGTGCGCCACTGAGAGTAATGTATAATTACTGTAAACTACAATGATAAGAAACGAGTTGTTAAAAAAATAACAGATTTGAAACTGCGTGACACTGAAAAAGAAATTATAAAATTATTTTAAATTACATGGTTATAATAAAACAGAACAATTAAAGACTAATTTTGATAAAAATTACCATAAACAGTGCAGAACAAATAAAATATATCAGAAAACTTTAAATTACAAAAATTGAAATAGATATTTTTTAAAAAAAACAATAAATATAATCATAAATAATTGAATATAATAAATAACATAACATAATAAATAAATATAAACATGAATAGAAATATTTACTAAAATAGAAATTACAACATTAACTGAAACCAAAAAGTTACCTAAAACTGATTAATTAATGTCTGATTTTGATGAAACTACCATAAACAGTTCAGAAACAAAATACATCAGAAAATCTTAAATTTGAAAAATTCAAATAGAAATAAAAAACATAAATAAATATGAATAATTAAAAATAATAAATGATAATAACATAATAAATAAATACAAACATAAAAATAAAAAAATATTTGCTGAAGTAGAAATTATAATCTTAAATTCAACCAAAAAAAATACCTAAAACTGATAAATTAATGTGATTTTGTTGAAGCTACTGTAAACAGTTCAGAACAAACAAAACATGTAAATCCTATAATGAAATAGAAATAAAATTAATAGAAATTACATAAGTATGAAGCAACTTTGCACTGAAATTAAAGTTACTTCAAGTCTAAAACAGATAAAATAAGCACAACTTTGATGGTCTTTTTGAAAAGAAAAAAGAAAAGAGAGAAATTTAAACTATATATTGTGAATTAGTTAAGGATTACTGGAGAACAATAAAATGTTCTGAAGGTTTCGAAAGTATCTACGATATTTAAGTCAAATATCTAGCAAATGTTTACAAAATAATTTAAAAAAACTTTAAAAAATCAAATATTATTATAGAATTAATCCGTGTTAAAGTGTTTTCCCAACAACAACAAAACGTCGGTAAAGAAATCAGCTTATGTATATTTCTTTTAATAAGCAACAAGTTAAAACTGCTCGATGGAATATTGGTAATGAACCTCATAAATTTGAAACAGAGCACGATGACGAAGACACACACAATTCGTTAACTTTTACAAAAGCATCCACAAAACTGTGACTCCACAGGATATTCCCGCATAAATTTATCATTAAATTAATGAAACTTGGAAGAACCCCAACCATTTGATTAGATGACTCCATTAAAATACATACTTATACAAATCGAAATAAAAGAATTTTTATATCAATGAGTAAAAGCTAGTTATTCCTTCAAAAATGCTTCCAGTCAAATTGAAAAAATTAAATTTTTTAAATGATTTATTTAAAAAAGAATTAATAAATGATGTTCAGAAACCCCACAGTTCGTTAAAAAAAATTCAAATAGCTTTCAACACTGTTTATGCCTTATAAAGTTGCGTCGATAAATCGAGGCCGTTTCACTAGAACACAATAAATACAATTAGGTATTCTGTAAACACTTCTTGAGTAAAACTTTTGCTTTATATAAAACTGCAAGAAAATATGAAGAAAAATAAAAGAATTTTTCTCGTCTACACCCAGACACTGAAAAAAGGTATTGAAATGAAAAAAGTGAGAAGTTCACAATAGCAGAAATACAAACCACAAAAAAATGTTTCATTTTAAATTGCAGTCAGAGAGGTAGAGCATAATTAATTTTAATGATCATGTAAATAAACAGCAGCCACTATAATGGTGGTGCCAAATGTCTGGGATTTTTATCAGTTTCTAACCCCTTTCCCCCCAAAAAGAAATTATAAGATAAAGAATTAAAGAACACAAGTAAAAATACCAGTTGAAGTTTTTTAATTACCAGTTAATGCAAAATAAAGGTCACTGAACGAACCATCTTAAGAAAATATTTTATGGAGATAGGGTAGGTTAATTTAATTTTTAACTTACATCGCATTCTGAAGCAACACGTGGTATACTGGCGGGTGACGATTCTCATTATTTTGAAACACGGTAAACGCGACGAGAACGACACCTGATAATACCCTCTCTCCTAACTTCTACACCACGCCCATGGAAGGACTCTGAACCTAGACAGATTTAACAAGCATCAGCCCCTCTACACCGCGGGTCTTTTTGTGACATGAAGGCTCAAACCCGTGACTCGATAACACTGACCACGAGTTCGCGACCATGGTCAACTCGGTAATTGCGATGAGGTAAGGTGTGAGAGGATTTTTATTTTAAAATTATTGTCGATTACAGACCGCTGAAAGCTTAAAACTGAAACCACATAAATTTTAAAAGTAATACTTTCATAACAAGCTTCAATTAAAATTGCCTTATTCCTCGAATCTTTTTTCAAATTACTTCAATCCAAAATTCATAATTACGAAAACTAAAAAGAGGTAAAATTAGTTAAAGCGAAGAAAAATAAAATAAACATTTACAAAAAAAAAAATAGTAAATCATATTTGACAGCACGAGGAACACTACGATCAACTATACACAACAGTTAACATTCACACCGAAAAAAATAACGTATGACTTCACAGATGGCAAATAAATCACTTACAAAGAAATAATTATTTTTAAAATAATGAAAAAAAAAATGATGCGCAATCGCTCACGAGTGCAGTTTTAAATTACGTTACATAAACAGAAAGGCCATGTGGTTTTCGCAGTCTAAAGTAAATAAGGGAAACGTTGCTTGGAAGTACCGGAAATTGTCGAAGGGATTCAGAAAAGAAGCAAACTTTCTCCGTTTCTTCCTGTTACTTAGTGATTTGAGCGCTCTAACACGGCACGTTTAGAAAAATGATAAATCGAGAAACAAAAACACACAGGATATTTATTCTTTTATGAAAAATAAATAATGTTTATAACACAGTTAAGAAGTATTTCAAAGCCCCAACTAAAGCAATGAATTGTAATATGGAATATATCAGCAAAAACAGCATTTTTTTTAAAATTATCAGTAAAATGTGAATACTGCATTTAAATTGGGATTTAAAATTATTGAAACTTTTGAAAATAACGTCCAAAATATGTGAGAAATTTGATTTCGACTTCAGCCAATTGTAATATTCAAATATAGCTAAAATGATAATTACTAGATAAATAATAACTTTTGATTCGAAATTACACCATTAAAATGAGAAGTATATAGAAATTTATAACAAAAACTATTCAAATTAATAAAGCAGGTCGAGTTAAATTTGAATTCGTGCCCGAGTGCACTGGAAAGTTAAAACAAGAGTGATAATTATTACTGAATTATTTTACTAACTTAAAAAGACTGAAGATTTACTTATTTTTTTAATATTTAAACCTACTAAAAAAATTTGATTTTCAGTAATAAAAATCATCTAACCACATTTTTTTAGCAAACCCCATTACAAATAAAATTGGGGGGGCATCCTCTCGGAAAACAATCTTATTTCATAGATTGCATAGATCATGCTACATTTTTATTCATGCGAAATTCTAAATAATCGATAAAAATACCTAGAGCTAAACTAAAGGAATCAATTTTAATTCTATTAATGCATTTTCATGTCTTTTCATAAATGTCACTGAATAATAACAAAGAATTCCAAAAACTTCTATAGAATGTACTGACAAAATATATAAAAAATTACACAATATCAAAAACTGATATCATTTGTAAGTTTAACCAGAAACACGAGAGCCGAAAGTCAATATTTGACCTTGAATCGTACTTTCAATGTCACACGTGTATGGATTGCTTAGTTTTACACACATAGGTTTTAAATGTCATTAAATTTAACAATGCAACTATTTTTAATTCAGTAAAATAAAATATCGGAGATCGGTATAAGGATAGTGATGCACATAACTGCAATTAACTAATATGCACAGTACAAATTTATTAAAATTTAAAAAGAAAACACAGAAATAAAAATTTTAAAAAAATTTCCCCCTTCGCAGTGAACACAATGCCAAGAAACTTATTTTACGCGAGCTAATCTGAACTGGTTAAATTAAACATCTGTGTGAATATTCCTAAGATTCATCAAATAAATAATTAACGATTATGGGTAACAGGATTTTTTACGTGGTTCTTAAACACAAAAGACAATATATTGAACCAATTCATAATAGAAAATTAGAAAAATCACGTAATTAAAACATTATACTGATTACGCTTATTTAGGAATATGTAATTAATTCTCTGCATTAAAAGTGTCTCACTGTTTTTTGCATTAAATATGTGCAGGGGGATATTTTTCACGAACTCGAAATACTGCACACAGATCCATATAGCATACTATTTGAGTTTCACCTTATAACAAAAAACTCAGTTGATTTTTTTAATCTGTTTATATTATGTATTATTTGTTCATGTTATTCCTTTGTTAGTAAAAAAGAAGCCAACTGTGTAATTTCAAAAAAAAAAAAAAAAAAAAAAAAATCCTGCGTAACAGGGTGTTTTTTTCCCCTCCTTTTAATACCGTGTCTCAAAGGGTAAGCAAAAACTTAAAAGCAGATTTTTTGCTAGATTTCAAAGATCTCTACGAAATTCAACATAAAATCAGTTTTAAGGTATTAAGAATTAAGCATCATTCAAACATTCAGTAAGCTACTTACATTTACTTATTTATAAATCTAGCGGAAAAATCAAATTTTAAATTTTTTTACTTAGGCAATAACCCATGCTGCAAAAAAAGTAACCAACTTTGTTTCATAACGTATGTGATCTTCCCAATTAGCTTTCTATTCAAATATTTTTTTAATTATTAATCGGTCATAACAATTGAAAAAAATCGCTTTGAGTATTTGAATTTTATTGAAATATATTTCAAATCAATAATTTATTTGAATATTCAATTTTAGCTTTTTTTTCTTTTTGGCAATAATATATGTAGCTTAATCATCTATATCGCGAAAGATAACATATACAGTGAAATGTTTATTCATCCTTAAAACAAACAAAACTGCCACACACACATACGTAGCCTACAATTCTTTTTAAAAAATTTCTGTGACAATATTTAGCCATTGACGTAACAACTGACGACGACACAGTCAATTGCGAATTGTGTTTAAACCATTTGGTCACTTGCCAAACCCCAATTGTGAGATTAAAAAAAAGTATAACAGCTGAAACAAGTGATGGCGGTTTGAAATATAGATTTTCGCCGTTTGAATCACACTTTGGCATTTCAGAGACACAATCTGGATAAAAACAACGGATTAAATAATTCGAAAAAATTGCAATATGTATCCAAAGTGTTTCTGTGTGAAGATTATATTTTATTTTAAATCATTTTTATTCAACATTAACTTTGCACATAGTTGCAAGAAAACAAACAGATGGATTGTTTTATTCAATTCCTTTTTATAGGGTTTTTTTTTTTTTTAATTAAAAGTAGCTGCTGTTGTTCAATAGTATTACTCTCAACAAAAAATTATTTTTTTTACTATTAAAAAAAACGGAAGATTCTGTTTCAAAAAACTCAGCTTAACATGATTGGACATTTTACAAATTGAAGATTGATATATTTCCATCTCAAAAGAAAATAATGACCACATTCAAAATAGATCTCAAGTTGCTAAAGCATCGTTGTAGGAGTGGAAAGGTCCATTAACACCTGCTGCAGGGGATGTTTAGTTCCCCCCTTGGAATGTGAAGATTCACCATGTGGTCAAGCTGGACAGGGGACGGAAATCCCCCCCGGGGGGTTGGAAAAGAATTCATTCTATCTTTGGGTACGAAGGAGTGAAGTCATTCATGTCCGAGTGTTGCTAACTGTATACTAACTGTTTTTCTTTAAATGTTTTTTTCTTTAAAATAAATCTTAATATTTAAAATTTAGACGCCGTGTTCTTAATTTATTTCCGTGCCCATTGATTAGAATCAAACTTTAGTGTCGTGTTATAATTTGGTATGTAAGGAATATATGAATGGAATTCGCATGCATTGAATAAAAATATGCGGCTCTAATTATTCTAATTACATACTTAGTAAGTACTACTTATTTAATCAATGCATATTATCAACTTTAATCATTTTATTAATACGAGAGTCACGATATCAATGATTTTAGTTCAGACTTTTTAAAGGGGTACTTTCTTATCGGTACAAAAATTGATAAAACAATTTATACCACATAAAAGAGGGTAACGCAAGAAAAGTAATCGTGAGAAAAGACACGTTCTTCTATGCGGCTTCTAGCCTCAGGTTATCAAGACTGCTTCAGAGTAAAAGTTTTTAATTTCTTTAATTCATAGGTGGAATTGGTCAGTATTTACAAGGATACTTCAAAACAAAATTAAAAAATAAACAAGAGAGAATACTAAGCACGCTCGCACTAATGGAAAGAAGAATAATTGCCTCACTAATTCTGGAAAAAATCCGATGATCCGAAAAAAATGACGATGAAAAATCCGGAAAAATATAGTTAAATGAAAACTTTTAAAAATTTAAATACTTGATACACACACATATTTAAACTAATGCGAAATTCTAAATAATTACAGTATTAATAAAATATGTCAAAAAACGAGTTAACATTTTTTTTTAAAAAAATCATCATTTTACCAAATTTCTGGAAAACAAAACACTAAAAAAAAGATTTTTAAAAAAGAACCTTATAATTTAAAAAAAAATGAAAAATAATGCCATTTATGTTCCATTTTTAAAACTAGCTGACAAACATGCCATAAAAGAAATACTTGGTGTAAAAAAAAGGAAATCAAATTTCCAAATAAAACCTCAACAAAAAAAATGATCGGAAACCAACATTAAAAAAGCAACTCCGCCCACAGAGCTCCTAAAAGGGAATGAAAAAAAAACGCATTCAAGAAATTTCTATTTCGTCCGATTTGAATGTACAATTTTATTCACCAGAAACCAGCCGGACAGGTTTCTTTTTGTCTAATTTTTCCCCTCCATTGAATCATCCCTCAGAAACCTGTAACATGTGGTTGTGACTAGTCTATGAAAAATTAGAAAGGGGGAGATGGCAAAATCTACCACCCCTCAGTTTGGTCAAGAAATGGAAGACCCCTATGCTCTGACACGCACGTTCTAAGCCCTGTCATCCGAAGCCATTTTTTCCCCATATCAATCTACAATTTGTGAGAACTAAAATGAAAAGAAATAATTGAAACATTACACAGCATGTAATAGAAACAGGAACATTAACGAACCGTTTTACAATGCTGCATTAGTTTACCAATAACATGATTTCAAGAAATTTGAGTATGAAACCACAGAGGACATAGCAGGAAAAAATAAACATTTTTTAAAAGAAAAATAAAGCTTTGTTTAGTGAATAAAGTATAAATCCCAGAATGAGAGTTTTTATCAAATCTCTACCAAAAAATAAATACAATGAATGAAACTGCAACATAAGATACAAAACAAGAGCAACACATTAATCAATAAATTATTTTATTTAATGTACAGAAAAAAGTTAACAGATCATCAAATCTTTTTTAAAAGATTTTTAGCAGATTCATTGTGAGAAGAGAATGGAAGCAACAAGGAAAGGAATGGAGCAGTAGCGCACACAGGAATTTTTCGGGGGTCCGGGGTCGAAAGTTCACCATTCTTGCTTGTATCATGCTCCTTTTAATTTTGTCGATTTTCGGGAACAAAACACAGTAAAAAACTAATTATTGAATACATAATTAGCATTAATCAATAAAACTAATCATTAATAACAAATACTTAATTAAATTTTACGTACTATATACTTAGAATTATAATCAATCGGAAAAAAATCAAGAGCTTTGCGGGGAGAGGGTCCGGACCGCCAGGACCCCCTCCCCTTGTGTGCGCCATTGGAATGGAGTAATGACAAATAACTATCAAAATAATATTTCACTAAATTCCGAGGATGATATACGAAGAAATGTGTGTGTAGTGTGTGTGTGTGTGTAGTCTTATATCGAACCACCTCTATTTCAGTCATTTCTTAGAATCCTGATTATGTATTTAATGCATCAGTTGTTAAAAGGTAACCTAATATTATATTTTTACATAAGTTTCGTTTCAATCTAAGAAGAATTTTAGCGAAAAAAATTCTCATTGGTATAGTATATTTTTAAATATTAAGTGCTCTTCTCTGCTAGCGAAAATTGGCATCTCTGAGAGAATTTTTCGCCAACAACGAAACGATATACAAAAGAACTCCATTAATTTAGACTAATTGAAATTCTAGATCGTCCGGATTAAATTAAAAACCTATAACAAGAGCCAAGGTACGTACTAAGCGCTCTTGAACAGTTTTTTTTTAAACATGTATTCTATGAAAGAATTAATTAATACATTATTCAAATGATACGCATTAGGACGTAAAAACTAAAATATGACTGTTTTGTATTTACTAATTAGTGAACTGCATAATGAATTTATTTAATGAGTAATCAAGTATTAATATAAGTCAGAACAGTTTATAGTTTAACAGTGAAATTCAATAGTTAAGACTGAACCCCCTTTCCCCTCTTTTTAGAAAGTGATACATATACAAATAATACATACGAAGTAATAAAAATCAAAATACAGATTTTTTTAAATATACAATCATCATTAAAAGTATTTGATAACCAACATATAACATTATGCTATTTTATCAAATGCCTCTTTACATCGAAACAACACATTGTTCTCCCCGAACTCTATAGGATTAAAAAAATATTAAAATACTTAAATTAACTACCTTTCAAGAATGTTTTACACAGCTACTTACATCGGGAAAAAGTGAAACCAGATTTGAAATGAGAAAAGAAAACTTAGTAAATTAAAGTTTATATGTGTATAATATAAATTCTACTGTCCAATTTTTCTTAAATAAATGAGAACAATTCACATCCAAAAAGAGAAAAGAAAAGAAAGCTATAAATTTAATTCAACCTCAAGACAACTATTAAACTGTTTTTTTAAAATAAAAAATAAGATGACATCCAACGTTCAACCACTTAAAATTCAACATGAATTCACATCCACATCTTCCTGTTGACTCGCGTGGGTGGCAGCCATTGCTCTACTAGTGACACTTATTTTAATGGATGATGAAAGAAATCTCTTACAGCAACAAAACATCACGCCGACACACAAGCGATCCACTGAAGTTCCTGCTAATTGGCGTAAGATAAATGAGGACTATTGAGAACGAGTCCCCATTATAAGATTCGGGAATAAGTAAAATTCTTGGTTTATTCTCGAATTTCGGGTGAGTTGCAGCAATAGTGTGTTTTGAAACGACCATTTCTTGACTATTTCAACGTCTGACCTAGTTAAAAATTTTACAAAAGAAGTCGCGGCATAAAAGTAATTTTAACTATTTTGAGAAATGTGCGTGAATGATTTTTTTTTTAATAAAAATAATTTTTAGAATTCTTACCATATAAAATTTGAAGACAATTTACATAATCTGAATATTCATTGATTAAAAAAGAAATCTAACTGCATTTGTTTTTATACTGTTACGCTGGCTGGAGTTTCGTGCGAAAATATTTTAATATTGAAAAAATGTACAACCTTTCACAATTTCAGAAATTGAATATATTGTTTCATCAATTGCACTCTGTCTAAACGCTTCTCTCGAGCAGAAATGCTGTACATTAAATCTGTCAAGGCTCACAGCCCTCACGTTGGCGTAGTGTTGAAGTTCAGTAACGTAAGGTACACCCCCCATCACGGGGGGGAAGGGGGCAGGAACTCTGAGGGCCCAAAGCCTGACTTACATCAAGTACGTAATCCTTTATAAGATAGGCTTAGGGCTCCAAACCTCATTTTGCAGGGGGCCTTAATATTCTCCGTTACACCACTGTTGAAGTTAAATTAGATATGGAGGTAAATCAAGTGTCGGTCTCATTATCGGACCATTGTGGTGTGGAGGTTTGAGTGGAATGAACATTCTGGTGCCATTCTCGTTATTTCACCAAGGTTCAAAATCGCGAGTGCAAAAAAAATTACGAAACAATAAGTACAGTTTTCAGTGCAATGTTAATACATAATCTTAATTTTCACATTTACAAAAAATTAATAATAATTTACTTTTTGAACCCAAATTCCTAAAAAAAATAGAGAGATGAAAAAAATAATTACTTATACAAAATATTAATATCTTCTGAAATTAATTGATATTAAATGCATTCTTTTTCAAAAATCTAACAAAAAATAATAAAATATAACTAGAATGAACAATGTTTTTTTTAAAAAAAAAGAAAAAGAAAGAAAAGTTTTTACATCCAAATAACATATGAAGAACAAAATAATAAAACAAAAACGTATGTAAATTTTCAGGGGCTTCAACAAATTGCTCGTGAAGAGCATTACATTTTTAACTGACTCTTTTAAGGCTTCAAACATTCAAAATTTCAGCACATATACAGAATTTCAATACTGATTTTAAAAACAAGTTATTTATAAATTATAGGGGGAATTATTTAACTTTCCATATATCAGTTTCCATACATGTATATGTGAAGAATCGCGCTTATAAATTTAAATTGGAAAAAATTATTCAATTTTAGAGATTTTAAGTTCAATTGTTACACAAAATTTTAAAAAAAAAATCAATGCATTTATATTCATTAAAAATCTCAAACAGCAAAAATAATATCGGTTACTACTATATCTTAGTTAGATACTGTATATCTCTGACTTTTATAAACATTTTTGCGAAATTATCATGGGGGCGGGACCCAAATAAGTTAAATTATGCAAAATTATTCAAGACTAATGGAGTTTAATTAGCTATTTAAAGACTAAAGAATTCTGTTTTAAGTCATGTAAATTAGCTATAACAACGAAATAAACATAAAAAATTTTATCATTGCAAGTACAGATAAATAATACTAACTGCAAATAATAACATTTCCTCTTCTTGCGAAAATGATGCTTTTAATAACAAATTTTTACATCAAAAAGAATATAAGAAAAATAATACAATAAGATCGAATAATTAGAATCAAAAATTTGTTTACAACGGTAAATTAATATCTACGTTAAGTTACGAATTGTGATAACTTGAGTAAAAATTAATCTTTTCAGAAATTATATACACTAAAAATAAAACATAAATTTAAAAATAACTTAGACACTTCATTAAAAAGCTCTTGGTTAAAATGTGTATCTTCTTCGAATTTTATTAAATAGGTTTGTATCATTAGAGAATATATAATCCAAAGAACATTTTACCTAGAATATTTTTTACCCTCTTATTTTTATCATTTTAACAGAAAGCTATTTAAGATAGCAAGAGAACTTTATAAATTAATAAAAAATTGAGATTACAAATTATCAATTAAAAATGGAAATGGTAGACATTTTGATTATTTGGAAATCAAAAATATTACTTACAGAATATGACGAAACGTGAGAAGATTTTCAATACCTTTAACCATTATTTCGAAAAAGAAGATCAAAAATTAGTACAATAATTCGCTTTCGTACTCAAATCAATTCCCCTCCATTAGTTAGTTTCCAAAAACAAATATAAAAATTTCATAAAATAAATTGAAATTCTTCTATATCGCCTACTTAAAATTTTGACAAAATTCGAATATAAAATTCAAAAATACTAGATATGAATAGATTCGAGTTAATTAAATTGTCAAAATTTCATTACAAAATTATATACTGAAAATTTATTTTTAATCGTTTGTCTATGTGATTTATCAGCAATTTTAAATCAAACAGCGAAAATATATTTAAAAAAAAATTATCATAAAAATAATTGATAAAAGCAAATAAGAAATTTCAATGAAAAAATATAAAGTTTAAAATAAAATAATATAAAAAAACATATTTAGTAGTTTCAATTTAAATGTTATCAATTAAAACTAGAAACAATAACGTAAAGAAATAATCATTACATTTATTTATCGTTTGGTTTTATTTCAAACATGTAGTAATACGACTATTGAAGATTTATATATCCAATTATTTTTAATCGATTTTTATACCAAAAAAATTCAAGAAAATTAATGAAAATTTGTATTTTAATTATGTTATTACGAATGTACATAAACATATTTCAGATCGATAAAAAAAAATGCATTCAATCGTAAAAAATTAAATATTTTAAAGTGATAAAAAACTCAATTTTTATAAAATTGCGAAAATTAAAATATAAAATTGTAGGCATAACCATATCTATTACGTTACATATTTATCGTTACATTTTTACATTCAACGTTTAATAGTAACTTTTCCAGAATACGTCAATGTCCTATTCTTAGCCTCTGAATTTCAAATTAACCTCGTAGTAAAACCATTTAACGCTCGTAATCACGACTTTTAAACTAGGACTACCGTTATCAAACTCCGGAAATACTTCTACACACAATTAAACTCAATTAACCGATTTTATGGTACTAGAATCATCTCATGAGATATAGAGGGGATCATAAACGGAAATGTCAGTTAGCACAAGAGGCAGCAAACACACCCTGATAGCTTTTAAATTGATTTAGTAGATATCTTTACTCAATTCTTATGCTAAAAACACGAACCAATAGTTATGGTGCGAAGAGCGCTCAGAAAGCCAGCTGGAATGACGTCACACCATTGGCAGAGCCTTGGGCTGACGTCACAGTTTAATCGATGATGATGATACCTCAACTTTCAAAGAAAAGAAAAAATTGAATAGAGATCCAGAGGAGGAAGTACTAAAGTAATGGTATTGTTTAGAATCACTTGCATTCACAAAAGTGTTTTTGCATTTGAGGAAAGTAATTCAAAGTTTTGCTTCTCAAAAGATATTTTATAGACGAAAGCAGAAACTGAATTTCAATAACACTCAACAAACATTTATATTTTATTTTATAAAGGCTGGAGTACTATTTTTATAAATAACTTAAATAAAGATTAGAGTATATATATATAACACCAAACTAATTAAATTTTTTTTTCTGTGCTATATTTTACGACCAAATAGATTAAACATAAAAAAATATGACACGAACTTAGAAATTTTTATGTTGCAATATTATCACTAAAGTTTGAGTATTAATATAATTCCTATACTTTTATCATACTGTATACTTGAAATTTAAAAACAGCTCAATATTTACTCAAATATACAAAGCTAAAAATCGATTTAACAGTTAAGGGTGCACAAGACGAACCATGGATAAAAAATTGAATTTTTCAAAATATGTAAAAAATATAACACACAAAAATATGATGTTCCCTATGCACAATGTAATGGTTATAAATGGCTAGAATATGGTTATAATAGCGGAATGTGTTCTATATACAGTGACGTAGCTACTGCAGTATCAATGATACGGTGTTCCAAGCAAACAAAATTGTAACACCCTCAAAAAAGGATGTTCAAGAAATTTTGATATAGGGTTCACTCAGGACTAGCAACGCCAGTGATATTCTATCAAAAAAAATCTCAAATAGAAACCCCATCCCGTATTATTCCAAGCCACATTTGATCAAACAGAACATTTTTCCTTGAAATGTTCTCTAGAAACTATGGAACACTGAGAATTTTCCTTAAGGTATCCATCCGACTACGTTCGGAACCGGAATTTTAAAAAAAGCGTATAAATGGATAATTTTCGTGATATTTAGTGCCACTTAAATTAGAATACATGTATAAAATTGTTTCAAGGACATTTTGACAAAAAAAATTTATTTAAATACAATATTTTGGCAAAAAAAATTCACTTAGAATAACCTTTTTTCAAAATGTTCTTATTTTAGTCTGAAAATATGTTCTTCTGCAGTTTGCGAAGACAGATTAACATAATATGATTCTAATATACTCGAATAACAAGTTGAAAAATAATACAGAAATACACAGTACTTTCTTCTAATTGTATTGACTGGGTGCAGTCAATAATATTATAGTGTGCAACATATATAATACGAATATCTTTAAAGTAGGAAAAATCTCAGCGAAACGTATCTCACTTTCGATTTAAGCTAGGATAGACAACAAATCAATGGAGAAAGAAAATACGAGTTTAAAAATGAACCGATAAATCGATCTCAGGAGAAGATGGGGTCAGGGCGGGAATTGCCTATTTCGGGCTTGTCGCGCAGATGACACAGGAAGTGAGAAACGAATCCACCAGGAAGATTCCCAACGAATTTTACGTGCTCATCAGTCGCCTCACGTACAGGTGATAAGCGCAGAAGTTCCTCTTCGCTTCGTGGCTAAACCTTTTCACTCACGCACGACACAAGAGGAAGAGAAAAGAAAAGGAAAATCTAGCCAATGGGGAAAGGGAATAATACAATTAGTACTTGTTGAACTTCCACAAATGACGGGATTGCGAAAATAATTCGAATCTGTTTGAGAGATATTTCTTTTTATTAATTTCACTCATATTTTTAGAGTTTGGTACTTTTTAAGTCATTTTACTCTGTTCTGTCGATTCTTATTCTACATCAGGGGTGTCCAACACGCGGGCTGCATGTGGCCCGCCGACTCTTTTTTAAAAAATTTTAATATCAGATTTTTAAAGTTTTTTTAATTTTGAAATTTTATATATAAATATATATATATTCGCCCGGATTCCTATAGTAATTTAATATTCCAATTCTATTTTATTGATGTTATATTCACCCACGTGGGTTTTTGGGCCTTGGCTTATCTCCTATGCTATTATGTCGAAAATTTCCGCTGTAGGGGAAGGTTGAGATCTCACAAAACACTGTTTTTAACCCTGTTTCACTGTCCTAAGCCAGTGACAGCTCGGGAAATCATAATAGTTTTTTCCACTCTAACTTAATTTCTCTTTTTTGGTTTGTAATGGTTCCATGTTATTGGTTCTTTCGGTTTGATCTTAAGATGTTTAAGATGTTAGATGATTTATTAGTCTTCTTTTTAATTTATTTACTGATTATGTATGTATATATATAATGTATTTGCGTGTTACCTGTTCTTGTTTTAAAATAAATCCTTTTTGATAATAGAAATGTTCTTTAGATTCAAATAGATTTATATTTTATCAAACAGTTACATTTGATTTTACTATAGTAAATTACTTCTTTAATTAATTTCGAATTGCATAGTGCATATTATTTACTATGGATAGTACATGATTCTCTGTGTGTGCGACTTTCGTTTCTCCTCCCCCTTTACTGTTTGGCGTGCCCAAAAAGCAAGAGGCAGTCACACACACACACACAGACAGAGATGTTTTTTAAAGTTTTAAAAAATATTCAGGACGGTTAAGATAAAGGACAATGTATACTTAATCATTTGCGAATGATAGCACTATCAAATTTCACCAATGAGTAACGAAAGATCAATTCAATAGAAACAACGTAATTTTCAAGAAAATGGCAACTGTAATATTTTAAACATTATTATATTATCTGTCTGAATACATGACAAATAATGAAAACAATAATAATAATTCATTCTGTTTTAAATTTTCACTCCAATAAACGTTTTTTTGTTTCCAAATTTGATATAAAGATACATATTTTTATGTGCGGCTCGCGAGATTATGTTTTTCCGAAGTGGCCCGCAAGGTCATTTGAGTTGGACACCTGCTCTATATGAAGGTTATGAAAGTACTGAAGTGGGCTTTATTTTATAATTTAGTATATAATAGTGTTCTTGGTAGCAATAAAAAAGGACTGATGTTGTGAAAACAAGAATTTTCTCAAGACAGGCAGCTATCAACCCTCATTGCGCACCACTATGTGAATTTTAAATGGCAGTACAGTGGTGTAACATACACCTCCGCATCGCAGAGGGCGTATAGGATTCTATTCTAGGGGGCTCAAAACCTAACTGACGCCAAGTACGTAACCCTTTGTAAGATCCGGCATGAGGTCCAAAATGACTTAGCAGGGGGGGCTAAAAATTTCTGTTACGCCTTTGTGGGAGTACATCGACATAGATTTAAGATAACATCTAAATAAGTGAATTTTAGTTGTATTCGTAAATCTTATTTTCAAAAAATGATTCTGTTTGCCTCAAATTCAGTCCTACTTTGTTTTTCCGCCCAAGTTCAGAGCCCTTGACTTTCATAAGATTAGTAAAATAAGACCAAAGTTGTAGAATATATCAGACTTAATAGATATCAAAAACCAAAAAAATTAAGGCAAAAGTAAATAAAAATCAAATTTTTATGAATTTATTTTAAAAAATTTCTCAATTGATTTAAGCACGTTTTAAGATTCATTGGAAGTCTGGTAATGTATAAAGTACATAATTTTAACTAGAACTGAAATTCAAAAATTAGAAAAATTTCAATAGGTTCTTTCGTACATAACTTACGAAAAATATAGTAACACTTTTCTCTTATATCATGATTAATAAATGCAGTCAAACCTTCTACGAACCTCTAATTTGAGAACTTTTTACTGGAACTGGTTTATAAAAAATATTGAATGACGAATCTAACGAATTTTAAATAGAAGGAACTTTTTCGGGAATAAGTGACTACGTTTTGAATCACACTACTGTATATAAATAAGATATTTGGAAGGTTTTCATTAGAACCAAAGAACTTGAAGAAGGGAAGGACACTACATGTTTTTAGTTCAATGGTGTAGAAATTAATTTAGATTTGGCGCTGTAACCCTAAGCCGCCAAATCCGAATAATATTTTCAATTATTTAATAGAAGAGATACGAATTATAATCGAAAAATACTAAGGGATCAATCTCCAAAACAACAAAAAAGTTTTTTTTTAAATTATCTATCAAAATAACATTTATAAATATGTTAATATTTACCAATTACATTTATCAATTTATTAAATGTGTGATTTATATAACACTAGTCTAACATTTTTCCATCTTATCAAAATAAATGGAGACTTTTTGAACCCGTACGAAGAAAACTCCCCTTGAGTATCTAAAAAAACAGAAAAATATTTATACATTCTATTAATATCTCGGTGTGAAGTGGGAAAGTACCGTAGGAAGGGGAAATTATCACATTCCGAAAGTAAAAGGAAAATGTGAGGGGAGAAAAAAAAAGTAAGATTTGGGGAGAGAAATCAGAGTAGGTCACCAGGGGCGACAAGGGGACTGAGGAGGATTAAAGGGGCCAGCGCAAATGATATAATGGGCGCAACATTGAGAACTGGATTAAGTGTGTTATTTTGTGAAGGCGTTTGGCATGTCCCAAAGCACTCGAAGAAATGTTACAATAGTAAAGAAAGTGTAAAATAAAATGCAAGTACAAGTGAACAGGAAAAAAAAATGAAATTATCCACCATAAAAACCACACGACTCGTTCACTCCCTCTATTGAAACCTAACATATTTGTATAAACATATGTCATTAAGGAGTGGTTCAGGTTTTTTTCCTCCGGTGAAAAGGTATAAGCGGACATGGAAAAACGATTTGGATAGCAGCCTAAGTTTAAGAGGAGATTTGAAAATTCTTGCGAAATTAAAATAAAAGTCGTACGTAATGAAACTGCACACTTTTATCGCACAGCATAACACCATACATTAGTTTAAACGATGATTTTTTTCGTAAAATTCGGTAAAATTGTGAAGGATTAGAACGCAAATATTATTATTCCTGATCAAGATATCAAACATATTATAAGCGCAGAATGATTTGCCTAACGTAATCTTAACGACATTAAATTATCTTAAAATGAAGAGTGGAAACAACTGAACTGGAAAAAAATGAAGTATAATCTTCAGCAAACTTGCTTAAAACATTTTCCTTAGTCAATCCTTTCAGCTCACTTCAGGACTTTCCAGCCGAAACCGAAATTACGACCCATACCGTTTCAATAGCCCCGCCTCCTTGCCACATACTACCAACCAATCAGGACTCTCTCATTCAGACAGGCCCTTCCACTTCAGGCCACATTGACAAACTCGATATGGGATGGAGGAACGCTTCGCGTTCCATTTCCCAGTGACATCCAGCGTTGTTTAATAGCAAAGAACGCCAGATCGCTGAAAAACGAAAACAGTTCCAGCAGACAGACGATTTTACAGGGGCATAGTGATTAGGCTAGGAAGGGCAAGTTCGTCCGTATGTCAAATATCAGCTGACACATACTTATACACATTCACGGTCACTGGCGTAGCTAGCTCTGAGGGGCCCTGTATCAACATTTTTTCGGGGGCCCTTTTTAAGATATGGAAGCCTTGTTAGTGGGCTGTAGTTAGACATGTTGGGGCCGCTGTAGCTTGGGGCCCTGTATCATTGATACTGCCAATACGGCGGTAGCTACGCCCCTGTTCACGGTACACCAGTTGAGTGAGTCTGAGCTTTATTAACGTCGTATTACAAGGCAACACGAGGGCTATGATACACCGATTGCAGTAAAGATCGTAAGAACAAGGACATATGGTATGTTTGAGGGGGTGCCAGTGCGGCCAGAGCGACGACAACCAGCGTGGATCGGCGAAGAGACATAATGGAAGTCCACTTCTACTGCCATTTTGCAGCATAAGGAAGATGCGAGTATGATAGCAGGTCACTTCTGTGTCAAGAACCAGCTTGCAAAGATGTGATTGACCAAGAGATACCACTGCTTCTTGAGTCGCTGAAGCAACGCGAAGATTATTGATGCCGAACCTCGTAATTCCGAAACATCGTCAAGTGACGAAGATTACACCAAAACTAGCACCCCTGTCCTCTTCAAACTTCTACACCATGCTAACGGGAGTATTTTGAGCCTCAACAAATTTCAATAGCATCAACCCTTCTACAAGGCAGATCTTCGGTAGAAATAAGACTTGAATCAGCGACTCGACAACGACAACCACGAGTTTGCGACCATGACCATTCTGCTACCTTGGCTGCTTCTTGGAGGAACTTTTTTACAACAGAAAAACTTTGGAAAAGCCAGAGAAAAAAGTAGTTGGGTGAAAAGATGGCAGAAGAGGAGAGAAAAAAGTAGTTGGGTGAAAAGATGGCAGAAGATTGACTTGTTTTTAATCGTAGTAAATTTGTAAAATCGAGTTGTGTGTTAAGAAAAAAATAATAACTTAATACTGTAAAAGAAATCATTTAGATTAGAACGACATGGGATCACAGTTACTGGTTCGTATTGAGGGCATCATAATCCAATAACATGTGAATGATACGTTGCCGTCAGATACTTCGGAGAATATCATATGTCCGGAAAAAATATCTTCGACTGCACATTGCAAGTATCAACCAACGTGATCAACAAGATGTACAGATGTTTCCCTGACCACTAATCTCCCCTGATCTCTCACCAATCGGAACACGTTTGGACGCCGCCACATTTAGAAGAGAAACTGTGGCAAATGGTTGACAAATGATCTATACTCTCATTAACACAGTACCTAGACGTTTAGCTTAACGAATCACCGCCCACAGTGGTACTACAGCCACTGAGCTTACATTGTTCTCGCTCTGTGTTAACTGGTTTATAAAGTGAGGGGGATATTTTGCCGGCATAGAAAGGGAAGATGACAAATGGAAGAATGGAGGATGACTGCAGACACTAATTTCGCGAAGCAGTATGAGTGAATTAACGCCGAATTAATAAATGTCGAATCAAGACGTAAATCTTCAGACGTAATCTTCATCTGACAACCTACCAAGTTTAAATCTTAAAAAAAAAGTCAGTTATCTCACATTTTTCTGCCAGGAAAGGGATGGAATACCAATGGAAGACAATTCTACAAAGCATTCATTTCTAAAATTTAAATTTTATGCCCCCGGGGGCTTATCTTCTTTAAGTAAGTGTGAGATAAACGATAAAGAAGTACTACAGAGATCTTTTCCCACTCAGTCTTTGATAAACACGGATGACATCCCCTTCCCTGAGCCCATTGAAATATTCCCCTCCCTTCTCCTTTATTAACCGATACACACTCATATCTTTATTCTTCACTTTACGTCTAGATTACAGATATGCATTTAACATTTACATGATAAACTGACACACATAAATAAACGAATATTTGAGGCAGCTCGGCCAATTATGGAGCTCTTGTCCTAATAAAATCAACTGAATCATAACGGAATGTTATGATGAAAAATATAAATATCGCTGAATTTCATTTATAGATGCAAGTTTTGAACACTTTTTTTTAATTCAATGCACACAAAACAGCCCTATAAGAATGGGTCGTTTAAAATTAAAAAATAATGGTATGGTATACTTTTAATTCGCTTATCCAACTTATCTCGGTTGCCATCGGCCACGATACCCGCGTGATGTGGTAGCAAGTTGATGGATGTAGATGTTTCACTCTCGAGCCATTTATTCAAGTCCCTACTCTACGGTGGACTCGATGTGTATTGGGGATGACATACATCTTATATCGGCTGGGTGAGGAAATTTATAGGAAAAAGGACTCTGCAAGTACAGAGGTATAGTCCTCGCGATTTATTGTTGTCCGCGGTACTTCTAAATACATCATTAATAAATAATCAATCAATTCTGATCGCCAGCATCATGCAGATTAATGTCAACCAAGCCTAAGGGTCAGTGGCGTAATGGATAATATTAGCCCCCTGCAAACTCAGGTTTTGGGCCACAAGCTCAAATACGTCTTTAGTGTCAGTCTAACTTTGGGCCCCCATCCGCAATGCGAGGGTTGAGGGGGTGTACGTTACGCCACTGCTAAAGGTCCCCCGGGACTTCAATGCATATTCGGAAAGTAAGAACATTCTATATATATATATATATATATATATATATATATATATATATATATATATATATATATATATATATATATATATATATATATATATATTACATATATGCAAGAGCTAATATGCAAATATAATTTTAAATCACACGTTTCAGTTATAATACCTATGTTTTGCGCGAAATCCAGTCAGAAAGAGGTTAGATAAAGCAAGCGCAATGCCTTTCTACTAAATATTATGCAATATTTTTTTATTTTCAAATATATTTAATACATTTTTTAATACACATATATCTGCCAACTAATAATTAAACGAGTACGAGTTTTTAAAAAAAAAGTTGAAAATGGATTCGTTGATACCTGGAACCTCTGATTTTTTTTACATGCATCATTTTTATACGACAGATTACGCGAAGTGAAAAAGAATATATATATAATTTGTAATTTTACAATTAACTCCATATTAACATTCATTTTTTCTACAGTATAATCACTACATTCACAGAAAAGGAAGCGATTAATATCCAGTAAAAGCTGGAGCTCTGCATTACAAATTCAAAGCACATACCCACAAAAAAAAGTGATTATAGCAGGTAAAAATGACACAAATTGCGAAATTTCACCCTTTCTAACAATTAAAAAACCAACACATCCCACTTTAATGGCAGGTGCTGTGTATGACTCCAGTACCTAATAAAATCCCATCTGCTACCTCTATAATGAGAAAATATAATTATACAGCACCCCTGTCTTAATATAGGCCGGAGGACATATTTACACTTAAAACACACAGAAAAAAAAAACTTTTTTAAACTAGCAGTTGCAGTAAGTAGGAAAAAGAATTAACAAATAAATAAAACTCGACTCCAAATAACAGCTGCTCAGTTGAAAGCAAAGAGTTTATCTGTGCTTTCGGAAGATGTATGCTTCTCAATAAGCACATGAACAGATGTTTTGTTTTCTTGGCATTGCGAAATTTCAAAACGTGATACGCTCGCTCATATATTTTTCAAACAAAAATTTTCTCACAACCCTTTTCCGGTTTAGGTGTATAAGGAAAAGAACTGAACTGTAAATACTGCTTTCAAAATGAAGTACCGATAAAGGTTCAGTGACAGGAAATAACCATGGAGTTAAGAAGTAATTTTGTTTCTAACGATTCTTGAATCGTAAAGGATTGAGAATTTATTACTGAATTTTCATTTAAAGGGTTTTAGACACGAGAAGTATTTATCCATGAATTCCAATGTTCTGCTTCAGTTTTTTCTTTATTTTTCACCGTGAATTTTTTAAGTTTTTGCTTCAGTTTAATATAGGGGTCTTCAATTCGTGGCCTACCCGCAGAGGGCATTTTATCGGCCCTTCAATCTGAGGCAATTTCAGGGAAAATTGGCATCTGTTTTTCGCAGTAAAAAAAAAAGGCCGTTTTTTCTGTTATTCTTGATGTTTAAAACATTTTATTGATATCCTTGATATCCATTTATGATAACATTTTCTTAAAATGATGAATTTTTCAAAAATTTCATTCTATCTTAAAGAACTTTTAAATATAAAAAAATATGACTACGCATAAGATTTCAGAAATTTTCAGAAGAAAAGGTGGACTTTTATCTTTAACACGCAAAATATTTTAATTCGACTTCCATTTAACGTTTTTGAAACCAAAAATATATATATACACAAATCTGTAACACCATCTCTTACCTTAGAATCAATTGTAGTCATGTAAAACAAACCTTCCTTTTTTATTTAAATTTCCTGACCATATTTTTGACAGTTGCGTAGCTCGCGGATCATTGTAAATTTATTGATGTGGCCCGTAGATCATTGTAAATTTATTGATGTGGCCCGTAGATCATTGTAAATTTATTGATGTGGCCCGTGGATCATTGTGAATTTACTGATATGGCCCTCGACCGTTAAAGGTTGCAGGCCACCAGTTTAATAAAATATATCCAACACATATTATAAACTCCTTTTTAGAAAAACATAATTTAAAAATTAGCCACCTTTTTTACAAGCCTGAGTTACTTAACACAATTAAAGACTGCTAATTACTAAACGAATCATTGACGAGTTTCCACTCGGCCCTTTACTTAGCCCAAGAGTGAGATGTTAAGGTATCCGACTACGTTCGTAACCGTGATTTTATAAAAGTGCATAAATGGATAATTTTCATGATATTTAGTGTCACTTAGATTAGAACACATGTATAAAATTGTTTTAAGAACATTTTGACAATATATATATATATATATATATATGTGTGTGTATGTATACAATATTTCGACAAAAAATTAACTTAGAATAACCTTTTTCAAAATGTTCTCCTTTTGTGAAAAATGCTTCATCATAATAATATTCTGCCTGTATACAGCTCAGGCCTCTATAGAGAGCCTCAACTATGATTTTTGAAAAATCCACAGTATTTTAAGAGTTACAACCATTTGAAGAAATTATCGGCATTTTTTTCTTAAAATTTCTCCCCTCTGTTGTCGTAAAACATGGATAAACCCACTTCTTAGTTATATATTTCAAAAATTCTAGTTGAGCCCAGTAAAGAGGTCTGAGCTATATACAGGCAAAATATTATTAAAATAGAAGCATTTTTCGCAAAAGGAGAATATTTTGAAAAGGGGCCATTCTATGTAAATTTTTTTTTCAAAATATTGTACTTAAATATTTTTTTATATTGCAACACTACTCTTAAAATAATTTTATATACATTTTCTAATCTGAGTGACACTAAGTATCATAAATGTTAACCATTTATACGCTTTTGCAAAACCATGGTTCCAAACGTAGTCGGATACCTTAACTTCCAGTAGCCCTCGGGTTTCTTCTAAAAACTATCAATCAACGGCTCTTTTCTGGATGCAGTACAAGAATTATTTAGTGTATTAGCGTTATGATCTCACTCTTCTTTATCCAATTAATTTATTTTTAAAGCGTAATTTGATCACAGCATTTTTTAATCACGATGAAATGCGTAAAAATTCAAACCTCACGATTTGGTAGCGCAAGCCGCCACTGAAATGTTTTCCACTCATGGAGACTTGTCGTGTCTGTTGTCTTAGCTGCCAAAATGCAGCCCATTTGAAACAAATGCGCAGCTCGGTTGATTAAGTGATTGATAAAAAATGTCGGACTACAAAGCAACAGGGGGACTACTGTCGACGACGTCGTAATTTTGATTCACTGACAAATGAGGAGGACGACACCTAAGCTAGCACTCCACTCTCCAAACTTCCACGTCATGCCCACGTGAGCACATTTAACCTCGACAGAATTAATGTGCATCAGCCCTCAATAAAGTAGGGAGCATCAGGACGAAGAGCTAGATTTGAAGGAGATTTTTAAAAAGATTGATTTTTGTACAAATATAGGGAGGGGGGCTTATAAAAATTATGATCTAAAAACACTACGCATTCTTGAAAGCAATGTGTGTTAATGTAATCCTTTTTATTATGTGTATTTCTTATGGTCGTAAAAGCAAATGTCTGCAAGGTCAAAGTTGAAATGAGAAAGAATGTGTGTGTGTTTTTTACTTTCCAAATAGGTCTTACGCTAACTCTCCAGAATACCGATAACATAAAGGAAGAATATTAACAACCTAACCCAGCGATACTCAACCAGCGGCCCGCCGGGCTTTTCTGAGTGGCCCGCTCATGGCCCATTGCCCTAAAAAATTCAATTTTTTAAGAACATTGCATTCAAAATTTAGCGGGAAATACTTTCAATCAAGCAATCAAATCGACCAATTTTGCTGTCGATCTCGTACGGATACGAATTGCAACGTTTTCTTTTTCTTTTTCCTATCTAAAACTGCAACGGTTCGTAATAACCGTAAGTAGCGCCCATTTTATGGGTGAAACCGATTCTTAATTATAAACAAACTAGCTGGTATACCCGTTCTTCGCAGGGGTGAACTGAAAAATTAAACAACACAGATTGAAGGATAAAGAAATTTTTAATGAGTTAATTTTACGTGAATTGCAAATTAAGCAAAAAAAGCTTTTGGCGTAACTCAGGTAACAAAAAAAAGAGAGAAATAAAACACCTTTGTTAAATTTTAAGTATGTAGGTCTAATAGCTGATAAAAAGGATATTTTTTTTATTTATAACTCCCCTAACACTCTTGAGGGTCGATTTTTGAAAATACCATTCTAAGCAGATCTCTGCTCAGCAAAAGTAACACATTGTTAAAAGTTTTGTGTAATGAACGCTTAAAATAGTGTAAATAATTTTTATCTGAAAGTATAATACATTAATATTACTTTCTGTAGTATTTATTTTATGTTAAAATTGTAATATTCGTAAGCAACGCCGTTTATTATATATAAATTATAATGACGATTCAATAAAAAACATAGCGAAATGTTAACAATAGAGTCAAGTTGGCAAATGCCTAGCTACTTTCATAACTCGAGCTTTATTACAGCTTTGTAAGACCCGCCCGTGTAGGGGCGCGATGCACGTTAATACTTTATCCAACCGCATTATGATTTACTGCATTTTTCATAAAATATTTTTTTTTGGATCACTACATTTAAAATTAAGGGATATACATAAACAAAATACTCCACTTTCGAAAATTTAATCCGTTAGAGCTAATAAATTAATTAAAGATATTCCACTGTAAAATTAATTATATATACCGTTCACTTAAAATAAGTAGTCAAATAATTTTCTAAGGTCTTCATTAACGTACAAAAAATAAGACACTTAAATTTTGACAAACTATTTTTTTTCCGCTAAAATACTCATCATGGAACCCGTGCTGCTATATATCTTGAAAGAGTGGATTTCAAAGAATATTCCTGCTAAGTATTGGTAGAATATTCCTTCTAAGTTGGTGTGGTGTGGTGTGGTAGTTAGGAGAAGAGGGTGTCAGATCAAGTGTCGTCCACGTCACTTGACCATGGTTGAAAATTACGCGGTCCGTTGCCAAACGCCCTCATGTAGCTGAACAGAGCGACGTTAATATTCACTCGTTCCAAAAGATACAGTACAGTAGTTTTAATTATTTTTATACTTAAAAATGCAATATCTGCCTATTCAATTAAAAATATAGCGTTATAATTAACTACTAACCACAAACAAATTTTGAAAATATGTCCAAATGATGCAGTGTGAAAGAGAAAGTTTATTTACTTTAAGTATCAGAACTGATAAAAGTATTTATTTGGAAAAAAGATCAATTTCTTACTACCAAATATGCATAATAAAATGTAAAAAAAAACATTAAAATAAAGAGAGATTCATAACAACCTCTCCCTTCAAAACTTAGTTTGATTCTGAAATAAAAAAAAATAGGCATTATATCACAGAAATTATAATTAGAAGCGAGCACCTTGCGTAGCCAAAACAAAAATGGTTTTTCACAAACAAAAGATAGATATATGCAGACGTTTTTTTTTTTTTTTTTTTTTTTTTTTTTTTTTTTTTTTGCAGCGCATGCCAGAAATGCTAGCAGATGACAGAATTTTTTCCTACTTACTTGACAAATATCGTTATATTTTGGACACTTCATACAATATCTTTATAAATTATAGTTTATGCTATAAATTATAGCTTATGTGCTATTCTGATGTATAAGCTATATTACTGTAAAGTTTCATTAAAATCCATTCAGTAGTTTTTGCGTGAAAGACCAACAAAGATTTTCAGAAATTTTCGCATTTATAATATATATTAGATACTAGATATTAGAGATAATACTGATTCAAGTCTGGAATTCAGTCAAAAATCTTTGCTGCCATTCTGCATTTGATAAATTAATGTTTGGAATAAAAATGAGAGGCTTTGTCAAAAGAAAAAAAATCAAATTATCAAACGGTTTGGCAGTTTTTGTTTGTCTGGTCATGAATGGAAGGGAACCGGAGCTACCTCATAACTCAGTAAATGCATAAAAACGAAGAAAATTTTTTATGTGTGTTTGATAGATTAATATAGTATATTAAAAGCCAAAAATGAGTTTTAATATTTCGATTAATTTTCCACATTTTAAGTGTCCAATATTAATATTGCCTTGGTCTTATCGTGTTTTTTCAATTAAGGCTGTCTTCGGTAAAAGTACGAAAGCTTGAACTAAACGCGAAGCAAATTTTCAGACAGAAAAATGCCTCAATTTCCATGGAAATTTACAATATCTTAGCTCATACATCTGTTAACAATATAGTGTTTTTAAAAATTTCAAAATATTCCATGAATGTTTTCTTTTTCGTTTTAATACGTGAAGGCGTAGCCCATTAAACATTACAATATAGGAGAAAAAAGACGAAACACATTTTATACCAGAAAAAATGAATCAACTCGGTTAAAAATAGGAAGTATGATAAAAAAAATACTGCTCTTTAAAGGATAGTGAAGCCAGAATATCATTAATTTTTCATTTCTTTTATATCTGAAAAAATGTTCCAAATTCGGATCCTAATTAACCGAAAACAGCCTTAGCGGCCCGGCGGGGGAAAAAGTTGAATCTCCCTGGCCTCTAACCTCTATGAATAATAAATAAATTCATCAATAAACACCAGAAGAGATAACTTATCCGATAACAATCTTTTAATCTATTCTTTTGTTACTAACTTTGTTAAAATACTGTGAAGTATTTCTATCAAATAAAAGAAAAAAGCAACCAGTATTTTCAAAATATACATATTATCCATGAATTTCATCTATGAGCGAGAAGCATCTTCACTATCTCCAACATAGACTCTAAGACGCCATGCCACTAACTTGAGCTGTAAATCATTTCGTAATAATCTGCTACTGATTTGTTTCTGATTCACCCACTCGGATTGAACTACCTACTTCCGCATTGTACGCGTATCGTTTCAAAAGCGCACACACGAAATGAAAGGTATTTTTTTTATTCTGCTCAAAATATATATTTATTATTCAATTTCTTTAATTTTTTCCTATTTTAAACAATTATATATGTTATTAATTTTTTTAAAAAAAAATTACTTTTCTGCTATTAACCATACACTATGCAGTTTTTCTCAATATATTTTACATTGAGAATTTCTAAAAAGGGCAACGAATCACAAAACTTTCATTCAAGTACTCTTCATCAATGCTAACTATTTTTTAAAAAAAAAACGTACCAAAATTTACTAAGTAGAAAAAAATGAGTAAAATAAAATTACTGAACAATATAAGTAAGGAAATCGCAGAAGAAATATTTCTAAAAAAAAGTTACCTGGCTGCCAGTAAAGCTAAGTTCTCTTCCCGGTCGAGTAAAAGCCTCAGCAGTAAAACATATTTACAGGTTTTAGTCTATGATGCTATAAATTGCTCAGATAAGTTTAACAACTAAATTAATAACACGTTCAAATGACTTAAATACTGTAATTACGTGCTAAAAGCCTATAAGCAACCAAATCATATGGATTCGCACATCTCATGAATCGATGACACACACACACATATTCCATATTCAGTAATTACTAAAGTCCCTGAATCATTTCAAAACATATAAAAAAAAGCGTACTTGCATATTACACCGTCGACCACACAATTCGTCAAATGACACGACGTCGCCAAAAGCCGCGATATGTAGCCAATACTAGAAAACTGTTCTCGCGCATGTACAAACACAATATTCTCGTTTGCGCATACGATGGCAGCATTTGGCGACGTCTTTTGATTCTACGATGTTTTTCAATCTGGTGAAAATGGTCGGCGGTATAATACGTTAGTACCAAAAAAAAAAAAAACATTTATTTGCAAATTTTTCGAAGGGGGAAAAAAAACTATCAAGAATGGAATGGCCCAATAAACTAAATGTCTGAATCGTAGGGTGGTGAACGCAACACTTGACTTCTCATGAAGCTAATAATAATCAAATATAACCTATAATCGAAACCAACTGCCCATTGAATAAGAAGCGAGCACTTCACCCAATCCTCCAGATACCCCACCTTCACCCAAAAACAGGCCTCAATTCCAAATATTTCACAATACAAAAAAGACAGAAAAAAATGACCAACCCCACCCCATCCCCTCAAAAACTCGCCATCTCTTATTGGTCCATCCCGATTCAGGTAAAGTGGAATTAGCAGATGAAAGTATGACCGGTGTTGTAACCAACCACACTTCCGGGACGAGTAAGATACATCTTTAGCTAGTCCCAGATTTCTGTCTTTTACACGGGGTTCACTGACCGGGTGGAACCAGAAAAAGAGAGCACACCCTAATATAATACTTAATGTACCCCCTCACACTCACTGGCTGTTAGTAGTTCCCTTTCTTTTGCTTTTTTGATTTTTTCGTAAGCAGAGATAACTTGCCCGAAGCAACTTCTTTTTTTTTCCGTTCCACCATCCATCTATCTGACTTCGTCTTCTCCCATAGGGGGCCTCTTATCTACGGAGAATAGCGAATTAAAGCATCCACAGCAGCAGCAATAGCACAGGGTTTGGGAGGACATACTCTGGAAAGTGTGTCACGTATGGGCGATGAGATAAATGTAAACGTTTTCTTGAGATTTTTATTTGTTTCTTTCATTTTACTGTTTCCAACACTTGAAAAATAAATTGGGTGAACATAGGAAGGAAGAAGTCACCGAAGATTTTGGTTTTTTGTTAATGATGTGTCTTTTGAGGTAAATGGATTTTATTTTCACTTTCAATAAAAATTTGAAAATTAATTTTAGTACATGGAAACATACCCAAAGAAATACGCTCGGACCTCTGTTTAACGAAGTCGCTAAATCCCGAAAAAAAGTTCGTTATATGGAAAATTCGTTAAATAGCGATTCCTCTTTTATTGTCCTTCAGTAACCACATGAAACCAATTTTAAAATAGCGATTCCTCTTTTATTGTCCTTCAGTAACCACATGAAACCAATTTTAAATTCATAAACACAAAATATAATTAAAAGTTATTATATTCACCCTTTTCCTTGTAAATTAATATTTATTTTATAAATCTTACGCATCAAAAAGAGATCTGCAAGAAAAACAAGAAAAAGCATTTTCGAGGAATACATTGTATTTTCAACTTTAAAAAATAATTTTATAACAAAATTTATATGAATTTTAATGACATCTTCTAATTTTAAGCCTACAAGAAATATTTTAAACATACATTATTTTATAACGAGTAATTTTAAGCGTACTTTACCATATTCGTCCTCAAATTTAAATACTGATCAAATCTGTTAAATTTATTTAAGTTCTTTATTTGAAAAATTACGGCAATTTTACTGCTCTAGGTGAGTTAGGTACCTGGTAAAACCAGTTCAAAACCCATGATCACTATAAAATGTGCTAAAAAAGAAAATAATTTGAAAGGTCCAAAAATATTTCTAAAATAGGGAGGGGAAAAAATCGAATCACAAGAGAAAGTTCGTTGAACAAAAAATGCACTTCGCTATTAGGAGGTTGTTTTACGAAGAAAATAGTAAAATGTTCTCGGTTCCAAGTTCGCCAAACAGAAAAATTCGTTAAATAGAGGTTCGTAAAATGGAGGTCCGATTTGATTTGATTTAATATTAACGTCGCACTGTTCAGCTACACGAGGGCTTTTGGCGACGAGCCTTGTAATTTTGAACCATGGTCAAGTGACGTGGACGACACCTGAGCTGGCACCCCCCTCTCCTAACTACCACACCACACCAACGGGAGGACGTTTCAGCTCTCGACAGATTTAACGTGCATCGCTGCCCTACACGGCGGGTCTTTAGTGGTACTGGGATCGAACTCGTGACCAGGCAAGCCACGATCCGATACCTATACCACTCGGCTACCGCGGCCACAAAATGGAGGTCCAACTGTATCATACTGCTCCAAAAATAGTATGCTAGATGAAGGAAGCAAAACAAAAAGCGTCTTTTGCTTTAAATTTTAATTATTTGTATTGATACATTCAAAAATTTACATATCATGAAAACTCGTTGTTTGTTGTTTGAGTGCATATGCTAAAAATTATGGTTTTCAACCCTTTTTTTTTTTTAAGCTTCATTTTTAGAATTGATTTAGTTAAAATCAATGAGTACTAGCATAGTAGCAACCAATCTTCAAATTTTGCACCTGCCAAATATTCAATTGATTGATTTAGGTCATGCACTAAAGCAACAAAAAAGACTAATGAAGACGGGTTTATTAACGTCGCAATCTAAAATAACACGCGAGCTATTGGTGCGGACCTTATAATTATGACCCAGTATCAAATGACGAAGGCGACATTTGAATCGGCAGCCCAATCTCTTAACTTGCACGCCATGATAGATTCAGTCCGCATCAACTGTTCTTCAAGGCGGGTCACGGGGCACCATGACCACTACGCAACCGCGGCGACGACGCTTCCCTCCAGAACGAGACCGCAGAGTACGCAACTTCAACATTGAATTATTAAAATGTAAAGCAAATTTCGAGAACAAATTGCTTCGAGGTATACATTATCATCATTCACAGCTTCAGGCTGCCAAATTTCGGGCACATTTAGTCCTTTTCATCTTACACCATAACACTAGGGACGTCTTAAGACTTCTTAACCACTACCAAAGTGACTTCCACTACCCAAAAGTAGGCCCTGGTTGATTGATTGATTATTAACGTCGCACTGTTTAGCTACACGAGGGCTTTTGGGGACGGACCACGTAATTTTGAACCATGGTCAAGTGACGTGGACGACACCTGAGCTGGCACCCCCCCTCTCCTAACTACCACACCGCATCAACGGGAGGACGTTTCAGCTCTCGACAGATTTAACGTGCATCGCTGCCCTACACGGCAGGTCTTTAGTGGTACTGGGCTCGAACCCGTGACAAGGCAAGCCACGGTCTGATACCTATACCACTCGGCTACCGCAGCCACAAAAGTAGGCCCTGGGACTCTACACAAATGTAGACCCTCCCCCCCCATGATCCTTAAAAGCAGTACATAGCATACGTTGTGAAGTACTCGTACAAACAATAACCCCAAACAAATAAATGTGGCTGACTTACAATCGCACAAACCGGCAGGACCGATTTCCACCTTTTGAGTGATGGTGTACGGCGGTATGGGCCTAGGCCTGTACGTGGACGATGGTCATCACATGTAGCCAGTTGACATATGGTCCAAAATTCCCCGTTTTTCGGAGAATACAACCAGAAATGACATTTGATCGTTGAAATGATTATAATTATGATCTGATTAAGGCTTAGTTGAGAATGAGACGAGGCCGTAAGACCGGGCCCAGATGGTCCATGCCTTAAGACGTCCCTGTATATGTAATATATATATATTCTCCCGGATTTCTATAGTAATTTAATATTCCAATTCTATTCTTTTGCTGTTATATTCACCCTCGTGGGTTTTGGGCCTTTGCCTTGGTTTATCTCCTGTGCTGTTATGTCGAAAATTTCCACTGTAGGGGAAGGTTGAGATCTCACAAAACACTGTTTAACCCTGTTTCACTGTCCTAAACCAGTGACAGCTCGTGAAATCATAATAATTTTTTCACTCTTGCTAAATTTCTTTTCTGGTTTGTCATGTTTCCATTTTCTTGGTTCTTTCGATTTGATCTTAAGGGGAGTTGGAAACCTCTCTCTCTCTATACTGACAATGTTAAATTGGCTGTTTTCGATGTACCTTTTCTCAAAATCTACTTTATGTACATGCTTGAAATTTTTCATACTATTAAAGTACACCTCTCTCATTATACTAAAATGAGCTTTTAGCTAATTTTGAATTTTTTAATAAATTATGAAATATTTTATCAAACATTGCGAAATTTGACCCAATTTTTACCTAAAAAATTTGTAAAAATTAAATTTTTGAGTTTTTTACAAAAAGCTCATTTTAGTATAGATATATTAGATATATTAGACATCATTATAAATAATTCGTAAAAAATTAACATACCTGTGAACAGTAGTTTCTCAGAAAAGGTACATCGCACATTAAAATTTACATTTTGAGATAAATTGATTTTAATATATACAGTGAGACTTCTAATCGGCTAGGAAATTAAAAAATAAAAGGCCCAATTTAAAATAAAAGATACATGTTTTGGTTTATATCAGTCGTTACACTTTTAAGCAAAAACAAAGTAATTTGTTTACAATTTTCGCCATTAAAATGGGCGTGAGACAAATTCAACGATTATATAAAAATACGTTTTAAGAGCTTCTAAATACCCTAGAGGTTAAAGTAAGGTATATATATATATATAGATAGAGAGAGAGAGAGAGAGAAAATAAATTACATTATTTTTTTCGATTTTAATTCCCTTTCTTGTCCTCTCATTACAACAGCTCACTCTTCACAAAAAATATTTACGGGAAAAATTCCCTTTTAAATATATTTTAAATGTTACATGGATCAACTGTTCATTAATGTCGCACTCAGAAGAAACACGAGGGTTGTTGACAACGTTCTAAAATTACAACTTTGTTCTAGGAGAGCACGACACTGGTACTCCACTCACCCAATTTACACATCATGCCCAACAAAGGACTTTGGGTTTCAACAGATTTAACGTGCATCATCCTTTCTACACAGAAGATCTCCAGTGGTATCGGGAATCGGATTCATGACTCGATAGTAGCAACGCAGGATCTCGCGACCATAAACAAACATTATTACTGTGGCTACAAACAATGATCGAACACTGCGGTTTGATTGGTTAAATTAAGGTCTTTACGGATAAACTCCACTGCAGAAAAACTGTGAAGGTCATTTTTGAAACTGTCATTGTTTTCTCCTACACAATCAATTTGCAAAGGGAAAAAAACTTATTTCCTGGTTGACGGCGGCGTTAAAAAATGCTTTGATACAAGACGGTATTTGACTTTTCATTTCCTGATTCGCACTACAGTGTTTTTTATTATTATTACGAAAATATTTAGTTTTTCTATCAAAAAAAACTAAACATTATAGTTAAGGAAAAAAGGAAATAGAGATATACCTCCTATTTTCTCTATTCCATGTTTAGAAACAATTCATATACCAAAAAAGGCCACAAATTAAGAACAGAAGACCAATTTGGACCAGATATTAAATGTAAACATATACCAAGCAACCACAACAAATTTTTGAGACTAATGTAGGCACTATTAGACAAATTTTCCAAACAAAAAAATCTTTCAGTAGGTTCGGTATGAGGTAAGTGAAGCAAAAACAAGACCTTGAGAACTTGTAGTTCGTCACAAGTGACGTGAAGACACACACACAAAAAATGTGAAGCAAATGATATGAAAATGCAGAAATTGTGAGGGCTACTATACTCGCATTGTTTTGAGACACCAAGTTCGTCAAAATAATAAAATCCTTCAATAGCTCAAAACTTTTATAAACAAGCACTTTACCTAGAACACAGAATGTATCTTAATGGACAGAATATTTCCTTATTCTCTCTCTCTCTCTCAAAACATAAAATAAATAAATAAACTATGCAGATAAGTTCATATTTCAGAAAGATAGAATATGGCTTTTTAACGATTTTTCCCAAGACAGTTGCTTATCTCTAGCATCTAAATATTTCCAATTTTTCACTATGTTTTCCCCATAAAGATCATATGTCTCCCTTACTCCAAAATAAAGCGTTTTGTTTAAGCATTATCTTTAAATGAATCCTTAAAAATACTGATTTCTTTTCATCTATTTCTTAAAAACTATGCCGTAACTGAACAACAGAAGCACAGCGTGAAGTGAAAATTCTTGAGGCCAATTGAATTTTGTGAGCAGACATCCGTATTACTTTGCGCGACTGGTAGAATCGTGATATGAATCGAGTCGTAAACTTACAATTTTGCCATTAAGTTATGAATAAAAATAAACCCTGAACACACAAATCAAAAACTTACCCATAGTTTCCACCCCAACTTTTCCTCGTTACGTCGTTTCCTTTTTCATAATAATACACTTGTGTGTAAACTCGTTACCTGGGATTTTTCAAAACTACTACAGAGCCAACCAAGTGAAATTTAGAATGAAAATACTTAAAAGTATTACTAAAAAGATTATAATAAAAATTATCAATACATGATCAGTATCAATGATCATGTCTCATGCTTATGAAAGTTCAAGTCCAAAAATAAATGTAGGAAAGTGATACTTGTGAAGTGTTTAATACGGATATAATCGCCCCTGGCAGCGAAGCAGTTTATAATGTCTGTTCTTGAGATTTATGATATAAATTTCACTCATTCACAAAAGTAATTATTTGCTTCAAATCGCCCTTTAGGGGCACTGGCAAGCTTTGCCAAGGGCATCCCAGAAGATGAGTCTAGAAACTTGATTGCCTACTCCATCCTCTGAATATCCTGTCGACAAACCGAACCCTGTGGGCGTGGACGAGCGTTATCATCCATATAGATGAAATTAGTTCCAACAATTCCTTTAAAAACCCTCAAAGATGGCTCGAAGATCTTATTCCTATGTCTCACAGTAGTCAAGATGCCTCCCTGAAAGACTAGCGCACTTCCAACAACCCACCTCAGCTTAGACCGTAACACATACACACAACCACTTCCACACACAGTAATCCACTTCAATTACGTCGGAGTCATGGCATGGAGTCCCTGAGAATCAGTGTTCAGGCTTAATGTCGACTCATTAATGAAGGTACCACTACTCCTGTGTATAAGATGGTGGTGTCTACGCCATGACAGAAGGACTCTCTTGAAACTTGGAGTGAATGGGATGCAGACCATTGACCTCCAGCCACAAAGCCGGTAAACTGTATACCTCGAAACTAAAGTACCAGAAGTAGCAGAGCTCATTTACGAAATAGGTAGCTGTCATCCCTCTAATGTGCTTTGCAGCCAAATAGTGGTCATTCTCGCTTGTGGTGGCTCTTGTACGAGAAAACCTAATGTATCATCTGGAAATCACATTTCGGAATACTTTGAGGCATCCTAACTATGGATCCGCTTTTGGTAATAAATCTCACACCTCTACCAAAGCTCTTCTTAGCTCCGGGAGTGTTCTGGGCGGGCGCTGGCAAACTGCTTTCTTCTGATACGAGTAACCCAGACATATTCTACAGAATTTTGATTTTAAGACCTGAATGGCTACTAGATCCAACGAATATTTTCAGGCTCGAGGTATATTGTTCAGTTGCACTCCATCGTAACCTCTCATTCAGACGTTGTCTTTGTAACATTGTTTTCAAGAACTTCAAAAGTAATCGTAAGCGTTCAGAAACACGAGCAAAAACTACAACAGCACAGCGTAGTGAAAGTAGTCAGTACCTGTCTTATCATAAAATAAATGAGATAGCTCGAATTGGATTTTTAAATAATTAAAAATATGCATCATTCTCGTCATATTCGTCATATCATATTCGTCAAAAATGGTTCAATAGTTTTTGAATCCTAAAATTTGTTTCTCCAGTATATTTCTCAAAGATGAATTGCTACAATAATACAATGCTTAGCATAATTCAAACAATGTCCTGAACAACTTTAAATATAAACAAAATATTTGATACTTATATGAACAATTTATTGTTGCCATAATAAAAGTTCGCGAAAATCTCTTTTCCTTATTTATTTAGCCATTGTAAATAGAATTCAAAAGAATGAAGTGCAAAGTATATATTCTAGTCACCAAGAACAATGAAATACAACTTTGTAATAAGAATTAATATGTAAATCGACCTTGAATTGAAATAACTTCACGAGAAATGGGGAAAATAAGCATTGTGTACCTTAAAAGAATCACAAAATAAGAAAAATTAACATTTTTTATCTCTTTTCAAACAGAACAGAATAAGGAAATTAACCAATGAAACTTAGATTAGTACTATCCACTGTTAATCGCATTAAGTAAAACACAGTTAACAAGAAAAGGTCTTATTTAGCTAGTGCTAGCGAAAGTAAAACAAAAAATGTAGATTAACACATAGATAGAATAATACCTATATTTATAATACTTAATATTGTACATAAACAATGCATTCAAAATCAAAAATAATCGCGCACTGAAATCTTTCGACTTTTCTGATCTATATGTATTCGCTTTACATTTTAATTACCTTACTACTTTTTAAATGCGATCTCTCAGAAAAACTGAACACTGTAAAATGAAATTTTCCTATATTTAAACTTCAGTTCAAGCAAATGCAATGTTCTTCAACACAGATTCTGTAATTATACAGCAAAAAGTAAACACATACCTTTACAATTAAACAGTCAAACATATAAACAAAAAAGTATTAAACATATCTGGATCAACTCTTATTTAGCTTGATTAAAAGATACGATTTTACATGATTCTATACATCGATTCTTCTGCTTTCGGCAAACCTAAATCTCTTTCCCGAAAGTTTATGTGAATATGCAAACTGAAGTTAAATGCTTTTTCTAGTTTTGACGCAGCAATAAGACAATGCGTGCAGGAGAAATTTGCACATACATTCAAAATGTCACCAGTCACCACTTATAACCAATACATGTTTAATTTTAATTGCAACAAATTTCATTTTAGGAGCAACTTTCATTTGCTTTTCACTCCTATTGATGATGTACTGCTTACATTCGAATGAGACTTTCTTTGGTTAAGCCTCTCAAGCTAAAAGTGATTTTTTGAAAAAATTCTCGTTAATATATACAGTTAGACCTCTATATAATGAAGACGCTAAATCCAGAAAAAAATTCGTTATACAGAGGTTTACCTTTCAATGTACTTCATAAATCACATAAAACAAATTTTAAGTTCGTACACACTATATATTAAGAAAAAAGTAATTATTCATACATTTTTGTAAATTAATATACATTTATTTTATATCAGTTAACAATCAAAAAGAAAGAAAAATTACAAGGAAAGTTTCTTGGCGCCTTTATCCACTTTCTGAAAGATTAAATGTATTACTTTGAAGTTCAAGCACTTTTTAACATTTTCGAGCAACAAGAAAAAGTTAGCAGTACGACTGATCAACACTACAAATGAACAGAAACTAGTTCAAGGACACGAGTACACGAGACAACTCCACTGCGGATGAAAGGGGATATCGAAGATGTAAACAGTAAATTAGACATTTGGGGGGGTCAAAGGTAGCACTTCTGGATAAAACGCCCAGAATTATATTGCTCTCGGCGAATTACGCACCTAATAAAAAGCAATTCAAGATTTATGGCCACCATAAAATGTGTTGAAAATGAGAGAATAACTTGGAATGTCCAGAAATACTTTAAAAATAAGGAGGGAGAAAAATTGAATCACAAGAGGAAAAGTTCATTATATAGAATATCCACTTCGCTACAGAGAGGTTATTTTACGAAGAAAATCATGAAATGTTCTTGGTTCCCGGAAAAAGTTTGCAAGAAAAATTCGTAACAAGCAAAATATCCATAGAAAGTTACACAAAAGCGAGAAAAATACACTGTAGTAAATAGAACGGAAAAAATATTAAGCTACTTGGGCGGCCCGGTACCACACATTTAATACGTGAACCGGTACCGGTACGTAGCTAAGGGGTTTGGGATCACTGCCTTCCACTTTTTGGGAAGCCCGGTTAATCGTTCTTTATTCTATTGATTGTGCTCGTTTTCCACGAATTAGTTTAATGTCTACCGTGTCTATAATTTAAAACTTCTGATACAAATTAAGTTATTAATTACCATATAAAAATGTTTTCTGTAATAAATTAAGGTTAGATTGCTAATACGATTGAAAGTTATACATAAACACGTTTTTTTTAATGTTTATTATGAATTGTAAGCAGATAACTAAAAATTCTTATAGGCAATAATTATATTACCTGACACTATACATGAAATCATTTTAATTTTCATGTCGTACATACGTTGGGCGGAGTTAGACTGAAGATATATATATATATATATATATATATATATGTGTGTGTGTGTGTGTGTGTGTGTGTGTGGGAGACAACAAGGGGTCCAATACGTTTCTCTTTCTTATGGTTTATTTAACATTAAACAAAAATTAATTAAAAAGGTAGATAAGTTTTTACAGATAAGTTTGACGATGATATTCAGAAGGTAACGCCTGCTCGCGCACCTCTCGCGTTCTCCTTTCTCTCTCTAATTCTAAGTTTTTTCTCAAGAGTCTCTGTTTTTACAGTTTCAGTTCTGCTTTTACTTTGATGCGCCTGCGCGCGAAGACTGTGTTTTGCTTTTGGCTGCATGCCACAACGGCCAGCCTGACTGTACGCTGTCCGCAGCGGTATTTCCATGGAGACCAGAGAATCTGAAACATACAAAAAAAAAAAAAACAGACAAGGACTATACGACAAATATACAAAGATTTAACATATCAAAATTTTGTTGAACTAGACAGTTTCTCCATCATGTGAAGGCACCTCTTCGACATCCGGAAGGTTCCACAGGAAAACATTGTGTTTCACAGGCATAAGAACGTCTTTTTTAACAAGTTGATCTTTGGTTGAACACATCGATATTTTCCTCTGTAGAGTTCTGGACGTCTGTTTAAAACGATTTCTCTTTTTCCTTCGCTTCCACTGCCAGGGCTCAAAAATTTTTCGGAGCAACACAAACCGTCGATGTTCACTCTTCATAGGTAAAGGGTTAGGTGAGCGGGAGATAAATTCCACGGAACTCGTTTTCATGGCACCATTGGCTTTCTTACACAATACTATATCAGAACATTTTTCTCTTACAATACTCAATTTTAACTTAGTAATCTTAATTTTATTACATTTATAATCCTTAATTAGAGAACTCGAATCATTTCTAGTATTAAAGTTTTTAACATGTGATAAATCATAACTAGAGTTTTCTATCACATTTGAAACAGAAACATTTGGAAAAGAAACACCACAATCTGCACTCAAAGAGGATCCACTTTCACTCAATAAAACATCGCTCTTTGCGTGGCCTAGTTTCTCTATTTCAGAATATACACTGGGATGTATAATAAATTCTTCGGTCAAGGTCGGTGATATTGCCGTTCTCACACTTAAGCTAGAGAGTGTTGATTAAGAGAAATATTTATGGGTTTAACTTCTACCATACGCTGTTCGCCAAAACATGAACTTAATGTTATGATTTCTTCGGAAGGTGTTTGCACTCTAATTAGTGAGGAATTTAAAACTGGGATCTGGCAACCTGAATCAATCAATGCTGTTACGGGCTGATTTTCCACAAAAATGTTTACGTATTGAAGATTTGCGCATTCATCGCTATTTTGTTTTTCGCTCTCGATTTTCAAAGTATTCACGTTTATTTTATTATGGATGTGATCATTAGATTCTTTAGGTTTAAAACGCTTCTCACAGTCTCTTGCGCAATGAGATGAATCACCGCATATAAAGCAATTTTTTTTTTCTCTTTCAAGATATTGGGGATAGTTCTCTTTAATCTTTGTTTTGAAGTTTTGTGATTTATTTTTAAAGGGGTCTTGGGTATATCCATAAGAGTAATAGGAATTTCTTTATGAGATCCGCTTCTAGATGAAATATAAATATCACACTCTTTAGCTAAATCAATAGGCCTAAACCAATCTTCTGCTTCTCGAATGCCAATATGAGTTGCAGTTTCCTTATTTAAAGTTTCATATAATTTATCAGAAATTATAAGATCACATAGAGATTCAAAGGAATTCACTTTTCTTAACGAACAATAATATTGGAAGTTTGCCGTCAATCTTGCAGCAAATTGGATGTATGTCTCGCCTGATGATTTTACAGCATTTTTAAATGAGTTTAAACACTCGCGAGGGGTTAATTGGAATTCTCTGAGTACTATAGATTTTAGTTTTTCATAGTCATTTAATTCCTCTTCTTTAATATACAGTAAGACGTTATGAGCTCTTTCGCCCAGAAGATTTATTAAAATTTCAGATTTATATTCGTCATTTATTTTCTTGGTTAAAAATGCGCGTTCTAATGATTGGAAGAACAGATTAAAATTTTCAGATCTGGTTGGAACAGGAAGAGATAAAGTTTTTATACTTTTTATCATATTTTCTATGTTAGTTTCGAACTGTTTTTCTTCGACTTTAGCTGCAGGATTTAAACTTAATGCTTTATTTTTAGCTAATTGAAGTTCGATTTCTTTTTCTAATTTTGCCAACTGAAGTTTCGCGAGCTCAATTTTTTGTTCTGAAGTTACCTCTCTTTTCGTTTTGCGATACTCTCTCATCTATACAGTTTTGAATTAAAGTTTTAACGAAATCTGGATCACTTTCAAATGTACTACTGTTCTCAATTTTAGTCTTTAGTTTAACTATAGTGTCAGTACTTTCCACAGTACCGTCTAGCTCCTCAACAACTCTTATGAGATCCTCTTTAAGAGCGTTTTTATACATTTTATAAAAATTTAGAAAGATCCTACCTTTTTTTTTCTGGCTCCCTTGTTGCTCGCACGTACGATGTATCCAATAAAAACGTTGATTCCACTGATTTCACCTCTTCGCAGGTTATATCGTTAGATGAAAAATAGTTCTTGAAATTGTTCAAATCGACACCTCTTCGCAGGTGTTTGTGAGTGGTTCCAACCTCTACACAGGCGGAATTTTCGTCGATGGGTTTTCCAACCTCTACACAGGCGGAATATTTGTCGATGGTTCGTTGAAAAATACACCTCTACACAGGCTATTTTGTTATTTGTTCCGACCTCTACACAGGCGGAATATTTGTCGATGGTTCGTTGAAAAATACACCTCTACACAGGTTATTTTGTTATTTGTTCCGACCTCTACACAGGCGGAATGAAGTTGAAAAATTCAACCTCTACACAGGTTGAACGAAGTTTCCGAAAAATGGCGGAGCGTCTCCTTCACGGACGCTGTTGTTCATTGTCCAGACTTTGGTTCAAAATCGAAATTTTATCGATCCCGGCCGAGCCCCCATAATTTGTGGGAGACAACAAGGGGTCCAATACGTTTCTCTTTCTTATGGTTTATTTAACATTAAACAAAAATTAATTAAAAAGGTAGATAAGTTTTTACAGATAAGTTTGACGATGATATTCAGAAGGTAACGCCTGCTCGCGCACCTCTCGCGTTCTCCTTTCTCTCTCTAAGTTTTTTCTCAAGAGTCTCTGTTTTTACAGTTTCAGTTCTGCTTTTACTTTGATGCGCCTGCGCGCGAAGACTGTGTTTTGCTTTTGGCTGCATGCCACATATATATGTTATAGTTCCAATCATTCCGATCTAAAGATTCAACTATCTTGATTCAAACATGTGGAAAAAGTTTACAACAAAGCAAATATTAATAAAAAAAAGCACATTTACTGTGCCTTCTACATAAATACTTCATTCACAGATCTTACAGCTTCAAACACAAGAGCCGTAAAAATACTTTTAAAAATTTTGGGGTTTTTTTCTAAATTTCCTATAACATTCATATTAAATAAATCTAATATATATTATAAATGCGAAAGTTTGTGAGGATGTTTGGGGGTCTTTCACACAAAAACAACTGAATGGATTTTAATGAAACTTTACAGTAATATAGCTTATACATCAGAATAACAAATAGGCTATAATTTATAGCATAGGCTGTAATTTATAAAGAAATTGTATGAAGTGTCCAAAATAAAACGATATTTGTTAAGTAACTAGGAAAAAATTCTGCCATCTGCAAGCAATTCTGGCATGCGCTGCAAAAAAGCCCATCACAGCATATATCTATCTTTTGTTTGTGAAAAACCCCTTTTTGTTTTGGCCACGCAAGACGCTCGCTTCTAATTAAATCCTGTGATCAGCATAATGCCTATTTCTTTCATTTCAGAATAAAACTTAAGTTTTGAAGGGAGAGGTTGTTATAAATCTCTCTTTATTTTAATGTTTCTTTTTTATGATTTTATTATGCACATTAGGTAGTAAGAAATTGATCTTTTTTCCAAATGCATGCTTTTATCAGTTCTGATACTTAAAGTAAATAAATTTTCTCTTTCACACTGCATCATTTGGACAAATTTTCAAAATTTGTTTGTGTTAGTAGTTAATTATAACGCTATAATTTTAACTGAATAGGCAGATATTGCGAAAATTTAACTAAGGTGTTTTTTTTTTTTTTTTTTTTTTTTTTTTTTTTTTTGTTTGTTCAGCTGAGATATGCAAAAAGCTTTTTTTGTTTAATTTGAAATTCACGTAAAATTAACTCATTAAAAACTTCTTTATCCTTGAATCTGTGTTGTTTAATTTTTCAGTTCACCGTGCGAAGAACGGGTATACCAGCTAGTAGTAGTTATATACGAGTATATTGGATCTAAATATTAATAAGGGTTGATACTGACTTTGCAATAATTCTTAATAACTTTCAATGAATGCATCAACTTAAAAAATCTCGATGGGCTAAATTCATGTGACGTCATAGTCACATGATACATACTAACACATGTTCCTAGCAAAACAGTTCATGCACTTTGCTACTGACAACTTTTGCTTTTTGCAGAAACTTTATTTAAAAGGTAGATATTGTGTAGCCGTAGTCAATTGTGTAGCTCTAATGTGTGACCAGGAACATTGCCATCGCCGTATCAATGATACGGGGGAACCCATTATGAGTAAGCAAAAAATTGTAAAATGTTACCAATGGTTTCAGTAACAGAGCTCCTCAAAGAATTTTGATACAGGACCCACTCAGGACTAGCTACGCCAGAGTGTGTGTCGTGAATAATTTTTAAAAAATTCAAATTAGAAATTATTTGCATTTAAACATTTGAAATAATGCAAACGTACACAAATCAATTGAGGAAACGTACTAAGGATCTTCGAAATCGAGGAATCCTATCCAGACTTTAAAAAATAAATACTAGTAAAGATCGTGACAGAAGTTTAAAATATCGAATTACGATGAAGGGGAGGCCCCCTAAAAATAAAACAAAAAAATCGTCTTATTATTATTATCTGATACGTTGTAACCTCACGACCTCTTGGAGGGCTAAGACTCCGCTTTCGTACCACTACTGTTGTCTGATGCTTGGCTGCATGCGTTATGACCGCAGGGCAATTTGCGATGGTCGAATTGGAAATCAAGAGGAAAAAGGAAGGGGAGGGGGATGAAATGAGAAAACGTTCGAAAGCATTCTATTCCCCACCCTCCCTTACTGGTTCGGTGGGTTGGCAAAATACCGCTACCTGCTAACATTCTTTTCTATGGCTATGGCACACTGCATATCGCTATAGCTGGACAGCCAGTGGTACTATAGGAGCATTTCCTTATAACACACAGCAGGGATGGATCATCAACAGAATTGTTTTCCGTTGCGAAATCGTGGCCGGAAAATGTTCCACGCCATCAAGACGCCAACACACCTCGAGAAAAAGAACTTAGAGAAAAAAAAAACTAAGCCCTTATGATGCGTTTCACTCAGGAAGAGCAAGCATTAATTTTTTGCAGGCTGCGAGAAAACTGTAGTTTCAAAAGTCTTCATGTTTAATCTATTTACTCTAAAATCATCGACTCACATCGAGCAACATTTTAAAATATTTTGACTTCCAGACGAAAAAAGATGAATATAATTAACAGGAAAAAATGTTTTCCTTTATCAAATATTTTTCTGAATCAAATGTTTTACTATCATTATCAATCACTTGTGCATTTTGGGAAAGAACCGCAATGAAATCGTAACATATCCAAAAGAAAATGCAAACGAAATCTGTAGTTAATAATAAATAGATACATAATTGCTTTCAATAAGGCGATTCCATTTTGATAAAAAAAATAGGCACTTTTGGCTATATTTTGTATTATATTTTTCAAAAGGATAAAAAAATGTGATAATGGACAACAAAATATCACCAGGGATGTAACGGTTAATGAAATGTGAATGAGAGTAAGTATGGGGTTAAATGGTGCAAAGACCGATTTCGATGCTATATGAGAAGTTTCTCAATCATCACGAATTGTATCTTAAAAAATTTAAGAAAAGTGCAAGACTATATTCTCTTCATTACTAAAGAGGAAGAGAAATCGAGTTCCTGGATAAAAAGATAAGCCAACCAGTGAAAGGTTTCAGAGATAAATTTTTTGCACATTTTTTTTTTTTTTGTTGTTGTTGTTGAACTATTTTAAAGTAATCAAAAGAACAACTCTACCAAACGATATGAAAAAATCAATATTATTAAAAAATGAAGAAAAACAAAAAAAAAAGACATTCGGATAAACTCTATAATCAACGCTCCAAAAAAAAAAAAATTCAAATTCCAAAAGAATAATTATTTCACAACAAACGGAAGAAATAATTCTTTGACATAAGATATCCATCCAAGGGCGGAAGTTTTTTCCGAAACAGCGTAACTCTTTTATAACTCGATATTCTACCTTTAACATACTAACAATAACAGTTCCTGGTTTCTACCTGAGCAACGACTAAACGAAACGAGGTAAGTCAATGTCAAAGAGTAGACAAGGACTTTAGGTCGGGAGGGTAAAAGGTAGATCAGGAGGGGAAGGTAAAGAGTGCCGTTTGATTGCAGCTTGATCTAGCCGAAATACCACAAGCCTAGTCCCTACTCTTTTTACTATTCATGCGGTTTAAGATTCAAAGGAACAAAGCGATTTAAATAACAAAAAAATATAAAAATTTAGTAAACCGGTTTTGCCGGCGATCCAGACACGAAAGGCAATTATTTACAATAAAACATGAGAGAGGAAATGGAGTTATGAGTAGCGGTAAATAAAAGGGCAATCTATAGTAAGTCTAAAAAATCCTTTCATACGCTTGGATTTGTAAAAACTACACAGGTTAATACATACTATTGTCAGTATTTAATGACTCACGACTTCAAAATAATAAATGTTATGGGTCGAAATATTAATTGTTTAATTATACTCCGATTAATAACTGATTTTTAATATTAGAATATTGTTGCCTAATTCAATACAGTATATATTACAGTGATAATTATATTTATGCAATATACTTATCCTATGTAAACGATTTTATTCAAAAAAAATAATATAAACAGCTTTAGAACATTAATATTTCACACACATTAGAAATCAAACATTTTTATAAATTTTAAAGAATTAATTGAAGCAAATTGTGTGCTTTCACTTCATATGCCAAGAATTTGCACATTCTGGATCATTTAAAAATTTTAATTCTTTTAAAGATTAATTCCCAATATGTGTTCACTGTTAATAAATTAAGCAGTGTAAATAATCGAAGTAAGAAAAGGATATAAAATTACCATTCTACAAAGAGTCACATTTCCATTCAAAAAAATATTTTAAAAAAATATTCCATGCATGGTTTCATAAAAGATTATCGTGTAAGATTTCACATCATGGGCAGAAAATACACATAAAAACTTGACACAATAAAATTATAATTAAAAATTTTTTTTAAAAAAAATTCCAAAATTTTATAAAAAAAAACTTTTTTAAAAATACATTGAAAAACTCTTCAAAAAATGCAAAGAAAAAAACTCGCTTAACGCTAACCTGGCAAAGCTTTTCCAGCCCAAAAGGCTACAGTTTCATATATTGAATTATTTTTTTCAATGCTGGTAGGTAACATTGATAATTCCTCTGAAAAATTATTAAAAATGTTGCATGAATAAATAAAAAATGACAAAAAGTCTGTGAACAGGATTTAAACAGGGCTCTGATATGAGGAGGACATTTTTCATAACTAAACAAAATTAAAATCATTAAAAGAATGCAACTTTTAAAATTCTATCAAAAATATAAACTTAAAATTGCATTAAAAAATAATAACATTTAAATTAACTATACCTGGCAATTCAACATCATCATTTCTATTCAGAAGTTCATATAGTAAATTTTTTTCATCGAAATCAATTTCAAAGGGATTTAAAAAAAAATTTTCTGAAAAAAAGTAATGATAAATGCTGTTTGAAAGCAGAAAAGTAAGGATAAAAATTGACATTAACTGAGATTCAAAACATTCATATTTTTCTTTCAAACATCATGTGTGCGTCAAAACATACATCACAAGTCCAGTTTTTCAAATAACGCAAAATTTCAGACACATGATCCAAGTCTTTAAATCAATCGAGTTACGCTTAACTCATTATTTTTCCTGCAACTAACAATATTTCCTAGAAATTATGTTTGACCGCAGGACTGAATAATCTACAAGGCAGACCAGAATAAAGTTTAATATAACCCCTACATAAAAAGAAACTTTCATCCCATATCTTCTTTTCCAAACTGATCTTCGAAACAAAGCATGGAATGTCTAATAACCAGAATTTACCAAGATTTCATTTTGCAGTTTCCTCAGACATAAACTAATATGATCCCTGCATATATTCAACCATAATGATTAATAACTAAATTTTCAGTAAATTTGTCATATTACCCATTTTAAACCAATAACTATGATAAAACACATATTGGATTTTAACATTTATGATCAATAGACAAATATTCTAACTCATATTTTTCAAAATAAGTAGTTAAAAAACATGAGAATACTCAAGTATTAAATACTTGTTATATTAATAAGTAGAATTTTATTTATTATATCGAATTATTTAAATACCACTACTAATAAAATAAATTTTAAAATTCAGTTATACAAAAATATGTTTGGATTTAAAATATTTTTAAAAAAAGTATATTATCAACACCAAATTTCATTCATCTTGCATGGAAAATTTGGTAACGTATTAGTGTCACCGTAGCCTAATTGGTGCCTCATGATTTATGCCATTTTCCACCAAAATCTGACTGATTAGGTTTTTACTCATAACACATGTCAGAATCTTTGTGCACGTGAGGCCAATTTTGCTGCAGTGACGCTAATATGCAAGTACAGAAAATTTCTTAAAAAACTTAACCGAAATATGAAAATAAATTTATATATAAAAATATATATTTAATAGTTTTTAATCACACATTTAATACAAAGGATTATTTTAAATAAATTTTAGGAATCGAATTAAATTTTTACAATTTTAAATATTTTACTTTCATAATTTATGCTTACATGTATACTTAAATTTTAATTATGAACTAAAATACACAAAACAATTTAGAATGTAACAATTTGTAGCTAGAATTTCTCCTAATGAAATTAATATTTTTAATCCATTTAAGAATTCTTTAATTTATTGATTTTATACAAGTAATTATGCTATTTTGTATTACGTACATCTAGTTAGGTAACAGTTCATTATTAACACATTATAAATCAAAAGGTTTATCCACATAAAAATTTTGTATTGAACTTGAAAATGATGTACTACACTTCAATTGAATGGCTAGTAAAATTCTGTAAACCTCAATAATTCACCTTATGATAGATAGCAATAAACATTATTAGCATATCTCAATTTATATACTTTAAAGTATAGCACCACTTATCATTTATAATTAACTGAGAGAAAAAACTTCCTGATATCCTAGTGTACAAAATTATTTATATTTCATAAATTTTAACAGCTAACCAAAAAGATTGATGAGTCGCATATTTCATTCCTACACATTAGTTATACGAATCACAATTAAGTTTTTTTTAACTATCATACTTTTTAAAAAATCATAAAAACGTTTTTAAGCTTATAAAAAAAATGTATGAAGCTTACAAAAAAATATAAATGAAAATAAATTTATATAAAACTTAAAAACACACAATAAAATCCTGAAGTGTCGAGTATAAAATATTCTTTGGTGCTTACGTATTATCGCAACAATTGCCAATGTTCAAAATAAATCACCAAGTTGCCAACTCCAATTACGCATGTGTCGTATGCGTAGAATTGGCAATCATGTGCTCCGTTTCACATGTAACCAATAGATTGTGATAATATGTAAGTACTTATTCTTTTAAAAAACTGGTCAACTTTACTATAAATGCGAATTCTCTTTTCTTTCCATAAATATTTTAAAATTTCAAAAGTCTAACGATCACATGTATACATTTGATGAAAATAGCTGAATCAATGTTTAAACATGCATTTCATTTGAAGACTTAAAAATGGATACAATTTTAAAATTTTTTTGTTTCTTTCTAGAAATAAAAATTATCAATCTAATTAAAAGAGCATTACACTTATAAAATGTTAAAAATAAAATAATTATATTTAACCCAGCATGCAATTATAATTACAAATATATATATATAACATTGTAACCAAATCAAATAACTAACATTCAACATTCCAAATCAATATTTTATACACTAAACTAAGATGGAATACTCTAAGTAGAGACAGGTATGTTATTAGCAAAAATATTAACTTTTAAGAATAGCAATAAGAATGTTAAGTTATTACCAATTTATTTCTAAATTTTATATACATATTTATTGATAAATACAATTACATCTTAATACATTTACTTCAAACTTAAAATTTTGAAGGATTATCAATATTCAACACAAAATATATTACTTTTTAATTAAATAATCTGATCTCAAGAACTAAGTTTGAAATTTAGTGTAACAGAAGTATCAATTGCTATATTTAAGCTGAATAAGGAAATTTTTTCAAAATATTATGAGCAAGTATGTTTTATATATCATTTTTATTCTCATATACTAAATAATAGCGCAGTTCTCTCAATATAATTTAAACATAATAGTAAGAAAAGACTTGGAAATTGTCTCATGATATAATAAAATTAATTTAATATCAATTTAGACTTTACAGAATCAAATATGTATAATTTTATTAAGCTCAAAATAAAAATATTAAAGTAATAATTATATTAAAGTAAATTCAAATATACATCTGTAAAAAACAATATTTCCAACTGTTCTATAATTGCCAAATGCTATTTAAATCAGTCAATGGGCTTTAAATCTGAAAATTTATATAACATATAACTCAATGCCAATACTTATCAACATAACTCAATTTCAATTAATAATGTTTATAAAAAGAACCATGAAAAAAAGGTTGAAATTTAACTGAAACAATTAACTTTTTTCTTGATTTTTAACTATTAATGATACATTTATTTCCAAAATACATAAGAAATGCCTTGACTTAGATATAAAAAATTTTCATTTCAAGAATATAAAATTTACATAAAAAAACACAAGTTATTGAATTAAAATGTTTAATTTTTACAAAAAAAAAAGCTCAACATTTAACAGTTTACTGCAGTGAAATATAAATTGAAATAAATGTTATTATTTAATAATTGAAATAATATATTAATAATAATTGTTCTAGTGATTCAGACATTTCAAAAATGAGTTAAGATTATTTTTCTTTAAATAGAGAATTATTTCAATGAAGAAAAAAGGTAATATATATATTTTTTTATTTTGAAAATGAAGTTTTATTACTATGTCAGTTTACTCGAATACAAAATCAGAAATTTTTGAATACATCAGAGATTACCATTACACTAAAACTCAACCATCAAGATAAGTAAAAAAAAAAAAGTATTATTTACTAGAATTCATTGTATATCTAAATAAAAATAGACAATTTGTTCATTTACACATGTGCCGGTGCAGCACGTTTCAAAATCCCGCCATGCACAAATAGGGAAAATCGTCTGATGACGCAATATGTTTAAAACACAAACATGACAAACAAATAATATTAAAAGTGCTCTACTGACCTGTAATTTCAACTGGATCATCCTGACTTTGTTGAGGAGCTACCGTTGTCACGGTGGAATCACTACTCATATCGGTAGTAGCGTTGGGCCCATCCACCAACATAACTTCCACGCCAGACCGTAACGGTGGCGTCCCGGCTACACAAACGATCACCCTAGATTTCTCCAATACGACTAGTGTCTTAAGTCACGGTAATACGAAGCGTAAACATCCGAAAACAATACACGCCCGATGATCCCGGCAACCTTGTTCGAACTTCACCAAAAGTTTAAGCAGTTTAGGTCGAGCCGCTAGATCAAGGACAAGGCTTAATATTATGCTCTTCCTTCCGAATATCGCTCTGCAACAACTTCACTTTCGATAGGACTCTAGTGAGCAAGCGCGGAAAACTGGGTTAAAAGCGAGTCGCTTACATCAAACGAAATTAGGTCACTAGTGTTAGAGTGAAAGCTAGGTATACACAGGCTTCAAACCATACGTGGTATAAAGATGACATTATGTAATAATTATAAGCAACAACGAAGATTCATCCAGTGATGATTTTCGCCGATGACTGAAGGTAAATGAAAGTGGGGAATTGTAAAGGAGGAGCGATCGGCGTTGATGTAAGCGACACAATAAACATAGTCACGTGGTCTGGAATCGCGCGTTCCATCACTTGTAAAGGGGAGGAGCGTTAGTTTTGTGTGTGTGTGTGGTGTGTTTAATATTTTTTGGTAGGGAAGCGGATATAGATATTTTTTTCTCTCTCCCCAATTTCCGGATTTTACTTTCGGGGATGGTATAAAATGCTTTGCGCTTGAAATTAATCGTTTTTTTCTTTTGTTTAATAACATCATAGAAAAAAAAAAGTCAATAAACTTGGTTTATTATTTTTTTTAATTAAAATTAAATTTTATTGAACACCTATGTATAACCATTCATATAAAAGTTAAAATGGGGATTATGTGTCCACTAAACACCCGGTTAATCCAAATGCGAAGGAGAAAGTAGGTGGTATAGATGTATAACTATCAGGAGAAAAATTATCTTCGTCAAGAGATAGCTTTCAGTCGATAATTATTTAATAAAAAACTATTTAGAGTGATTATGTTCTTTTTTTCGTTTGTTATCAAAAAATGTTGAAAGTAAAAATGGTATTCTTACAAAAAAAATTTTAAATAAGTATATATTTGACATTGTGTTTCTTCAAAAAAAAAACTCAAAATGAATTGACTTAGTTTAATTTATGAATGATGTTCTACAGCCAATCTAAGACATTGTCTAGCACAACCATTTAATTTTGAATCATACGGTCACTTGACTTATAATATTTTTAAAGCTCTCGTTTTCGAATCATTTATGAATTATATTTTCTGAAATAGTGATTTTTTTCTCGAATTTCGACTATTGTATTTATTTGAGTGCGACAAACTGCATCAGAAAGAGCATGTGGAACTACATTTTTCTTCCACAGATTTTTGAAAAATATTTGCTTATTTTGAAGATTGACTTCTTTATTTTTAAAACGCTTAAAAATATTTAAATACAATTTTTCAAAAATCTTATACATTTTAATTTTGCAGAAATATTCATTATTTGTTGTTCTTTTGGATGCACTTTACTAAGAATATCAGAATTCTAAAAGATTAACATTGTTCGTGAATTTATAATGGCTGTGAGATTGGAAGATTTAATTCAAAGTGTCTCACTGGTTATTGGACCGTGGTCCAAAAGTACGAGGTTCGCACCAATAATCTTCATGTGAACCTTCATTCCTTCTTCAGAATGCAACGTAATTAAACAATCAATCCATTTTTCGAACATTTACAAACTAAAGTTAACAGTCAAATTATTGCTTGAATACGCAAGACATTTTATACATTAACAAAAATCATGACTAGCACACCTGGAGGACTTGCTTAGGGTAAAATCAGCTCGATTTATCCAACGTCACGATCCCCGTGAATGACACTTACCACGTGTCTTAGTTGAAAACAGTTTTTCTTTTCTTTTCTTTCTCCCCCTCCCCCTCGCTAGTTTCCCGCCATTCTCAGTGAGCTAGTCTTAAGAAAGACAATTTTGTGATAAAAACCAATTATATTCATTGCAGCAAATTCTAATTTTCCTTACAAAAAAATGTTATAAGCCCCGATTATACATATAAAATTGATAAATAATAAATTTTCATAAAATCATTCAAAATTATAAAAAGTGATGCAACTCGGTAAAAACATTTTTACATCAACTGTGATCCGTATATATTACGGTGTTAATTTTCTATCAAAATATTTAACATTAAAACTTAGTCACAGAATCGAAATTCAGATTTATGTAGTTTATTTGGAGATACATTTAAAATATATATCGATTTAAAGATATCTACATATGTAAAAAGGAAAAAGTACAAATTTAGAAGAATTTTATAATATGTTGGCAAATAAATGTAAAATTATATATGGAATTTGTATATTCACATTCCTATTTCGGCATTTAGAGAATAACCACTATATTATCCTATATATTGCTGTCTTTATTTTTAAAACATTAAAGTCAACTCACAACAAAGTTCAACATGTAAGCTATTCTTCCAAAAATATTAAATAGTAACCTTTTAGTCATTCACAATGTAACCTTTTAATCAATTTATTACTTTAATTATATCAAAAATATTTTCATTTTGCTTTTAAAACATCAGACTCAATTTATGATAATGATCTCTTTATGCAACAAAAATATTTTTAAAACACTTAATAATAAGAGTTTAACCAAGGAATTATAACATTTGAATAATCTTTAGTGAAACAGAGCATAATGTAAAATTACTCTCACAAATCATTGCTATGTCAAAAAATTGCATTTCTGTATCAACCAATACGATTCAGCATCAAGAAGTCGGAATATCATTTTCAGTGACTCAAAAAAACTTTCACTTTTTGCATCTCTTTGTACTCAAAAATAATAATAAATGAGAAACATATATAATCACTAATAATATATGCTAACAACGCCGACCACGAGTTCCCTACAATTACTACTCAGATACCGCGATGTTGGAATTTTATACACTAACACATTTGAACGTGTTTGTATTGTTATTTGTGTCACACGAGACTCATTTGGCGCCATTTTGTGAATGGAGCTCCTTGAATAAAGGAATTATTTTTATGTAACATAAACATTAATTTCTCAAACATTTTTTAATTATTATGTATTAAAATCGATGGATTGTCTGTCGAAAAACATGCATTACTAAAATAAATAAAGAGTTAAGAGTGCTGTAGAAAAAAGTAATATGTTCGCTGCAATGTTCCTTTTGTATAATGCCATTAAAAATGAGATCCCAATTTTATAAATTCCAAAACCGTACCCTAGTCTAACTTTATACATCTGCGCAAGGAGGTGTTGAGACATCGTATATCTTATATTATAAGATTCTTTTATCCTTTTGTTCGTATGATGTCAGGCTTTCCTTTTAAAAGCAGCTATTATTATTCCTACTATTAGCACATACCTCTATATATTTATTTATCTTAGTAAAATTTTCAATCGTTAATAAAATACATTTTAAAGCGCTCAATTGAGTTGAAATTTTATATACATGATTATTTTGGATGATAATATAGTAATTTAATCATAATTAATAAAAATTAATTGATTAAAACTCATTATTCAAAGAATTACAAATTCAGCCACGTTGGCATCATTTTTGGCGACTTAGCGATCGTTTTGGCAACTTGCGTCAAAACTTGAAAAGATTTTTCTTTCTCACGTTTTAAAGCATTCATGTATATTAATTGTATATTAATTCATGTATATTAATATGTATATTTATTGTAACTATTTAATAAAAAGTGGCTAAAATAAAATGCTTCTTTGTTAATTTAAGTAGGAATTGACTTTAAAATTTTTTTTTTTTTTTTTTTGTGTTACTCTTGTTTTTTTATTATATGTGAATTACACGTTTTGAGTATTTATTAATAATGAACAAATTTCTGTATGTTTTTCGATTATTTTACTACCAAACTCCCATTTGTACCATACTTTTGTAGGATTAACTATAATTAATGTAGTGAACGTACTACAATTGGCTTCTACAGTGGCGTAACTGAGAATATTAGGGCTTCCCTGCAAAGTCGTTTTGGGCCCCAAGCCCTAATACGTACTTGGCGTCAGTAAGGCCTTGGGCTCTCTGGAATCCCTGCCCCCCTCCACACACACACAATGAGGGTGTACTTTACGCTATTGGACTTCTATTAGATTGGAAATACTATTTTGTCTGCCTCTCTGTTTTTATCAACATTTTATTGTTTTTATAAGTTCACTGCTTTCTCTTAAAGTAAATAGCCCCAGTTATATATGTATACTGGCCGTTATGATGCTGTATGAATATATACTGTTTATATACATATATACGAGGGTTGGGGCAAAAGTCATGACAACTATTTTTTTCTTGAAGATACCAGTTCGGTTGGAAAATGTGACATATACAGACAAAAGGACAAGGTATAAACTACATGTGTGGACAATGAATAGCACTGAAATATCGTAACACACTAATTTATTACGGTAGTATAAAGGGCAGTATTGCCTTCACAGTGTAAAAAAATGACAGCACAATTCACATAAAGTTGACATGATATATCTGGGCCTGAAGACATTCAATGTACTCACCTGCTACTGTCACCACACGCTGCCAACAATGTGGGAGGCGCTGAATACCATCAGCCTCAGCATTTGCCGGACCATCTGTGATTCGGGTCACCTATTGGCGCACAGCATTAACAATGTCTTCTCGTGTTGCAAACCGCCTACCACGTATTGATTTCTTAATGTTGGGAATGAGCTCAAAGTTACAGGGCTAAATGTCGGGAGAGTACGGTGGGTGCTTCAATTCTTCCCATTCCCAACGTCGGAGTAGCTGCCGTACACACTCTACTTTATGTGGTCTTGCATTGTCATGCAGGATTATTGCACTGTCCACAATATCCTGACGTTTATCCCAAACGCCACGCTGTACCTGTCGCACCAGGAAGTCCCTGTGTGCGGTCACTGTTCTACCATGAAGAACAAAGTGGAAAACAAGGACATCCCTGACGTCATACATGACGATGACCATCAATTTGACTGGGGAAGGATTCTGACGGAACTTCTGCCTTCTTGTTGATCGAGCATGTTACCAGTTTTGGTTCGTATGCCCTGGCCCAAAATTCATCGATGGCGATTATTCGCGACAAGAATTGATAGCCATCGTGCAAAGTCGTCGGAGCATATTGCAAAGCGCAACCACCTTTGAACTTCCATCTGTGCATGCGGTACCCACCACGCTGCGATTTTGCGTAGATGTAGCTCATTAAGCAATATTCTGTGGACAGTGCGTTTCTCGATATTCCCCCTTGCCCTCTCTAACTCCAGTAGCGTCCATTGTCTGTCCTCATCCATAAGCTGCTTGATGACGGAGCGTGCCAAGTCGGTCCGCACACTGACCAGTCGTCCCGGTCGTTGCTCATCACTGGTTGACACACGTCGTTGCTAAAACTTTCCTACCACCATGCTGCTGTACGGTATGGTAGGGCATTATTCTCAACGGCTTCCACTAATTCACTGTGACATTCCATCAAATTTCTGCCTCGCATAACGACTATTTTGATGTAAGCGCGTTGCTCAACACGGGTTACTTCCATCTCCCACGCCACTCAATAAATGACTGATTTCACCGCCCTCTCTGCCCTACTATCAGTTATCACAGAGCCATCTGTTGTTCTACATACACACTATACCTGCAGAACTTCCACACGACACATATGCGTTTGTGATCCATTCACATATCTGCAAGAAAAAAAATAGTTGCCATGATTTATGCCCCAACCCTCGTACATAAATAATTAATATCTAAATCCTAGCAGCAAGCATTCATTTGTACTGAAAAACATTCTTATGACCCTCACCTCTTGATTTAAAAATGACAAGACATGAATTTTTAAAATCGTAGAATTATATTTTACGTTCTCGTAACCCGCTCGACCAAAGTAAATTTTCGCAAAACACATTTTTAGTAGTGGATCTCTGCTCAACAAAATAAGCATGTGGTCAAATTTCAAGTCTTTTAGTTCAAAAAAGGAAATTTATTTTCAATATTCCTTGTTAACCTCCTTGAAAGCCCACAAACCTTCTCTCAGCGGATTTCAACTCAACAAAAGAAATATGCGTACCAAATTTCATTAATATAGGTCTAGTAGTTCGATCTAGAAGTATTTTTTTTATCTATATGCCTCAGTAACTCCCTGGACCCCGACACCCATAGAAGTCGATTTCAGTAAAATTCGTTATTAGCAAATCGCGGAGAGCGACCATTCAGCTCTCTCCCATGTACCTAAAAACTCCAGATAAAGTGGAACTTTTCCGAACAATTGGCCCAGCATGAAAACGAAAACTGTTGTTCAACATCTAACTTCAGATATGTGATTGAGGGCCGCAAGCGGCCCATATGCCCAGTAGCAGCACCGTAGGATCTCTGTTCATAAAAGAAACATGCTTATCAAATTTCAAGAATGTGGGTCTAACAATTCAACACAGAAATTTTTACAAAAAATGCCCCCTTAACCCCTTGCAACCCCTTGAGAATCTAGTTCTTAGCGAATAGTTACTAAAAGAAGCATGCTTACCAAATTGCAAGTATGTTCGTCTAATAGTTCAAAAATGGGAGTTATTATCTATAATGCCCCCTTAACCTCTAGCAACACCATATGGAAGCCAGTTTTCGATTTAAAAAAATGGATCAATTCTCAACAACAGAAACATGCTTACCAAATTCAAGTCTGTAGATCTAATAGTTCCCGAGATCTTGCGATGAGTGAGTCGCTTTTCTCCTTTATATTTTTTAGATAGATATTTTAATGTAATTAAATGTGTATATTTAGCAACATACACCATATTTTCATAACTGGCAGAAAAAAAATATTTCTATATTGAAGTGTTATTATTGTACCTATTCCTGCAGATATTAGTAATTATATATAATGGAGGGGGGCTATGTGGAAAAAGGTAAGGATAATTAAAAGAAAATAAATGAGGGAAAAAATTGAGAAACGATGGTACAAAAACGATTGAAACACGTGGATGCAAATGTAAGCAATATATATTCTTAAAGCAATATTTCATCAGCAATAAATGCATATTTTATTAAAAAAAGAATTATTCAAGTACTAGCTGCATGGCCCGGCGTTGCATGGGCTTTCTCTTTCCCTCATGACGCCAGCAATTGTGTGTGTGTGTTTGTACACGCGCAATGTGAGTGATTTCTAAAATTATTTCATTAAATTTCCCTTTTTCGAAATTTGTTTCACATATTTTCTATTTAAGACAGGTTTCTTTTCCCTTTTTCCAGCCCAGCATAACACGGGTTTTTTTTAGTGTAAAATTATTGATCCCTCTTCCCCTCACCCTCACAGATAAGATATAGCTTCAAATTTCGATGTGTGACTTATAAAAAAAATATTGCGTTAGTTAAAAAATTATTAATGTGAAGCAATAAAAATAAAAACGATTCTGATGCTAAGAGTAAAACAAAACTTTCATCATTTTTTTAATAATAGTTAGTTTCTAAGAACTAAAATAATAAAATAAATTTCAGATTTCCATGAATCAATATTATGAAAAAAAAATAGGGTTTACACTGAGGAACATAATAAATTAAAAGCGAGCGCGCACTGAGGCATGGCGTAGACAAAACAAATGGAAAGCTTTGCTTCATACAAAAAAGATAGATGTATGCTGTCACGGGCTTTTTTGCAGATGGCAGGATTTTTTCCAACTTTCTTGACAGTTATCGTTATATTTTGGAAACTTCACACAATATTTATAAATTATAGTCTATGTGTTATTCTGATGTATAATCTACATCAGTGTTTCCCAAAGTGGTCTATATAGACCCCCAGGGGTCTACGACGACCTCCAAGGGGTCCACGCCAGCGAAAAAATAATTTGGGGGTCCACGAGGTGTAAATGGGGGTCTACGATAGTGGATCTCATTAAACCAGTTTGTGATTTTAATTTTAAAAGGAAATTTAATCAGATGGAAAACAGACTTACCTATTTAATAGATTTATTTACTAAATTAAATGAGGTTAATTCGCAGTTTCAAGGTGTCTGAGAGCAAAATTTTTTTAAAAAACAAGAACCACATTGCAGCCTTTCTTGTGTGTGCTAGAATTAAGCTAAAGAAGTATAATTTTGGACATCTCTTTCAAATATTCACAATTGTCACGGACAATCTTTCAGGAAAAAAAGAGTTTTAACCTACGTTCAACATTTAAATGTCCCTTTTTTGGATTTTGAAACTAGGTTCGAACATGTTTTGACTATCGTAATACCACAATAGGCAATGAATTCATATGGTCACTCTGAAAAAAAAGGAGTCAGATTACAAGAACTAGACACTAGTAATGGGCACTAACTAAGATATTAAAGTGAGGTTTAGAAACGGATGTCAGTGATTTTAGCTTTAAAAAGACACATTATGGAATATCTTGAGAAAGTTTTTAATTGTTTTCCCGATTGAGAAGGAATTTTTCATTGCGCTTGCCATTCTCCAAAACAAACAAAGAAAGAAGAAAAGACTGGACACTGTTAACCGAGGAGATATTTAGGGTTAAAGCTGACAAAGACTGATGCCAGATGTTGAAAATTTGTTATTGCATCCCTAGATTCCTCCCACTAAAAGCATTTGTTAGTTGCTCAGTTATTTTATTTAACAGTTATTTTATGCATTAATTAAATTTTAATTTAATTTATGCATAAAATAGCGTTTAAAATTATTAAGAAAACACATGTAAATGAATTAATTAAATTTTATTTTTATTAATTAACATGTGTTTTCTTAATTTTTTTCAACACTATACTTCATTCACTACAGTTAAAAAGTTTAATCTTTTTAAGGATGCAACTCTATACCTGCTGTCAAAAACCCATTCAAATTGATACATTCGCAAAAATTTAATATTAGGTAAGTAGGGGTCTACCCCAAACCGAAACACCTGTCAAGGGGTCTATGAAGCAAAAAAGTTTGGGAACCTCTGATCTATATTATTGTATAAATTCATTAAAATCCATTTACTTGTTTTTCCGTTAAAGACTACCAAACATACTTTCACATTTATATAATATACATTTTGATTTATATTTTTTATTTTTCATGAATTTTGTGTGTGTGTAAATGCTTCTTTTTTTTATCATGCCGTATGAACCAAGATATAAAAATCCAGACACACGAATCCCAACGTTTTTTGATTTAAAGAACTGGATAATTTCCTGGACGTTTTCTGCATTCCGGGTGTGGGTAATTGCTGGGGGTCGAGGTAGGGATGTCTTAAGACTTCTTGAGGCCCTGGGCCCCTTCAAAAATGTTGGCCCACCTGTGACCGTTAATGTTAGACAGTGCATAGCAAACGTTGTCAAATACTCGAACAAACAATAATCCTCAGCAAATAAATGTGCATGACTTACAATCGCACAAACCGGCTCGACCGACTGCCGCCTTTTGAATGAAAGAGTTATATGATGGTATATGGTGATAGGCCTAGTCTAGGGATGGTGAACCAGTGGCACGCGTGCCATAAATGGCACGCGAAACAATATTTTGGGCACACCAGCGATGAAAATGGTTTGCATTTTATTTCAAAATTGAAAAATTCACTATGAAATATTACGAGCAAACGCGAATGATCGTTTGCGGGTGGCGGGGTGCACACTCGTTTGTTATTGTCTCTTACTCATTGCCTTAGTTATGTCTTTGACTACAGTTGCTTATGATAAAAAATTGTCTAAGCATAGCATAGTCAATTTCGTCGACACAAAGTTTATTTGCGTTATATTTACGCTTTTTAACTGCTATTTAACATGACTAGTTTAGCAAAAGAACAAAAAGTGCAAAAGTGCAAGATAGTAAGTGTAACAGAATATTTTCAAACAATGAATCTAGAAATATGGCATGATTAGTAAAGGTGACAAAAGTGGTGTGTATTTTATGTTCTGGAACAGTGGTATGAAGAACATCGTCTGTAAAACGGCATTTTGAGACAAATTACAAATTCTCTTGTCAAAAAAGTGAACCACAACAAAAATAATTAATTGCTTAGAAACCATTTAGCAGATGACTCCAATTCAGCATGCATTCTACAAAAAGTAACATCTTACAATTCTAATATAAGTTATCTGTCTTTCACACAATCTGCAACAACAGAAGACATACTAATGTTACTTAATTTGAATTGACATGTTGTGACGGGCTCATGCGTCTTTTCATTAACATGTCCTTTGGGTTCTTTGGGGCCAGAATGAATAGCAACTATTTTCCAACCAAACCCAAGAAGCGAAGCGTGAAGGAAAGATGCAAATTAGGAAGCTTTTAAATATCAGGAGTTAGAGTAAGCTGGGTGGCAATTTGAGGAATGTTATGATAATCCGTGATTCAATCGTGAAGAGGTTTTGAAAGGGTTATGTGACAGTCAACAGAAATTGTACGTGATAGAGAGCCCTTAGGTCAAGGTGCATACCATTGTACTCTAGTAAATCCACAACTTCCAGTAGGATTAGATTGATCGATCGACATTAAGGTAGGAGTGACTATTTAATATTAGGATCTGTGACAGTATTGGAATTGAGTTTAGACGAGTTAGTTATTGATAGTGGTCAGAGTTACGTTATTTCGGTATTATATATATATTGTGTGTTTAGCCACCGTAGATTCTCTCACATATATTATTATTATCTAATCTGTTAAAAGTTTAAGTTAAAAATCTTAATAAAGTCATATTAAGATCTTGACAGCTACTAGTTCTTCCTTTATTCCTACACCTCTAGCTCACGCAAATAATCAAGGGGAAGGGCACCCGAGGGGGGCCCTTACAATGTATAACTTAAGACATTTACAACTATACAGTGCAAAGGTATTTTTTCGTAATAAATAAATAGTTTAGAGTAATTATATGTATAGGTGTTATTTTTTATTTTCCCCAATAATCACAAGTCAAAATTATTTGACAGCACGTCCATGCCTTCTTAAACACTTCTTTAGAAAAAATGGCACGTTGATCCATATAGGTTCACCACCCCTGGCGTAGGCCAATTCATGGACGATGATTATCACATATAGCCAGTGGACAAATCGTCCAAAATTCGTCGGAGAATGCAACCGGAACATTTGACCGTTGAAATTATTTCAATCATGATCTTATTAAGAATGAATCGAGAACGAGATGAGGCCCCCATTGTGGCCGAGGCCCTGGTCCAGTTGGGCTATGCCTTAAGACGTCCCTTGGTCGAGGGCCGCATCTTTTTAAAATAATTGCGTTCATTAGTAAACTTTACATCTCAGAAAAGGTATATGCCCCATAAAAATCAATAAATATAAGTTAATAAAATATAGTGGCAGTTTTATTCAATTTATTTACTGTGCTAATTTCGTATAATCTACAGTTGCAGGATTAATTTTAGAATCAGTTTAATGAAACAAACGCTCGCTACCACACTTTTCTACATTTTTTTTTTTTGATCAAAAGTGAGAATGCTTGTTGAAATACTCATCAGCAAGTTGATGTCAGCCAACTTACAAATTTATTCTTGTTGATGTTCATGTAAAAAAACTTTACTCACAAATATATGTCGGCCTAAGTGCAGAGAGAGCATTTTCTTTATATTTATTTTCAGGGACGTCTTAAGACTTTCTGAGGCCCTGGGCTCCTATGCAAAAGCAGGCTCCACTTGTGACCCTCAAAAGTTGATAGTATTCATCCAGGGACGTCTTAATGCCTCGCCCTCGGTAGGGACCTTGTTTCGTCGAGGTCCTACCAGTTTTAATAAAATCATAATCCGGATCAGGGGTGTCCAACACGCGGACCGCATGTGGCCCGCCAGTACGTAAGTTGCGGCCCGCCGACACGTTTTAAAAAGTTGTTTAAATATCAGGTTTTAAAAGTTTTTTCATTTTGAAATTTATTTACGGGTAAATTTATATGTATATATGAATTTGCAATGTATTTGCCTGTTAACTGTTCTTGTTTAAAAAAAAATCTTTTTTGATAATAGAAACGTCCTTTAGATTTAAATAAATTTATATTTTATCAAACAGTTACGTTTAATTTCACTATAATAAATTACTTTTTTAATAAATTCCGCGGATTGCATTTTATGCATATCCTTTACTATGGATGGTACATGATTATCTGTGTGTGTGCGACTTTCGTTTCTCCTCCTCCTTTTCTGTTTGGAGTGCCCAAAAAGCAAGAGGTAATCAGACATGTTTTTTAAAGTTGAAAAAATTTATTGTGGACGGTTAAGATAAAAGGCAATGAATACTTAATCGTTTGCGAATGACAGCACAATCAAATTTCAACAGTGAGTAACGAAAGATCAATTCAAAAGGAACTCCGTAATTTTCAGGAAAATGGCAACTGTAATATTTTAAACATATTTTGATCATTTTATTATTATATTATATTATCTATGTCTGTATACATGACAAATAATGAAAACAATAATAATAATTCATTTTGTTTCAAATTTTCACTCCTATAAATGTTTTTTTTTGTTTTCAAATCTGATATAAAGGTACATATTTTTATGTGCGGCCCACGAGATTATTATGTTTTTCCGAAATGGCCCACAAGGTCATTTGGGTTTGACACCCCTGATCCGGATAATATTAATGGTCAAACAATATTCCCATACATATTTTTCGAAAAACAGGGAATTTCACGCTGCATGTCATCTGGCGAAAGTGGTAAGACTGTATTATTATGTGATGACCGTTGTCCATGTTTAGGCCTAGGCCTAATACCGTAAACAATCATTCAATTCATTGAGTCAAAATGCGGTCATCGGTCGAACCCGTTTGTGCCTAGGTTTCTGAGATTGCGAGTCGTGCACATTTATTTGTTTCAAATTACCACTTATACGAGTATTTCACAGTGCAGGATATATACTGTCTATTTTTGAAGACACTAGTAGGGCCTATTTTTGCAAGGAGGTCAAGGGCCTAAAAAATCCTAAGATTTTTCTACGCCAAGGGCCACAAATAGTCTTAAGGCGTCCCCGTATACGTCATACATTGTCAAATACTCGTACAACCGATAAACTGTAACAAATAAATGTTCGTGACTCACAATCCCATAAACCGGCTCGATTGACTGCAGTCTTTCAACTATATGATGGTGTATGTCGGAAGGCCTAGGCCTAAGCAGTGCAGTGTTGCCAGTTGGCATATAGAGTTCGAAATTCTCAGTTTCTCATAGAATATGTTCGGGAATAACATTTGATCATTAAAGCTTTTCGTATCTTAGATCTTATTGAGGCAGACTCGAGAACGAGACGAGGCCCCCATCGAAGCCGAGGCCCTGGGCACGAGAGTCCAGTTGACCCATGTCTTAAAATGTCCCTGTTTATTTTTCTGACTGACTTTGCGGGCCGCATGAGGCACGCTGGCCACTATTTGTCCACTCCTGTTATACTTGGTATGAAATAAGCTAATTTTCAACAGGCCAAATTTTCAACAGCCCATTAATGCAAAAGAAATTAATAGAAAAAACAAAGAATAGTAAGAATTAAGTGGATTAGGCAATCAGGGAACAATGTGATCGAAAAATAACTACTCAGTGAAAGAACATGACAGTAGCAGAGAAAACGCGATTCAATGAGAAAAAAAAAGATAAACTTATAAAAAATAAAGGAAATCACACAATGAAAGAACTGGTTTGCCGAAGGTAGTTCAAAGGTAAAACTGGCTTCGGGATAGAATGTGGCGATATAACCAGTTCTGGGAAAGAATTCCGAGAAAGAACCTGTTTATGGAGAGAAGACACAGTACTGTGGGAGAACTGCCGCAGAAATGGGCAACTGCTGTAGAAAAATAGACAATGGCGTGCACAAGGGTAGGGTTTAAGGGTTCTATTATGTGCGAACGCGTAAATAGCAGGCAAAATGCGGTTGGGGATAAGTTTGCCGATATTTTTTCTTTCGACAGTTTACATGAGAATCTGGAAATTGGTTGATAGATTCATGGGATTGTGCAATGTAACCATGGAAACACTCAGAATGTTGATTGCAATGATCGTCCCGAATCTTTTGTCTTTGAATATTGCCCTACATAGAAGAGACGTTGTTTTCCATATTTTGCTTGTTTTGTTTTTTGCGATGGATGATCAGACAAAATTTATAATTTACAATCAGATCCTGGACTGAAAAACATATATTTATTTCTATTATGCTGAGAAATGTAGAGATGTAAAAAACTAGATGATAAAATTTCACAAAGTAATGTTTTTATTTATTTATGATAATTTATTTGTTTTTACGCTGAAAATGGTAAATTCAATGTTCCTCTAAAATTTGTTTGTATGTAAATGTAAGATTTAACACAGTGGACTGTTTTCATACAATGTTTTTTATCACAAACACACACACACATTTAAACAATTTCATATAACAACTAAGATAAAGTGCTCTAGTTTTTGGAAAAATTAAAATATCTCTTATCCTGAAGCTCAATTCAAAAAGGAATAGCAAAGTAATACATCAAAATTGAAATTTTTTTCATTTTCTATTTGTACAGAGCGAGCCCTGTTTATGCAATATTTTGTCAATTTTTACCCATTTTTTCCCATTGCAGTAGTAATAATTTATTTTTAAATTCTTAATTTTAGTCTTTTTTTTCTTAAAATGTACTAAATAAATCTAAAAACCACAAAAAAAAAACTCCATATGTCCATTACTTAAAAAAAAAGTTGTCGCAAGTAATCGGATACCTTAAATAACCGTATGGTTTTTAATCACACTGCTGGATTCACACTTTTTGCATTGGATACTATTTTTTATATCACTAGAAATTTCTTGGAGGTACCCTTTCGTAGGATTTTTACAGATTGGTTTCATATTTAGGACGATGAAGATTCACAATATATTGAAATTGAAGCATTTTTTTTGGAAGATTAGGAAGATGAAGCTTGTTATCTTTCTTTGGCACAAAATGGGACTTTTTCCCATTGTAGCGGAGCCAACAAGGTAATTTCATCACACTTTTTTTCGTTCTTCTAGATTGTACAATCCTGCCGACTAATTTATAACATCACGGAGAATGATGTTATTTATTGTTTTTATTTGATTATTGATAATTTGGCCCAGAATGAAGTTCATGTAGAGCAGGGGTTCCCAAACTTGTTTGTCTCATAGACCCCTTGCCATGTTTTTCGGTTTGGGGTAGACACCTGCTTACACAATATTGAATTTTTGCACATTAGTTAACTAAAATGTGTTTATGGCAGCTATTACAGAGTAACTTACTTTAAAAGATTTAAATTTCTAACTGTAGTGAAGTATAGAGTTTAAAACTTAAGGAACACATGTTAATTAATTTAAAATTTAAGTGATACATAAAATAACTGATTATAAAAATAGGATTAATCTGGTGCTTCAATAACAATTTTCAACATTTGTCATCAATCTTGTTAGGTTTAACCCTAAATTTCCTTGGTTAGTAGCGTCCAGCCGATAATCGCGTTGAAATTCCTTCTCACTAGGAAAAGAATTTAAAAACTTTCTCCAATACTCCATAATTCGAGATAAATAACAGGTATGTCTCTTTAAAGACAAAATTACAGACATCCGTTTCTAAACTTTAATTTAAATCTCCGTTACTTCCTATTCCTATCATTTCCTTTTGTAATAAGACTTTTTTTCAATGTGACCATAGGAATTCATTGCCTTCTGTGCTAATTACCGAGTAAATGCCTTCTCAAACCTAGTTTCAAAATCAGAATAAAGCGAATTTAAATGTTGAATGTAGGCCAGAACGTCATTTTCCTGGCAGATTGTCTGTTGACCAGGTGAGAAACGGAAAATTCACTATGTCCAATGTTATACTCCTTTAGCTTAATTCTGGCAAGAAATGCTGAAATGATAGCCCTTGTTTTAATAAAATTTATGCTGTCACATAACTACAAATTAGCCTTTAAATTTAGTAAATAAATGTATTAAAAAGGTAAAATCTGGTTTCCATTTGACTAAATTTTCTTTTAAAATTAAAATCATGATTTGGTTTAATGAGAACAGCTGTCGTAGACCCCCAAATTCTTTTCTTGCTGTCGTAGACCCCTGGGGGTCTATATAGACCACTTTGGGAATCACTGATGTAGAGGATGTTGGATTGATGAGGAATCATCTTATAACAGGTTATTTCACTTTTAGACACAAACATGCGTTGGACGGAGCAAAAAAAGAAACAATGACAAACACGAGCTACAGCAGGATGTATAACAAAGACAAAAAGAGAGAGAGAGAGAGAGAGAGAGAGAGAGAGAGAGAGAGCAGGCTTGCTTTCCCCCAGTACGATCCAAAACTTCGGGAACTGCGGCTATTTCTGGCGACGAAAGCAAGTACTTAAAGCTAAACTACTTAAAGTGAACTCCCCCCACCTCTCTCCTATCTGGCCAGATTGGTTTAGTCCATGTCATGTGACCGAATCACACACGCAGCTGTTATCTTCCGAAGCTAGTTAGCTTTGCTCCGCGATGTAAGAAAAATGGCTTTTCTTGAACAGCGTTGAAGATTAAATTCTGTCAACGCTTAGGTAAAATACCAATAAAGACATTGCAAATGCTAAGTAACGTGTATGGGGTTCTCCACCACGGCGGGATCCTAGGTTTACGAATAAGGCATTTTAAAGAGTGCCGAGAATCCATTAAAGACAATGAACCCGTTAAATGACCTACGACTTCACGGAACGCAGAAAATGTTGCGTTAGTGTCTGAATGTGTTCGAAAAGATCGTCGCCAAACACTTGCACAAATCGCTGAAACTAACATTTCTCGAAGATTTCGTTTGAAAGAATCCATTCGCCGACTAAAGTTTGATTCTAATCAATGGACACGGAAACAAATTAAAACCAAGAGGTCTAAATTTTAAATATTAAATTTTATTTTAAAGGAAAAACATTTAAAGAGAAACACTCAGTACACGATTAGCAACACTCAGACATGACTTCCCTCCTTTGTACCCAAAGACAGAATGAATTCTTTTCTAACCTCCAAACGGGGAAGGGAATTTCCGTCCCCTGTCCAGCTGCGTCTTTTGACCACATGGGGAGTCTTCACATTCCAAGGGGGAACTAACCATCCCCTGCAGCAGTTGGCTTCATTTCGAACCCTTACACGCCGTAAACGGCCTTAGTTCTGGCAGTGATTACTGATACCTTCTGCATGACAACTCACCAGCACACCGAATTTCTCGCCAAAACTCGCACTAATGTGCTTCCACATCCTCCCTATTCACCAAATTTAAACTCTCGGGACTTTTACCTTTTCCCATCAATGATGAAAAAACATTTACAGGGACGTCAATTTGTATCATCAGGTGAGGTGAAAGCAGCGTAGAACGAGGCCTTACATGGGGTTGCGAAAAATTGCTTCCATGTGTGCTTCCAGAAGCTATACGAACGCTAGCAGAAGTATATCGTCGCCCAAGGGAAGTATTTTGAAAGTGTATACATTTCGATGCCGTGAACTATTCAGGGTAAGGTTTTCTACACCTTGTCTCCGAACTTTTGGATCATACTACGTATATGAAGCGGCAAATGCAAGTTCCCAACACATATGACTTCCGTGAATGGAGCCTATGTTTGGTGGAAAGATATCGTACAAAGAAAACTTTCATAAACTTATTTTAAAAACGCAAAGCTGTTAACTTCCAAGAGATACAGTCACGGTTATTTCTGTTAAGTGGATAACTAATACAGTCAAACCTCTATATTGCGAATCTTTCTATATAGCGAACTTTTTCCCAGAACCTTGAACATTTCACGGTTTTTTTCGTAAATAACCTCTCTATAGCGAAGTGCATTTTCTATATAACGAACTTTTCCTTTTGTGATTCAATTTTTATTTCTCCCTATTTTTTAAGTATTTCTGAACATTTCAAGTTATTCTCTCTTTTAACGTATTTTATGGTGGCTATAAAACTTGGAATGGTTTTATTAGGGGCCTAACTCGCCAAAATGAATATAATTCCTGGTGTTTCATCCAAGAAGTGCACTCCTTAACCCAATTGCCCAGTTCAATAGAAACATCTTCGATATCCACTTTCACACTCGGTGGAGTTGTCCTGTGTTCAAGTTATAAAATAATGAATGTCTAATTTTACTCGTATGCTTTAAATTAGAAAAAGTTTTCCAAAATCACTAATTTTAACACAAAATTATTTTCTTAATATTGAAACTACAGACATTCGATATTCCTTTTTTCTTGTTTTCCTTGCAAAAACAATTTTTTTTGATGGGTAAGATATATAAAATAAACATAAAGTTAATTTTTTTAAAAAAAAAAGTGCGAATAATTACTTTTTTAATATATAGTGTTTATGAATTTAAAATTTATTTTCTGGGATTTATATAAAGTATATTAAAAGATGAACCTCTATATCAGTGATCCGGTCTGTGGATCAAATAGCGTCGGGTCGCCTTAAGAACATTAACGTATCCGACTACGTTCGGAACCGTGATTTTAAAAAATCGCATAAATGGATAATTTTCATGATATTTAGTGTCACTCAGATTAGAATACATTCATAAAATTGTTTTAAGGACATTTTTTTTGACAAAAACAAAGTTATTGAAATATAATATTTTGGCAAACAATTAACTTAGAATAATCTTTTTAACAAAATATTGTATTTAAATAAAAATTTTTTTTGTCAAAATGTTCTTAAAACAATTTTATGAATGTATTCTAATCTAAGTGACACTAAATATCATGAAATTTATCCATTAGTGCGCTTTTGAAAATCACGGTTCCGAACGTAGTCGGATACCTTAAACTATTGCCGTTTTATTTAAAGTGGTGCATTTCTCTCGGATTTGCGCAACTTTCCCCAAAAATCACTTTTATTCATTTTTGGTGTAATTATATTTTATTCTGAAGGCATATTTAAATATAACTAAATATAAAATTGTTAAATCAAAGCAATCTAAAATATAAGCAATATACGTGTCCCACCCTCAGAGGGCCGTGGTAATATTATCAAACGTTGAACGGTCCGCAGCGATAAAAGGTCTATATAACGAATTTTCCATATAACAATTTTTTTTCGGGAATTATCGACTTCGTTATATAGAGGTCCGACTGTAATTAGTTATCTACGAGAGAATCCTGAAGGTTATGTAAGGACCATTACAAATTAAAATACTGTTTAAGATGAAATTAAAGAGAATTATATTACACACACACACATATATTATATATATATATGTGCGTGTGTGTGTAATATTTCTAATAATATTTCTGGAGAGTGGTAAAAATAATTGTAAGACGTGGCGAGAGGATGTTATTATTGTAGCGAACTAAAGAATAGGGCGTGGCCGGTGGTGAGTGATTCCTGTATGTTGATGCATTTTCTATGGAAAGATCGACGAGGCAGTCTGGTACATTAGTAAATGCAATTTATTGAATATCTTGAAACACCTAGGCATATTAATTACGATGAACATGGACGACACAACACAGACAAAGAAACTACAACACACAACACAAAGCAGCCGACTACATGATTACAGAGAAACAAGCGAAGAGAGAGAGGCGAGATTTCCAGAGACATCGGTTTTCATACCCGACGGTGAAGACCACGTGACATTTTTGTAATAAGAGCTCTGATTGGTTACTAGGGGTGGCAAAGGGATTTATGATGTAACACTATTAGTCGATTACGATTAAACCAGGATGTTAGTTTCGAACCAAATAATTGAAAGATTATCTGAATATTATTAAAAGAGTTAATTAAAAGGATGTTAGGGGGAATTATTACATTTATATATATATATATATATATATATATATGTGGGAGTCCGAATAAATCTTCGAATAAAAATCAGACTCTTCAGAAGGCGGGATTTTAGATTGGCGTAGGTGGTTTGTCTAGGGGTAAGTATTTAAGGGGTGAGTGATGAATTAAATGAATCTAAGTCATTAAAAACACGAATACTTTTTTAAGTAAAAGAGAGAATTTATTTAAAGTTAAAGGAAAATATTTACAAAAAAAAGATAATTACAAATAGAAAGAAATGCAGGAATTAAGTTAATTAAAAGTTGAGTAACACCTTTAGAAGACGGGGAAATGAACCTTTCTCATTATTGGACGTTAGGACTGGCGGTGCCGCGTTGGGCGCGGAAATGCGGTAGACGCGATGTGTTGATCAAGCAGTAGTTAGTTGGCCTCTGCCGAAAAATTATTCAAGCCGGAGCTACGAAAGCTCACTAGGTGGCGCTGCTTCGAATGCAGTAATAAATCAAATTGAGATTTATGGTCCTCTGAAAAGGATATCACTCAACCTTTTTACAAATGTTTCAAAGGGAAAATCCTACAGAATCACCCTCTCCTGACAGAGCTGGTCTCTCAGCTCTTACAAAATGTTGAGAGCTTAAGTACTTTAAATACAAACTATTTTTAGTTACAACTATAAATTTGATGATTATTGGAATATGAATGTAATAAAGACAAATAATAAGATTCTTAAAGATAATAAAATAAAAATATTACAGATGAAAAGATGTATACCTAATGTTCACAATTCCGGACCTAAAATAAAGCATATAAAAACAAAAATATTCCATGTTGTGATCTACAATTAACTAAACCATAAAAATGCTTCGCATCAATAGAAAGATAATGAATAATACGAAAATATAATAAATATTACAAGCGAATATAAAATGATTAATGGAAACGAGTGTTACCATAGAACATCTATTAATTTCTCAAGAGAGATATGAGAAAAATTAAAAATAATAACTAATATAAAAAATTCAATTAAGCATAAAAAAGTTTCATCAAATCAGCAGAGGTGGTGGTTGAGTTCGGTCCATCGTGCTGACCAACCTTTTCCACTTCATACCTATCCTTGAATTAACTTTTGTTACTTTGTAAGGGCCTAAGAACTTTGGTCTTAGTTTCAGTCCAGCTCCAAATTGCTTTGGATGGCAACTAAATCACCTTCTTTGTATAACGAAGCTTTCTTTCTTCTTCTGTTATACGTCTTTCTATTTTCAGACTGCAGGGTTTCGATGTTCTTTTTGCATCGTTTCTTAAAAATTCGCGTTGTTCTAGTAATTCTTTCGCCATTTCTTCTAGAAGTAAGTCTTTGATTAGGATGTCTTCCTTGTTACGCATTTTGATTCCCACTAATAGTTCGAATGGTGTCCATTTTGTACTGCGACTTATAGTACTATTTAGTATTCTCTGTAATCTGTCGACGTATTTGTACCATTTCGTTGAGTCGTCTAATGATAATTTGGTGAGAACTGGAATCAAAGTTCGATGAATTCGTTCAACTTGTCCGTCTCCTCGAGGAACACCTGTTGCTATTTGTAGATGTTGAATGTTCTCTTCATCACAGTAGTCGTTGAATAATTTTGAAGTGAACGCTGAACCTCTATCAGAGATAATTCTGATGGGATTACCAAAGGTTTTCTGCTGTTGTTTTAGTTTTTCGAGGGCACTTTCAGCAGACACAGTTTTGACGGGATATAGCCAAGTAAATTTGGTAAATGCGTCTACTACGGTGAAAATGTGTTGATAACTTTGTTTGTGGAGGGTAAAGGACCAATGAAGTCAACATGGTACGTACTTAAAGGAATGCTTTCCTTAGAAATAGGATTCAAAACCCTTCCTTTTTGCCAGTTTTCTTATTAGCTAAGATACATGGAATACAATTAATTATTACTTTTTTAACGACGTTGGATAAATTTGGGATAAAAAATTCCTGTTTCACAATTTCTTCTGTTTTTCCTACTGAGAAATGACCATTTTCGTGAATTAATTTAATTAGTTCAGCTTGCATTGCTTTAGGTGTTACAATTAATTCTCGACCATTTAAGTACTTGTAGAGTATACCATTTCGCTCAAAAATTCAAGCCCACCGATTCTTGCTTCTCTAGAAGTGATTTCAATGTTTGGATGTTGTCATCTTCCTCTTGTGCTTTTTTAAGCTTTGAAGTTAATGTATCATTGCATACCATCATTACGGGATATCGGCTAAGAGCATCGATGTGCTTCATACGACTTCCAGCTCTGTGCTCTATTTCATAATCGAATTCTTCTAATTGAAGCGCCCATCTGGCTATGCGAGTAATTAGCTAATTTTTTGCATAGTCTTCTGAAATGCTGAACAGTCAGTTACTATTTTAAAGTGTTGTCCTAAAAGATAAACACGAAACTTCTTTAATGCGTTGATAATTGCTAGTACCTCTAATTCGTAGCTGTCATACTTTTCTTCTGCTGTATTTGTTTTTTTCGACATGTAGTAAACGGGATGTAACTTTCCATCTTCTGCTTCTTGTAACAAAATTGCGCCGTACCCTTGTTTACAGGCGTCTGTATGCAGTTCTGTTTTTCTTCCATACTTGTAGAGGTGCAAGATTGGGCCTTCCGACATGATTTTCTTCAATTTTCAAATGCTTCTTTTTGTTGAATCCCGAAAACAAAGAGGTTTTCTTTTCTTGTTAAATCGCTAAGTGGTTTAGCTATCTTTGAATAATCCTTGATGTACTTGCGGAAATATCCAGTTAAACCAAGAAAACTTTGTACTTGTTTTATTGTTGTTGGTTCTGGAAATTTTCGGACAGCTAGTGTCTTCGTGGGAGATGGTTTAATAGTTCCGCTTTCTACAATGTGACCTAGAAATTCAATTTTTCTTTTTAAGAATTGGCACTTCTTGAACTTAATTTCTAATCCGTATTTCTTTCCGACTTCAAAAATAATTTTAAGTTTTTCGAGACCTTCCTGTTCGTTTTTCGCTGGAATGACGAGATTATCTAAATAACTGATTACAATTCCTTTCCGAGTAAGATCTCTAAATATACTTGATACGTAGCGTTGGAAAACTCCTGGACTTGTGCTTAGTCAGAAAGGAACTTTGTTGAATTCAAATTGTCCATCTGGGACGATAAAGGATGTATACTTTCTGCAATCTTCGTCAACATCGACGTGAAAGAAACCATTGCGTAAATCTAATGTAGAATATACCTTTGCTTCTTGCAAAGTGTCTAAAACATCTTCGATGATAGGTAACGGAAATTTATGTTTCACAAGCTTCTGATTCAATTTTCTGTAGTCAATGCACATTCTCGAAGATCCATCTTTCTTTTTACCATTACGATTGGACTTGCATATTCCGCAGAACTCGGACGTATAATGCCTTCGTTGAGCCATTCTTCTATCTGTTTGTTTACTTCTTGTCTTTCCGTGAAAGCTAGTCGACGAGGAGGTTGACAGACTGGTTCCTCGTCTTTTAAAATAATTCTCATTGTGACGTCAGTAGATGCTGTTTTTTCTGGCTTGTAGTCTTGAATTAACTTTTCAAGTTCCTTCTTGATTTGACGATTTTCAACATGACGTAGGTCTAGTTCTTCTTGAAGATTTTCAGCAGATATTTGCATAAGCTGTGCATGATTCTCATATTTGTTGAATTTAACTCCTTCTTTTAGTAAAACTTATCGATGCTTGTTCCAAAAGATCTGATCCAATAACTGCTTCGAATTTTAATTTATCAGTCGGTACAACATGCCAAGTTAACGAGTAATTTTCATCATCTATTTTGAACTCATGTTCAAAGGAACCGATAGTTGTCACTTGTGCTTCACCAATACCTGTGAGAAGCATCTTGTTCTTCGATAATTTCGTTGGATCCATTATTCTTCTGCTTGTGTTTTCTCGAAGCAAACTTACGGTACTACCACTGTCTATGAGCGCCGTGATTTTCACCTTTCCAAAAAATATCTCTTTAGTACGTAAACCTTCCTTAACGATGAGTGTGCAAGTTTCTTTTGGAGGTTCTTTGAATTTCTGCGAGTTTGAATAGTTTGTTTGAGCATGCTTGGAAGCATTGTGATTTGAGTGTTTCTCGTAATTTTTGTTGTAATACCCTTTCTGCGCGCTGTCTTGATATTTTTGAACAGATTCGTACTTGGTGACAGGGGCTTCGTAATGTTTGTTGTAATTCGTTGACGCTGGAAACTTCTTATCTTTCTTGTTATACTCGAATTTTCCTGGTGATTCATATCTGCGATTCTTTTTCTGTGAATCTGAATTCTTGTTTCTTCACATTTGGACCACTCGATTTTTGTTTCAGAGTCCTTTTAAAGTCTTCGAATTCTTCTGTTTTTCTGCTAATTGAACAGGGGAGTTCATATTTGCCCATTCATCAAGATAATATTCTTTAAATTCAAAAGGAGTTTTTCGTTTGAGTTGATCTGTTATGATTAGATCTGATAACTTGTTGAAAGTATCTATCTTCAATCCATCTATCCATCCGTTGAAGTAAGTGTTTAACTCATGGTAAAAATCAATCCATGTTCTTTCAGATGCTTTTGGTGAGTGACAAATAGTTGTCGAAACTTTTCTGGAGTTAGTTTAAAGCGTTTCAGCAGTAAATCTTTAAGGCTGTTTTCGGTCAATGTTAAAGGATAGGGATGAAACGGCAAAGACATTTGTGGGCAGGAAAAAGCTCCAATAATAATAAAAAAATTTTATGGATATAAAGAAAATAATTGTTTAAAGGATAGTGTTTCTTGAATTTTGATTTTTGGAAAATTACACAGTTTTCAGCATTTTTGCAAAATGAAATTTGACTTTTCTATGTTAAAGTATAGGAGATGGAAACGCAAAAGACATTTTAACAGAAAAAAATTTTTTTAGAGTAGAATTAAATAGTATATAAGAAAGCAAGCTTCCCTCTTGGACTAGTGTAGCCAGAATTAGGTTTTATGTTTTTCTTAATTAACTTTTTTAAAATTTTAAGTTCATTCTGAATTATTTTTGGCGTAGTTAGGACTATCTCAAACAGATGGCACCACCATCGTTTGAAAAGCGAATTTATTCTTGGCTACGAATACTTATTTTTGGCGATATCTTTCTGAAATATAGTCGCCAGCTGAAATTATGGTAACTTGCAAATAGTGGACAATGGAAAAGGTTTATGATGTACAGAGATTTAACATCTCAAATCTGACGAACTTTCCGATTTAGGAAAGTTTTAAATATTTTCTGCATGTGTGCTTTAAAAAAAATCGTTTATAATTATACTGCTTAGATTTTTTTTTTTTTTTTTTTTTTTTTGTCATTGAAGGAATGTCTGTAAGAATATTTAAATTCTGCGAAATGACTTAACGAAGAATGAAAGTATACTTACTTTATACTTGATCGAAAGTTGTGAATTAACTCACAATAAGAACACAAGTTACTACTCCTTACTCAAATTAAAATTTTAATCTAGTTATTGTAATGCAATTATTATTATTATATTATTATTTTCTTTTTAATTAACAAAAAAATTTCCCATCGATTTTATATTTGACGTAAAACTTTACCATAAACCATTGGAACAATTATTAACACAAAATATTGTTTTCTAATTTAATTAACAGAAACTTATTTTTCAATTAATTATGTTCAGATTCTAAGCCGCACCCCAAATTCTCAGCACATTTTTGTGAAAAAATAGTCTAAAATATATTATCGATATATGATATATTTACGGAATGAAAAGTGGCTGCAATACCCTAGTGGTCAAGGTAACGTACTCGTGGCTGGCGTATCATGAGTTCGAGCCTAGTACCGCTGAAATTCTGTCGTGTAGGGGAGCGATGAACGTTAAATCTGAGAGCTCAAACGTCCTCTCATTGGTGTGGTAGTTAGGAGATGGGAGGTGCAAGCTCACAGGTGTCGTCCTCGTCACTTGACTATGGTTCAAAGTTACGAGGTCCGTCACCAAAAGCCCTCGTGTAGCTGATCAATATGACGTTTATATTCAATCATTAACTAAACGAAATAAAAAAAGGTGAATTAATAAAAAGTGAATAATTAATTTACTTTACCAGCATTAAAAACTTTTTTCAGTCTTCGAATCTAAGCTGCACCAGAATTTTTTGTAACCTAAGCATCGGGAAAAAAAGTGCGGCTTAGATTCGAATAAATATGGCAATATCGCGACTTTAAAGTCTCTCTATCTTTAAATTTTTGCCTTCTTTTCTATTAAAAAATACTGTCTGGCATTTTCTGTCATTGAACATTTTCAATAACTTGATCAAGTTCTTGACTAAATTTTTAACATAATAGAAGTTGGGATTTTTCTTTGCGCATTACATTTTACACATATAAAATTTAGAATTAATGTTAATTCAAATTTTATCCATTTTAGTTAAATGTATGATAAAAATTTTAAGTAGTAAAATTTTATTATGAATTCTTTATGGAAAAAGAAATATGTTGGGCATTACGATATGAACATATATTTATTGCTCATTGGAGTTTTTATTTTATTACTATAATTAAAATATTGATTTTTATTACTAGTTCATTTTTGAATTAGAAAGTAAAGCATTCAGAAAAAGATATATCTGCTGAATAAACTTTTAAAAACACTAATTTTTTAAAAAATTGAAACTTAATTTTCTAAATAATTAAACGGTGTTTTCATTTTTTAAACCCAAATATTCATAATTTTTAATTTTGGAAGACTTTTAAAATGAATGATTTATTTTATATAAACGAAGGAAAAATATAACTGTTATAATTAATAATGTTTGCTTTTTTTATCTCGTAATTGTGGATCAAATTGCTCGATTTTCAAATGTTAAAAAAGTTTTACATTTCTTATTTTTTCTATTCATTTTCTCAGGAAATATCATAATCAGTTAAGAGCAATTTATACCTTTTTTCGGGGAGATATTGAATCTATCCACTAGAAAACTTAAGTCAATCTAATTATTACAAAGCTATTTTACCATAAATTATTGTTTAAAAACAATCTGTTACTCAGTATAATCACTATATGATAAATTACTTTGCCGTTTTGTCAGCCACAATACCGTTTAGCGTCCTTTCAAAGGCATCTCGTCATGTCATGAGGTCAACATCTCATGGTATTTTTCAAGCACTTAATGCATTCTTTTAATTTTAAATTTTTTATTTCTATTACTGTCCTTAAAAAATTTTTTACTTTTAAGTACTATTATTTAAAAAAATGTAAGAGTCATAACAATCGAAATCCTAATGGCGAGAGGTTATAGCTCGGAAGAGCTAAGTACTCTGGTCATCCACCCCACGATGTATAATATCTCATGGGAATTTCACTTCAGAGGGGACCGGAAAACACTTGTTGGTCCGAAGTCTTTAGGAAAGAAAAGTACAAAAAAGCAATAAAAGTTTCCAATTTCTTTCCTATGTACTAAAACAGAAAGAGAGGAAGAATAATTTATTTGGATTCCTACATAGAATGAAACTATTATTTTGTTACCAAATATGCCCAAAAATTAAACAATAATGCAATTTTCTTTGATTTAAATATAATGTTAACTTCCAAATTGAAAAATTGTTATTGACATATATTCATTAAATAAACATAAATTTCTTAGAAAAATAAAGGCAATGTTTATATATTATATGCTTGATTAATTGTGCTTGATAATTAATTGCCAGCCTATTTTCTCTCCCTTATAATGATATTTTAATCATTCTCTAAAGTTACAAAAGTAAATTTTAATTTCAAAATATCTTTCTTTCTTTCTTCCTTTTGCTGCTGAACATGAAATAATTTTGTAATGCTTATTTTCATTTACGTACCATTTCTTATAAAAAAATATTTTTGAATTTGAAAAATATTTTATATGTAAAATAATGGTCAAAACCATAATTAACCAGTTTTTTAATGAAATAGCTGCATACTATCTTAGAAAAATATCAAAAAATTGATAACCTTTAACTTTTTTTAACATTTATATATATATATATATATATATATATATATATATATATATATATATATATATATATATATATATATATATATATATATATAACTACTTTTTTAAAGAAAATTCTATTCAAAATTGTTTCCCTTAAACCTTTAATAATGTAATACAGGTGTAAGTGTATACCTAATTGGAAATTTCTGAAACATTTTTTTTTGTACATAAGAACTTTATTTTGTAATACTTTTAGAAACATTTATTATTCCATTATAAAAGAATATTAAATCGTTTTTCTTTATATGTAGTGCCTACTAGATTGTGAACATTCCATTGTTTACTGTACCGGGACCAACAAAACAAATTTATTCACGTTAATACATTGCTTTTGCACAACTAAATCGTTTTGTAATGGAAAATGAACTTTTTTTTTTGTGGATAAAAACACCTATAATCAAGGAGAGCGAACAACTTATTGACATTTTAAAAGACATTTGACGGTAAAATCTATTAAAACAAGAACAGCTCCTAAAATTTAGATTGCAAAATACATAGGATTTTTTCCATAGTTAGAAATGAATAAAGCATTCATAACAAATTATCAGAATCCATGAGTCGAAAAAGTAAGAAATCATTTTAGATCTCTCTCATGGTCAAGATTCAACACTATTTTACTCCCCCGCCCCCAAAAGAACAAGTATTTCGTTTCACAGTCGTAAAGACTGTGGCCCTCTTCCCTTGCAGAGAAAGGGGAGGATTCTATTGAAGGAAGTGCGCTACACACACAGAGAAATTTTTTTTTGCCTTTTTCGAAATCAACCAAAAGCGGAGAGCAGAGTGCACACGATCTTCTCTTTTCAAACAATCAAATCTCACCAGCAATGACATCCAATAATTCACAAAATAGCTATAAATTTATGTTTCGAGATATCTTTCCGATTTTTTCGAAATTTCGCAATTGTCCATAATTCTGAGATCTTCGTATAATAAGGACCATTATAAATATATCATCTTCCATGCTCTCAATAATTGACACATTTGTTGAGTAATTCAGGTACCACTGAGAATTGTACCTCTCGTGGAAATAGGTTGCCAACCCCTGTTCTATTGTATAAAAGTAAAATTGTATCATACTGTTTGTTCATTAAAACGTGAAATTTAATTTTTCATTGCTTTAAATCCACCTATTCTTCCTTTAAAAATCATTTGTTCAGGAAAAATTAAACAGTTTCGTTCTGTACATCATTTATCTAGAGAATTGATCGACAAACTGTGTTCCACGAGTCCCAATAAAAAAAAATGGGAAAGAAAAATTACAAATATGTATGCAAAATGGATTTATGTTCTCATGAAATTCGGTTAGCCACAATTATCTAAAGATCTTTTTTAACTTTTATTGTAATATAATAAATGAATTTTAAAACTTTATTTTATGCAGTAGATTGTGAATATACTATTATTTGCTATCCCGAGTTCCACGAAGTAATTTTATACTAGTTAGAGTACAATATTTTGAAACCTTTTACATTTGTGGGGAAAAAAACACCTATAATGAAGAAGATAAAAAAATTTATCGACATATGAACAGATTCGATGCTAAAATTTAAATTTAAGCTAGAAGACATATATCTTAGGTTACCAATTCATGCCATATACGCAGAATTTCTCACACAGCTATGAACATTTTCATGCCATTCACAAAAATGTATTTAGAAAGTGAAAAATATTTTTAACGCGATAGGCAACAAAAAAAAAACGAATTGAACACGGAATATGAAATGCTACTGCAGATAATTTCAAAAGCTTATACGTCGATAGTTTGTGTAAAAAATTGTGAACACATATCTCAGTTACTAAGTATAATGCATGCGTAGGTGACATTTGGGTCACAAATTTATATTATCAATGAGTAAATAACATTAAAATTACATCATAAAATTTTTTAATAAAAAATATATTTTTTTTAAATTGTCTTTACATATAATATCAAAATATGTTTATCTATATACTTTAAATATTATTTTAAGATATATTCCCTTCAGCGAGGAAGGGGATTCCTCGAAAACATGTTACAGTTCTAGGGATTCCAAGAGTTGAAAAAGTTTGACGATTGACCAATGTCCAGAAATGAAAAGTCTTTCATGGTCAAGATTCACTGCTGCTTTAACCCCCCCCCGAAAAAGAAAAAAAAAAAGAGCTAACATTTATTTTACCAGTTTTACGACTGTCACCCCTCTCTTCGCCCCCGCGTGTTCCCTTTCGCTGAAGGGGAGAATTTCATTGAAAAGGTTACCCGAGAGAGAAATTTATTGCCCATCTTGGGAGTCTTGAGACAAATATTTGTGCCAAAAATTTCGCAATAGCCAACGCCATCTAGATGTCATGTAAGGTGTTAAACTAATGGCCCGCCATCACCTTAACGTGTTCGTAAGAGTTAGCTTTATCGTCAGGCTCTCTCGCTATGATGTGAGATACTTCCGTCGGTAACAAGCCTAACAGATGAGAAACCCAGTTTTCTTGATCAATATTCAATCTCTGCGCTTGACGTTCAAATAATTTTAGATAAAGACTGATGTCTTCTTTCAAATCAAAACGATGTATAAACTTTGAAACTTCTTTGACGAGAAATTTAGTATCACTTTCTTTGATGTATCAGCGCCTAACTTGATTGTGTTTGGATTCTTAACTTTTCCAACTCAAACTCATCTTTGCGTTTTTGCTCATCTAACCTCAATTGTTCGAAGCGTAATTTTTCTTCTCGTTCTTCAATGCGTAATTTTTCTTTTGCTCTTCAATGCGTAAATTTTCTTCTCTGGCTTTGCGATCCTCAACAATCGTTGAATGTATGTTTTTGGTCAGTTCTTCGTCATAATCTTCACTACCAATAATTAGATCTTTAAGTGTGGCGATGGTCATTGATTTATCGAATTTTAAATTTAATTCCGTGGCTAAGACAAATAAATCTTCGCGTCGACCTTTGCCAAGATACGCCATTTTAAAATTTAAATATAAGTTTAGATAGTAACCAAAGGAATAAACAAAATTGTTACGCGTTCAAACAAAAACAATGATGTTGCTATTGGCAATTCTCGTTTGCATTTACAAAAATTCTCAAGTTAAAATGATATTGCATCAAAATACACTAGATATACATTGAAATATTCAAATTCTATTCATTTAGAAATATTTTAAACCAGTAACGTATAAAGACAACAATGCGAGCTAAAATACGTAATGCTTAATTTAAAGTAGTCAAATCATTAATTTCAACTAAAAACAAAACCCTTTTTTTTTTTTTTTTAAACCATTTAATATATCAGTTATCTCATTTCGTTATAACAAATGCAAAAAGAATTTGAAAGAAAAATAAATATAAATCTTGTTTAGAAACAGTGATTAAATTAATTGCGATATGAAAAAAGTTAAGGAATATAAAGTTCTTTGCTGAAAAAGCAAACAATTAGAAGTTATTCAATTAAGAAAATCTCGTATATATTTTTTATTACACTAATAAAAATAAAATCTTTTGGGATCTCATCAGCAAATTTAAAGGATAAACACATGTTTCAGCATAATAATTCTGTCAAAAATGAACTCAAAATACTTATATATTAAACGATAAAATACACAACATTAAAATAAGATTATACACGATCCTTCATTAATTCTAAAAACATAGCATATTTCTTTCAAAATATATTTCTGAATACTCGTAAAAAATAATTAATTACTAAACATCTGCAAGAGAAATGTTAAACTATATGAGTCATCGAAATTACGATCGCTTCGAAACGGTAATGTTTAGGAATGGAAAACATTAATTTCTTAGTTCAAGGTCAATGACGCAACCCAAAAAATGAAAGCTTTTCGCACATACATGAAATGCAATTCCTTATTAAATGAGATAGCAATTCCTTATTAAATGAGATACAAACTTGAATATTGCGTACAACTTTCTTAATATTTTAAAAGATATACTTGTAGAAAATTTTAATTGATACAATTTCTATACACAAATAGAAAAGTAGTATTTCAGAAAAACACACATGATATTTAAAAATATAAATTATTCCATGAAATCGACTACAACAATTTTTTCATAATCAAATTAACGGTGACTCACGCATTCTTTAGATTTTTTCCTTTGAAGAACAATATAAAAAGTACCTGATACAGTTGACGACGTGTGATTAATTACTTGAAAACAAACTTCAAAGGCTCCTGGATGTGTTCACTGGACTTGTGAAACTCTTGTAGTTGTTGTACACGGCTGAAAATAACTTGAAGCACCTAAATGTTAGTATGTTATGAGAGGCAATCCGCATTTTCGATTCAGTCCGTTTATAAATTAGGCGTGCAGCCAAAAATGGGTTTTTTTTTTAAAGAAGAAGAGAGAAGGTTATCAACTTATTATTTAGAGAAGATTTTCGAAATCAAATCCCAGGCGATCCCCCCAATTATTTCTGTGGGAGTCCGAATAAATCTTCGAATAAAAATCAGACTCTTCAGAAGGCGGGATTTTAGATTGGCGTAGGTGGTTTGTCTAGGGGTAAGTATTTAAGGGTGAGTGATGAATTAAATGAATCTAAGTCATTAAAAACACGAATACTTCTTTTAAGTAAAAGAGAGAATTTATTTAAAGTTAAAGGAAAATATTAACAAAAAAAAAGATAATTACAAATAGAAAGAAATGCAGGAATTAAGTTAATTAAAAAGTTGAGTAACACCTTTAGAAGACGGGGAAATGAACCTTTCTCATTATTGGACGTTAGGACTGGCGGTGCCGCGTTGGGCGCGGAAATGCGGTAGACGCGATGTGTTGATCAAGCAGTAGTTAGTTGGCCTCTGCCGAAAAATTATTCAAGCCGGAGCTACGAAAGCTCACTAGGTGGCGCTGCTTCGGAATGCAGTAATAAATCAAATTGAGATTTATGGTCCTCTGAAAAGGATATCACTCAACCTTTTTACAAATGTTTCAAAGGGAAAATCCTATTTATATATATATATATATATATATATATATATATATATATATATATATATATATATACTAGAGGACCCAACAGATGTTGTTGTCCTGTACACACATCTTAAATTCAAAAATTCCAAATTTTTATGAATAAGCTTTAACATTCTGGACCGTTTTGAGTAAAATTTGTATTAAAAAGTTATTACAATGTCTAACGTCGTTACATGTACGGTTATCACAATTCAATCAATCGATATCGTGTGAGTATATGTATACTATGAGCGAAGTTAAATGTAAAGGCTGTGTGAATAAAAACTTAAACTTGTTTTAATTAAAGGTGAAAAAGTTGAGACTCAAACTGTTTTATAACAGGTTTATTTATTAAATTGTACATAAACTTAATTTATTCTAATGCCATTGCTTATTCTAATTGAAAAGGTATTAATTAAAAACGCTAAAAAGCGTGAATCGTCTACATTTTCGTAACAATAAAGACCGGGTTTGGCCAGTTTGGCTGAAAATCAATTTTCGACGCCAACTTGGGTCTTTTTCAATTCCTACTATTAGCTCACAATCTCTATACATATTTTATTTGTTTGTTTATTTATTTATCTTGGTGGAATTTTCAATCGTTAATAAAATACATTTTAAAGCGCTCAATTGAGCTGAAATGTAATGTACATGATTATTTTGGATGACAATACAATAATTTAATTATAATTAATAAAAATTAATTGATTAAAGCTAATTATTTAAAAAATTACAAATACAGCCACGTTGGCGACTTAGCGACCCTTTTGGCGACCTATGTCAAAATTTGAAAAGGTTTTTTTTCTCACGTGTTAAATCATTCAGTTGAAAGGAAATTTTATATAAACGATTGTTTTGGATGACAATACGATGTTTTAATAATAATTAATAAAAATTAATTACCACTTAATGTTGTGATTCTGTTATATGTATACACATATTTATATTAATTGCAACTATTTAATAAAAAGTAGCTAACATAAATTTTTTCTTGGTTGATCTAAGTAGGATTTGATTTAAAAAAAAAATTTATATTACTTGTTTATAACAATAGCGTTGTTACAACAATGCAGGTGAATGTTGAGTTGTATTTTTTGAATGTTTTTAATTAATATCTTTTTAACTAATTGCGATATCGGACCGAATTGTGAATCTAAACCATTCTCGAATTTACTTGAACCCACACAAAAAATTTCATCGAAATCGGTCCAGCCGTTTAGGAGGAGTTTAGTGACAAACACACGCACAGAAGATTTTTATATATAAAGATATGAAGAGAGAGAAAATTATAATAATAGAATTTAGAAAATTGTGAAAAAGTGCTTTATATATATAGGTTTTGATAAATATACAGCTTAATTATCATAAAAAACAGTACTTAAAATTATACAAGTTAGAACAGCGATACTGAACCTGTGGCCCACCGAGCCTTTTTAAGTGGCCCGGCTATGGTCCATTGTTATGAGAAATTTACTTATTTAAGAACATTGTACTTAAAATTTGGTGGGAAACAAATTGTCAAGAAATCAAATATATCACTTTGATTTTTGCTGTGGGTGTCGTACGGGTTCGAATTGATATTATTTTCTATTTGGAACGGTTACGGTTAGTGATAACAGACGGCAGTCGAGTAGCCATAATTTTATGGGTGAAACTAGTAATTTTCAACTATCTTTCGTATCTTGCAAGCGAAAAATATTCGAAGAAAATATATCGTTTCAACACGATGGGGAGGTTGACTATTTTGTAGTGAAAAACAAACATGGATCGGCTATTGTTTGATTTATCACGAAAGTACTATATTTAAAAATATCAATAAACAGGGATCATTCAATGACACTTCTCCTCAAATATCTCTTTCAAGAGGTGATAAATAGGCTTTCTTGAATAATCTTTGCAACAGCAACAAAGTGTTTTGTCAGTGGTAAAGTCACAGAGGTAACAAAGACATCCTATGAAGATTGTTATATTATTGATAATCATACGAAACTGTTTACTGATGCAGAAATTGTGAAGGAGTGTTTCTTAAATGCTTCTAATTTAGTGTTAGTGACAAAAATATATAAAATATAATAATTAAAAAAGGCAAAACAGGAGTTTTAATATTTTGATCAATTTTTCACATTTTAAATTTCCAACGTTATTTTGGGTTCAAAGCATTTCTTTCCTCCCTCCCCCATTTATCCACATGTTGCCGCCCGCGTGAAATAGCTGACATACATATGCGGCCCAGCAGAAAAAAAGGTTGAGTACCCCTAAGTTAGAAGCAAGTAGTGTTATGCGGCAACTAAACTCACGATGTAAGTTTAAACAGTAAAAGATGTATAATTTACAATTTTTTCATGACCTTTTATCAAAATCTGTTTATTACACAGAGAATTTTTCTTTTACTCTACTTTCTTTTTACGTATATCAAAACTCTCTCTTGGAAGAAATAGCAATTCTTAAATGATAAAAATGTCAAACATTATTGAATTACACCAAATGATTTTACAGAATATTTCTTGACCCCCAAAATATTCATTGACGAGAGTAGCTTTGTTTTTTGGGTAGATCGACTAAGAGGATCTTTCATTTCCCCTTATTATGTAGAATTCGATTTTTCAACTACCTCATTTTTGATGAGGATGGAATAACACATCTCAATTCAATAAATATATTGCCACAATAATGAGTCTTCGGAACTTTCGTTAAAGTTTCATCTCGAATAACAGGTCAGAAGTAAAGACTAATACTTTTTTTTTTTCATTACTATTTTCATCTAAGAGATATCTGAAACCTGTACACAAAACGCCAAAAATCAATCTCGGTATATATATACGTATAAATACTGTATATGATATAAAAAGCTCACTATACGAGAGAGTTCTATTGTTCGCATTATTGTCCTACCCATGTAAACTGAAGGGCCAGAAAATTGATACAGACGCGAGTATCCAAAAAAAAGAAGAAATACAACCAATCAGCGCTTAGATAAGGCAACACACAGTTAGGGAAGTAAGCTGGTACAGTGACAGGTGATCATGATGTCAATCAGTGCTAATCAACATTTTTACCGCCACGACCCGGTCAACGTTTAATAATTTTACTGCGGCCCGCTAAGGGGGGGGGGGAACGTTGATTGTTTATAATTTATAGATAGTGTTAACTTAATAATTTGAATTTAATTGCATTTAATATGCCTTCAAAATAAAATACAATTACACTTAAAACGAATATAAAATGATTTAACATCGAATATAAAGTGATTTCCGTGGTAAATCGTCTAAACCCGAGAAAACAACGTCATAGAAAATAAAATGGAAAAAAATTTAATGCTCCTTTGGGGGCCCGGTACCATTTAATCCACGGTCCGGTAATCCGGCGGGGGGTTGGAGACCACTGATGTAAATGACTTTGAAGGAGGGTTAATAGTAAAATCGTGTTAGATAGTCCCAGACGGATATGAAATTTGGATTTTTTCACGTAGCATCATTGCAGTAACGCATACAAAAATTTTCCAGGGGGGGCAGGGTTGAAAGTCCACTATTTTGGTATCATGCTCCAATACGCCGCCCAACATATTCTTTTGATTTTGTCGATTTGGGAGAACGAAAAAAATACAAAATTAATTATTGAATAAATAATTAACCCATTAATAAATAAAATTAATTACTAATAACAAATACATAATTAAATTTTACGTAATATATAAAGAGTGTTTTTTTTCCAGGTATAGAAGTTTAAGTTGGCATTACTTTCCAAGATGGCGACCGATTTAACAGCTGTCAAGTGATTTATTCTCAGTTTGGTTTGGCAATTCATCATGAATAGACTCACGCCTCATAGAGATTCGTCGAATGGGCCCAAAACGAGATTGCCGTTGTTCCCGATTTTCATAAGCGAATTTTGTTTAGCGATGAAGCGCACTTCTGGTTGAATGGCTACGTCAACAAACAAAACTGCCGCATTTCGAGTGAAGCTAATCCACAAGTGTATGTCGAAACACCGTTACATCCAGAAAAACTGACTGTTTGGTGCGCTTTATGGGCTGGTGGAATCCTTCTTCAAAAACGATGCAGGCCACAACGTTACAGTCAATGGTGATCGGTATAGAGCCATGATTACTAACTTTTTCATTCCTGAATTGAACAATCATGATGTCCAGGAGCTGTGGTTCCAACAAAACGGCGCAACATGTCACACAGCTCGTGCCACAATCGATTTATTGAAAGACACGTTTGGTGACCGCCTAATTTCACGTTTTGGACCTGTGAATTGGCCTCCAAGATCTTGTGATTTAACACCGCTAGACTATTTTCTCTGGGGTTATGTAAAGTCATTGGTCTATGCGGATAAGCCACAAACGCTTGACCATTTGGAAGACAACATTCGCCGTGTTATTGCCGATATACGGCCGCAAATGTTGGAAAAAGTCATCGAAAATTGGACGTCCAGATTGGACTCCATCCGAGCCAGCCGTGGCAGTCCTATGCCAGATTTCATATTTAAAATGTAATGCCACAAGATTATCTTTCGAATAAAAAAAATTCATGTTAATTGAATAATACATCGTTGTTTTATTGCAATTTAAAGTTCTATACCTCTAAAAAACACCCTTTACATAGGATTATAACCGATTGAAAAAAAATCAAGAGCTATGGAGGGGTGTCCAGACCCCTAGGACACCCTCCCTTGTGTGCGCCACTGGATCATTGTAAAAGCGTATCGTGAATATCAGAAAAATGCGGTATTAACTCTCTAACAGTGGTGAGAGTGAGAAAAGATTCTGAAGGAGAGGGACTTACAAAGGCTGAAAAAATCATTTCACGAGTTAGACGAAGTGCACTGCTTCAAATTGATAGAAATTTCAAAGCTGGGGCATATCAACAAGTGTCGGAAGATAATTTTTTTTATCTAGGCCTTCGGAGACGAGCATCCTCTCTCACACCTTTCAAAACCGCAAGTTAGGTTCCTGGGCTAGGCATGCCATTACCGTTGTTGGACTGCTGACAATTGAAACACGTTTTCTGGTTTGACGAGTAATATTTCCTGTTTTGTAGGATCGATGGATGTGCGCGAATATGAAAAAACACCCGTGAAACATGAACTTTACCTATGAGTAGGTGCTGGTTCTCATCCAAGTGGACGTAAGAGGCATGTGGGTGAAATGATTTGGCATCTCTGTTAGATATATAGATAACTGATACGTAAGCCTTCTTTCCGACCTATTTTACTCATCTGTGACTTGCGTGTATTCAAATGATCATGAAAAATCCCAACAATAAGGCAAGTAGAAAGTTGCTAGCAAGGAGCTCGAAACATACTCTTCTTGATTCTAAGTGAAGAGACGCTGTTACATCATCCCCAGTAGGGGTCTTCAACCTTTTACGCCCAAGGGCCACATAAAAAAATTCACAAAGATCCGCGGGCAACATTAAAAAATTCATAAAGATCCGCGGGCCACACGTCTGTCAAAAAATAGTGCAGTCAGAAAATTTGTATGAAGAACAGAGGGTTTGTTTTACAAGGCTATAATTGATTCGAAGTGAAGAGGCAATGTTACAGATTTGTATACATATATTGGTTCCAAAAGAGTGTAACAGGTCTATTCACGTTCTTCCTACTAATAATCCTCTTGGAGAATAATGGGCCTTTAAATACTCTATTAATTAAAACTTTCCTCCTCCGAAGAAAACGTGATTATTCAAATCAAGGCCTGCATTTAAAGTTTAATTTTCAAGCTCGATAAGAGAGAGTAGTCAGAAGCTAACAGGATAGCAAGTAGTATTATAGTAAAGCGAGGCGAGAGTGCTTCGTAGATTGTTTGATTAATATTAAGATTGACGATTTGCTTTATTAGCTGTTAAATTGGATTCAGTCGGTTTGAATTAAATTACTTATCTTTGTAACAAATGGTAATATTTATTATTTATTTATTGTAATGATTTAACCATTCATCCCAGCGTGTTAAAAATTGTAATTCTTTATTTCTGTAATTAACTGTAATTTTAATTATGGAAAGTTTTGAAACTTTCGATGGCAATAGATAAGGAGATGGAATATTCAGTTTGAAAAATAAAGTCTTGAGTTGTATGTGGCAAGAGTTGTTGACATTTTTTTATTTTCGTGTTAAGATAAGTGACTACCCCAAAATCCTCGGTTTGGAGAAAATTTTCGAAAGTTTTTTTATGTTTTTATATTATAGCCCATACGCTTAAGATTCCAAAAATACTTTATTTTAGTTCCTACGATATTTAGAAGCCAAGTTATAGTTTATTTAGTAAACCGGAAATGGAATTTTCAAAACCGGAAATGGGTGTTTAAAGAGACATAAAAATGTAAACAAAAAGTTTGAACGTCTTTTTCGTGACTTTTAAGCAATAAAAATATCTAATATTTATGGTAAATATAGATCAACGTATCCTTTACTTATTTATTAAGTATCCGTTACTTATTTTTTTAATATGGCAACTGTTTTTTTTTAATTCAAGCTTGTTTTACTGAATGGCAATAATAATATCGTTTATAGTTTGTTTACATTGTTCATTCTAAAGCGTTCTTCTTAATTATTACTTACTTTTGATAATTTTTCAGTTAATTCATTCATTTTCATTTAATTTTAACGTTTTATTTGATTGTGAGTAATTTCAAAATGCCGAAAGCTAGATCGAAAGTATCTAGAAAGAGAAAGTTTTATGGTAATAGGTTTACCAAGTTAGCACTTAACAGTAATAATAGTACGTCTGCAAGTGAAGCGAAATTGAGCACTTTTGACAGTTTTGATGTGCCTGAACCTGAATTTCATGGTTCTACAGGGAATAGAATTATTAATTTCCAAGCTTTGATGGGAATTATTTCAATCTTGTATTGTCCGGAATGTTATGCAACTGGATTGAAACTGGCAGAAGATTCTAAGGAAGGACTTTGCTCTAATTTGTATGTGGCTTGCAGTTGTGGGTTCTCATGACTGGCTTTACTTCTACTCCTAAAGAAAATAAGAAATTCTCTCTCAATACTTTATTGGTATTTGGATTGAGATTGATTGGCAGAGGATTCACAGCTGGTAAGAAGTTGTTATGCACTTTAAATTTGCCATGCATTTCTAAAAATACCTTCAGAGCTCATGAACTCAAACTGCTGGAAGCAGTACAGTTATGTTCTGAAGAAAATATGAAAGCTGCATCTAAAGAAGTGCAAAATTTTAAAAAAAGTACAACTTGTGGTGTTTCGGTAGATGGCTCATGGCAGCGGAGAGGCCATATGTCACTTAATGGCTGCGTTTCAGTTATTTCCATTGATATGGGAAAAATTTTAGATCTGGAAGTAATGACTCAGTATTGTAAAATGTGTGAATTGAATGTGAAACGTGAGCATGTATGTTCAAATTAAAAAGGATCCTCTGGAAACATGGAAGCTGTTGGAGCTTTTAGAATTTTTGAAAGGTCACTAATCAAACGAGACCTGCAATACACCGAGTACTATGGTGATGGTGATTCCAAGGGCTTTTTACAAGTGAAGGATATATATGGTGAAAACAGTGTCACAAAACTTGAATGTATAAGATATATACAAAAAAGAGTAGGCTCATGTTTAAGGAAACTAAAAAAGAACACCAAAGGACTTGGTGGGAAGGGGAAATTAACTGATAAATTTATCGATAAACTGCAGAACTATTATGGGATTGCCATCCGCAGCAATGTTGGATGCCTCGAAAAAATGCAATCTGCTGTAATAGCTGCCTTCTTTCACTGCTGCTCTAGCAATCAAAATCCCATATTTGGGCAATGTCCAACAGGGAAAGACAGCTGGTGCAAATATAAACAAGCATTACGTGATGGTAAAGTACATGTGGACAAAACAGCAGGCCTTCAAAAAAAAAATTTTTTTTTAAAGTGATGAAGCCTATTTATTTAGCACTCTGTGATAAGGAGTTACTAAAAAAATGCCTCCATGGCAAGACTCAAAATAATAATGAAAGCTTTAATAATGTATTGTGGTCTGTTTTGCCGAAAGAAATTTTTGTTCATAAAAAAACTTTGTTTTTGGGTTCATACATGGCTGTCATCTTATATAATTCGGGTTATTTAGGGCTATTGCTTGTATTTAATTATTTAGGTATAGGAATTGATCCAACGACACTTAAAAACTATATGGGAATTGACAAGGAGAGAATTCAAAAATCGAAACGCCAGTCATTACCCTCAACAAAACTCTCCAGAAAAAAAAAGCCAAAAAAAAAGTCCAAATTAGCTAAAAATGAAGCTAAAGAGGGCTTAAGCTATAAATATGGGGAGTTTTGAAAATGTTTAGTGAGTAGAAAAGTAATTATTTTGAGTTAAAATTATTAAATGTATTTTACGAGAAACTATTATTAAATATTTTTATTCACGATAAAGCTCACTACACAAAATATTGTTAAGATACTAAATCTAAATTTTCAGAACATGTTTTATGTAGTTGTATCTGTGTTATGAATCAAAATCTAATCTCTGTATGTATTTATGTACTTTATTGCTTTTTTATGAAAGAAAAAGCATTAATTTTTTAAAAATTTGAGTTTTTGCATAAAATTTGGCATATTTAAAAAACTTTCAAAAGCATTACAAAATTTTTTGATTCCTATCACAGATAAAGATGTTGTTTATGTACTCTATAAATATTATTTGAATACATTTATTAGAATTTTGTGTACAAGATTTGTCGTAACTGCAATTTTTCACCAAAATTTCGCTAAAAACAAAAAATTGTTATAGTCTACAAAACTCTCCAGAAAACAACAAAAGGGTAAAATAAAGGTCAAATAAGTTTTACATGAAGCTAAAAAGAGCTTGAGCTATAAATATAGTGAGTTTAAAAAGTGTAAAATTAGTAGAAATTTTTTCATGTAGTATTAAAATCTTTAAATGCATTTCCTGAAAAACTATGTTTTTCAATTTTTTTTTTCACGGTACAGTTCACTACAGAATTTTTTTTAAGATATTGACTTGAAATTTTCAGAAAATGTTTTATTTAGTGTTATATCTGTATTCTAGACTATAATCTAATCTCTGTGTATATATTTATTTATTTTATTGCACTTTTTGTGAGAAAATAACATTAGTGTTTTGTAAAAAATTGAGTTTTTGCATAAAAATTGACATATTTCAAAAACTTTCAGAAGTATTTACAAATTTTATAGCTATCAACACTGATAATGATGTCATTTATGTACTGTATAAATATTTTAAGAATATATTAATTAGAATTTTCAATACAATCCTTACCGCAACTGCAAAACTTTGTAAGAACTGTATTGGAATTCTTACTTTTATGTCCCATTTCAAATAAAAAAATGTTTATTTAATTGAAATTTTATATATTTAAAAAAAAGTGCTCCGAAGGTAGTCACATACCTTAAAACTGGCGCCCACATCCGTGGCCTAAGAACTACGACCACGTAGAAGCAGAAACCGCCGCTGTGACGAAACGCCGCAGAAAAATGAAAATTTAACCGGCTCTGTAAACCTTACTGTCCCGGAAAAAATTACTGGTATTGCGCCGCAATCCTTCTAAAGCAAGAGAAAATCCCTGGAAATCGAGAGAGAAAGTGAATCATCCTGACTTCAATTGTCTGAAGAAACGAAAAAAAGAACATCTATTTCCTGTTAAAAGTTTTTGCAATATTGTTTTGTGCATTTTTCATATACAAGTGATAGCAATCCTGCTACAGTGTGTTAGTGCTAGGGATAATTTTATTATTTTATTTCATTGATTTTTTTGGTATTCTTATGCAATGTGTGATAGTTCTTAATTTTGCTGTATATATTAATTTATTTCTTGTGAGATAACGTTTCCTTATTAATATTTTGTGAATTGCACATTAATAATTACTATTTTGCTTGATATTTTACTGATTTCCTATTGAATTTAGGTAGCATTACATGCCTGATTATTTTAGTTTTGTTTAGTATTTTCATTGCATTGAATTTTTGTATCATTACAACTGATGATTCCTAAATTTTCTTTATATTATTTTATTATTTGAATTTATGTTCCTTGTTGGTATTTTGAATATGTTATTAATTTATTTACCCATTTTAATTGTATTTTGAAGTGCATAATAATTTATAAGATTTTAAAGCTATCCATATTTTAAAGTGTATTCCCATATCTGTAAGAGCTTTGGTGGACAATAAGGCCTGGACCTTAGTTATTTATTTTATTTATTTGCAACTCTTAAATTTCTCAGTCATGTCATTTCTGGAAAAAGGGAAAAAAGCTGATCTCATTAAGCTTGCTATTGAGTAAAGTGAATATGAGTCGAATGGGGAAGAGCTAAAAATAATTGAATTAAGGACAAAAATTTTAACAAATGATGCCTTTAAGGAAGACCCAGAATTTGTGAAATGTATCTTTCAGGGAATCATATCAAATAGGATAGACGAGGAAAACAAACAAAAAGAGCAAACACTGCGTGAATTTGAGCTGCAGAAAATACGACTGCAAAATGAGACTCAAAGAATCGTAGGTCCACAAACCCTACCCCAAACAAAAATTGAATTAAAAAAGTTGCTACCAACATTCAATCCTGAAGTTGATAACATGGACCTGTTCCTCACCTTATTCGAACGGCAAATGAAGCTATTGGATCTTGGTGAAGATCTGTGGGTACCCTATCTCATTGGTGCCCTACCTAATGATGTAACCTCCCTCATTGCCCGTGAGCCTGAGGAGAAATGCAGGGATTACTCCCACATTCGAGGAATGCTTCTGCAACGGTTCAAATTAACCGCGGAAAAATCTGGGAGCGGTTTTCACGTCACAGAAAAAGCCCAAATGGGACGTGGAAAGATTATTATTTTGAAATCCGAGCATATTTTGAAGGTTGGCTCAATGAGCTTAAAATTGATTCCTTTGACGGATTGAAGAATTTGATGATTGCCGATCAAATGAAAAAGAAATGCTCTCCAGAGTGTAAGGAACATTACCTGGATATCTGGGAAGAACTTATCTCCCCAGAAATGTTAGCAGGTAAGCTGGAAGCTTTTGACAACATCCGACGTTCCCTACCCAGTGGACCTAGGAGATACGTGAAGGCAAGTGAAATGGTAAATGATGGAAGACAGGTATCATTCAGGAAACCTGAACGCCCTCCCAAAAGAGAATATTCCCATTAGGTACCAAATGAGAGATCCCCTCTCAGATGCTATGGCTGTGGGAAACAAGGAGTGATAAAATCTAGGTGCCCCACCTGCAACCTCAACGCTTCACAAAGAACAGACGTAGCAACCAATCACAACAATGCTTACACAGCTCAGACCAGAAGCCCTCGATTGACCCTAATCGACATAACTTTCTATGGAATAAAGGAACGTGTATGTGCAGACACAGGATCTTCACATTCAATTGCTGGGGAAAGGATGTTCCAGATATTTAAGGATAAGGGACTCCTTTTCCAGGAAACCACATTAGCAATGAGCTTAGCAGAGGGTCAACAGACCACAGGTGAGGCCGTCACAACCCAAGTTATGGTAGAATTTGAGGGGAGATCAGTCTTGACCAAATTCATAATTCTCCCAAAGGCAAAGGGAAATAGAACACTTCTAGGAACAGATTTCCTTAGTTCTGCTGGTTTGGTTCTAGATGTGAAGAATACTTGTTGGTACTTCTGGGACAATCCTACCCACAAGTATCCATTTGGTGAAGAATTGGACATCTCGTCCATAGTGGAGAAGATGTCCAGCAACACCGGCCAATTAAGAGAAGGGGAAGGTGAAAGTTTGACCTCTGTGTGTGTGTGTGTGCCCAGAAGGAGAAGCTTAACCTCCTGTTGGAATCCTTCCAAAATGTCTTCGAACCAGGAGGAGAAGCAACAAATATCTTGGAGCACCACATTAACACGGGAAATAGTCCTCCTATCTCTGTACCCCCATACAGAATGTCTCCTGTAAAGAACTGTCCTGACTGCATTAAATACAAAGCTTCAAATCAGAAGCCTTCCGGGCTATTACAGACACCTGCGCCAGCCCAACGTTTTGAAACCTTGGCCATTGATTTCTTCGGGCCCCTACCTGAGAGTAAAGATGGTAAAAGATGGATCCTAATCATTGAGGATTGTACCACCAAGTGGGTCGAACTCTTTACACTACCCAATGCCACAGCTAAAGAATGTGCCATTACCTTGATTGAAGAGGTTCTACTGAGGTATGGTATTCCTCGCCGCCTTATCAGTGACAATGGAACCCATTTTGTGTCAGAAGTGATGCAACAAATATGCTACCTATTAAACATCCATCAATCCCTGATCCCTGTATACCATCCACAAGCTAACCCAGTTGAACGAAAGAATAGGGATCTGAAACCACGGCTGGCAATTCTCGTCGAAGACAAGCATGACTATTGGTCAGAGAAGCTACCCTTCATCTGCTTTGCTCTCAACACAGCCAAATGCGAAACGACAGGACAGACGGCAGCCTTTCTGAATTTTGGTAGAGAGTTACGCATTCCAAGTGAAGTTGTTAATGATATCCGAGTCGTCATCCAGAACGATAATTTTGTGCCAGAGATAACTCCCTATCTCAAGAAATTCGCTAAGTTTCCCACTCAGATTAGAGAGGTGGTTGAAGAGCAACAGGATAATAGGAAGTTTTACGCAGGTAAAAAGAGAAAAACTGCTCCAACATATCAACCTGGAGAACATGTCTTTGTAGCATCACATCCGCTGAGCAACGCTGCGCAAGGAAGAAGTGCGAAACTAATGCCACGCAGAGACGGCCCCTACGTGATTTTAACACAAAGATCACCATCATCTTACGAGATTGCTAGTCTTGATAATCCGGGGGAACCTCTTGGTGTTTACCACACCTCTGCTTTATAACTCCTTGTAATAATGACAAAATAAAACCCCTTATTCCTCTTCGTAAACGTGGCCGTCCACCAAAGGTCCTACAAACTCCTGGTTCCTCATCGGGACGCCGTCGGAACCAGAGGGGGAGGATGTAACAAATGGTAATATTTATTATTTATTTATTGTAATGATTTAACCATTCATCCCAGCGTGTTAAAAATTGTAATTCTTTATTTCTCTCGTGCTTTATATTAATGCTTTATATTAATGCTTTATATTAATGCTTTTATTAATGCTTTATATTAATGCTCGCGCGCGCGTGCTTTTATTTATAAAAATTAACTGTAATTTTAATTATGGAAAGTTTTGAAACTTTCGATGGCAATAGATAAGGAGATGGAATATTCAGTTTGAAAAATAAAGTCTTGAGTTGTATGTGGCAAAAGTTGTTGGCATTTTTTATTTTCGTGTTAAATCTTCAAATATAATTTAAGGAGTATTGTCTGGACATGCTAAGTGTAAGGGATTCGAATTATGTATTATTTATTATATCTCCAATTATTTCGTCTACCTCGCTATTGCTCCCCATATTTATCAATTGTTGCATTTCTTAACTTGGGTTGTTGAGAATTGTTAATAAATATAGTTTGTATTGACTATGGCTAATCTTCCTTCTAACCCTCTTACACTAATCGATAGCCCATCCATTACAAGAGTTAAATGGAAAAATATAAAAATAAAATGTTTTTAAAAATATTTATATATGCAATACAAGGGAAGTTTTTTGAAACAGTCGTCAATTTCAGAACATTTTTTTTAAATGGATATCAAACACTAAATGGAATATTTTAAATATGAAGAATAAAAGAAATAAAGTGTTTTTACGACAAAAAGCTGACAAGGTATTTTTTTAATTGCCTGAAATTAAATGTGGGGACACTAAAATGCCTTCTGCATCTCCATGGGGTGAAGAACCCTACTCTATATAGCCTATTTAAATCTCGAGACATATAGATATTATTACAATTCGTTGAATGTGCTTTTCACTATACATAAAAGATCACCATCATCTCGGATCCTTATGGAATTGTGGAATACTCAGCAAAACTCGCATTGGGAATTGCTCTCAAGATATCTTTACACACTGAGTCCATGATACATCGTGTTGGGATAATTCTGAGTGCTCGAGTAGAGAGGGCCTGCTCAATATTAAGTGTGCGTACCTTTTTCAGGCACTTCAATGCAGTTATCTTTATTCTATATTTTTATTTATTTATTTTTGTAGTCGTAAGTGTGGTATTTGATAAGTCTAAGAGAAGGCGCGTACTGTTAAGCGTGCTGTCTCTCTTATTATTATGTTTCTCTCTGTGATTAAGTTAGCCATTTTTTTTTTCTGGAGAGTCAGAGTCAGGCTCTTCACATCTTGGGTGTTTCATAATTAATCATTTTTGCCACTCTAAGCACTGTTGGAAAATTTGCAATCTAATCATCTTTGAGCGTGGTCGATATTTGAGGGGATGACCATCTTCCGGAAGCACAGATACATGTCTTCGAGCACTCAGTCATTCACAATACAAAATTTCTACACGTAACTTCGTTAACTCCCGAGCACCAATCATAAAATGTTGATCATTTCTTTCTATTTAATTTAATTTTTTTTAATCTAATTTCTAAATTTACGGTTAATTATTTTTTGTATTAAAATATGAGGAGGTACATGTCATTCATACATAGAATATTATCTATTCTTCTTATATTTTTATTTTCGCGTTTAATTCTTCAGTTATTAGAGAAATCGACTATTAATTATAGCCACGGCAACTGAGTGGTCATGGTCGCGAACTTGTGGCCAGCATTGTTTTTGGGAAATCCTGATGCCGTTGAAATACCTCCTTGCAGAGGGGCTGATATACGTTAAATATGTCGGGGATCAAAGTCTTCAAGGTGGCATGAGGTAGAAGTTAGGAGAATGGGGTGTCAGCTTAAGTGTCATTCTTGTCATTTGACCGATGATCAAAATTACGATTTCCATCGTCATTAGCTCTTGTGTATCTTTTAAGTGTTGTGGCATCGTGGACGGGTAGTGTGATGATGGCCTCACAGCAAATTGTAGAAATAAAACCAAATTTTATTTGCTCAAATAAATAATTATTAATAATGCGACATGGGAACGTCTCTTTGCGCCAAGCCGGTATGATCTCAGTCACGTCTGATTTCATTCTCCCATACATCTTTGAATTGTCCGAAGGGCACTTCCCCATAGTTCTCGGTAGTTCCGCTAGGTAGCTTCCGCGACGCCACCGGCGTTCATCCTCTTACTCCAGAGAAATTCGCTTTCGTCTCAATCTCCCTCCTTTCTCACCAAAAAATGACCCTTTTAAAGGTGTTGACAGTATCTATCGGAGCACCTGATCTCCTATGAGATCTTAATCTTCCTATCAGACCTATCAGAACATTTGGGGAATAGCATTGAAAACTTACTTGCCCTTGTTAAAAATTAAGTAGAAAAAATAAGTACTGGATTGTTAGATAATCGGGGTCGCCGCGCGACCGAGGATCAATTGAGTGACTTGCTCGACCAATGGCCGAGGGTTTCCCGGTCAGTGGGCGGGCGAGCTATCAACGAGTCTTGAGATGGGAGGTGGGTTTGAAAAAAAATAATAAATCTTAAAATTTGGAGAGATATTTGAAGTGAGGGGAACTAAAATTTAGGCCTTTCGATCGTGATTTTTAACGAGATTTTGATAAAAGATATCAATCCTCTCTTCGTCTTTTGCACACCTAAACTGTCTTCCCATTTCTAATAGAAAAGGGTAGTCGAGGAAGAATCTTCTTAATTCGCTGATCGCGTCTTTAAAACCAAAGTGATTTTCATTGTTTTTTCCATTAGTTGTAGGGGCTTCTTCGGGGGCGGCCGAAGTTCCGGGAATACTATTTTTATTTGAAGCACCCGAGAGGGCGGCTGCGAAGGAGAGATTTGGTGTGACCGGTTTGGAGGGTTTGCTAGTTTCTGTGATGGTGTTACGATTGCGAACCGTTTCACCTTTTTTCGGTTTTCTTTTAGGGAATTCTTCACACTGGCTCCAATTTGCCATGTGTCCTGTCTTGTTGCAATTAATGCATACGGGGTTCGCTATTTTTTCCCTAATGGAGCAATCACTGGTTCGGTGAGATTCACCGCATTTTAAGCACCTAGTGCGCATATAACAATTTTTTGACGAGTGGTTAAACAAGTTACAGTTGTAACATTGTGAAACCCCCGGTCGCCTGTTAAAAGCGTCGACCTGCACCGCTAGGTAGCAGCACTTTTTGAATTGAAAAATATCTGGGGAATCTGGATTCCGTTCGAGCTCGACCATAAAAATGGGGAGCGGGGATTTTGTTTTCGATCTGGTGAGCTGGGCCACCTTTTCGACACAAAATCCTTGAGAAGTTAAGTCTGCTTGGATCTCACCGATTTCGGTGGAAACCGGGAGTCCTTTGATGACAATTTTCAGGGGGCGGGAATCTGGCGGGTCAATCACGTAGAATTCCTCGCTTTTTTCTTTGAGGTAGGCCGTTACTATACGATGCTCGTCGGGGCTTTGTGTAAAGATTTTAAGGTATTTTCCTGCTAACTTTACGTCGCAGTTGGGGAAATCTTTATTTAAATTTTTTTAAGATTATTTTATAATTATCTTTTTTATGTTTGAACATAATTGGGGGGACTTTAGGACGGGCGGTAATTGGAGCCGTTGTTTGATTTGAGGTCGGGGGGTTATTTCAGCTTCCTTTCCGGCAAGACTACTGAATTTATTCTGAACGCTGACTGGTCCCGGCAATGGAATCAGAAAGTTTTAATTTTTTCGCAACTTTTTTGGGGGCGAAACCACCATCTGTATTTGGGTTTGCTATTTTCTTACTATCGTAGCTCAATTGACGCGAGTGTTTTTCACATTAGAGTTTCTGGGGGGTCATTTTACTTGATAGAATTATTAGCATTTTCCGGGCAATCCAGTACAGGGCAAGGAAGAATCAAAGCTAACTCACCCAATTTATGCTCCTTCTGGGAAGAGAGTTCGTCATGTTCTTTTTGATATCCCATGAGGTCGTCATCGTCAGTGAGGTCTGGGAATTCCTTTTCACTTTTGATGCAGTGCTCAAGGAAGGAGCGTCTACCATTCGTCATCTTGATAAGTTTTTGGATTTCCTTGCGGTGACGGCATTTGTCATTGTCGGTTTCTTCTGGAGGAGGCTCAACGACTTTCTTCTTTGGTTCTTTTTGCTTTCGGCGCTTATCATTGCCCTGAGCGGCTTTTCTGTCGCGTTTGCAAGGTTGGAATGAGCTCGATTGAGTGTAGTCAGGGAAGAGACTCTCGGGCCTCATCGTGCCATCGAGTGGTTCGGTTTCCATGTCAGACATCGTAACAATCAACGATCTTCCTGCGTTCAAAGAATGCAACCCTTTTAAACTCCAAGGGTGGGTCCACTACACGCCCATTGTCATTTCTCATTGGCAGGCCCACAAAAGTCTGCACACGGCCCTCAGACTCATTAGCGCGGACCTAACAATGGCTCTCTCTGGTCCTGCTTGAATGCACAGGCGATAAAAGTTCGTCAGAACATCTGGAGACTTCCCACCACGTCACCATTCTTTCTTTGAAGCCATTTTCCCGTTGTCCTCCAAGGCGTCATTCGCCCCAGCAATTGTCAAACAATGGGACTCTGTCATGTCTGTTATGGCCACAGACATACTGGCGTTGCAGTCCAGACACCAAATAATGGACAATCACCCCAAAGCCACGTGTGCACTGTCTACAATTCACAAGCAAGCCAGCTGCTTTAATCTATCAAACTAGACATATATAGAGGGGTGTGGGTCGTCTCAAAGCGCCGTCGTAACAATGCTATGTCAATGAACTTACAATCAACCAAACCAAGGCTAATTATATTTAAAAACTCTCTGATATGAATTTAATGTTCAGTGTGTGAAGGTCCCTTAAGACTTCACTTTGAGAATGAGAATAATTTTGAGTCAAAGAAGAACCACTAGCCATTTTTATAAATAACTTTCTTTATTTGGTTATCTTTCCCAAATAGAATCAAAGACTTATTAACAAATGCGACTACTAATATTATGAGGTTTTAAAGGTAATATCCTTTAAATTAACTTAATTAATTAATGATCTAATTAATTAATTTATTAAATAACGATCACGCAGAAATTACCACGATAAGAGATCCCAGAATTATATTTAATAATGTTCTTATTGAACATTTAACTTTAATCTCACTCCTAAAACTTTAATGAGACTTTAATTATAAATCTATGATTACCAACGGAATCTCAACTCTTCTTGAGATTAAATTATCTCCAACAAGAAATCTTCAATTCAAATTCACTATAACTTTATGCTTCAATATCTATCTCCTACTGCTCTAACTTTACTATTTCGTTTGACTTAAATACTTTATCTAATCTGCATATAACAAGGAATCCTGTCCACTTTTTGGAGTTGATTGGAAATAGGTAGGGAATTAAATTTCCCTAAAAAGGTCGACTCAGAAGGTTAGTGATAAAGTTCCGTATAGATTCGTCACAAGTGACTCACATTCTTCACCTTAACAATCTTTGAAAGAATAAAAGTATCGAACTTATAACCCTCAATTTACAGATTTCTTGAGCTTCAATAGCAATATGGAACACTTTTGAGAAAATCCTCCTTGTTGAGACGTGACTCTGACGATGAACAATACGACTTTACGACTGTGGATACGAAATTATTCCACAGAAACAAAAGCAAAGTGTAGCTTCAACTTGTTAGACCAACGTTTACTACCCCTCTTGTCATTTTTGAATCCCAGGGGGGAGCAGAATAGTCAGATGGGTTATTGTACTCTTAAAAAAAAACTACAAATTCTTTTCTCACTCCCTGGGGCGAAACAGATGTTGAGCCAACTCTTGAACTGTTTAATATTACCGCTCATTTTTTATCCGACACTCAGCGGTGAATATATTCACCAGATGGCTTTTTCTTCTCAGCGATCTTTGGAAGGAACACACCTATGGGACGGTTATCCATTTTTTCGTTCCCTCGCACATGTTGGCCGTGATGCACTTGTATGGAAGGAGTGTCAGCCCAATGGGAGGAAGAAATACCAAGGTGTGTAATCCCAATGTAGAAGTGGCAGTTCGATTTATAGACCCTCCGTATAGCTTACGAGATGCGGCGACATCTCAGTCGAAACAGACTTTTTCCCCCGGAGGAACCAATGGCGGTTGGGATCAAGACAGAGGGTGTCGGTTGCAGACCCGTGACCCTCGCCAATCAGAAATTATTAGGGGCGTGAAAGAGGCCCACCCAGGGGGTTTAAGCAGACGGTTCGGGAGATGACTGGGATTTTCTACGAGACGGGGCAGTCGCACCAGATATTGGACTTCTACAATGTATGGACTAATACAATATTCACCATAGGCTGAGTGACAGTGGGACCAGAGATTGGGAAGAACTTAGAACTACGATCCGGACTTGATATTTTCTCCAGCGAAAGACTGCGGAGCAGCAAAGAATAGATGCCGTAATCATGTTAGTTTTTTAAATTAATTGTGTAAATAAAATGATATTTGACCAAAGTTGTGTGATCCCGTTCGCTACCCAGGAATTCAGCAAACTTGAGATTCCCGTCGTTACAATAGCGAATACAGGAACACTGAGACGTTTGAAAAAAATAATGGTGGCGTGATGTTTATTAATTAAAATATTTGGTTTACTTACGTCACAGCTGTATTAATTACAGTATATACATTGAAGATATTTAAAAGATTGGTTAGTTCATTTAAGTTCAAATTCTGATGTTCGTGAGGGAGGAGCTCGAAGTTTTCCAACGGACTTCTCTCTGCCCTCCCTAAGATCTCTGGATGGTAGTGGTAGGCCTATTTATCCTCGAGTTACATCCAGCTCGTGGGCGGAGTAGGGAGCTCCCATGGTGTCAAAGGTTGCCGGGGCGTTGACCAAAGACAAGACATCGTAATATTTTAAGGGTGCACGTCTGCATAGAAATGTGTGTATCCTATCCACAAAAAGATGCCGACTTTCAGCTGTGTGACGGGAAAACGTTACAAACACAAATGATCACATGTAAAGAAAATCCGACATTTCATTTGAAACAGACCTAATACTTCAAATAATTAATAATGGAAAGTAAAATATCGAAATTAAATGCAGTCTTCCTTGGGGAAAAAAAAGCAGTTAGGGAAAACTCGAAAGGAGTTTATTTAGACAAATACTTTCTTCCTACTGACGCATCTCTTGAGAACTTCCGGAGAGAGCGGAATGGACATTAAGAACTCTCAGCTGACAAGGGAGATATTCCGGTTGAATAGGAAAACTTAGAGGAAAGAGAAAGAGGAATAAGCTGACAAGAAAATCCAAGCTAAGCTTCGATGTTGGTTAGCACAGAAAGAAAAATGCAAAAAAGAATGCTTTGTTATTTATTATCTAACACCGTTCGATACGTGTATGGTTCGGAATTTCTTATTTGAAGGAAAATAAGAAAGACGTGGGATATATTTTTAACTTGGGAAATATTTTATTGTCAGCTATTCTGAATTCTTGAGCCTTGAGTTAAGGCAACTGACCTTCTATTTAACTTTTGAAATAGAAACTATTGCATATAATAAAATCCCCATGATATAGTTTAAAATGAAACATAAAAAACATTTTTAGGAAGTTTGAAATTAGTCTTAAAAGTGATGGTACCTTTAACCCATTTCAGGCTTATTTTATTTCTGGATTATGGATAAAAAAATGTCAATTTTTTTATGCTTATTTTCAGACATACTTATCTTTTTAAGGAATCCGACTACGCTCGGAACCGCGATTTTGCAAAAGCGTATAAATGGATAATATTTATGATATTTAGTGTCACTTAGATTAGAAAATGCTTATAAAATTGTTTGAAGAATATTTTTCTATAAAAAATTATTTAAGTACAATATTTTGACAAAAAATGAACATAAAATGACCAATTTTCAAAATATTCTCCTTTTGTGAAGAATGCTTCTATTATAATAATATTTTACCTGTATATAGCTCAGATCTCTGTACAGAGGCTCAACTAAAATTTTTGAAATATATAACTTAGAAGTGGGTTTATCTATGTTCTACGACACAACAGAGGGGAGAAATTTTAAGAAAAAAACGCCGATAATTATATCAATGGGTTGTAACTCTGAAAATAATGTGAATTTTTCAAAAAAAAAATAGTTCAGACACTCTGGAAAAGTCTTTATTTTACATAAGCAAAATATTACTATTTTAGAAGCATTTTTTATAAAAGGAGAAAGTTTTGTAAAAAAGGTTATTCAAAGTTAATTTTTTGCCAAAATATTGTATTTAAATAATTTTGTTTTTGTCAAAATGTCTTTAAAACAATTTTATACATGCATTCTAATCTAAGTGACATTAAATATCATGAAAATTATCCATCTATGCACTTTTTCAAAATCACGGTTCCGAGCCTAGTCGGATACCTTAAACATAATAGCACCATTCGCATACAAAATTTCCTAAAAATTAATATAAAAAAAAATCTATTTAAATAAGTGAGTACTTTACCTGTAAAGTTGGCTTCCTGTATGGCAAAAATCATTAAACTTTGAAGTCAATTCACACCAACTACAAGTATAAAGCTTAGAATACCTAGCTTTTATTTTAAATTACGAATTTTACTTACATATTTTGCATTTACGTAAATGATTATGAAATTATTAATCAGTTTGATCACGTGTTTGATAAATTCACATAACCTAACATAATATCTGGACAGCAGTAGTAATCTTGTTTCTCTACGTAACTTCTTTGAGCAGCAAATAATAAATACACTGCTATGTTGGATTACTTTTTTTCTGGGTTGGGGGAATGTAGTCAACAAACTCTTTCAGACAAGTGTGAAGGAGGGTGCTCAGGAGAATGACATCCTCTTTTTGCAGAAATTTCCACCGAGTAGTACCTTACAATTATTCGAAACCAAAAAAAAAAAAAAGCGCATGTGAAATCATTCGGGAAATACCGCTGCGCAGTGTAAATTTTCACAGTGCCCGAGTTGCACTCGGGATGAACCAGGATGGCCCGTTTCGCTTGACCGAGATGTGGTCGGGAAAAGCCGGAAAGAAGTTAAACACGTCAAAAATTTTTTTTCTTTAAGAATGTTATGAAAAATATAGAATATTACGAAAAATTAAAAATTAATCGCTTCGAAATCCGGCAGTAATTGCGCTCTGAATAATAAAAAAGAAGTAAATGTCGACAAACTTTTCTTTTAAAAATGGCATAAACAAATAGCATTTCCGTTAATTTCTGCTTGGATTTAAAAAAAGTGCTATTTGATTTTTTTTAGTGTATGGGTTATTTACTACCATTATATATAGCTTAACAAATGATAAACTGACGAATTATTTGCATCCAGTTGATGCTATCTCATACTGAATTCCCTAGAGTGTAAAATCTCAAAAAATACTTCTGTCAAATAACACAAAAGTATTGCGCCTATCACTTTTATGAACGTAGTACAATCTTAAGTTGCTGAGTCATGCAGACTACTAAAAATTATTTGCGTAGAAAGACTCAGAACTCACAAATAAATCTGAAGTATTGGGAATAAATTGACTGTCTGTTACCATTACACTACAAAGTAATATGAGTATGAACAATATGATGGATCTCGTAATTCTGAATTTTGGCCAAATGGCGAAGATAACACCTAAGTTGGTATCTCTGTTCTTCAAACTTCTCCATCCCAATAATTGAATGATTGAGTTTCATGCTAACAATTTTGGCATTTCATGGAATAGCTAACCACCTGGATATTTTGAAACATCTAGGGTTTTAAATTAGGGTATTTTTCAATAATCTCTGTTTTTCAAGCAGACAATGAATGGATAACAGAAGCAGAAATTGTCTAATCAATGGTTCTTAAACTGGGATCCAATGGGATGTCTTAAGATATGGATCAATTGGGCCCGGGGCCAGGTCCTCAGTCCTGTCTCGTTCTCGACTCCGCCTTAAAAAGATCATAATTCGAATTATTTCAACTGTCAAATGTTATTTTCAGTTGTATTCTCCGAAAAACTGGGAATTTAGGACGATATGCCAACTGGCTACATTGATAACCATCTTTCCATGTATAGCCCCCTACCACCATACATCATCATTACTCCTTCAGTCAAAAGTCGATAGTGCTGGTTTGTGCGATTGTAAATCATGCACATTTATTTGTGTCAGGTTATTGTTTGTACGAGTATTTGACAATGTATGCTATGTACTGTCTAACTTAAGGGCAGTGGCGTAACGTACACCCCCGCACCGTGGAGGGGCCTAGGGTTCTAGGGGACCCAAAGCCTAGCTGCCATCAAGTAAAATCCAACTAAAATCCCTTTGTAAAATCCAACTTGGGGGCCCAAAACTTGACTTTGCAGGCCGACCCAAATGTTCTCTGTCACGCCACTGCTTAAGGGACCTATGTGGGACCTACATTTGTGTAGGGGTCCAGGGAAGGGTCGTAATAACGGCCGTATCGATGATATAGGGCCCCCAAGCTACAGGGGCCCCAACATGTGTAAACCGAAAATCGCAAAATATCAAGAATCCCCAAGGAATGTTTAATACTGGGTCTTCTTAGAATTAGTTACGCCAGTGTTAAGGGCGTAGGGGCCCAGTGCCTCAAGAAGTCTTAAGACGCCCCCAGTTATCCGTGGACCACTGGGGTCAGCAGCAGTTTTTTAGCGGGTCTGTGAAGGTCTCTCATCTAATCTTAAGATTTCCCCCTCTTTTACAGACTCTGAAAGACCACGTGGAAAAATTGAAAGATGTGTCATCCTAGACTAGATCACTAAATTGTCCCCAATAAAATTATTTACTCTAGAACAGCGTTTCTCAAACTGTGGGGCGCGGCCCCCTAGGAGGGCGTGATAACTCTAAAAGGGGGCGAGCATAATGAAAAGTTGAAAACAAAAGATTATTTTAAAAAAAAATTATTAAAATTTACTCAAAATAAACAAAACAAAAACTTTCTGACATAATAAAAAGTAAAATACACATTTACGCTGATATAACACATTTATAAATGTATCAGAACTACACAATGTATATTTTATAATTAATTGAACAATACTAAGTTAAGAACAAGTTTAATTATCCCCAGTGACCCCATGGGCTTCTTATATATAAAATTATGTTAAAAAATTAACAATTATCTTAATAATTTGTACTGTTTACAATTAATTCTTTAACTGCCGATTAAAAGTTACGTGATTCGCTTCCTGATGCAATGTAGGTGTGCGTATGTAATGTATTTGGGGGTGGTGGAAGAGAAAAGCAATAAAAATAAACAAATACTTTGAAATAAATAAATCCTTCACAAACACTGTCAAAGTCTTTTTATTGCATTCCAAAGCCTTCGGAATAATTTTATAAATAGCAGTGCACAGAAAAGATCGTACTTTGGAACGACGTATATATATGTCCGGGATAATTAACGTTTTAGCTGTGCGAGACGTATATATACGCCAATGACACTTAACAAGTTAAAATAATATTGTAGCTTTAGCGTCAAAGTGTAGTCAGCTTTGTTATTGTATGGAAGGGGGGTGCGATGGAATTTCTGATTGTATATTGGGTCGCAAATGTTGAAAGTTTGAGGAGCACTGCTCTAGAACATGTATTTCGATCAAGAATATTAATTCAGTCTTCTTATAGTTTTCAACTACAACAACGTAATATTTTCAAAAAATGCATAGTAGAAACACGTGTGCAAAGATTAAGAACGGAATTCATATAGCCTGCTAATAGTATAGCGATTGCATTCATCTTGATTTCCTAATCAAAATGCGCCTGTATCATTTATTTATTTCTGCCTACAATATTTATTTATTTGGAACTAGTATTTTGTTATAATTTTATATACTGTAAAATTCAGAGTATAACACGCACCCGTTCTTTCAAGGTGCAATTTTTAATTTTTAGGCATATTCGCCGAATAACGCACCCCCTCCTCCCCCCTTTTTATGAAGGAGCCTGAAATGTATACATGAACGGATCTTTTGCTTTTAAGTCATTAATTCGAGATATTATCCCAAACTTTTGAAAAAAACAAACACCCCAATATACTTCTAGAACTACAATTCTTTAAGCTCATAAAGATTGGAATTTCTTTTAAATAAACAATATTTCGATTTATGTAGAAGTATAATATTTTTATATGCTCATCTATTTTTTTTTATTTTCAAAGCTCTCATTTTTATACCCGGCGTATAACGCGCGCCCATAAATTTCGATCTAATTTTTTTGTTTTAAAAGTGCACGTTATACGCCGCGCACTTTCGAAATTTATGGGTGCGCATTATACGCCGGATTTTACGGTAATTAGATGTTTACTATTTTCTTAAAGAAAAAAAAAGAAGTATTGAAAAAGTATGTATATAAATAGCAGAGGACTATTGAGGAACCTTTAAATCACTCAACCCGTGTTGGGGGTTCGGAAGGGCTGCTCAAAATTTAGGGGCCCGCGATGTCAGACCAGTGGTGCACACAAGGGGGGGTCCTGGGGGTCCGGACCCTCCCCCCCAAGCCCTTGATTTTTTTTCTGATTGATTATAATTCTAAGTATATAGTATGTAAAATTTAATTAATTACTTGTTATTAATGATTAATTTTATTAATTAATGCTAATTATTTATTCAAAAATTAGCCTTTTACTCTGTTTTGTTCCCGAAAATCGACAAAATGAAAAGGAGCATGATACAAGAAGGGTGAACTTTCGACCCCGGACCCCCCCTGAGAAATTCCTGTGTGCGCTACTGTGTCAGACTGATAGATAAAGGCGATCTAAAGTTTAAGAACCGCTGGTCTAGATCTTTAACACAAGGGGCTTGTGGGACTCTCATTAGAATGAAAAAAGTAATAGAAAGAAACTAAGCCCACACAGTGGCGCAACAGCCCATGAGGGCCAAGACCTACTGTGCCAATAGCAGTATACGTGACCATTGGGCACTGAAGTTTATGAGCAGATGTCCAATCAGGTGGTCAACCTGAAGAGAAAATCCAAATGTTTAGTCCCAAGTGAGCTTGGCTCTCATTTATCGACCTACTGAAGGGTTGAACGGCTGAGTCGATCTTGCCAGCCCGATCATAGAGCCCCGAACCTGGGGTGTGCAAGCGCGATATGCTACCACTCGGCCTTATAAAGAAATGGAAAGCTCAAAATTTGAGGAACTCATTATTTAAACATTATTTCCTCAATTTCTAATTTTCACTCTTTATTTGAAGATAAAAAATTATTTAGAGTACACACACAAAGTTATACTATTTTATATTGTATATATCTTTATATATATATATATATATATTTTATAGCCCTCAATTTTTTGTTTATGGGATTGATAGATTTTATTTTGTAGCATGATAAATAGAAAAATATTGGAATAATAATTAAAATGCTTTGTTTTTTTTAATTAAAAATTTTTAAAAATAAAAATACATTGAAAATTTTACTAATTACAGAAAAAATACATTTATCAGCTGTAATCTAATGTAAGACGTATAGATATTACTCTATTCAGGCATTATCTTTTGAGGGAACAGAATATAATCTAGAACATTTTATTATTATTTTAGTGTTCTTGTTCTATGTTATTTACAAAATATGTATATTAACTTCTTCACAAAACAAATAAAATATTAAACAGAATTTTACTGCCTGAACAGAAAAATTCATATTAATATGACCTAAATTATTTGGTTTATCAAAAATATTGAAAAGCAATGTGAAAACATATATATATGGAATTTTTAGGACTCGAAAGGTACCATTTCACCATAACAGTAATTTAAACTTATGGAAATTCACTGACCAATCTTTAAGGGGTGTTGGAAAGCTAAAATCTTATTTTTGACAATTTGAGATTTTTACATTTTCAAATTGTATAGATTTTAACCTTTCTAAAAATACCTTACTTGAACCTCTGGGGTATTTAGAAGCCTTTAAAATGTATTTTTAAATATTCGTTGAATTTGGGCCACGCCCATTTTAATGGCGAAAATTGTAAACAAATTACTTTGTTTTTGCTTAAAAGTGTAACGATTGATATAAACCAAAACATGTATCTTTTATTTTAAATTGAGCCTTTTATTTTTTTATTTCCCAGCCGATTAGAAGTCTCACTGTATACATTAAAATCAATTTATCTCAAAATGTAAATTTTAATGTGCGATGTACCTTTTCTGAGAAACTACTGTTTACAGGTATGTAAATTTTTTATGAATTATTTATAATGATGTCTAATATATACTAAAATGAGCTTTTTTTAAAACATTCAAAAATTTAATTTTTACACATTTTTTAAGCAAAAAATGGATCAAATTTCGCAATGTTTGATAAAATATTTCATAATTTCTTAAAAAATTCAAAATTAGCTAAAAGCTTATTTTAGTATAATAAGAGAGGTGTACTTTAATAGTATGAAAAATTTCAAGCATGTACATAAAGTAGATTTTGAGAAAAGGTACATCGAAAACAGCCAATTTAACATTGTCAGTATAGAGAGAGAAAGAGGTTTCCAACTCCTCTTAAAATACTATCAGGCGGAAGCTTAATTCTCTTTTTTCCGAATACATTTTATAGTTACTGTAATCTAGATTTGAAAGAGGTAACAACAGGACCGGCGCTAGGGGTGGGCAAGCCGGGCCCCTGCCCGGGGCAGCAACCTTAGGAGGCGGCAAATTGACTGTAAAATTAACTAGTTTATGAAGAAAATAAACCAAGATTACCCAGAGGTTCCACGAATCAAAATAAAAATTCGAAAAAAGAAAACCTAAAAATGTGAATGCAAAATATTCACGTTTCCTATGGAGTCCTAGAGTTTTTTTTTTAACGAGTATTCATTAGTATAAAGCCGTGTTTCCCAACGCTGATCCCATGGGGGAAAGGGGAGGGGTGATAAAGAAGAATTTGGGCATCCGGTTCCTTCTCTTTCAACTAATTTCCTACAAGTGTTACTGCTGTGTATGCGTTAATTCGGGTACTATTGAAAGATAGATTTTGGCAGAGAATTTGTCTCAACAAAAGTGATGAAAAGCACGGTCAAGTTTTATGAATGAAGAGAAAGGGACAAATGACCCTGAGAAAAAGACCCTTTTTCGAAGAAAACTGAGGGAATTTTGTGTCAATTTGACTTCCGAGTTATTTCTTTTAGCTTCCTGTGCTTATGCAGACAAGTCAAAGTCGGACAACAAAAAAGGTAACAATATTTTCATTGTCTAATTCTATTTTAGATTTTTAATGCCCAGGAATTTTAATCATTGCATAAGATAAAGTGAAAAAAAAAACTATTTTGCTGCATTTGTGATTTTTCTATTTTATTTATTTTTCGTTTCACATACATAAATATAGATGTCATTAGTTTCATAGAATATTTTCATGTTGATTAATATTTTTAAGTATGTGAGTTTTCGTAGCTTCAATGTACCGTCGTCTTAAAACATTTACGATTAACATTCCTATTGAAATGAAAAAAATATTATTTGACCCTCTCGTATAAAAATAACTTTTTTAGTCGCTTATAAAGGACGATAGTAGGTCATTTAAAATGTAAAACATTAATGAGCTTTTCAGTACATTCATTGATTATTTACCATACCTAAAGGTTTCTAATAGCAATAGCTCGAAATTGAAATACAACGTAGTTATATTTATTACGATGATTTATTTTGTTTTGCAATTGTAATATATTGTGATAATTTTGTTTAGTTATAAATGAACTAGTCTATATAATTGCTAAACATTTAATTTATATTGCTTCAAACTGTTAAAAGAATTTTCAAAGAAAAATATAAGTTAATTTTACTTACATAGACATTTTTTTCTTCTTTTTATTGAATGTAGCATGAGAAATAAACATATAATTTTTCTTATCTATTCAAAGACTTGTGTTAAGATAGCCATTATTTTGTAAGATCAAGTATTAAAAACTTGAACAATGTAAATATTTTTTGCATATTATTGCTATTTTAAGAGGAATTTGCACTATGCCTTTTTAAGTCAGATTTTTTACACCAGTGGTTCCCAAAGTGGTCTATATAGACCCCAGGGGTCTATAATGACCTGCAAGGGGTCCACGTCAGCAAAAAATAGTTTGGCGGTCAATGAGGCGTTAGTGGGGATCTATGTGATAGTGGCTTTCATTAAACTAAATTGTGACTTTAATTTTAAAAGAAAATTTAATCAAGTGGAAACCAAATTTTACTTATTTAGCAGATTTATTTACTAAATTTAATGAGGTTAATTTACCCGTACAAGGTGATAGCATAAATTTTTTTAAAACAGGAACCATTTCAGCGTTTCTTTCCAGAATTAAGCTAAAGAAGTATAATATTGGAGGTCCGGAAATTTTTCTCAAATTAACCCAACCAATCTGTCAGCACGTTTTAACCTACGTCAACATTTAACTGCCTTTTATTGAGATTTTGAAACCAGGTTTGAGAATGCTTGACTATGGTAATACCACAGTAGGCAATGAATTTATATGATCATATTGAAAAAAAATGTCACATGACAACAGGAACTGATCGTGATATGCACCAATGAAGATTTTAAAGTTTAGAAATGGATGCCAGCAATTTTGTATTTAAAAAAGCAAACCTGTTATTTGTCTCGAATTATGGAATATCCTGAGGGAGTTTTTAATTATTTTCCTTGTAAGAAGGAGTTTTAGAGCGCAGTTGCTAATCTCCAAAACAAAAAAAAAAGAAACTGGACACTACTAACAGAGGAGATTTAAGGTTAAATCTGACATTATTGATACTAAATGTTGAAATTTGTTATTGCAGCCCCAGATTCATCCCTCCCTTTAAAATTAATTGTGTGTTGTTTGGTTATTTTATTTAATAGTTATTTTATATATTAATGAACTTTTAATTTAATTAATTAACATATGCTTTTTAAATTTTTAACTCTTACTTCATTAGTTATAAATTGAATTATCTTAAAGTAGTAATAGTAGTACTAGCTGTCAAAAAGACATTTAAGGTGATAAATTTGCAAAAATTCGATATTAATTAAGCAAGGATCTACCCTATACCGAAAAACATGGCAAGGGGTATATGAGACAAAAAAGTTTGGGAACCTCTGTTTTACAAGGACAATTTGAAGGAATATTTAATGCAGTCTAATAATTAATTAGGTGTATAATTAACTATAAAAATATATAAAAAATGCGTAATATCCTTATAATATTGTAAAACATTCTGTATGATACTAATAAAGCTAATCAAAATGTATTTTTTTAAAAATTTAAAAACTGAGTTAATAAATTATCTGCAGTTTAATATGAAGAAATTTTAAGAAAATATTTAAAAGACTTTTTGATTTTAAACCAAAAAATAGAAATATTTAAAAAAATACAAATATTTAACTCAATGCAAAAACATCCTTTAGATAAATAAATTGCAAAATTTCAGGTTTGAATTTTAAATTTCGAAAGACGATTATTAAATAGATAATTAATTTGAATATATAGTGATATCAAAATAACATAAAATTAACAGCTCTAATAAGCAAAAAACAATGATTTTAAGCCTGAATAACTTCCAAAGCAATTTTAAAATTAAGTTTCAATCTTATTAAAATATGTTTTATTTGTGATTAATATATAAAGGCTTTAATTCTCAATCGTTTAATTGCAACACATACAAATATAAAATACTTAGAATTCCTATTTTAATATCTTACCAAAAACGTTTCAGAACATAACCACTCATCCAAGACATAAACAAGAGGCTTTTAACCAGTGTTCCGTAGAACACTGGTGCACTGAAAATTAAAAAGTCGATTTTTTCAGTTTGCAATATTTTTTTTACTGTTTCATTTTGCTATTATATTTCTCAAAAATTCAAACGTATTATTTGTGATTGTGAAAAGGTTTTAAAGCGTTAGTATGTATATTTAAGAAAAAAATTCTAATAATAATAGGTTTCAATCTATAGCAATATTTAAAATCTTTAAAAAAGGCAACAATAAGAATGTCAAAATTATGAAAGAAATTTCTTATAAAAAGCAACAGAAAAAGGATTTAATTAAATTTTATTGTTACAGAACAATAATTAGTGTGAAAGAATATAGGTACTGTTTTGTTGTTGTTGTGTTTCCTAGTATGAAACTATTTAATTAAAGTGGAAACAAAAGGTGCTTTACAGAAATAAAAATATGAAGAACACAATTTATATATATATAAAGTAGATAAGTGATTTCAAACAAAATCGTTGGGAAAGCCGAATAGATAGATGCATTAAAACCACTAAGGTATCAAGCGGGAGGGGTATACGACGCTTTACTTGCTGTTTGTAATAATTCGGAGATTGACAACTCTATACAAGTTGAGGCTTCTGGATTATTAAGTTGTGTTAAACAATTTAGGTTCTTATGCTGCATTGTAATTTGGTACACAATCTTAAATAGTATTAATCCTATAAGTAAGCACTTGAAGACAGAAGACTATGATTTACCATCTGCTATTGAGCTCTTGAAAAAATGTCAAGGTTTTTTCAAGAATCTTAGATCTGACACAGCCTTTAATGAAATGCTTAGCGATGCTTGAGAATTCGCCGACGAAATTGACATACGGGCTAATTTTGAGTTCATCCAGCCACGCCATACGGTTCGAAGAAGGAATGTTAATTTCGACTATGAGGCACGAGATGATCTGATAGAAGATCCTACTTTGAAATATAAAAGGCAGAGTTTATTTAGATAAAGCTACCAATGCATTTGAATCCAGGTTTGATTTGATCAGTACCGGCAGCAACTCTTTCCAATTTTTATACAATGTTTGTGATTTAAAAGATACTTCTCAAAACGACGAACTTAAGTATTGTAAAGATCTAGAGAAGCAGTGTGTTAACTGATGGGAATTTATCAGATATAAACGCGCTGGGACCTGGCGATAGTAGCGGTTTTGGCTTTGATAAATAAAAACGAAAGTCCAATCGAGATTTTAAAATTCTTATCGAACCTTGATTTTGCTCCAAATCTCGGTATAGGTATAAGATATTGCTTACTCTCCCAATAAGTGTGGAATGGGGGAAAGGAGTTTCTCTAAATTAAAACTAATTAAAAGTATTTTACGCTCCACAACTACCGTGGATCGGCTAAACGGCTTGACAACAATAACCATTGAACATGAACTGGCTGAAGAAATGAATGTTAAAGAAATTATAAAAAAATCTCAGAATTAAAAGTGAGAAAGAAACACTTTTGAGAGTTTAACTCTCGGTTTAAATGTATTTTTAATATGTAATTAAGTTTTAATATTCAGTGGTTCTATAATTTGTTTTAGTATTTTTTTAGTATCTGTATTTTATAATTATACACTAGAAATTGCTCTTTTCTTTTTTTGTGAGCAACCCTACTTTTAATTTAGTGCCAAAAACATAAATTAATAAATCAGTATTTTTTGCTAATAAAAAAACTTCAACATTATTGATAGCAATTTTTCTGTTCACGTTTTATTTTATCATTAAGAGTTTAGGTTATCTCTTTTAATTTTTGTTATAAACGGGCGGCATTTTACTTCTTTGCCCGGGGCGGCGAAACTGCTAGCGCCGGTCCTGGTAACAACCACACACAGAATTAACATTATATACGCGAATGATCAAGATAGTGGGTAGATAAGAGCCTTAAAATGTACATATTAACAAAACAATTATCTAGCGAATTTAAAATGCTGCTTGCGTTTTGGTAAGTGTAGGAAGTGTTTTAGAACTTAATGAATGAACTTGAATAATATTTTGGGTCTGCGAGACATAAACGCATGATGGCTCGGTTGTCAATGATCTATTCATAGGGGAAAATATTGTTTTCTGCAAGTTATATTACCTATACATTAAGTATCTATTCTTAAAAATATGTACAAAATAGCCAATTTCATCGAAAACTTCTATAAGATGCAGGGACGTCTTACGGCATGAGTCAACTGGGCCCGGAACCAGGGCCACGGCCACAATGTGGACTTCGTCTCATCCTCAATTCAGCCCTAATAAGATCTTGATTTGAATAATTTCAACGCTCAAATGTTACTTCTGGTTCTATTCTCCGAAAAACTGGGAATTTTGGACGATATGTCAATTGGCTACATGGGATGGCCGTCGTCCATGTATAGGTCTAGGCCAGGGATTGCGAATCAGTGGCACGCGTGCCTTTGATGGCACGTGACACAATATTTTGGGCACGTCGCCGTTTAAAACGGTTTGCATTTTAATTCAAAATAAAAAAGTTCAATATGAAGTATTACGAACAAAGGCGAGTGATCGGTCGCAGTTTTCAGCGCGATTTTCTCAGTTCAAAGAATTATCGGAAACGCTCAAGCTTTTTGTGTACCCTGAGGTGACTTCATTTAATAAACTGAATTCGTCCCGATTCAATTAGTTGTAAAATTAAAAATTTGAATTGCAACAGATTGATTTCCAGTCTAGTTCAATATGGATTCAAAAATTTGTTGAAAAAAAGGAGAAAGTTGGAATTGATTGAAATAGAAATATTAGAAAGCAATATAAGTAAAAATGAGCAATGAAATTTTGGAAGCAGGAATTCGATTCCAGATACATTTAGCTGTTTGAAGAAACTGTGTGTATCATGCTATTTTAATTATATTTTCCTCTACATATGCCTGTGAGTCATTATTTTCAGAGATAAATAGAATTGAAGACTCATTTAGAAACCGTTTGGCAGATGACTCCAATTCAACTTGCATTCTGCTAAAAGTAACATCTTCAATCTTAATACAGGTTATTTGTCTTCTAATCTTCCACAACATAATTTACACTAATGTTACTTTAATTTGAATTGCACGTATAAATAAAACATTTACTACTATACAGTGCAAAATGTATTTTTTCGTTGTAAATAAAGAGTTTTGAGTTGTTAGTATTTGGTTTTTTTATTATTTTCTCAATAATCACAAGTCAAAATTATTTGACGGCACGTCTAGACCTCACTAAACATTTCTTTAAAAAAAATGGCACGTTGATTCAAAAAGGTTCGCCATTCCTGGTCTAGGCTTACCACCCCACCATCATTACTCATGCAATTAAAAGGAGGCAGTCGGTCGTGACGGTTTGTGCGATTGCATAAGTCATATACATTTATTTGTTTCTGATTATAGTTTGTACGAATATTTGACAACGCATGCTATATACCAGGGGTGTGGCGAACCTTTATACATCAACGTGCCATTTTTTCTAAAGAAATATTTAATGAGGTATAGACGTGCCGTGTGTGTGTCGAATAATTTTGACTTATGATTATTGGGAACATAATAAAACCAAATACTAACAGCACAAAACTCTTTATTTACTACGAAAAAATACATTTTGCACTGTTTAGTAGTAAATGTTTTTGTTATATGTATAAGTAAATTTTAGAAACATTAGTGTGACTTCTGTTGTTGCAGATTAGATGACAAACTTATATTAGGATTATAAGATGTTATTTTTAGCAGAATGCTTGCTGAATTGGAGTCGTCTGCCAAACTTTTTCTAAACGAGTCTTTAATGTTATTCATCTCTGAAAATAATGGCTCGCAGACATAGATTGATGAAAATATGGTTAAAATAGCATGTGTCTGCTACTTCAAACAGTTAAATGTGTCTGGAATCGAATTCAATGTTTCCAAAATTTCGTCATTGGCATTTTTACTTATGTGTTGCTCGTTAATATATTTCTATATATATTTTAATCAATTCCAACTTTTTCTTTTTTTCAACAGATTTTTGAATCCATTTTGAACTAGACTAGAAATCAATGAGTTGAATTTCAAATGCTTCAATTTCCAACCAATCGAATTGGAGCAAGTTAAGTGCATTAAATGAAGTAACATCAGGGTGCATAATTAACTTGAAAATTCTTTAAACTAAGAAAATCTCACTGAAAATTCCTTGATTGAAGAATCAATTATAGAAATGAATTTTTCAATAACTTTTTCTTTTTGTCTGGTTTCTCATGCACATCTTAATCTTTGATATATATATTTTCAAGTTTGAGGTTTCTTGTACTAATATAGTTTCTGAATTAAAACGCAAACCGTTTTGATCGATGGTGTGTCCAAAATATTGTGTCGCGTGCCATCAATGGCACGCGTGTCATTGATTCGCCATCCCTGCTATATACTGTCAAATTTATGCGTCATAGTTGAGGCCTACATTTGTGTAGGGGTCCAGGGCCCCAAGAAGCCTTAAGACGTCCCTGATAATATGCCTTAGTAAATTTTAAGAAAACCAAATCATTTCTAATAAATAATAATAATAGCTATGTATCACGAAGAAATGATCCGATCGGATAGAAATTTCGTATTTAGTCAGCTTTCGATCTGATATGCTACTTACCACAGTACTTCCTAATCATTTTTGTTGAAATGAAGATCTCGTTGAATACTGAGATTCCCAGAGGAATCCGTAAGTAGCATGGGCGGAGAAGTCACTGAATCAAACTCGAAATAATGACAATCAAGAAATATTAACAATTTATTTTTATTACATAAGTTAACCGGTAGAGATGAGACTATGTGATATGAAGACAAGACAAGCTAAAGGATAAGAATCAATTTGTATTTATCTGAATGAGATGCAATCCCTCGGCGTTGACAATCGAAATGAGGTCGCTGTAGCCTAGTAGTCAAGGTATCGGATCGTGGCTGACTTGTCACTAGTTCGAGCCTAGTACCACTAAAAACCCGCCATGTAGGGGAGCGATGCACGTTAATTCTGTCGAGAGCTCAAACGTCCTCCCGTTGGTGTGGTAGTTAGGAGAGGGGGGGGTGCAAGCTCAGGTGTCGTCCTCGTCACTTTACCATGATTCAAAATCACGACGTCCGTCACTAAAAATCACTAGCGTAGCTGAACAGTGAGACGTTAATATTCATTCGCTCACTCACTTGACAATCGAAAAACACCGTAACCATACCAAAAATACGACCAAACCAAACCACAACAAAAATGCGACGGAGTAAATTTAGCATTGATCAAAGCGGCAATATCGCCCACAATCATCAAAAAATCTTCTCTATATATCTCTTATCATCTATCTCACTGACTATTAATGTATTATCCGGCCATGACGTTCTTCTAGCTCAAAGTGCCAATTTGGTTGGACGAAAGAAAACTCGTTAGAGAGAATTTACTTCAAGGACAGGGACGCCTTAAGACTCTTTAAGACCCTGGGTCCCTATGCAAAAGTAGGCCCTACCTGAGATCTTTAAAAGTAGATAGTATGTAGCATGCATTGTTCAAATGATAATTTGAAACAAATGTATACGACTCACAATCTCAAAAAACCTAGGCATAAACTGGCTCCACCGATGGCCGTATTTCGACTACATGAGGTGAATGATAGTTTAAGGTATTAAGCCTAGGCCTAGATATGGACAACGGTCATCACGTAATAAAACAATCTTACCACTTTTGCCAGCTGATATGCAGTTTGAAATTCCCTGTTTTTCGGAGAATATGTACGGGAATAATATTTAACTATTAAAATTATCCGGATCATGATCTTATTAAGACAGAGCTAAGAAAGAAATGAGGCCCCCGCCTAGAGAGAGGCCTTGAGCCCGAGCCCAGTTGGCCCATGCCTCAAGACGTCCATGCTCAGAGATAAAAAGAAATAAAAAGTTTTTTCTGCCGCTGAAGGAATGACTGTAGCTTTAGTAGCTGATCATTTGGATGTCGTGTGTACAAGAACTAATTAAACCATTTATCTACCACATTATGATTTATTGCAACTTTTTTCACATGCAATATTTTTTTAAAAATCCTTACATTAAAAATTAAGGGATATACATTAATAAAAATGTTAAATAACCAGAGAACACTAGTATTTTACGGCCCAAAATGTTTATTTTTTTAAAAATTATTAAATTTTAAAAATTTATTTACTTTTTTTTCACATCAAAACAGCTTTTGCACATAAACTTAATTTTATGATATTCAAAGAAATAGTTTTTCTTTTCAGTAATACACAAGAATTCATTACACGTTGTACATTTTGAGTTTTTTTCTACTCCAGGGCTAAAGAATTAATATGTAGAACCTGGATAGTCCCTCCTGTACACTCATGGTACTTTCAAAGACACCCTGGATCCGCCATATCATTCAAGGGTTCCAGATCATATCAAACGGCATTCTCACGATTTTCGGCTGGTCACCTGAGGTGCATAAATTTTGAGGGTGGCAAAAGAAGTTTCCCAATTTGCCCCAAATACAAAATCAGTCAGTTTTCTCCTCAGCACATTCTGCAATGTCTGGGGGTTTTCCTGTGAGGAAGCTGTTGCATCCCCCTGCTGTTCTTAGACTTTGTACAGATTTATGGACTCATGGATCTTGTCTAGTTTCACTAGACTAGATGGGGATTAGTCCCACCACCACCACCACATTTTGAGTGAGATTTCGATTGAATGTTTTTTAAAACACCGCATCTTGGGGTAGGAAATGCTGTATTTTCTTAACATAAGCTACTGCACCTTGAGTCTTGTTCATTCTCTTGATCGTCATCTTAAGATTCTAAGGAAAATTTCAGCAGATTATTTGCTGGGATTTCTATATCTAAAAAAAACATGTGTTAGTACGTCACTGATTTAAAATGGTAGGTTTTGTAATAAATCTAAAGCCTCTTAAAGACTGAGCTTTTTCCAGACATTCTAAGAAAAAGAAATAAGAATAAGAATAGTAATAACACCTTGAAAATCTCCTATTATTATTAAATCTCAGTTACACATAAAGAAATTAAAATGTTGCTAATTTCTGAAATAAAAATAGATATTTCATTTAATTGTGTGGCAAAAAAAAGCTCAGATTTAAAGTTTAAAATTTTTTGAAAACGTTCAAATAAAAGAATAAAAAAGTAAAATAAATAAGTTAAATAAAAAGAAATTCTAAAAAAGGCATAACTGTATTGCTCTATAGTGTTGACGTTACAACAAACAACACAATAAGCTACATAGACGAAAAAAGTTCTTGCTCTAAAACCCAGTGTGCTATCGGTACTTATAAGTACCACAAAGTTATTCAAGTGTAAAATTAATTTTACACATTGTTCACTAATAATAAATAGCCAAATCGTTTTCAAAAGTCTACATTAACATTCAAAAAAATAAATAAGACACTTACCTTTTGACATTAACTACTTTTTCGGAACAAAAATGATAGTTTTCGAAATCCGATCAAAACGTCAGTAGAAACTTCTGCTATAAAACTATTCGCCTTCCCACCTAAAATACTCTCATCATAGAACCCGTGCTGCCATATATCTTGGAAGAGGGGATTTAAAAGAATATCCCTGCCAAGTATCGGTAGAGTATTCGTAAAAATGGTTATTCTATGTAATTTTAAAGTGTGTGGTACTTATAAGTACCGTCGGTTGATAAAGGCAGAGCTGATTCTAGCAGGTGTGCAGCGCGTGCACCGCACGTGGGCGTCCAAAACAAGGGGTGGCCGCAGGTCGTATATGGTTCTATCAATCGGCGTTACGAATACGACGTTACGACGTCTTTGTTACGAATTTCTGAAAATAAAACTTATAACAAATCAAATAAATATGCTGAATTTCGAATACATATTGAAAAATCAAGTCCCGATTTCCCGATAGCACAACATAGTTTAAGAAAAATAGAATGTTAGTGCACAGTGTGTGCTGGATGAGATTGCCCATAAATATCCACTATTTACAAACATTCTTCATCTGATAGCAAAATTCATGGAGGAGCCAACAATACCGCGTTAAAAAAGATTTTTTTTTAATTAGCGGCCCTGTCCCCCTCCCCCCACTGTGGATTGATGATTTGCAAAGACGTCTCAAAAAGGAATTTTGCGAGAGTTACTTTACGAAAATATCTAATACGGTTAATCTAATAATGTTTGAATTTAATATACATTTGGGGGAAATTAAAAGTTTTCAATTTAATAATAAACTTACAATTTAGAAAAACAAAATAGAGTTTTCTTTTATATATATATATATATATATATATATATATATATATATATATATATATATATATATATATATATATAGTGAGTAATACCTCTATCAAAACTTAGTTTCTTGTATTTTTAAGTTATTAGAGAAAAAAATCTTGCAATTTCTTTTGACTTTTGAGTAAATGATTTTCATTACAAAGCCTGTTTCAGAAAGAAAAAAAAAACACACACACTTCAATTTTCTTACAGTATTATTAATGTTAGCGAAGTTCTAAATTTAATTTTATGTTGCAGGAGCTTAATGATGCTTTAGTACTATGTTAAAAAAATGCTGGTTTTTTGTGTTTTTTTAAGTCTTAATTGTAACAAGATGCCGTATAATCAAACAGTCGAATGAAGCGATTCGTAACATAGCACTAAAAAACAGAAATAAAAGAAAACATATATTAAAAGCTAACCTTGATCTCTATATATATCTGTCCACTTACATGTACGCTCCATCTCCTAGTTGGAGAGTAATTTTATATGATCTAATCCAGTGCTCCGCAACCTTTTTATCGCCGCGGACCGGTCAACATTTGTTAATTTTACCGCGGCCCGCTGAGGGGGAGGATATTGATTGCTCATATCTTAGACTATTTTGATTTAATAATTTTAGTTTATATATATAATTGTATTTAATCGTGACTTCTGAATAAAATATAGCTATAACAAAAAATGAATACACTGCTGGACAATTTGTAAGGACGGATAACACTACCATCCATAGCAACCACAAAATGAAAGGAAGCAAAATGTGGAAAATTAGAATAAGTGCGGGATATTAGTAAGAAGTATGAGTATGCAAATTTTTTTTCCACGTCTGTTCATCACGTGATAGCGTTCATAAGAGCTTTAAAGGTTTTGACGCGTGTGGACAGTTGTTGTTTCAAGTCAAAGTTTTACAGGAAAGATTTAATAGACGAACTTAAAATTTTTGGCATGTCTTCCCGATATCACATAGATGATTTTATGCGTGGCCGAATTATTGGAAATATCGAAGAAGGGCGAAAAATAACAGATGTTGCCAAGGAGTTCGACATCGCTCACAGCGTTGTTTCACGGCTGTGGAGGTCATTTAAAACTACTGGAATGTGTAGTAGACGGCACGGGGGAGGTCGTGTTAGAAGTACGACGCCTGCAGAAGACATATATCGTCCTATCAGCAAAAAGGAACAAGCGCACTACAGCTCAGCAGATGGCAAATCAGTTTCTTGCTGCCTCAGGAAAGCAGATCTCCCGAAAAACTGTTGCCAGACGTTTGAGGGGAGGAGGACTATACGCACGCAGACCTGTTGTGTGTGTCCCATTGACCAGACAGCACCGTACTGCCCGTTTGCAATGGTGTCGTGAGCATCACAATTGGACTGGACAGGACTGGGCATGCGTACTATTCTCAGATGAGAGTAGGTTCAGTCTGTCATCGGATTGTAGACGCCAACTGATCTGGCGCGAGAGTGGTACTGCTTATCGTCCAGAAAATATCCAGGAAAAGGACCGATATCCGACATGCAGTATCATGGTGTGGGCCGGCATCATGATCAATGGCCGCACGCGCCTACATGTGGTTGCGAATGGGACTATGACGGGCCAACGATACATTGATGAAGTTCTACTTCCTCATGTTCGTCTTTTCCGTGGTGCTGTCGGTGATAAATTTATTTTTATGGACGACAACGCAACATGTCATCGAATACTCGCTGTTCAGGATTGTTTAGACAGCGAGGGTATTCAACATCTCGTATGGCCAGCGCGTTCTCCAGATCTAAACCCCATTGAAAATGTGTGGGATGCTTTGGTGAGGCAAGTTGCTGGTCGAAACTATCCTCCGACAAACAAGAACACCCTCATCCGTGCACTCACAGAGGAATGGGATAAATTGCCTCAACAGCTGCTGGATAATGTTGTGCAAAGTATGGTACGACGTGTGGAATGTTGCATCACACTCCACGGTGGACATATCCCGTACTGATACCTTTCTTTAAGGTGCCTGCTGACTTTTAGATGCATTGTTCCATTTCTCCGTACGCAGATCAAATGAACATTTTTTTTTCTTTCAGATGTTTCACAGCTTTTGTACTTTCCAGAACAATAAATATTCTTTATTCTAATGTCTGAACAGTGTGGCAACTATATTTTATCCTACTAGGCCTCATGTCTCGCTTAATGTTATGCTACATAGCAATTTGTGATCCGTCCTTAGCAATTGTCCAGCAGTGTATAAAGTGATTTAACAAGGAATATTAAGTTATCCGACAACGTTCGGAACCGGGATTTTAAAAAAGCGCATAAATGGATAATTTTCATGATATTTAGTATCACTTAGATTAAAATGCATGTATAAGATTGTTTTAAGGACATTTTGACAAAAAAATTATTTAAATACAATATTTTGGCAAAAAATTAACTTAGAATAACCTTTTTCCAAAATGTTCTCCTTTTATAAAAAATGCTTTGAAAATAATAATATTTTGCTTATGTAAAGTGTAAAGACTTCCAGAGAATTTGAACTGTTTTTTGATTTTTTTGACAAATTCACATTATTTTCAGAGTTACAACCAATTGAAATAATTATCGGCGTTTTTTTCTTAAAATTTCTCCCCTCTGTTGTATTAAAATCTGGATAGATCCACTTCTAAGTTATATATTTCAAAAATTATAGTTGAGCCTCTGTACAGGCAAAATATTTTTATAACTGAAGTATTTTTCAGAAAAGGAGAATATACTTAAATAATTTTTTATTGTAATACTATTCTTAAAACAATTTTATATACATTTTCTAATTTAAGTGACACTAAATATCATAAATATTATCCATTTATACGCTTTTGCAAATTCACGGTTCCGAAAGTAATCGGATACCTTAAGTGATTTTCATAAAAAGTAGCCCAAATATATAAGAAAAACATACCACAGTAAATAAAAGAGAAATAATTTAATGTTTCTTGTGTGGACCGTAGTACTTGATCCACGGACCAGTACCGGTCCGTGGACCGGGGGTTGCGGAACACTGATCTAATCCACTCAGCCCTGGGATACTCAAGCTCTTTTCCCACCGGGCCACGAACATATGACAAGTATTTCACGCGGACCGTAACAAACAGATAATAGGGAGAAAAAACGCTATATATATATAAAAAAAACATTAGACAAACCAAAATTGACCAATATAAATGAACTCTCACTTTTGTCTTGCATTTTAATACTGCATTAATCTTTCTATCAAACGCACAAAATTAAATTTTTATGCATCTCTTATTGAGTTATGGGGCAGTTTCGATCTCCTTTCCACCATGACCTAGCCTCTCTTGTTTACATTCTACTATAAAAAAGCATGTTGATAGCAGAATTGATAGATTTGATTGCTTGAATTGTAGAATTTCCCGCTAAATTTTTAGTACATTGTTCTTAAATAACTGAACTTCTGGAGACAATGGGATATAACCGAGCCACTCAGGAAAAGCCGGTGGGCCGCAGATTCAGTATCACCGAGTTAAACTGTCAACAACTTCAAAATTATGAGATTTCGTAACAATGTTTTTTTACGGAGTAGTGTTGTTAGCTCTACGCCCGACCCCCGAGCTAAGGGGAAGAGACCCGTAATATAATCCCCAAGTGTAGGGTAGACGGCTATACCCTGGACACTGGGTACCCATTTTAGTCGTCTTCTACAACACGCATGAGCTACGTTGGAACTATTCTCATATATCACAACATTACTTTCATTAAATTTGCAGTTGCCTGTGTAGAAAAATTTTAATTCTTCAAAAATTCTAAGCGTTTAAAGAGAAATTATGCTTATAGAGGCATTGTTTTTTCTCACTTACGAAAAACATCACATGAAGTATTTTAAAATACTTATTTACTTCTCCGTGAGAAAAATTCGAAATAGTTGAAATTGCATTTTTTAAAGAAATTTCAAATAACTTTTCAGTTTTTTTAAAAAGGAAATTTAGAGTTAGAATTTCATCCTTTGTATAACAAATGGAATAAGATCACCAATTCATAAATTTTGCTATTGATGAAATAATCATTTTCAACAGAGAGAGTAATAAAAATATTTAAACATAAAAATTAGCTAAAAATGTAAAAAAGTACTTGTAAGATAAGCAAATAGTCTTAAGCGAATACTACTTTTTGAAAAACCCAGTGTTAGATAGATTACATGTTCTTACATAATTCTGCTTTTTAATACATTTTTTAGAAGCAGAACAAGAAAAGTTTTTAATGTTTTATGACTAAACTTTGTGTCTTCTTTTATGGTAAAAACACAACAACAAAAAACATCTACTTTTATTTCATCAGCAATGTACAGTGGGCCACAAAAGTGTTCGTACACTTGCAATTTCGAATAAAATTTAATGTTTTCGGCTAATAAAAACTAATATATTGAAATTGTAATTTTATAATGAGATATCTGTGCAACTTGTTCTTAATGGAATGACATATTCAATTTTTTAAAAATAGTATAACTATTTTTTTAAACAAATTAATAATCAAAAAGCTACTAAAAATTACCCCACAAAAGTCTTCGTACACTTAACAAAATTCTCAACAATGCTTTAAATATTGTATTTGTTTCTTATTTAGTTCTTAGTAGGATGTCTTTTAGTGTCCATTACAACTTTTAAGCATCTTGGGATAGATTTAATAAGTTTTTTGCAATTTCTGCATCGATTTTCCTCCATTCTTCGGTGATTATTGTTTTTACTTTACATTTGGTGTTTATTTATCATGTTTTCTTTTTTTTTTTTACATCAAAATCTCACCAAATATCTTCTACTGGGCTAAATAAAGTGATTGAGGTTTTTCAGAATTTGAGGACAGTTATAGAGATACTAGCGGCGTACATTAAAAGTAGTGCGCTTTGCGTCACTATCCTGTTAAAAAAGGAAGTCGTCTCCTATATCCAAATTTTGGGCGGATAATTTAAAATTTCTCTTTAAAATATTTAGATAGAGCTCATGTGATTCAGAATACCATAAAAAATACCAAATTACCTAATTCTGAGGCAGATTTACACCACGACGCAAGAACACTTCCATCTCCATGGTTCATTATTCAAACAAGATTCTTGGGATTAAGTTTCAGAAAATACAAAATTGACGGCGAATTGATTGAAATGACAGAAAATTCAACATTTTTGATTCCGATGGTCATATAACAGCTTATAAATGAAAAAAATGAGGAGTTTAATTCCATGCATTTACGTGGAGCAAGAACTTTTCCACCTCCATGTTGAAGCATGGAGATGGAGATGTTCTTGCGTGGGGTGCAAATCGGCCTCAGAATTAGGTAATTTGGTATTTTTTTATGGTATTCTGGATTATAAGCTCTATTTAAATATTTTAAGATGGAATTCTAAATTATCCGCCCAAAATTTGGATATAGGAGACGACTTCCTTTTTTAACAGGATAGTGACGCCAAGCGCACTGCTCTCAATGTGCGCCTATAACTGCGTCCAAATTCTGAAACACCTCCTCAATATCATTATTTATCCCAGTAAAGCATATTTGGAGAGATTTTTATTTAAAAAAAATAAACATCATGAACACATAATGTGAAGTAAAAACAATAATCATAGAAGAATGGTCAAAAATCGATGCAGAAATTACAAAAAAACTGTTTAAATTTATACTAAGACGTTTAAAAGTTGTTCTAGACACTGAAAAATATCCTACCAAGTACTAATTTAAGAAAGAAATACAATATTTAAAGCTATGTTAAGATTTTTGTTAAGTGTACGAAGACTTTTGTGGAATAATTTTTTAGTAGCTTTTTGTGTGATTATTAATTTTTAAAAAAATAGTTATACTATTTTTAAAAAATTAATTATGTCTCATTCTATTAAGAAGAAATTATAAAGGGTGTTTTTTTTCCAGGTATAGAAGTTTAAGTTGGCATTACTTTCTAAGATGGCGACCGATTTAACAGCTGTCAAGTGATTTATTCTCAGTTTGGTTTGGCAATTCATCAAAACGATCATCAAGCAAGGCGCAGATTCGTCGAATGGGCCCAAAACGAGATTGCCGTTGTTCCCGATTTTCATAAGCGAATTTTGTTTAGCGATGAAGCGCACTTCTGGTTGAATGGCTACGTCAACAAACAAAACTGCCGCATTTAGAGTGAAGCTAATCCACAAGTGTATGTCGAAACACCGTTACATCCAGAAAAAGTGACTGTTCGGTGCGCTTTATGGGCTGGTGGAATCCTTCTTCAAAAACGATGAAGGCCACAACGTTAGAGTCAATGGTGATCGGTATATAGCCATGATTACTAACTTTTTCATTCCTGAATTGAACAATCATGATGTCCAGGAGCTGTGGTTCCAACAAGACGGAGCAACATGTAACACAGCTCGTCTTTCAATAAATCGATTGTGGCACACGTTTGGTGACCGCCTAATTTCACGTTTTGGACCTGTGAATTGGCCTCCAAGATCTTGTGATTTAACACCGCTAGACTATTTTTTGTGGGGCTATGTAAAGTCATTGGTCTATGCGGATAAGCCACAAACGCTTGACTATTTGGAAGACAACATTCGCCGTGTTATTGCCGATATACGGCCACAAATGTTGGAAAAAGTCATCGAAAATTGGACGTCCAGATTGAACTACATTCGAGCCAGCCGTGGCAGTCCTATGCCAGAAATCATATTTAAAATGTAATGCCACAAGACTATCTTTCGAATAAAAAAAATTCATGCCAATCGAATAATACATCGTTATTTTATTGCAATTTAAAGTTCTATACTTCTAAAAAAACACCCTTTAGATATCATTAAAAATTACCATTCCAATATATAACTTTTTATTAGTCGAAAACATTAAATTTTATTGGAAATTGCAAGTGTACGAAAGAATACTCTGAAGGTAAATTTACAGCTTTTTTTTGTAAATTATTGAATACCATAGCTGTAGATATTTAATTGTTTGAAGAGAGAAAATTGCATATGTATTCTGCTTTTCCACTTTTAATTCTATATGTCTGAGTAAAATATCTTTCTTCATACGATAAATATTTCGAATCCGCAAAGAAATTGTTTAACAACTGAACGCTCAGAATCATGTCAAAGTAAAAGTCGCAAATTACACCACATTTTTTGCAATATGAAAGTAGAGCGAAGAGAGATGTACTAGGTTCACATTAAAAATTTTATTTAACTGTAATCAGGTGAAATACTTATATTTTACATTGTCTATTTCTTATTTTAATAAATATGTTTAAAAACATAATATATGTACAATTTCGAGGTTTTTTTTAAAAATTTTAGTTGAAGAAATAGTTATATTTTATGCGGTTTTTTGACAAGAAATATTTTTAACTGTTGTAAAATTAATGTGTGATAAAGATGTAAACTTCTCTATTTAATTGAACTCTATTCTCTAACTCTGCATACATTATCGCGGGAATAGAATTGTTTCAGAAATATCCTACTGTGCGGCACGCTGAATCATAATTGGTAGATTGATTTTTGATACGCCGCAGCTAAAAGGTTGCTGACCCCAGTCTAAAGGCATGAAACAACTATTCGATAACCAGCTTCCCAAAACTCGAGTTAAAGCTGCAAAAAAAAAAAAAAAATAAAATAAATAAAATAAAACTGAAACTATACGTACAAGAAGTTAATAACTGGTGTACAAAAAGCCAAAATAACTACTAAAAAGGAACCCAGGGTCTGTTGGTTGCTGAATAGCTATGATGTGATGTTTGTTGAAAATAAAAGTAAACTCATGTAATCTGTTAAATAAGGCGCGTCAGTACTATACAGAATGTTTCCCGACCACCGGTCCGTGGATCAAATGGTAGCGGGCCACTCAAGGAGTATTAAACTATTTCCATTTTATTTACTGGAGTGAATTTCTCTAGTGTTTGTTTGACTTTCCATGGAAATCACTTTATATTTCATGTAAATTCTCTTTATATTCATTTTTTGGAGTAATTAAATTTTATTCTGAAGGCATGTTTATAAATACAATTAAATTATTAAATCAAAACAATTAAAAATATAAACAACGTCCCACCCTCAGCGGGCCGCGGTAAAATTATCAAGCGTTGACCGGTCCACGGGGATAAAAAGGTTAGGAGAAGCACTTCTATACAATATTATATCATGGATTCTGAGTTATTTTAAGTACTTCATGAAGCTCATTTGGCTATTGGACACGGAGGAGGTGATATAATTATGAAAGAATTTTTAACCAAATACAAAAACGTTACACGTTATAATATTGAACTGTACATCCACTTTGTACCCCTTGACAGAAAAAAACAGAAAAATTATTTTAAAAAAAGGCATTGTTGAGAAATTTATGATTTTTTTCTGAATGCCCATACAGGCACTTGTAACGAGCGGGAAAAATGGTTTTTATCGACTTGGAACTTCTGAAGGAATTTTAAAACTACTACATGTGAAATCACAATTTACTTTGTGCCTTAAGAACTTAATTGAATCAATATATTCCTGACCATGAAATTCCTCATCTGTCAGTTGGAATTGCTCATTACAATGGAAGCGGCGAAGGATTCGTCAAATGTATGTGTAAAACAAAGTATCAAAATTAGAATGTGTGAAAAATGTAATGAAATGTAGTTCAAAATGCCATTCAAGCCTACCATGTTGCAATAAGCAGATAAATTTTAAGTTTTTTTTATTTGAAAATTTTGTTTTTCTTAATAAGAAAGACAAATTTTGTTTGGCATAACTTTCTTTTCCCTTTACATATTTTGAATAATTTTTTAATGGCACTCTAATTATTTTGTCATAATAACATTTGTATTTTTTAGAAATGTACATCATTGATATAGTAACTTTATCACACATGACTTTATTTTATACTTTGCCTAAAGAGCTTTAGGCATTCTATACAATGTCTAGGCAAAGTATGAAATAATCCTCTTATTTCATACGTTGCCTAAAATCGTCCAGCATTCTTTCTATAGAACGCCGGCATTTCATACTTTGCCGGTAACATATACAAATAAATGTTCAATAAAAATGAAAAAAAAATCTCAATTTCTTTTGAAAGTACATTTAACAGGAAAACTTATTCTATTTCAAAACAATTACTTTACATATTTCTAAATAAGAAAAAAGACGAGATATTTTCTTATTAATGAAAAATCCTGTACTTTTTTTAATAAATAAGTTAAACATTAATTAAAAAAAACTCGTCAGAATAACAATGTTTTTCGTCCTTAAATTTTTTTAATTTTTAGTTGAAGCAAACGATTCTTTTTTCATAGCTTTCACTTTTCTACAAAATATTAAAAGCGCACGTAATTATTAAATTTTTGACGATAATATTCAGTTGAAAATATTTTTTAATACACCTGATCCATCTGGCAGCAATTTAACAATTACTTTTTCAAGGTATTGAGTGGCAACATTGGCTGCATATAAAAATAAATCTTATTTACCATTCGATCGTTTGATTCGATGCTTTTGTGAATTTGTAAGTTCGCTTAGAATAAATATAATTTGTATATATATATAAAAATTTTATATTTATTTCGTGTTTATTCATATTATAATATTTTTCACCATAAATCGTCGACGAGGTATGTGCTTCATGTTTTTTTCTAGAACATTTATAAGTCCTTTTTTTGTTTAATAATTTTTTTCATTTTTTTCTTTATATTTTATTACTTATTATTTTCGCTTTTAATGGCTTTTTATATTTTGGAATGACTTTTATTTTATGCACCCATTTTTTTTATTTTATATTTATAGTCATTGATATTTCATATTCCAACAATTATTAGTTTGGTATTCCGTATGATAGATTTAAGTTCTAATTAAAAATTTATAGATATGTGGAAGACAAAAAAGCAGGAGTGCTAGTTTGATATCATGGGACACGCGCCAAGTTATTGTTTATGTTCGCCAAAATGGGAGACAACTTTGCAATATGGTTACCTTGTTATTTTTATCGTCAGGCTATGGGGTTGCCATGGGGATAAAGTATATATTAGAAATAATTTTTATTGGTTTTTCCCCGTGGTAACCCTATAAAATATACATATGATTTTAATTCGATTTCTTCAAAAATTTAACCATTTTCATTGCATTTGCTCTTTAATCTATTATTTCCTTCTTCTGTTTTATTTTGTGCTGTTTTCGAATACGGACATTTCTAATATCATGGATGAGTACTAAGGAATTTTTTTTTAAAGATTGAGTGTTGTACTTTTAATTATTGCTATGAATCTCTCGTCCATTTTCACTTTATTTTATTTTTTATAAATGTCTTTTTGATCGTTCCTTGTTCGATGAAATTCGTTGAAGGAATTTGCAAATTTTGGAATATTGCAAGTTTTCAGTACTTTTTGATTGATATTAATTATTAATTTTACTATATATTATGTAATTATTTTATTAATAATATAAAAATATAGTTGGTATTATATGTAGTGGCTTAATGAATTAAAATTACATACCAGTATAAGACTTTATAATACCATCTGATTTAGGATGGTTATTTCAAATTGAAGTATTTCCTTTTGGAGGTGATTACTGGACATAAACCAAGGTAATTTAAGAAAATTATTGAGTAACATTACCTTCTTTTTGTAATGCATATTTAAGTTTTTGCAGTTTTTTTTTAAAATTATGATGAGCATTAGTAGGTAAAAACAACCATTAAAAGTTCCAAATAAAATATTTTGTATCATTGAATTTTCTGATAAAATTTTTTTTATTAATGTTACTCTAGGAGCTACGCTAAGGCTCACACTTCAAACATCCATGACCAATTGACTCACTTCATCAATGCAACTTGGAAGAGATCATTCCTTGTAACTTATGATATATATGTATACTAAAACTGATCAGAAACATAAATGTTTTTTTGCATACATAAGATGTTATGATGAAGATGTTTTTTTGTAAATTTAAGAATTCATATAAAATATTTAGAACTAAATATGTAGCGTTTTAGGGAAATCCGTGTTGTTAAATGTTATTTCAATTTAGATAACCAATTTTTACAGCATGTATGTCTAAATTTTTTAAATTTAAATTAAATCCTTTAAACATGTTTTTGTTTTTAAGTATGGAACAAGTGGTAGATATGAAATTGATTTCGTAATGCATGCAGTGGCTTACTTCTTTGACATTGATTTCTCACTGTAACTGTCATTAATTTAGGAGTTTTAATTTGATTAATATAGAGCGCAAAACCAAGATTTTAAATATTGAAAGAAAGTGCGAAACTCGACTGTACTCAACCGACTTCAATTTGATATCGTTAAATATATTTCAATGATGAAAACTATTTCAATAATGATAAAATAGTTCACAAATAATTACATATTTCACAAGTAATTGCATTTCAACATGGGCGCATTTCACACAAGAATATTTCACTAGAGAGCGTATTTATATTGTGGGATGTATTGTGGCTCATTTGGTTGTTTTTTTGTATTTATAAAGAAAGCTCGTCTTATTTCTGAGATAATCTGTGTGCCTGCGTCATGTTTCATAACTACAGCCTGGATGGCTGTTTGGGAAAGGACCAATATAACAGCTTTAGAGAAACAATCAATCTTTTTCTTGAGGTTCTGTAGAGATAGTGAGATGGCAAAGATCTCTGTATCAAAATTCCACATGAAGTGCTCCACAGTACATTAGAAGAAGAGTTTACTGTAAGCAACAGCCCCTGTTGTTTTGTATTATAGAGCCATCAGTCTATTAAGCTTCAGGGTATTTTTCATGTAACTTGCATAAAAAGTTTGCTTTTCATATTGTATCAGAAAAATATTTCTTTGCCTTTCTAATACAGTTTGCTTACTTAAGTACGTTTTTGTGACTCTTTGTCTAGTACTTATCTTGCAGGAAGATGCTCCGTATTTGGCAAAACCTTGTCCAAGTATCTTACATGTTAGCCCAGGATTTGGCTGTTGATTTTGCTCCCAGTTCAGATTTGAGAGTTTGGAAGAAGTGGTGAGTTGTCATGTGTGGTTTAATTGTACGTCATTTTACTAAGTCAGCCTTTTAGTACTTATAAAGAAAGTACAAGGTTGGTCTTATTTCTGAGATAATCTGTGTCTCTCTGCCATGTTTTATAACTACAGCCTGGATGGCTGCTTGGGAATGGACTAGAATAGGCTTTACAAAAAATCAATAGATCTTTATCTTGAAATTTACCATTATCTTGAGAATTTACGTCCGCGTTGCTTATTTTGTGTTGGGTTGATTATTTTGTATTTTGTTGTCTTTGTGTTGTGGTGTGTGTTGTCTTTGTGTGTTGTGTTGCCTTTTGTATGTTGTGATGTATTTTGTATGTTGTGTTGTCTTTTGAGTGTTAGGTTGTTTATTTTTTTTGTTGTGTATTTTGTGTTTTGTTGTGTATTTTGTGTTGTGTTGTTTTTTATGTGTTGTGTTGTCTTTTGTATGTTGCGTGTCTTTTGTGTGTAGTGTTGTCTTTTGTATGTTGCGTGTCTTTTGTGTGTAGTGTTGTCTTTTGTGTGTAGTGTTGTCCATTACATGTTGTGCTCTCCATTATATGTTGTGTTGTCTATTTTGTGTGGTGTGTTGATTATTTTGTGTGGTGTGTTGATTATTTTGTGTGGTGTGTTGATTATTTTGTGTGGTGTGTTGATTATTTTGTGTGGTGTGTTGATTATTTTGTGTGGTGTCTATTTTGTATGGTGTGCTGATTATTTTGTGTGGTGTGTTGATTATTTTGTATGCTGTGTTGTCCATTATATGTTGTGCTGTCCATTATATGTTGTGCTGTCCATTATATGTTGTGTTGTCCATTATATGTTGTGCTGTCTATTTTTTGTGGTGTGTTGTCTATTTTGTGTGGTGCATTGGTTATTTTGTGTGGAGTGTTGATTATTTTGTGTGGAGTGTTGATTATTTTGTGTGGCGTGTTGATTATTTTGTGTGGAGTGTTGATTATTTTGTGTGGAGTGTTGATTATTTTGTGTGGAGTATTAATTATTTTGTGTGGAGAGTTGATTATTTTGTGTGGTGCATTGATTATTTTGTGAGGTATGTTGATTATTTTGTGTGGTATGTTGATTATTTTGTGTGGTGTGTTGCTTATTTTGTGTGGTGTGTTGATTATTTTGTGTGGTGTGATGATTATTTTGTGTGGTGTGTTGATTATTTTGTGTGGTGTGTTGATTATTTTGTGTGGTGTGTTGATTATTTTGTGTGGTGTGTTGTCCATTATATGTTGTGTTGTCTATTTTGTGTGGTGTGTTGTCCACACACACACACATTATATGTTGTGTTGTCTATTTTGTGTGGTGTATTGATTATATATACTTTGTGTGGTGTTTTGATTATTTTGTGTGGTGTGTTGATTATTTTGTGTGGTGTGTTGATTATTTTGTGTGGTGTGTTGTCCATTATATGTTGTGTTGTCTATTTTGTGTGGTGTATTGATTATTTTGTGTGGTGTATTGATTATTTTGTGTGGTGTGATGATTATTTTGTGTGGTGTGTTGATTATTTTGTGTGGTGTGTTGATTATTTTGTGTGGTGTGTTGTCCATTATATGTTGTGTTGTCTATTTTGTGTGGTGTATTGATTATATATATTTTGTGTGGTGTGTTGATTATTTTGTGTGGAGTGTTGATTATTTTGTGTGGAGAGTTGATTATTTTGTGTGGTGTGTTGATTATTTTGTGTGGTGTGTTGTCCATTATATGTTGTGTTGTCTATTTTGTGTGGAGTGTTGATTATATATATATTTTGTGTGGAGTGTTGATTATTTTGTGTGGAGTGTTGATTATTTTGTGTGGAGTGTTGATTATTTTGTGTGGAGAGTTGATTATTTTGTGTGGAGTGTTGATTATTTTGTGTGGTGTATTGATTATTTTGTGTGGTGTGTTGATTATTTTGTGTGGTGTGTTGCTTATTTTGTGTGGTGTGTTGATTATTTTGTGTGGTGTGATGATTATTTTGTGTGGTGTGTTGATTACTTTGTGTGGTGTGTTGATTATTTTGTGTGGTGTGTTGATTATTTTGTGTGGTGTATTGATTATTTTGTGTGGTGTGTTGTCCATTATATGTTGTGTTTTCTATTTTGTGTGGAGTGTTGATTATATATATTTTGTGTGGAGTGTTGATTATTTTGTGTGGAGTGTTGATTATTTTGTGTGGAGTGTTGATTATTTTGTGTGGAGAGTTGATTATTTTGTGTGGAGTGTTGATTATTTTGTGTGGTGTATTGATTATTTTGTGTGGTGTGTTGATTATTTTGTGTGGTGTGTTGCTTATTTTGTGTGGTGTGTTGCTTATTTTGTGTGGTGTGTTGATTATTTTGTGTGGTGTGTTGATTATTTTGTGTGGTGTGTTGATTATTTTGTGTGGTGTGTTGATTATTTTGTGTGGTGTGTTGTCCATTATATGTTGTGTTGTCTATTTTGTGTGGTGTATTGATTATATATATATATATATATATATATATATATATATATATATATATATATATATATATATATATATATATATATATATATATATATTTTTGTGTGGTGTGTTGTCTTTTGTATGCTGTGTTGTCTTTTGTATGCTGTGTTGTCTTTTGTATGCTGTGTTGTCTTTTGTATGCTGTGTTGTCATTTGTATGCTGTGTTGTCTTTTGTATGCTGTGTTGTCTTTTGTATGCTGTGCTGTCCATTATATGTTGTGTTGTCCATTATATGTTGTGCTGTCCATTATATGTTGTGCTGTCCATTATATGCTGTGTTGTCCATTATATTTTGTGCTGTCTATTTTGTGTGGTGTGCTGTCTATATATATATTTTGTGTGGTGCATTGGTTATTTTGTGTGGAGTGTTAATTATTTTGTGTGGAGTGTTGATTATTTTGTGTGGTGTGTTGATTATTTTGTGTGGAGTGTTGATTATTTTGTGTGGTGTGTTGCCCATTATATGCTGTGTTGTCCATTATATGTTGTGTTGTCTATTTTGTTTGGTGTGCTGATTATATATATATATATATATATATATATATATATATATATATTTTTTTTTGTGTGGTGTGTTGATTATTTTGTGTGGTGTGTTGATTATTTTGTTAGGTGTGTTGATTATTTTGTGAGGTGTGTTGATTATTTTGTGTGGTGTGTTGATTATTTTGTGTGGTGTGTTGATTATTTTGTGTGGTGTGTTGATTATTTTGTGTGGTGTGTTGTCTTTTGTATGTTGTGTTGTCCATTATATGTAGTGCTGTCCATTATATGTAGTGCTGTCCATTATATGTTGTGCTGTCCATTATATGTTGTGCTGTCCATTATATATGTTGTGTTGTCTATATATATATATATATATATATATATATATATATATATATATATATATATATATATATATATATATATATATATATATATTTGTGTGGTGTGTTGATTATTTTGTGTGGTGTGTTGATTATTTTGTGTGGTGTGTTGATTATTTTGTGTGGTGTGTTATTTATTTTGTGTGGTGTGTTGATTATTTTGTGTGGTGTGTTTATTATTTTGTGTGGTGTGTTGATTATTTTGTGCGGTGTTTTGACTATTTTGTATGGTGTGTTGTCTATTCTGTGTTGTGGTACCTATTGGTGAAAAACTGTGAAAATTGACAATTAATCTTCTGAGGGTGCCCAAGTGTATCGCCAAGGGAGTTTTGCATTGCAAGAAAACTTGACAATCGCTTGGTGTCAGTTCTGAATTATATGGTGCATACGTGAGAACTTCCCAATTAAGCTCCTGGAGTGTCTGGTGAGTCACTATATACAAGAGTGGCCTGGCGTTGTCGATGGAACACAGTTCCGCACCTATTTGCCAATTCTGGTGAATTGTTATCTTCAAAGTTAGTTCAACAGTTAAGAGTAGGAATCCAAATTCTTTGTTTGGTCATACTCCTTTCCAGTCCCACCAAATGCACAGTAGAATCTTCCAGAGTTGGTCATCATTTGAGTTGCTTCACCACGCTTTAGCCATGATGATTTTCAGGCAACGTTGTTGTATGTGACCCATTTATCATCCCTAGTCATTATCTGTTTAAGAATTGGGTCGATTTTATTCTGCGTGGCTAAGGCTGTGCAGGTGGAAATTTGATACATCATGTTTTTTGTGTTAATTGGTGTGGCACCCAAGCACCAATCTTCTTTTTGAATCCAGCCTTGTGCAAATTATTTTAAACTGTTTTATGTTCGATCTTTAGCTTATGGGCGATGCTACGACTACTAATATGCTAGTCTACTTCAATTATTTCTGTGATTTTATCGACATTTTCGACAACGGGCATACCTGAAAGGAATCAGTTCAGTTCAGTTCAGTTCAGTGCAAGCACTGAAAAAGTGGAGACCTGGCTAACGCCTTATGCTCCGATAAAATTTTGATCAGTTTCTAATCCAAGATATAACACACAGTTCGTGATTGCAGTCTATCTGTAATTTGAATTATCGAGTTGTGCTTCAACTGAGATTGAAGAAAGTAGAGTATAGAGTAACTGGAATTTTAGAATCTATTGGATGATGTCAGAAATTTTTCAACTTTTTGAACATGCTCTATTGATTTACACTTCGCTATTGAGGAATAAGACCATTCGCCGTGGTTGGAGATAAAATTTTTCAAAATTTCACGCTGTGATTTGTATTTGGTACAGTTTAATATAAAATGTTCACTAGTTTCGGGTACTTTACAATCTGCACACAAAGGAGAATCTGTTAGTTTAAAAGGAAATATATATCATTTAACGGTAACTTTTTAACTCGCAACTTATTGATTAAAACTTCTGTATTTCTATTTTTTGCTGCCTGTCTGTTCCATTTTTCAAGATGAGAAATATAAAAAAAATTTGTATGTCTCTTGCTCTTTTTCCATATTTCTTCACTTTTGATTTTGTGTTGTTTTTTAAAATAGGTATGTAGATCTTCATAAGTTATCCAAGAAATAATATTCCACGGCTCTGGAGAGGCTTTAGCTAATTTGTCAACTTCTTCATTAATCTCTATTCCCTTGTGAGCTGGTACCCAAATGAATGTAATTGATTGAGCTATTTGGAGGCACTGATGTAAAGTTGAACTTAAATTTAATATTATCGTATTGGATTTTCTATTAATATTTTGGATGCTTTTTAAGACTGATAAGCTGTCCGTCAAGATGATATAGTTTTCTGTTTCAGAAACCCAATTTTTTAATGCAGTCCATATGGCTATAGCTTCAGCTGTGAATATTGAAATCATGTCTTTCAGTATGAAATTTTGTCGAATTTTTTTCTTAGGGATTAAAATTCCTATTGATGTTTGATTAGTATTTTTGGAACCATCGGTTGCTATTATGATATTGTTATTAAATTTTGGCTGAATGTAATCATTAAACATATATTGTACTATATCATCTGGAAGATCTTTGTTTTGAAATGGTAGTTCATGAGTATATATATTTATTTTGCGATTATCGTAGATTGGGGGAGGAGGGATCCATTGAAGAATATCTACTTTAGAGATGCATAATTCTTGGAGAAGGTTGATCGTCTTTTGAAAAATACTGATCTCTTTTTCTCTATATTTATAAAAATTACTATCTATATTCCAAAATAACCTAGCGTTCGGTGACCAGTCTTTTAATGCTATTTGCTTGGTTATAAATTTTTGGCAAAGAAAATTATGGCGAGAATTAATATTTCCATTCATAGACTCTGCTCTTAATAAATCCAACGGGGTATTTCTTGGGAGACCTAGGGCTAACCGTAAGGCAGCATTATTATAAATCGGTTCTAGTTTTTGTCTGTTGCTATTGCTAGAAAAGGAAAATAGTTGACTTCCATAGTCAAAGATAGAACGGATTGTGGCATTAATAATATTTAAAAGATGATCAGATCTTGTTCCTATTTTCGGAGAAGATAAGGCTTTAATTGCATTTAAATATTTGAATCCTTTTGACGTAGGTAATTAATATGATTTTTCCAGGTGGTATTGGGGTCGAAGATGATACCCAGGATTTTCAGACTCTTCACTTCGGGAATAGGTTTGTCGCATATTTTAAGTAATGGAGGTATTGTGCTTCTTTTTCTGGAAAAGTTGAGTAGACTGCTTTTTCTGGAGAGGTGGATAATTTCCATTTTTACACCAGACTGAAATTTTATTTAAAGATTCTTGCATTTCGCCTATTGTTTTATTCAATTCGCACCACCACTATATAAAAATATGTCATCAGCATAAACCAGAAGATGGCTGTCGTGTTGAATTTCAAAAATATCTGACATATAAATCATAAAAAGGAAAGGACTTAAGATAGACCCTTGGGGTACACCATAATTGTTTGTAACGATTTTTGAAAAAATGTTTCTCCATTTGATTTGAATTGTTCTTTGATGTAAGAAGTTTTGAATCCATCGTAGTAATCTACCAGAGTATCCAACTTTGTTTAGTTTAGAAATAAGGCCATTTGGCCACACTGAGTCATATGCTGCTTTAATATCCAACGCTACCAAAATAAAATATTCTTTGCGTTCTCTAGCCAGTATGATGTCATGTTGTAATTGAAGTAATGTATTAATGCTGCTTCTGTGAGGGTAAAAACCATGATGATTAACATGAAAAATTTTGTTTTGAAAACTGAAATCCAACATTCTATGTAGAATCATTCTTTCTAATAATTTGGCAATTACTGAGGTAAGAGAAATAGGACGGTATGACGAAACTTCCTTGGGATTTTGTGAGGTTTTATGAAAGGTAGGATAAGTGCGTGAGTCCAGTCTTTAGGAATTTGACTTGAAAACCAACTGTCATTAAATGATTTTAGAAGGAGATATATTGCTTTGATGGGGAGATGGTTTATTGATTGGAGAGAAATCTTATCATGCCCTGGACTACTGTTCTTTTGATGAGATATTGCTATTTCTAATTCTTTTTAAAGAAAAAGGTTTATTAATATCCTGGCTATTGTCCGGAATAGAAATATTTGGAATACTATCGTTGTTTCGTTTTGCGTAATATTGTAAAAAACAGTTTGCTTGGGATTGTTCGTTTGTTAATATGGTTCCGTTATTTTCAATAATATTAAAGGATGAATAGTTAGAATTTGTTCTATTTTTAATTATTCGGATGATTTTAAAAAGAACTTTAGGAGAAGATATTTTTTTCGCAGGTCTTGTGCCAAAAAAGTTTCTTTACAGGCTTTGATTGTTCGCTTAAGTTTTGCGCTTACTGCTTTATATTTTATCCAGTCTTCTTCTTTAAAGTTTTTCCTTGCTTTATTAAGGAGTTTTCTCTTTTTGGCTCTTAAATGCCCGCATGCTGCTGTCCACCATGGAGCTCTGGAACTGATCAGGTTTTTTTCGGTTCCTTGAGATAAGATTTGAGCTTTTTTAATTTCTTTTATAATATCTATATTTATGTTTTCATTTAAATTTATATTTTGTTGAATAATATTGATAAATTTGTTCCAATTTGTGTTTTGTTTACAATTAGTAGTTACTGACCTGTTTGCTCTTTTGTAATTAATTATTATAGGGAAGTGGTCACTTCCAAAATTATCAGTATTCGTGGACCAGGATAAATCATAATTTAAATCTATAGATGCTAAAGAAAGATCTATAGATGTAAAAATTCCCGATGAATGGAGATAAGTTGGACTTTTATCGTTTAATAATATTAAGTCATTTTCAATGATCCAGTCAAAAATCTTTTTTCCAGAAGCACTAGAGTTTTTTGATCCCCATATCTCATGAGACGCGTTGAAATCTCCCAATATCAAATTGTGATTATCAATATATGATGCTATTTTAGATAAATTGCTGTCTTGAAAGTTACCCGGTGGGATGTATATATTAAAAATTGTGATAGGATTTAAATCTATTTGAACTCTGACTATTAAAATTTCTAAGTCTTCACTAATTTCTGAGAATATTTTTATTGCGCTAATATCTTTATTTAAAAGTATCATTAATCCTCCTCCTCTTTTGATTTCTCTATCAATTCTGAATATATTCTTATTGGGAATTGTGAAAATATCATTTGGATGTAACCAGGTTTCTTGAATTATTAAAATACTTGCTTTTTGAAAGATTGGAGCGAAAAGAATATCAGGCCTCTTGTTTTTAATTCCACGTGCATTCCATTGGATTATGTTCATGATTTAAAACGGGCAAAAAAAAAAGGTTCGATACTACGAATTAGTTGAAAAATTCGAAAAAAAAGTAGATTAATAGTGAGTTTTTAGCGAGAAAATATAAGAAAATGTGATTATTTATTTAAGTTCCTTTATTTTTTTCTACTACACGATCTAATGAGTTTCCTCTCTGTTCTGATATTTTCTTGAATCTTTTGCCTTTTCATTCTGTTTTCTACTTATGATACAATCATCATCTTTTTGAATTGTTATATTGGATGCAACTTTTTTAGGGTGGATTCCATGGTATTCATTAGGGAAGAAAATCGTAAATTTATTTGTGCGACCACGGTATTCAGTTCTGACGTGAAGAGTTGTACTATTTGTTCTAATTTCTTTTCGAATATGTTATTGGTTTCTTCAAATTTCATTTCTAGTTTCGCTAATTTTTTTCAAGATTTTCTATCTTCTCTGTTTGATCATTATATGTTTTGGCCGAGTATGATGTTTTTTTTTTTTCCCTTTGGAATTTTTCAACTGCTTCGTTTCTCGAGATTTGTTGTTGTACTTTAATTTTTAATATTTCAATTTCTTCTTTATATCTTTTGCAATCTGTATCATTAGCTTCATGTCCCTCTCCACAAGAGCTGCATTTTTTTATTTGTATTTCTTTGCATTCGTTTACAGAATGGTTCAGTGAACAAATTCGGCATTTTATTGCGCTTCTACAAAATTTTTGAAGGTGTCCAAATTTCCAGCAGTTTGTGCATTGCCTAGGTTTTTCATAGTAAAGAGTAGTTTTAATCATTTCAAATACAATAGGAACTCTTTCGGGAATACTGCATCCAATGAAAGGAATCAATGAAGCTAAAATTGCAAGTAATTGACGGTTACAGTATCGGGACAATAAACATCATTTGCACTTTCACCTTCATCAAAGAAAAAAATTCGGTATATTTTCTAGTAAATCAGACTGTGCAACTTACAATTGAATGGAACAAAAAACAGCAAAAGTATTTTTTAGTGCGAAATGTTATCTTTAAAACGACTTGAAATTGTTTGATCGATACTTAACTCACTCGATCACTACAGCCATCTACCGAAAATATACTGGATTTCTTTCCCCCCAACCTAATATTATTTCATAGTACCAGAAATCTTTTACCTACTTTATGAAGAATTCACCTCTAGAGGGCCCACCTCTTGACCGAAAGGAGTTCTTTGCTTTCAGCCGGAGCTCTTGGTACAAATCGCTACCCAGGAGTTTGTCCTCTGACGAACGCTGCACCAGGGTGCTGATGGCACAGTTCCAGAGTCCTTTGTGGATCCGTATCGGGGGTCATATCTGTTTTGATCCCTGGTCTGAGCCCCGTTTACGTGCTGCAAGTAGGCTATGGGGACACTGATCCTTGCATTTGGTGACTGGGTGTGCGTCACTGTGGAGCCGGCATAACTGAAAGCTTTGATTCTCCGAAGTAGGCCTTGGTGCGGTTCTCTCTCTAGTTTTAATTACATTTGTCATTTGCCGCCGTGGTAGCTTAGAAGTCAAGGTAACGGACTCGTGGCCAGCATATCATGAGTTCAAGCCTAGTACCGCTGAAGACCCACCGAGCAGAGGCGTCCTATGCACGTTAAATATGTTGATACTCAAGCATCCACTTATTGATGTGAAAGTTAGGCGAGGGGGTGTCATCCTCGTCACTTAACCATGGTTCTTAATTACAAGTTTCATCGCCAAAAGCCCTCGAGTAGCGGAAAAGAGTGACGTTAATATTCATTCACTCACTATTTGCCCTTTTGGGAATATAATAGTTATTGCGTCTATTGACGCCTTTCTGTAAAATTTGATCCCTCTGCACTTTTCGAGGGTGTACTGTTTTTAAACGTGTTTTAGCTTTGGGAATATCTTATCCCATTTTACCTTCTTGTTGACTTTGTCATTTAATCGACAGTTTCTTTTTTTATTAGGACCCCCCCTATTTTGGTCTGTTTCTGTCCTCTCTCTCTCTCTCATTCTGTATATTCTTCATCTTACTATTAACGTTTGACCGCGAAATTTTTTCTCCATTTTCTCAAGCCTGGTCAACTTTTTTGTAGACTTTTTTTTATCACTTGACATCCAGGAACAAAATTTTTTTCCTGGTTTCTCTTTTATTCCAATTTTTATTAATTTTTTTTAAAGCTATTTAAGGTCTATTATCAGAATTTTTCTCTATGTACTTTTTAATCTTTTGTCTCATTGTGTATACTGGTCTAAATAAAGATCATCTCGTCTTCGAAATAGAGGCTCCTGTTAAACGAGCACCAACAATAAGCCCTTTATTCACAAATGGTGAAATATCTGTCATGTTTCCATTTTATTTGCTTCATCGTGAAAAGTATTTACTTTTACTAGCATTCTAACCAAATGTAACCCACGTCATAAAAAAATTGCATACTTCATCCCCAGCACGCATTCCAATACAAATCTCAAAGATTTCTTATTCGATGGCCAGTGTGTGCATGAATTAATACACTGTTCAAAAAAGTTAGGGGAACACATGGACTTAACGAAGTTACGCAAATATATCATTTTACGTTAGTGATTAGACTATATTGATGTTTCTTCTAAAGTGTAGTACAAAATAAATAGATAACTTCATATTCAAATCAATGTTCATGACTGTGATGATAGGTAGAGAGGAAACACATACTCTCTCTCTCTATTCCAAAAATTCCAGAAATGAGTAACAAATTTAAAGTAAATGAAGTTTCCAGAGCTCACTTGTGTGGATCCAAAAGAACAGGAAGTTGAACTTCAGGATGTCAAGAACCATTGTGAAGAACTGCTTGATTTCAACACAGAACTGAAGGAAAATATCAATAGAATGCTCGAAAAGGCCTAAGAAATCATACGACATTATAAAAAACGCATTAAGCCAGTTACTGACCATATGAAACTGTGTGTAATGGCATCACCTAATTGTGAAGTCCACTGCATTTAACAACAACATGTTTTTTCCCTTCTTCATATTTTAGTGTGTACACTTTTTCTGTTTCGTTTTTTTTTGTTCCTTTCAGATTCTTGATCACAAATGATCCTGCTTATGAGGTTGAGGAAAGCTGTTACAGTCAGAATGGCTAGTTGTAGTATCCGTCGACACCTGTTGGAGCGGCAGTGACAACTAATTGTAGCCACATTAACCGTGTGATTTCGGAAGACATGTAAAACTGAGCGCAAAATGATGCTGCAGGAGTGTGGACATTTCCCCCTCTTAGTTCCCTGGCTGATGTTAAGGGCAGCTTTCGCCCTCTTTTTTTAATCATTTTATTAAAAAAAATTTTTGTTGTGCCTTCCTCTCTTTTTCCACATTACACGTTTAAATATGCGAAGTACTTTTGCGTCTTTTTCATTTCTAACCCGTGGTAACGTGTTTACCATCACCTTACATACACACATACTAGCTGAAGTACACGATCTTCGCTCGGGGGTAAGTTTAAAAGTAAATAAAATTCAGTTTTTTTATAGCAAACATATTTTTTACAGATGGCAGAACCAGTGTGGCAGTGTATCAAAAAATTAAAAATACTTTTTTAATGAGTGTTCAGATTGTAATTTGGCTTCACAGTAAAGAATGATTTCATAAAAACCTATTTGAATCTCAGTGGCGCAACAACTCATGAGGGCCAAGGTCTACTGTCTCAGTATACGCCACCTTGGACTCCGAGGTGCATGATGGGTTGTTCCGGCCAGGTGTTCAGTTTGACGTGAGACCCCCAGTGTTAAGTTACTAAGCAAGTTTGGTACTCATTTATCAATCCACTGAAGGGATTATATTTAAATGTAAGAGATAAAGTTAACATGCTAAAAATGTAAAGAGAAATAAAAGAATGAAAATATAAATAAAAATTATAACAGAAAAATAATAACAGTAGTATGTTTCTCCTATGAGTGAAATAATCTGGAATAGATAAACCGAAAGAAATATTAATTACGATAAACCTTTTCATTAAAATACCATCCTAAGTAACATTTAATGGGAAGCTTTCAAGTGGAAAAAAATTAAACTAATACAAACTAAAATTAAAAAAAAATTATTTAAAATAGATCTACGTTGTAAAAAATAATTAACTCGGGAGCGGGTGTGCGGGGCACAGAGTCACATCAGACTAACGAAATCTTGAATTCTGTGAAAACTGTTTATTTTCTACCCATGACCTTGACAATATCCTTCTATATGACAGTCTTCCTGGGAACTGAAGCGTATTTGTCACATATTTCTTTCCCTTTTGGGGAGTTATAAACGTTTTTTTTTTTTTTTTTTATAATCTTGTGGTACTTGTTTAGATTGAGTTCCCCATCACCTTTGTTCTAAAAGATTTTCCATGAACAGGCTATATTTTCCCCCTGTGAACAGCCGAGTGGTTCTGAATTGTTGTACAACTTATTATGGTTTATAAATGTAAATGAGCAGAATATATATATAAAAAAACCGTATATGCAATCACTATTGAAGGAAATTGAAAACGATCGAGCAAGGGGAGAACCTTTTGAAATAATGCATATTAATCATGATAGCGAAAGTAAATTTAAGAAAAGCGATGAACATGAAACGTTTGAGTTGAAAATTTTCAAATGCTACCTAAAGAACTCCATCAAGAAAAATATGATCCAATAAGTGTAGCATAAGACACACTTCACCTTGTCAAAAAGACACTAGCAATTAAAATATCAACATGCTATTTGTCGATCATCAAGTGACAATGAAACTACAATAACTTGAATAAAATAAGATGATTTTTCCTGCAAATATCATTCTTGTAATGTGAGCGAAAGGTTTCTGTTGTTTGTGTCCTTTATTAAAGTCATGCTCATTTGAAACATTTTAGTTCCATTTGATTGGATTTTTTTCATATTATTAAAGAAAAGTTGAAAAGTCCTTCAAAGTAGGTAAGTATACTTTTTCTTAGTCACTGAAATAACGATTTTTATCGTGTACAATAAAAATAATTATAAAAAAAAGATTGGGGCGATTCTCCGTCATCCCGCACGATTCAATTCTTATTTGCATTTTTATAAATGTTTTACTTTTTATATACTCTTATGCAAATAGATGAATTTATAACCTCAATATATAAGTATTAAATGTATAAGTATATATATTATAATAAGTAAGTAATATATGTAAGTATTACACAATTAATAATTAAATAAAAGATTACTTATAATACTTATTAATCAATAATATTATACTAAGTAATTGAAAATATGTCAAAATATAAAAATTAAAAGAAAAAAAGGATTATCATAGGTCAAAATATGAAAAATTCTCTAGAGGAGCGGCACATGAAGTATTCGCACGTGGGCGGCCAACACTCTTGGATCGGCCCTGGATAAAGGGTTAAAATGTAAGGCATTCCGGTAATTTATGTTAAATTAACCACAATACCTCCTATGTAGGGATTACAATACCGGGATACCGAATACCGGGGTATTTTGATCCATTTCTACAGTTTTGTAATACTGGTATTTACCAGTTTAAATACCTGTTTTCGGTATTTATTAGAATTTTTTTAAAACTGTCTCCATTATATGTGTGTGTTCAGGAATCGCCAACATAACTATAATGCATACTTTATAATACATTACATCATTATAATGATTTTAAAAAGAAAATAAAAAAAAGAAGAAAAGAGACGGACCAAATCAAATTTGATCAAGTTTACAGTAAATTTTCTTAAAAATTTTTACCCACAAACATATTCACATTCAGAAGAATACGGTACAGTTATCGAAGATGATGACACTAATATCGATAGTGAAAAGGAATTGTCTCTTGAAAAAAAATAGAATTAGTGATAGCTAAAAAAATTTCAACAAATCAAAAGGCAATACAGAGAAATCAGCTATATCCAAAACCATCCAACAAGAAATCGATTTATTTGAAAATGGGGGATTTAGAGGGACTTGGAAAAAGAGAGTACATCGTGCATTGCTAACAGTACTACCAGCTAGAGTAGATGCCTAAAGAGCGTTTTCGACAGCTGGTAATTTTTGCACAAAATTACGTTCCAGACTTAATGACAGTGCAATTGTTGCATTTTGTTTTTTAAGATCACATTTCAAAAATTTGTGATAGTATCCCAGATTAAATAGTGATACTTACTCTTTTTTGTGTGGTTTAAATAAATAAGATGTTCCTTTAATTTTTTGTGATTCTTTATATACTGTCATAATTTATAAGTTACAAATTATTTTTGCGATATTTACACTCTCTAATAAAACAAAGAAACACCTGTGTTTTCTTTCTTTTTCTAAAATTTCTACTACCGGTATTAAAACCGGTATCCCGGTATTATGATATAAAAAATACCTAATACCGGTATTGAACTTTTGGTCTGATATTGCAATCCCTACTCCTATGCAGTTTTAAGCATAATGCAAGCAGGCATCACTGCTTGGCAAAAGGACTTGCAATAAGGCTTACAGAAAAAAGGTATTGAAATCGACGGACCATTTAACATTTGGAAAGGAGCAATACGTGTGATCTCGATGATGTTGGCGAGATTTGTCGGACCAAGGCAGAGCGCTATATCAAAAAGATGATGGTCGAATTTGAGGGATAACAAACGTGAGGACTGAGTTATCTTCAATACTGTTCTTAACCGATTCGGCATCAGCATCGATCCATGTATAACCGGTCATGATTACTAAAAAGACTATTGTTGTTGTTGTTTCCAATCCCCTTGGAGCAGGAAAGCTTACACCATTTGACCTTTCCGCATAATAGTGTCACACACCAGGTTTTGATTTTCAAACAACTGTCACAGGGAAATACCCCAGCAGTCCAGAAGATGAGCAGGAGAAGCAGGGACAGGTAAAGAAAGACTTTACCTGCTGTACTAAAGTCATAACACGCAGGTGACCGTTTCTAAAGCGCGCCGAAGGCTGTTTGATGAGCCCTGGAACACCTGCACTGTAGAGATAGGCCAGGACTCTTAGCTGCGTACCAGTGGTGAGCAGGAGTGTTTCGCAAAATCAAATTCTTTTTAGTTCTGTGGAGGGAATGAATTTCCATATGGGTTAAGACAGTGGAACTGGGGTTAGGGAGATTACATCCCCTACCAGCCAGCTCATCAGCCGCTTCGTTCCCAGGCACACCCACATGCGATGGAATCCACTGGAGACATACTTGTTTCCTCTGACCACGCCTAGCCAACTTGGATAAAATATATAGACCAGTACTGTCCATAATTTCCGGCAATTCATCAAATATTGGATGGAGCTTCTGCTGTCTGTCAGGATCCAGACCAAAAGACCATTAATGAGAGAATCGGTAAACGGTGTCGCTCAGCGCACCTTTTGTGTTGACTATCCCTTACTTGGGTAAAATTAAAAAAAAAAGTGCATTTGCAGTGGAGCTAAGTACGTTCGGCCTGAAATCTCACAGGAATTAAAAAAGCTTTCGTGTAGCTGAACAGTGCGACATTAATATTCACTCACTCACTCACAGGAATAAAATTGTTTTCAGTGATTAATCCCATTTGGAATTGAGCTCGACGACCAACTAAGTCGTGTATAAGGACGTCGAGATCTAACGATAGGACATTAATTTAAATGACGCCCACTGTATACTCCCACAACCATAAATTGTGGTAGTAGGTATAATATCATTTGGAAACCGAACCTGCTGGTTAGTATTAGTGACGTTATTGAAACACGGTGGGAAGTCAACGATATTTTATGTGCAAAAAAAAAGTGACTTTTTTTAAAAATTTTGTTGCTTTTTATTTTTGTTAAAAACGAGTATTTTTTTTTTACTTACTCTCCGTAAAGTAAAAACGTATCTTTTTTTACGTAGCCTTTTCACGAACATGTAAATCAGCGTTTTTAATTACCCTATTTATTCGAATCTAAGCCGCACCACAAAATCTTAACACGTTTTTATGAAAAAATATAGTATAGTATGAATTGGTTCTCTTTCATTGATATGCAATAGTTAAGAAATCAATAAAAATTTAAATTTAGATCTAAAAAGAAGAGAAAATTAATTTGTTTTACCAGTATATTAACCATTTATCTACCGCATTATGATTTAGTGCAGTTTTTTCATACAATATTCTTTTTTGAATCACTACATTGAAAATTAAGGGAAATGCACAAATAAAATACTCAACTTTGGGACATTTTATTAGTTAGAGCTAATTAATTAACTTAGGATATATTCTACAGTAAAATATTAATTTCACACACTGTTCATTTAAAATAAATAGTTCAATTGTTTTCTAAGGTCTTCATTTATGTACAAAAAAAAATAAGACTTTTATATTTTGACATTAACTATTTTTTCGGAACAAAAATGACAATCATCGCAATGCGCTTTAAACGCCGTCAGCTGAAAACGCAATTTCTGCTATAAAACTATTCGCCTTCCCCACTAAAATACACGTCATAAAACCCGTGCTGCCATATATCTTGAAAGAGTGGATTTCAAAGAATATTCCTGCTAAGTATCGTCAGAGTATTCGTAAAAATGGTTATTCTATGTCATTTTAAAGTGAGTGGTGCTGATAAGTACCGTCGGTAGATAAAGAGTTAAACACTTCTAAATGCATACATGAGGCTATAATTTCCTTAGCCGTCAATATCATGTTCAATTTCTTCCATCCAATGAATTTTTCCATGCTCGATTTTCAGCCGCACCCGATTTTCAGGAATATTACTACTCGAAAAACAGTGAGGTTTGGATCCGAATAAATACTGTATAAAAACAATTAAATTCAAATAATGGAAATCATCATTCCTTTTTAAAGTGCCTAAGGCATATAAAGCCTTTAATCCAACTGGCCAAAAATTTCAGATCAATGCAACAAATCTAGTTACCTTTCAGCTCGCCACTTAATCTCTTTCTCCATCATCATGCCAAACAAAGTAAGTGTATGTTTATTAACGTCACAATCGAAAGCAATACGACTGTTGGTATGGTGTGCAAGTTAGGAGAGAGGGGTGCCAGCTCAGGCGTCATCCTCGTCACTTGACCATGGTTCGAAATTACGAGGTCCGTCGCCAAAAGCCCTCGCGTGGCTGAATAAGGCAACGTTAATATTAACTCTCTCACTAAAGCAATATGAGAGCCACTGGCGACGGACCTCGTAATTTTGAACCTCGTTCCAGTGAGGAGGACGGCACCTGAGTTAGATCTTCCTCTTCAAACTACCACACCACACCAATAGCAGGACATTGATCCTCGACAGATTTAAATTGCATCGGCGCCCTCTACACGGCAGATCTTCAGTGGCCCCAAAACTCGAACCCTCGATTCGGTACCCTGACCTCTAGGCTACTGCGGCCACCCATGTCAATTAAAGACGCCCCTGGGTTTTATTTCCACCAGGAAAACTTCAGGACAACGCAAGATATATATAACTTTTCTTATTCATTTTTTAAAAGTATCCTGTAAATTTTCAACGTCTAAATTAGATTTAGTTTCTTATACATTATATCTCGGGCCATATATAATAACTCAGTGTGCAGAAATAATAATGTGCAGAAAATTATTTTAAAAAGTATTCGGTTTATTATACAGTTAGGTGATTTCTTATGTTTCAGGAAACGACAGATAAGAATTATTGTTGTTGTGTCTAATCCCAGAATGTTTAGCAATGCTAGATAATCTTCATGAATCCAAAAAATTCTAGAAATTCTAAAAATAAAAGAGGATCCAGAAAGACCTTGTGATGTCCCCCCCCTCGGGTGAACATCTCTTTGATTATCAGCGTGAGCTAGAGGTGTAGGATGAACGGAAGAACTAGATGCATACATAATCTTAATATATCTTTAAGATTTTGAACTTAAGCTTTTAACAAATGAGGTTATAATAATATATGTAAGAGAATCTCTCTACGGTGGCAAAACACACAATTTATATAATAGCGAATTAACCTAACTCGGGCCACTATCAATTACTGACTCTCCTAAACTCGATTACAATACTATCGCTGATCCTAATATTTAATAGTCAATCCTACCTTACTGTAGTCTGAAGAAACGATCACTGCAATCTTAGATGAAGGCGTGTAAATGCTCGAGTGCAATGGTATGCACCTTGACTCAATGTATCTCTATCACGTATAATTTCAAATAGTAATCACGTAATGTTTTCCAAAACTTCTTCACGCTTGAACCCCGGATTATGTATACATTCCTCTAATTGCCATCCCGCTTACTCTAACTTCTGATATTTAAAAGCTTCCTAATTTGCATCTTTCTTTCACACTTCACTTCTTGGATTTGGTTGGAAAAGAGTTGCCATTAATTCTGGCCCCAAAGAACCCAAAGGACACGTTAAAGAAAAGACGCGTGAGCCCGTCACACATCCTCTTCTTTTTTTAATATCCAAACAAGATACTATTCAAGGATAAAGAATTTTATACCTCATTCTCTTTTCTGCGTCAATTCTGTCTGCAATATATTTCAAATAGAATTAAATCTGTATTGGGTAGAGATTCTCTCCTATCCCAGAAATTCGGTAGAAGTGAAAATCCGGGAAAAGAGAAAAAGATTTTACACTTAGCGCTATCAATTTTGTCCTATGAGATTAAGGAATACTGCCTGGTGTCTAAATCTCTAAAGCAGCGGTAGTCAACCCTTTTTTCATTCGGACCACATACATAAGACAACTATTTCTAGCGGGCAGCAACATGAGAATTAACGGGGGGGACGCTATAAGATAAAAGACATTTAAAATGCAGATATTGATCAATTCATTTTAAAACTATAGTCAACTCCATCAAATTCAACTCACAGAAAAAAATGGTTTAATGCATTTTTTTACCCTGTTAAGGGGTAATTCCGATTTCCTTTCATCAATGTGATCCCAAGTACCCCACCTATAGATATATTGTTGCTGAAAAAAAAGGAGGCATTGGAAGATTTGTGCTTAGTGGTATAGTGAGGAGCAAAATTACATTTTTTAAGTATAGCATTTTCATGAGAAATTAAACAAGTTGTTGATCCATTTTGTTTTTTCTACTAAGCAGTCAAGATCCCAATCGTCTTGAAACAACAAATATTCTTTAGATATTTTTCGCTTGGAAAGTATGAGGGTTAATTAAAAATTAGTTTCACCCATAAAATAGTCGCTATTCTACTGTTATTTGTTAACACTAACCGTTACAATTACAAAAGAAAAAAAGTTATCCCGCAATTCCTACCAGCACCACATAGATAGCAAAATCGATGTATGGGATTGCTTGATTGATAGGATTTCTCGCTTAATTTTTAATTTATTGTTCTTAAATAATTGAATTTTTTAGTGAAACAGGACATGACCGGGCAACTCAGAAAAGTCCGGCGGGTGCTCTAAAGCAAATAAAACACAGCCTGGCATCACGTCCAAAGAAGTCTTGAGGCAAGATTGAGGGTCTCAACCTTGGTGGGGACCTCGCCTCATTCTTGACTCTTCTCCAATAAAATCATGATCCAAATAATTTTAATGGTCAAATGTCTCATTCCTGGACAAATTCTGCAAAAAATATGGATAAATATTTTATATGGTTTTTTTATGACCATATTCTATATGGTGCTGCTGGCATTATTTTGTGTTGACTGTCGTCGACGTCTAGGCCTAATCTTCAATCAGGCTTTAGGCCTCCTAGAAACCTACCTCCCTAAATGCGGGAGTGTAAATTACGCCATTAGCTTCAGATTATCGTTTGAGCAAGTATCTGACAACGTATTCTATATACTATCTACTTTTAAGGGTCATAAGAGGGGCGTAGTTTAGCGTAGGGACCCAGGGCCTAAAGAAATCTTAAGACGTCCTTGATCACGTCGGGGAATTATAAATCAGATCCATTCTCATTTTGAACAAATACAATTGTCAAACTGTTCTTGAGTTGACCCAAAACACAAATATCCAATGATCAATTTAAAGTGATCGAATGTATTCTTTTTAGTTTAGTTTAAATTAAAGTTCTGGTTTAAAAATATAATTGCCCTAAAAACGCGGCTATACAAGAGCTAATAGGCCAAGATGGTTTAACCCCTTGATTGGTTTGTCCGTATACCGTATCAAAAGCTGGCTACAACTGGTTCGCCCATACCATGTACGGGCACCGATATTTTCTTCTTCCTTCCATTTGCACATATTTTTAGTTCTTATAGTGAGAGTGTTAGTGCTAGTGTTTTTAAGCGTCGCAGTTTGTCCATGGTACGGAAATACTTCTCATCCGAGATTTTCCTTGTGGTGAAGGTGGAAAATTTTCTTTGAAGACAGGAATTTAGATTCTTGAAAATATTCGAGATTGGCAAGGCAATGTGAAGTTTGATGCTTGAGAAGAAATGAAAATGGAAAGATAATCCTAAAAGGCCGATATTATTTCTGTCCACATTGCAATGTAAAACTAATATTACATTATGCTTCAAATTGTGTGTGCATATGTATATGCACACATGCACAAAATCCTCAATCGTTTGAAAAAGCGGCGCGAACATGATTTTTTTTTGTATATTAATGCAACGCCCGGTTAACTTAATGTTAAATTGATTAATTTATTTCGTTAGATCCATTTTATAATACCCAGGTTCTAATTTATCATTTGGCGACACACTATAGTTTACGTTTAAACATTAGATCGTTTAAAGACAAATAAAACAAGACACTAAATTAAAAAGCCGTTCTTTAAATTAACACTTAATTTATTTACAATAAGATTGAAATTATATTAAATACTAAGGATATACATGATTACTTAACTGAATTAGGATCTGAGAGAGAGAGAGAGGAATCTTGGTGTGTTGGCCATGTTCCAGTCTCCAATCACGGCATTTTGTCAAAGGGTCGTCAGACCAAAATCGGTGATAAAATTTGTGTCAGAGAGTGTCTAAATTCGTCGTGCATGCGTTTATATTTCGCGGCGGTTTACTTCTGTATTCTGGAGAGGATTCTTTTCCGAAACACAATCAGCTTTTCTGATTGGACTGGAGTCAGCGGAGGGATATCTTCTCGCGGTCCATGACTCCCCCAAAACGCGGGAAATTCCCCCAAACAACCCAAACCATGATGTATTTATGGGTACATTGCCTTCTTCCAGGCGTGGGAAACGCGTCACCCTTTTTGGTGGGGTGAGAAATTCCTTTTCTTGTAAACAACAACAGGGCCGATATAAAAATTACTGTTGTAATCCCTAGGGAAAGGCGGCCCCCCATCACTCCTCCCCTCTCTCAGATTAACAAAACCAAAATGAATAATAAAAAAAAAATTCCAGGCAAACGAAATACAGAATTGGCCTAGCGTCGGCAAATGTCTATGTCAAGAACAAAAATTCACAGACTCCTGGTTCACGATCAGCTGTCCACGTCTTTATGAGGGGTTCTGTCCATGTTCATCCATGATGTTGGCAGCTCCATCGTCGCTCAGATGTTGCTAAAGAAATCTGCTAAACTGCAAAAAAATAACAGAAACTTTGTCAACATAGCTATTACCTTTAAGCGTGGTTTTTAAGGGACCGAAAATATCCATATGACACGTTTCTCCTGGTTCAGTACTTTGTTCAACAAGTTGGTGGGGCGCAGGCGGGATTTTAAAGGCGTTTTTTCGAGATAAGCATATAGTACAAGAACGAACAAAATTTTTAGTATCTTTATACATATTGTGCCAAAAGAAGTTCTCGCTGAGTCGATGATAAGTTTTAAAAAATTTAAGATGTCCTCCATATTCTGAATGAACTGATTCGAGAATTTTAGCTTTTAGACAATGTGGAATGCAAACCTGCTTTCTAGTGGTGTTAGACCTGGGTGATCTCGAGGGGCGCTTGGACAAATGACATAACAAACCTTCCCCATTAATAAAATAGTTGCTGATTTGTGGGCTAACATCATTTTGATCAATTTTTTGTATGATAGTGCTTAAAACAGAATCTTCGCGTTGCATATTAATAAGATCTTTAGAGTCCGGTAAAGCTATTGTGATGTTGTTAATATAACGAGAAAGATGATCTGCGACTGAATTTAAGGATCCCCTGATGTAGTGTATGTCGTAATTAAGTTCTTCCAGAGCCAATTTCCAACGCAAAATTTTGGAAGAGGAATTTTTATTAGAAAGAAATCCCGCGAGAGGCTTATGATCGGTAAAAACTTTAAATTTTCTGCCTAACAAGAAAGGTCTAAAAAAATTTAATGCTGTATATATCGCGAAAAATTCTAAAACCGTTGCGTTATATTTCGATTGTGATGGATTTAATTTCTTAGAAAAAATATAAAGGTTTGACTTCAGAGTTAGGATATCTTTGTTCTAAAACTGCCCCTATGCCGCGAGAAGAAGCGTCCGTTGTTATTTGTAACTCCGCGTTTTGATCAGGTAGTGCCAAGACCGGTGGATTCAATATGGCTTTCTTAATATCATCAAATGCCTCCTGCGTTTCGGATGTCCACTCAAATGGAGTGTCTTTTCTCAATAGATTCGTTAAGGGAAGTGCACGTTTCGCGAAATTCTTGATATATCTCCTGTAAAAATTACAGCACCCTAAAAGATTTAATTTGTTTTTGATCCTTTGGAACTGGAAACTCATTAATTGATACGGACTTATCTTTATCTATAAGAATGCCTTCCGGCGTTACCACAAACCCTAAAAATTTACAACTTTTCGTTAAAAACTGACATTTACTCGGATTAAATTTTAAGTGAATTCTTTCAAAGCGTTCAAAAACCTTACCCAGTAGTTCAAAATGTTCATCTATAGTTTTAGTGAATAAAATAATGTCATCTATATAAACCAAAGCTCCGTGGTGTAATAAATCTCCTAGGACCTCCTGTGCGATTGATTGAAAAGCTTTAGGCGAGTTTTTTAAACCGAAACATAATCTGTTAAATTGATATTTATCACCGTCGGGAGTAGAGAATGCCGTCTTATGCCTGTCCGCAAAGTGTAGTGGAATTTGATTAAATGCTGACTTCATGTCTAACGCCGAAAAATAGTTTGAACCTGAAATTTCATGTAATATGTCGTCCAATGTTGGAATGACAAAATCCTGAGTCACAGTTATTTCGTTGAGTTTCCGAAAATCTAAAACTAGGCGCCATTTTTCTCTCTGTTTGACAAACAAGGCCGGAGTATTATACTGGGAATTGGATTTCGAAATAATCCCCGCCTTTTCTAAATCTGCTATTTGACGTCGAAATTCGTTTCTTAAATTGAATGGAATCTTATAAATTGGACATTTAATGGGATAATCATGTTGTAAACTGATTCTGTGGTGCTCCGTAGCGGCTGCGGATAATTCTACCGTAGAGCGAGCGAAAGCATTTTTGTGCGAAATTAAAAGTTGAAATAATCTGTTTTTGATTTTATTGTCCAAACCTGAAAGATTGAAATCTTTCTCCGTGAGTGGGGGTAAGACATCTTGAGAAACCGGAAAATCAGAAGAAAAGTCTTCGTAATTATTGACTGTAATTATTTTCATGTTCTTGTTAAGGGTGATTATGTTATCTGAATCGTTTCTAATTTCTAAGACGGTGTCATTTGTCTGTGGATCAATTTTAATTTGCGAATTGGTTAAATGAATGTTTTTATTTCGTAGCTTTGCTGAACTCCGAATAGTGGCCAGTGACGTCGAATTAGGTAATGTTTCAACATGTATGCGAACATTTGTGACCGAATGGGGACCCACACACGTTTTGTGTTTTAAAAATCCATTTATAAAGTTACTCTGTACCACACGCGTGGGGAGTGAATAATGAATAAGCGGAATTGAAAAATTATGAATTAATAAACAGTTTTTTCTTATATCTAAAACTGCATCCCATACTTTCAAAAAATCGTATCCCAAAATAGCGCAATAATTATCGTTAATCTCTTGTTTCGTTATAAAAAAATATGTCGAAATTGAAATTCCCCCAATGACAATTGTATTTCATAGCAACCGATAATTTCTACCGTGTCTCCACTTACAGCTTTAATCTGAATTGAAACATTAAATTCCCTAAAGTTATCATTTTTATTTTAGTGAAAAAGAATTAGACATTAAAGATACGGATGCACCTGTGTCAATTAAAATTCTAAACTTGTGATGTTTAACGTTTGCATTTATTATTGGTAGATCGAATATTTTATCTCGAGATTGAATCGGAGAAAACCGCTCCTCTACCGAATGAAAAAAATCTAAATACGGCTTTCTCCACGGGAGTTTAAATTCTCATTTGTGCGAAAACGTTGAAAACCCCTATTCTCAGAATTTGTGTGTGTCGCTCTCACTGAATGCCTGGGGGCTGCGTAATTGTCACGGAGAGTAGATTCCCTGAAATGTACATGCCTCCCTCCTGGCCTGGGGCTACTTGAAGAAGAATACTCGCTTGCGGCATTTCTCCGGGGGGCTGGTAACGAGCAGCGCGTTCGTCCCTCTGTCTCTTCCTACATTCCGCCTGTCTGTGTCCTTGAATACCACAATAGAAGCACTTGAAAACGTTCTCTTTTCTGTTAAAATAGTTCCCACCTGATTTACGAGCTGTAACTGCACTTGCCTCTTGTAGACGGCCGACCCTTAAATTTATTTCTTGTAATCTATCCGCTAATGCTGAAAGAACTGGATTTTCCGTTTGTGCGGACGACAAGCCTGATCTCTCTTCGCTAGCTATTTGATTTAATTTCATGTTCTGCTCTTCTATCAATGCCGCATTGATTGATTCCTCTAAATTCAAAGGATCGCGGGAAAGAACAAATCGTCGTATGTCATTTCTTAAACCACTTATAAACCGAGATTGTAACAATTGGTCATTCGCATTTCTCACCGCGGTATTTTGAGCCGAATTTCCTGACTGGAAAATCTGTGTTCCCAGTTTATTGATGCGTGCTGCAAATTCCTGTACGCTCTCCGAAGGACCCTGGATACACGATGAAAATAATTGGAGACGCGTTGATAAAGGTACAGCTTTTTCGAATCTTCCAATAAGAATTCTTGCGATATCGTTATATTCTGTCAATTGACTATGTGTTGGGTCGGATAGAAAAAATTCCTCAGCTATTCCCGTTAATTTTAATTTTAGAATTGTTACTTTCTCATCGTTTGACCACTTGCCTAAATTCGCAACATCGTTTATCTTTCCCAAGAACCTGCGTATTCCTAACGATTCACCTCCGTCGTACATTGGAATTAGATCAATAAGATTAAATTTCTCGAACGCCGTTTGCGTCAAAAGGGGGTCTGATTGTCGTGTACGTGGCATGTTTGTTAATTATTAGTTAAGACCAAAATTTCTAGCGAATCTAATTCGCAACGAAAACCGTTAAAGTGAAACAAAATTCAAGCACTCGTGCAAGGCAACAGAAATTCATGAACTCTTAAATTTAAATGAAACTTTTAACTAATCGGCTCTCGCGTAAATACATGCATAGAGAAAAAAAATTCACATCAATATTGAAAGAGAAAAAAAAAAATTAAAGAGCATAAGTACCTGCGTCATCGTTGCACCCCGGACTCTCTGACAAAACTGCAAGAAAAAAAAATTCACAGTATCAAATTCAAGCAATACATAAAATACACAGTAGCACACGAGATGAAAATTTGTCCTGATGATCCATCAAGAAACGTTTACATAAAAAAAAATGTAAAAAAAAATTTCTAACTCAAAGGATGTAAAAAAATTTTTCTAACGACCAAAAAATTTAAAATCCTGGTCAACTGGCACCAGATAATGCAACGCCCGGTTAACTTAATGTTAAATTGATTAATTTATTTCGTTAGATCCATTTTATAATACCCAGGTTCTAATTTATCATTTGGCGTCACACTATAGTTTACGTTTAAACATTAGATCTTTTAAAGACAAATAAAACAAGACACTAAATTAAAAAGCCGTTCTTTAAATTAACACTTAATTTATTTACAATAAGATTGAAATTATATTAAATACTAAGGATATACATGATTACTTAACTGAATTAGGATCTGAGAGAGAGAGAGAGGAATCTTGGTGTGTTGGCCATGTTCCAGTCTCCAATCACGGCATTTTGTCAAAGGGTCGTCAGACCAAAATCGGTGATAAAATTTGTGTCAGAGAGTGTCTAAATTCGTCGTGCATGCGTTTATATTTCGCGGCGGTTTACTTCTGTATTCTGGAGAGGATTCTTTTCCGAAACACAATCAGCTTTTCTGATTGGACTGGAGTCAGCGGAGGGATATCTTCTCGCGGTCCATGACTCCCCCAAAACGCGGGAAATTCCCCCAAACAACCCAAACCATGATGTATTTATGGGTACATTGCCTTCTTCCAGGCGTGGGAAACGCGTCACCCTTTTTTGGTGGGGTGAGAAATTCCATTTCTTGTAAACAACAACAGGGCCGATATAAAAATTACTGTTGTAATCCCTAGGGAAAGGCGGCCCCCCATCAATATATATGAGCATGAAATAAATTCTTTTAAGATATATAAAACATTCTTCATAGCATTAGAGTGTACTTATAAAAATCAAACATTTAAGGTGTTTTGGGTCCATCAATAATAAAATAAAAAATAACGTGAAAATTTTAAAACTGGAAATTAAAATAAAATTCTTCTATTTTCGCATTCTGTGTGTTAAGTATTATGCTTAATTACATGCAATAAAAAAATGTGCCTTTTTTAAAAACATTTTAGGCAAAAAAAAAAAAAAAAAAAAAAAAAAAAAAAAAAAAAAAAAAAAAAAAAAAAACTGAACACTTAAGTCAGCGATATTCAACCTGCGGCCCACCAAGCCTTTTTAAATGGCCCAGTCATGGGCCATTCATGGGCCCACTGCTATGAGAAATTTATTTACTTAAGAACATTGTATTAAAAATTTGGTGGGAAATTCTTTGTCATGAAATCAAATATATCAATTTTGCTTTTTGTGGTCAGTGTCGTACGGGTACGAATTGATACTTTTTTCTACTTGGAATGTTTACGGTTAGTGATGACAGATAAGAGTGGATTAGCGAATATTTATAGGTGGAACTAATTTTTAACTATCTTTCACATCTTGCAAGCGAAAAATATTCGAAGAAAATGTATCGTTTCAAAACGATTGAGATGTTGGTTGTTTTGTAGTGAAAAACAAACATGCATCAGCAATTGTTTGATTTGTCACGAAAATGATATGTATTTAAAAAATACAAATAAACAGGAATCATTCAATGACACTTTTCCTCGAAGATCTCTTTCAAGAGGTGATAAATAGGTTTTCTTGAATAACCTTTGCAACAGCAACAAAGTGTTTTGTCAGAGGTAATATCGCAGCGTTAACAAAGACATATCCTATGAAGTTTGTTATATTATTGGTAATCACATGAAATCGTTTAGTGATGCAGAAATTGTGAAGGAGTGTTTCTTAAATGCTTCTAATTCAGTGTTAGTGACAAAAATAATAAAAACAAAAACAAAAAAAACAATGATAATAATTAAAAAAAAAAGGCGTGATCAGTGTGAACACGCGTTAGAAGTTAACTTCTTTGGCTTAATTATTATTGGCTTTATTGAATTGTATAGTAAAGTTTTATTTTTTTTGAAGTAATCTTATATATAATTAACAAATTTACTATTATCATTATTATTTCAAACTATATTTTAAAAAAATAATTAGGATGGAAAAGGTTTAAGTTTGGACAAAATTTTCATTTTCAATACATAATACTAAAAAAATTTATTGTATGTATTTTGAGAAAAGTATCATCATTATTAGTCTATTTCCATTATGCTTATGGGTGCTTCAGTACATACTTTTGTTATAAAAGGCTTGTGGTAACTAAAGTAAGAAATGTAGGTTTTGCACTTAATATCGCTTAAGTATCTCGAAAAGACTGCATCAATCGTAGTATTTGATTTTGTCGTTGATATTATTCTGTTTTTTTTAGAGATAAGGTGAAATTGTCTTTTAAAAATTCAATCAACTGTAGAGATTTGTCTAAAGCAAAAAATTGACATTAAAATCTACATAGAAGTCGAGTTATATCATAGGTATTTTATCATGATTTTTATTAAGTAAAGCAGAACCTCTTGATGTATATCGTAATAATGATCGATGAAGGAACTCGATAATGTCATCCAACTTTTTGTACGGAGTAATATATACTGCTACAATTATAATTTTTTGCCCATTATCTATTACGCATTCAGACAAGCACAAATCCCCCACTGAAGTATGGTACCATAAATATCGGATTGACTGACAGAACATTCCATGGATGGAGTTATAATGTTAACAGCATCGCTAGAATTTTGATATATCGCAACTCCTCCTGCTCTCGTATTTGGTCGTTTATTCTTCGCAATGCAGTTGAAATTTGGAATAGATATATCACTTTGATTGCCCAGCCAAGTTTCTAATAAAACTAAAATATTTGAATTTCTTATTACTGAATCTTGTAAGTCTACAGCGTGAGCTGTAAGATTTTGGCAATTAAAAGTAAAAATCGATAAACCTTGTCTGTTCGTTATGAAATTAATCAAATCTTCATTGATAGTTTGTAGTTTGTTCAATGAAAGTCGTTTAAACTATATATGATTTAAAAACTCACTTCTTAAACTGGATTTAGAAATTCCATTCGATTGAAAATGTAGTAAACACAATCTTTTATTGCCAAACTATTGGAAGAAGTGTTGTGGTGCCACTAAATTTTAAAACAATAGATTGTTTGTATTATTTCCTTAAAAGAATTTTAAAACTGTATATCCAACAAACTCACCTTAAACTAATTTTTGACAGATTTTGAACCATTTAAATGCCTACTTCGGGTAGATTAAAGACTTATACTTCCGATTTCTTTTTTTAATTCATAAAATGGATAATATTTTGACTTCTAGGTAACGTAAAAACGAAACGAAGTATGTATCGCAAAGCTAAAACAGGAAAGGCTTGTTAAAGCTGCTGTTGAATGAGGAGACAGGGGTGAGTGCTAGGCTCAGGGCTAATAGACAAAAAACACAAAAGAAATTTTAAAAGCAGTAAATTTTAATCTATTTTTTCAATCTTTGAACAGATTACGGATAATACTATTCTACATATGGAAAAAAAGTTTCGTTAGAGTATTTTTATAAATAATAAAATTATTAAATATTTAATTACAATTTTGAGTATTTTTTAAAAAATCGCAAAAAAAAAGGTTTCTTCATTTTTTAAAAATTTTTATAACTGATTCTAAAAGAGAAAAGCATGAACTTGTTTAGAATAAAATATCAATTCATTAACTCGAAAGGAAACTTAAAGGGATTGATTTAGAAACCACTTTTATAAAAGCGGATCAATTTTGACTCATTTTAAAAAAATCGTAAAAAATAGAAAATATCATTATTTTGTTAAAAAAAAATATACCATATCGTGGCGAAAAGAATGATCTTTCCGATTCTGTAATTATTTTTTGTCTGAGATAGATAGTATGAATTAGATGGCGGTTTTTAAAACGAGGGGAAAATTCGGAACTTCATTCATTTCTACCTTACATTCATCGCTAACCGTAACTGGTAACGCGTAACAGAAATTTCTCCCTACCGTGCCATAAGAAGTTAACTTCAAAAAGCAAAACAGGAGTTATAATATTTTGATCAATTTTTCACATTTTAAATTTCCAATGTTATCTTGGTCTTAAAGCATTTCTCCCCTCCCTCCCCCATTTTCCTCATGTTACGGCCCGCGTGAAATAATTAACATATGTATGCGGCCCAGCAGAAAAAAAGGTTGAGTACCACTAGCTTAAGAGTTTAAAGATATAGTTAATGATAAGACATGGTAATAAAATGCGGTAAGGTACTTAAAAATATTTAATGTACATAAAAATATGGTTAACATTTATACTTTTTTTTTCCATGTAGATAAATATAAGTACCCACCTTCTCTTTTTCAGAGGTTGAAAATTGTATTCCTGTTCAGAGTCTCAGCCGACTTTAATCTTCCTAACTCACCAGATCGGCAATCTTTCGAGAAAGAAGAGCCAAGTTGTAAGTGAAACAAGATCTCTTCATACTGAGCATAGGCGTTTCTGCTGACGCTTGATGTATCTAATTTTCGTCTCGTGAAACAAGATAACTAAGGTATCAAAGAGCCGTTTATTTTCATACGCTTACGCAGAAAAAGGTGAGAAGGGATCTCCGGTAGCAGTATCGCGATCAGAACCACCGTGCCCCAATTACTATTTTTTACAATACTCATATGACATTTCCCACACAAAAAGTAACATTTTCCATTCCATCATAAAATAAAAGCTGTCGAAGGTATTTTCATTTTTATGTCACAATTAAGGATTGCAATATCGGATCAAAACTTCAATACCGATATTCAGTATTTTTTTACATCTTAATAATACCGGGATACCGGTTTTAATACTGGTATTAGAAATTTTAAAAAAAGAATAAAAACACACAAAAGTGTGTGTGTGTTTTTTTTTCCAGTTTTATTAGAGAGTGTAAATATCGCAAAAATAATTTGTAACTTATAAATTATAACCAGTGGCACACACAAAGGGGGGAGGGGGTCCTGACCCCCCCAAAGCCCTTGATTTTTTTCCGATTGATTATAATTCTAAGTATATAGTACGTAAAATTTAATTAATTACTTGTTATTAATGATTAATTTTATTAATTAATGCTAATTATTTATTCAAAAATTAGTTTTTTACTGTGTTTTGTTCCCGAAAATCGACAAAATCAAAAGGAGCATGATACAAGAATGATGAACTTTCGACCCCGGACCCCCCCTTGAAAAATTCCTGTGTGCGCTATTGACTATAACAGTATATAAAAGAAACACAAAAAAAGTAAAGGAACATCTTATTTATTTAAACCACAAAAAGAGTGTAAATATCATTATTCAGTCTGGTACTATTACAAATTTTTTAAATGTGATCTTAAAAAACATAATGCATCAATCGCACTGTCATTAACCATTAACTTCGCACTGTTGCATTTGTGCAACATATGATTTATTTTAATTTAATAGACTCAATATTTTTTTAATTAGCTACAAATCACTTATCTGAGAAAAAAAAGATTACTGCAACGAAATACATGCTAATTTTGTCACTAGATGGAAGTACATTTTTTTCAGAAATCACAACAATTATAAAAATCTCTGATGCCTCAAGAACTGTGTTTTTGCTATAAAAAGAATCCATTATATTTTATGCTTCCTCTTGTATATTGACGAAATAAATTACCAGACAAGAAATTTAAACATTTTATGATGAATATAAATGAATCATATAAAAAAATGTTTTGTAATTTACAGCACTACTGCGCAATATTACATTTCTGCAACAAACAAAAAAATGACTGAAATTCAATTTAAAACTGCTTAATTTTTTTCATACTTTTTCCTTTTATTATTACTTGAGAACTAGCTCATATAATTTTTTCATAGAAATTTAAAAAATTGCGAAGTTAAGAGTTAAGCCTTGAATGTAATTTTGTGAAAAAATTACCAGCTGTCGAAAACGCTCTTTAGGCATCTACTCTAGCTGGTAGTACTGTTAGCAATGCACGATATATATGTACTTTTCCCAAGTCCCTCAAAATCCCTCAGTTTCAAATAAATCGATTTCTTGTCGGATGGTTTTGGATATAGCTGATTTCTGTATTGTATTTTGGTTTGTTAAATTTTTTTTTAGCTATCGCTAATTCTATTTTTTGTTCAAGAAACAATTCCTTTCAATATCGACGTTAGTGTCATCACCTTCGATAACTGCACCATATTTTTCTGAATGTGGATAGTTTTGCGGGTAAAAAATTTTAAGAAAATTTACTGTAAACTTAATCAAATTTGATTTGTGTGTGTGTTACGTCTCTTTCCTTCTTTTCTATTTTCCTTTTTAAAATCATTTTCATTATAGTTATGTTGGCGATTCCTGAACATATAATGGAGAAATGTTTAAAAAAATCCTAGTAAATACCGAAAACCGGTATTTAAACTGTAAATACCAATATTGCAATTTGCAGAAAGGGCTCAAAATACCGGTATTGCAATCCCTAGTCACAATATTATGAAATAGTCCAGGATGCCAAGCATCTCATACTTGTATGTACTAGATTTACTTCCGAAAAACGTACGCTCATGCATTGTCTACAAAAGAACAATGTAGCGTGGCCTCCTTCTTTTTCTGTCTTCGTTCAGAGCAAACATCAGTTACATAGTTTTGTGCATACATTACTAGCATTTCCCCCGTATTATTCAGATTGTAAATTTTGTGTGTTTGCTAATATTTACAGTACGTGTATGTATATGTATATATGTCGCTCATCCGGTATAGTGGTTAGCGACGCTGACTGCTGTGCTGTAGGGCCTGGGTTCGAATCCCGGAGAAGACATGGAAGTTTGTAAATGTATAGTGCCTTCGCGGCATGGGGGTACTCAAAACAGCCGTCAAGCCGCAAGTCCTCTCGTGAGGTTGGTGGCAGGGTATGAGAGGTGGCAGGCCCCTGACCCTCTCCCAGCGTGTACTCCCTCAAAATTGGCGTGAAACCGAACTAAATCGTTCTGTCACCTGTATGGTGCTCAAAGCTACGGCTAACGATAGTCGTCACTTAGCTCTTTGCCATGAGGAATTTTGTGAGCCTTGGTCTGGCATTTGCCGATCAGGTGGCATTAGTAACAACAACATATATATTTATATATATATGTTTGATTATGTGTATTTGTATGAATATATATATATACAGTGTTTTTTTTCTGGTATAGAAGTTTAAGTTGGCATTACTTTCCAAGATGGCGACCGATTTAACAGCTGTCAAGTGATTTATTTTCAGTTTGGTTTGGCAATTCATTATGAATAGACTCACGCCTGAACAGCGCTTTCAAATTGTGCAATTTTATTTCAAAAATAATGGTCGATTTTCATAAGCGAATTTTGTTTAGCGATGAAGTGCACTTCTGGTTGAATGGCTATGTCAACAAACAAAACTGCCGCATTTCGAGTGAAGCTAATCCACAAGTGTATGTCGAAACACCGTTACATCCAGAAAAACTGACTGTTTGGTGCGCTTTATGGGCTGGTGGAATCCTTCTTCAAAAACGATGAAGGCCACAACGTTACAGTCAATGGTGATCGGTATAGAGCCATGATTACTAACTTTTTCATTCTTGAATTGAACAATCATGATGTCCAGGAGCTGTGGTTCCAACAAGACGGAGCAACATGTAACACAGCTCGTCTTTCAATAAATCGATTGTGGCACACGTTTGGTGACCGCCTAATTTCACGTTTTGGACCTGTGAATTGGCCTCCGAGATCTTGTGATTTAACACCGCTAGACTATTTTTTGTGGGGCTATGTAAAGTCATTGGTCTATGTGGATAAGCCACAAACGCTTGACCATTTGGAAGACAACATTCGCCGTGTTATTGGTGATATACGGCCACAAATGTTGGAAAAAGTCATCGAAAATGGGACGTCCAGATTGGACTACATCCGAGCCAGCCGTGGCAGTCCTATGCCAGAAATCATATTTAAAGTGTAATGCCACAAGATTATCTTTCGAATAAAAAATAATTCATGTCAATCGAATTATACATCGTTGTTTTATTGCAATTTAAAGTTCGATACCTCTCAAAAAAATACCCTTTATATGTATATGTCGTAGGAAAATGATGAAATTAGGAATCTCATCAAATCCCTATGGTAGATGATCAATTGACGGGAAATGTTAAAATAACGTCTCTTCGAGGTCATTTCCCTGACAAAAGTAAGGGATTTGAACAAATCTTTGATCTGTTTCAGTGAAATGAAATAATATTGTCAAGAGTTTAAAAGTATTTATTTAACAAATATGGTGCATTATTAAACGTAGAAATTAAGTAATGCAACAATAGTTAATGAAATACAAATTATATATATATTCCAAACTAATTAACAAATAATTGGTAAATTCGGTTGATACTTTTTTATGTGTAACATCTTTCCTCTCTGTTATTTACACACTAAAATATCAATCCCTATGTTAATCCTATGGTGCCATTTTTGAAAGATACGAGGTTGATATTTAAGGGATCGATAGTACTACCTGTGTGGTTAGGAAGTACAAAGACTCGACCCCCAGGTGTTCCCCCCCCGGACAGCATTTTGCCAGTGCAAATCCTGACTAGTTCATCATTTCACTGAAACAGTTCAGAGATTTGATAAAATCACTTACTTTCATCAGGAAAATGACCTTGAAGTGAGATAGAGACGTTATTTTAAAATCTCCTGCCAATTGATCCTATCCTTCAGGATTTGATGAAGTTCCTAATTTCGTCATTTCCCTGCGCTATATACATATATGAATGGTGTACGTACGCTTCATGTATTTGTATTTAGAAAATCTTATTAGGATCATGTTTCCTAATTTCCCCTATTGTGTAATTTTAATGACTGAATGTCTCCGTTTGCATGTGCGCAATTTTGTATTTTGTTCTGTATTGATTGTATTTGCATCCATTCTTGTTTCTTTTCCTTTTTGATTCCCTTTTGCGCCCGTATCCTTCTACTTGAAATTTCCCACCACTATTGATCGAGCATTGACTTAGTTTGTCTTGTGTTATACTTTTGTCGGCACATAAGGAGTATTTACCTGGAGTCTCAAAAAAGATTATGAATAACCGTTGCCAAAGTATCAAAATGCTGCAATTTAAACTTTCAAGCTTCATGAAAAAAATTCCTTACCAATAATCCCGTAAGCTCTTTATTCTGAATTTTTATGTTTCCACCAATAATTAAAACTGACTTTGTGTGTGTGTGGTTGTTCTTTCATATAAAATTATTTTAATACTCTTTTTATCAACACTTAAGCACATCATAAAATATGGAATGTGTTTTTGTCACTTTTATTGGTGGTTTAAGTGTATCTCCTGCCCATTCATAATAAAAAAAAAAAACTCCCGAATTCATATATGTATGTAAACCTTGCTGGAAATCACTATGAGGAACGTCTTCCCATGGTGGAATTTTTGTGAATAAAATAGACTTTTACCGCTTTAGAGTGATATTAGTAACGCATTATAAAGGGCTATTGGCGACGGACCCGGTAATTTTGAATCATGGTCAAGTGATGAGGATGTCAGCCCTCTCTTAATTTCCACACTACATCAGCAGGTGGACTTTGAGCTTCGACAGATTTAACGTGTATCAGATCCTCTACACCGCGGGTCTTCAGCGGCACTAGGCTCGAACTCATGACACACCAACCACGAGTCCGTGACCTTGACCACTAGGGAAGCGGTCGCCAAACGTTTCGACCTCACGGACCAGTAAATTCATAATTTAAATCCCGCGGACCACTAATAGGATTTTTTAAGTGTTAAAAAAAATTGTGATCGAAGAACATATAAAATGTACCTAGTTAATAAAATGAAACTATTAATTGTAATCAAATTACGAAAGCTTTATTAATAAACCGTAATAAAATAAACAAATAAACGAAAACTGTAAAAACAAAACAATTAAAAAATGGTTTAAGTATATCAAACTATTAGCATTATAAATTAGTATGATGAATGTTCCTGCTTACTTGAAATAAGATTATGGATATTCGAATCCAATGTTGTTACTCCAAAACCTAGAACAGCATTTTTTTTCAATAGATAAATGTTGTGTTTTGATGGCTGTGACAGATGAAAAGACCTTTTCACATAAATAAGTTGTGGAGAATTGAATCAGAACTTGCATCGCCTGTTCACTAAGAAAAGGGTTATTCACTGTTTACAGAAAGCCAAAACTGAGATCTTGATAAGTATGAAGGAAATTTAAATTTGAGAGTTTCGTCTTACGAGATAGAGGTCGATGAGGCTATCTTTTAGAGAGATGCATGCTTAAATTATTATCCTGAATTTTCACTGTAAACGGATGGATTATCCACATAATACCATATCAGTACGACTTACTTACCGTGGCGATATTCTATGAAATGACATTATTCCAGGAAGTAGCGTTTTTATAACTGTTCATATATTATTATGAATTTAATTATGTTTTAATGCATCTTAAAACATAACTTAATGTGATGTGTAAGTATGTTCCACGCATTTTTCTGGGGACCAGCGAAATTTTCTCGCCAACCACTAGTGGTCCATGGACTACCACTTTGGCGACCTCTGCACTAGGCTACCATGGCCACTTTGTTACTTTAGAACTAATTCTGATATTTGCACTGATTCTCAATAAACTTTGCTACTGGAAAACAATTTAATACAGAAATAAATTTCTTAAGCCTGTCAGATCTTTAAATGTATATACAAATACAGGAAATTTTTTCAATAGATAATTATAAATTAAAAGATATAGGGAATCAATAATTTTTTTGCAGTTATAATTACTTTTGTAATAGTACATATAGGTAGAATTTTGAAGAGCCGTAAACGTCAATGCAAAGAGCCTCGGTTTGCCGTAACCGTCAATACAAAGAGCCTCGGTTTGCCGACCACTAGACTAGACTAATGTTTTTTTACATTAGTCTAGTCTAGTGGTCGGCAAACCGAGGCTCTTTGCATTGACGGTTACGGCTCTTCAGACTTCTACCTATATGTATCTACCTAATGGCCCAAAAATTATCCAGCATTTAATATTAAATTCTGATGCCACTATATCCTACAGAGAATAGTGGCTATATCCTGGCCATGAATTTATGAACGATATCATTGCAGATTGCGTATGAATTCCAAAGTAGTGGAGCGGGCAGGATTCTAGGGGGCTCAACCTATGTTATTTTATGGTTTTGCACTCCTTTATGAGATTCGGGTTAGGGCCCAAAGCCTGACACTGCAGAGGGAGAGCCTTAATATTCTCCTTTACGCCACTGAGCGGAGCTGATACACAAAATTCAAAATCCTCATGTTGGTGGGGTGTAGAAATTTGGAAAGTATGCCAGCTCAGCAGTTGTTCTCTCACTTGATTGTGGTTCGGAGTTTAGATTGATTTTCAGTGAATCCCGTCTCATGTCAACCTTTACGGCAAGGAAATGGAGGACAAACTAGCAAACGTGAACTGTAATCTTTCTGTTGCCATGACATAAAAATCCATAATTCTTGGAAAGCTATGGGAAGCCCTGGCCACTGTAGGTCTTATCCCGGGGCACCAGAACAGAGCCGAAGCCGTTGTCCGCTTTCACCCAACCACCAGACATGACTTCCTGGGTGTAGACCTCCACTGGCTTGGCCTGACTCTTGATGATGCCTACCCGCTCTGTGGCCATGCCAGGATGGATGGCGACTACCTGCTCCAATGCACTTGACTTGGTGAACACCCGATAGACAACGTCGTCTGTTGGTACTGGGTGGCTCGACGTCAAATGGTCAAGAAGACAAGCACGGGCGTTGGGTAAATAAATAATAAACCTTTCGACTTCCTCACTCCTCCACTCGTTCCTTTCTGGAATTATATTTCCTTAAGGTATCCGACTATACGTTCGGAACCGTGATTTTAAAAAAGCGCATAAATGGATAATTTTCATAATATTTAGTGTTACTCAGATTAGAATACATGCATAAAATTGTTTTAAGGACATTTTGACAAAAAAAATTTATTTAAATATAATATTTTGGCAAAAATTTAACTTAGAATAACCTTTTTTCAAAATGTTCTCCTTTTGTGAAAAGTGCTTCTATTACAATAATATTTAAACAATAATAAGTTTATATTGCACTATTCATGGAAAAAAAGGTGCCATGGCCAGGAGGTTGGACTTCTACCTGTTGGTCCACGGAAGGTATTTTATTTCCCTTCTACCACCCATTGGAAACCAATGGAGGCGTCCCCCTATCTGCCACCTGGGGACGCGCCCTCTAGGGGTTACAGGCTCCCCCGAGGGAAACTACTGCATCTTCTCTACCGATAGACGACACAGAAGCAGTTTTAATGCTAATATCAAAATACAGAACTCTCAAATCAAAAAAGTCGACCTACCCACCTATCTTGGAGTAACCTTAGATCCCGAACTCCGCTTTTCAAAGCACATCGAACAAACTGCCAACAAAGCTCTTGGAAAACTGAATATTCTTCGAAAGCTATGCGGAACTTCTTGGGGCTCAAGACCTCAAACCCTAAAAAGCACTTTCTGCACTGTTATCAGACCGGCTTTTTAGAATATGCGACCCCAATTTGGACTCCGGCCTCTATTTCTGTTAAGCGGAAACTTCATTCTGTACAACACAGAGCTGCCAAAATTATTATTGGAGCAGTGTCATCAACCAATAATGAAAAGGCCGAACAAGAAAGCGGCCTGCCTCCGCTAGAAAGCAGGCGCAAACTTGCCACTATCAAGTTCACTAATAAACTACGCTCAAATGGTTTGGACCATATCTCTAGAAGAGTTTTTGATAAATGGAAGCATTCTACAAGGCTCAAAAGATCTTCGACTCTCCAACTTGATAGTGAAATCAGAAAAGAACTCAATTTGGATCATTCCTCCTTGGAGTTCCTTCAGGAGCCCCTCATTCCAAAAACCCCACCAAAGAACACCTGTTTCGAATTGGAATTGTTGCAGCCATGTTCCAAAAAAGAAGACCCTGTAACTCTCAGACAAAAAGGACTGGAAACGATAGCAATACTGTCTCAAGATAACTTTGCAATCGCCTACACCGATGGTTCCTCAGACAGATCCCTCAGCAATGGAGGTGCCAGAATCATCTTACTCCTCCCAGATGGTAATAACTACAAACACAAAATTAACACAGGCATAATCACCTCAAACTTCACAAGTGAACTCGTGGCAATTAGAGAGGCCCTTATATTATATCAACAAGACCCACATGTTATTGATTCTGCAGAAGGATAAAAGTAATCTTCTCAGATTCTAAATCAGCTATAGAAGCCATAAGAAACGGAGAGACTAACATCTCCTGTGATATTATTACCTTTCTAGAACAGCTGCACAACAAAAGAAAATCCTGTATCCTGCAATGGATATCCGCACATGTCAACATTGAGGGTAATGAATGTGCAGATATATATATATATATATATATATATATATATATATATATATATATATATATGGGAGACAACAAGGGGTCCAAGACGTGTTTGTCTTACTTCACATTTATTTTAAAACTTTAACAAAAATTAATTAAAAAGGTAGATATTTTTACAGATAAGTTTGACGATGATATTCAGAAGGTAACGCCTGCTCGCGCACCTCTCGCGTTCTCCTTTCTCTCTTAAAAGTTTTTGTTCTGCTTTTACTAGTTCAAAAGTTTTCGTTTCAGTTTTAATTCACTGCGCCTGCGCGCGAAGACTGCGTGGAGTTGTCTTGAGAATTATTGGATCCTACAGTCGGTTATTCTGACTGTACGCTGTCCGCAGCGGTACGTATTCCTTTTTTCCTTTCCATGGATACCAGAAGAGAATCTGAAACATACAAAAAAAGACGGAACAGACAAGGACTATACGACAAATAAACAAAGATGTAACATATCATAATTTTGCTGAACTAGACATTTTCTCCATCATGTGAAGGCACCTCTTCGACATCCGGAAGGTTCCACAGGAAAACATTGTGTTTCACAGGCATAAGAACGTCTTTTTTAACAAGTTGATCTTTGGTTGAACGCATCGATATTTTCCTCTGTAGAGTTCTGGACGTCTGTTCAAAACGATTTCTCTTTTTCCTTCGTTTCCACTGCCAAGGCTCAAAGATCCTTCGGAGCAACACAAACCGTCGATGTTCACTCTTCATAGGTAAAGGGTTAGGTGAGCGGGAGATAAATTCCACGGAACTCGTTTTCATGGCGCCATTGGCTTTCTTACACAATACTATAGGTGAACAATAATCAAAAACACTCTCTTTTATAATACCTTGTCGTAACCAATCATCAATTTGATTGTTTACCTGTAATTTCTCAGAACAAGATAAACGTCTGGCTCTCTGACACACAGGAATATCATTTTTCAATTTAATATTCATTTTTAACTTAGTACTCTTAATTTTATTACATTTATAATCCTTAATTAGAGAACTCAAATCATTTCTAGTATTAAAGTTTTTAACATATGGCAAATCATAACTAGAGTTTTCTATCACATTTGAAACAGAAACATTTGGAAAAGAAACACCATAATCTGCACTCAAAGAGAGGATTCACTTTCACTTAATAAAACATCGCTCTTTGCATGGCCTAGTTTCTCTATTTCAGAATATACACTGGGATGTATAATAAATTCTTCGGTCAAGGTCGGTGATATCGCCGTTCGCACACTTATACCGGGAGAATGTTGATCAAGAGAAATATTTATGGGTTTAACTTCTACCATACGCTTTTCGCCAAAACATGAACTTAATGTTATGATTTCTTCGGAAGGTGTTTGCACTCTAATTAGTGAGGAATTTAAAACTGGGATCTGGCAACCTGAATCAATCAAAGCTGTTACGGGCTGATTTTCTACAAAAATGTTTACGTATTGAAGATTTGGCGCATTCATCGCTATTTTGTTTTTCGCTCTCGATTTTCAAAGTATTCACGTTTATTCTATTATGGATGTGGTCGTTAGATTCTTTAGGTTTAAAACGCTTCTCACAGTCTCTTGCGCAATGAGATGAATCACCGCATATAAAGCAATTTTTATTTTCTCTTTCATGATATTGGGGATAGTTCTCTTTAACCTTTGGTTTAAAGTTTCGTGGTCTATTTTTAAAGGGGTCTTGGGTATATCCATAAGTAATAGGAATTTCTTTATGTGATCCGCTTCTAGATGAAATATAAATATCACACTCTTTAGCTAAATCAATAGGCCTAAACCAATCTTCTGCTTCTCGAATGCCAATATGAGTTGCAGTTTCCTTATTTAAAGTTTCAAATAATTTATCAGAAATTATAAGATCACATAGAGATTCAAAGGAATTAACTTTTCTTAACGAACAATAATATTGGAAGTTTGCCGTCGATCTTGCAGCAAATTGGATGTATGTCTCGCCTGATGATTTTACAGCATTTTTAAATGAGTTTAAACACTCGCGAGGGGTTAATTGGAATTCTCTGAGTACTATAGATTTTAGTTTTTCATAGTCATTTAATTCCTCTTCTTTAATATACAGTAAGACGTTATGAGCTCTTTCGCCCAGAAGATTTATTAAAATTTCAGATTTATATTCGTCATTTATTTTCTTGGTTAAAAATGCGCGTTCTAATGATTGGAAGAACAGATTAAAATTTTCAGATCTGGTGGGAACAGGAAGAGATAAAGTCCTAATACTGTTTATCATATTTTCTATGTTAGTTCCGAACTGTTTTTCTTCGACTTTAGCTGCAGGATTTAAACTTAATGCTTTATTTTTAGCCAATTGAAGTTCGATTTCTTTTTCTAATTTTGCTAACTGAAGTTCCGCGAGCTCAATTTTCTGTTTTTCTAAAGTTACTTCTCTTTCGTTTCGCGATACTCTCTCATCTATACAGTTTTGAATTAAAGTTTTAACGAAATCTGGATCACTTTCAAATGTACTACTGTTCTCAATTTTAGTCTTTAGTATAGCAATAGTGTCCGTGCTCTCCACAGAACCGTCTAGATCCTCAACAACTCTTATGAGATCCTCTTTAAGAGCGTTTTTATACATTTTAGAAAAATATGGAAAGATCCTACCTTTTTTTTTTTCTGGCTCCCTTGTTGCTCGCACGTACGATGTATCCAATAAAAACGTTGATTCCACTGATTTCACCTCTTCGCAGGTAATATAGTTGAAATTGTTCGAATTGACACCTCTTCGCAGGTTATATCTTGAAATTGTAGTTCCGGCCTCTACACAGGCGGATTATTCACACTGAGTTAGTTCCAACCTCTACACAGGCGGGATTTTGAGGGTTCGTTGAAAAATACACCTCTACACAGGTTATTTTGTTATTTGTTCCGACCTCTACACAGGCGGAATGAAGTTGAAAAATTCAACCTCTACACAGGTTGAACGAAGTTTCCGAAAAATGGCGGCGCGTCTCCTCCACGGACGGCTTTTGTTCACGTTCCAAACTTTGATCAAAATCGAAATCTTTTTTCAATCCCGGCCTCTACACAGGCGGAATTTTCATGCTGAGTTCAAACCTCTACACATGTTGAACGAAGTTTTCGAAAAATGTCGGAGCGTCTCCTCACGGACGCTTTTGTTCATTGTCCAGACTTTGGTTCAAAATCGAAATTTTATCGATCCCGGCCGAGCCCCCATAATTTGTGGGAGACAACAAGGGGCCCAAGACGTGTTTGTCTTACTTCACATTTATTTTAAAACTTTAACAAAAATTAATTAAAAAGGTAGATATTTTTACAGATAAGTTTGACGATGATATTCAGATGGTAACGCCTGCTCGCGCACCTCTCGCGTTCTCCTTTCTCTCTTAAAAGTTTTTGTTCTGCTTTTACTAGTTCAAAAGTTTTCGTTTCAGTTTTAATTCACTGCGCCTGCGCGCGAAGACTGCGTGGAGTTGTCTTGAGAATTATTGGATCCTACATATATATATATATATATATATAGTCTCACCAAAGAAGCTAGAGACATCGGACATAAGTGCACCACCATCACACTTGATGATGCTAACGCAGTAGCCAAACATAGAATTATGAATCACACTTTTAAAAAACCCCTAGTTACGGAATTTGACTGTCCCCGAATTATAACATCCACAATTGCCAGATTGAGAACTGAACACCTTAAGAGCATGAAGATTCACCCAGACAAGACAAGATCATATGTTCAATGCAAACACTGCCCAGATCTTCAACTGACGCCCAATCACATCTTGGAATGCCCAACCGTCGCAACAAAGTTACTAAAAATGGGAATGGTCCCTCTGAGGGACTCTTTGCGGGAACTCCTGTACAGCCCTGATGCTCCCAGAATAGCAGAGGCAGTGATCAAGACTTTCGACGGAATTTAGTGATATCTACTGCATTTATTCATGGACACGAGAACAACAACAACAACAATAAGTTTATAATATTTTTACAATATTTTTAATAATATTTTTACAATAATAAGTGCTTCTATTATAATAATCAGACCTCTGTACAGAGGCTCAACTATGATTTTTAAACAATTTACATTATTTCAGCGTAACAACCCATTGAAATAATTATCGGCGTTTTTTTCTTAAAATTGCTCCTCTCTGTTGTCGCAAAACATGGATAAACCCACTTCTAAGTTATATATTTCAAAAATTCTTGTTTAACCTCTGTACAGAGGTCTGAGCTATATACAGGCAAAATATTATTATAATAGAAGCATTTTTCACAAAAGGAGACTGTTTTGAAAATGGGTTATTCTATGTTCATTTTTTGTCAATATATTGTACTTAAATAATTTTTTATTGTAATACTATTCTTAAAACAATTTTGTGTACATTTTCTAATCTAAGTGACACTAAATATCGTAAATATTATCCATTTATACGCTCTTGCAAAATCCCGATTCCGAACGTAGTCGGATACCTTAATATCAAAATTTGAGGAGTGGAGGGGGCATCCCTTTCTTCATTGATATGTGGGTAATAGACCTGGTCTGGCCCTCTAGTGTTGCAGAGACTTCTATATTACACTCGCACGTCTTGCTAGTGATCTCATCAAGTGCCTCTCGTCTTCAGAGAACAAAAAGATTTTCGCCGTCTGTGTCAAGCTTCAGGTTCACCAGGCTTCTCCCGAGCATATTTGGAGTTGTATGGATCTTTCTGAGAAAGATATCGATATGGATCTTCTTGTGCTGGAACTTTAAAGAGTCAACGGTCAAATGGACCTTGTCTAACTTCGTCAGCCTACAGAGGATTAGCTGCAAAAACAGGATAACGAGGTATCGTTGCGTAACGGAGAATATTAGGGCCACCTGCAAAGTCAGGTTTTTGGCCTCAAGCCGGCTGGATCTTACAAAGGGTAAGTACGTGGCGTCAGTCAGGCTTTGGGTCATCTGGAATCCTGGGTCCCACGCCACTGCGAGATATCCATCCCTAACAGACATCGTGTAGCTTCTAAGAATGACGTTAATAAGCGATTAATAAATCCTCATCACACGACGGCATTCGGGTGGACGACATCCGAAGCCAGTATTACGAATTCATTACTCCATAAACCAAGCTATCATGACTTCATTTTAAACTGAAGGAATGATGATAAAAATTGAATTTTAATCAAAAAAGAAATTAAGCTTCTTTTCCCTTGAACTATAGAGTCCTTGACATAAATAATGTCACATTAAAACCTCAGAATGGATGGTTAGATGAAAACTAGTTCGAGAGGACATAAAATAAAAAAAAAACCGGAAGTATTTACTTTTTATATTAGCATCATCAATTGAACTAATTGAGAGTATTGAGCATAAAGAAAATCTTGTAAAACGAGGAAGCTAACTCATTTATTCTGTTAATGATATCGCCGAAAAATGGACCAAGGTTGCAGTGAAATATATGTTTCGAGCATTTGATTAAGAAAAAACTACAAGGAAGTAAACAATATCTGAATAAACATTAGAATATTATGTCTTTTGAGTTGCGAGAAGTGGAAGGAGCATCAAGAGAGAGAGCTTATAAATAAATATAGTGGAATATTTGACATAAATTAAAATTTTTTTTTTTTGGATAGACAAACTGTTTGTCGGTAAACTCAGACCAGCCGTTTGCAACATGTAACTTGCATGCTGTCAAGTGTCACGTGGAACATTTTTCTGTGGTGCACCAAAGAACGATGTTTATGTTGACATCTTTCTCTCTTTATTCATATAATCTTGTTAATGAAAATAAAAATTTAAGTGCTTTGATTCTTATGATCTAGATCAGCGATACTCAACCTGCGGCCCGCGGGCCACATGCGGCCCACCGAGCTTTTTTAAGTGGCCCAGTCATGGCCCATTGCTCTGAGAAATTCATTTATTTAAGAACAATGTATTAAAAATTAAGTGGGAAATTTTCTTTGTTAAGAAATCAAATAGACCAATTTTGCTTTTTGCTATCGATGCAGGGGTGAAAATTGATATTCTTTTTCTATTTGTAATGGTTACGGTTAGGGATGACAAAAAACAGTTTGGAATAGCGACAATTTTTAACTATCTTTCATATCTTGCAAGCGAAAAATATTCGAAAAAAATATATCGTTCAAAGACGATTGGGAAGTTGACTATTTTGTAGTGAAAAACAAACATGAATCAGTAATTGTTTGATTAATCATGGACAGTGGCGCTCACAAAATCAAGGGCTTTGGGGGGTCCGGACCCCCCAAAGCCCTTGATTTTTTTCCGATTGATTATAATTCTAAGTACATAGTACGTAAAATTTAATTAAGTATTTGTTATTAATAATTAATTTTATTAATTAATGCTAATTATTTATTCAATAATTAGTTTTTTACTGTGTTTTGTTCCCGAAAATCGACAAAATCAAAAGGAGCATGATACAAGAATGGTGAACTTTCGACCCCGGACCCCTCCCCTTGAAAAATTCCTGTGTGAGTCACTGATCACGGAAGTTCTGTGTGTAAAAGAATACCAATAAACAGGAGTCATGCAATGACACTTTTCCTCGAAGATCTCTCTCAAGAGGTGATAACTAGGCTTTCTTAAATAATCTTTGTAATAGTACCAATGTGTTTTGCCTGTGGTAATATCACAGTGGTAACAAAGACATCCTATGAAGTTTGTTACATTATTGGTAATCATATTAAACCGTTTTACTGATGCAGAATTTGTGAAGAAGTATTTCTTAAAAGTTTTTAATATTTAGTGTTAGTGACAAAAATAATAAAAAAATGCATATAAAAAAACGAGCCTTACAGTAGTCGTATATGATGTGTAACATCTGACATGTTTTCTTAGCAAATACGCAAAAGTAACTTATATCCTGAAAAAAAAAAAAACGAATTGGGTATGATTGGAAATAATTTTCTATCAAATAATTATATCTTTAAAGAAAATTTTATTTAATTAACATAAGAAGTATATATATATAATGCAATTTTTTTTTTATCAAAAATAAATATTCTTGATCAATTTGGGGAAGAGCGGAGATAACAGGCTTATGATAACTAAAATATGACACAAATACTTGTGATTTCAAAGTATTTAAAAACCGTTGAAAAAAACAGCGTCAATAACATTACCAATGTTAGTTGTCGAAACATTTTGATTTGTGTTCATTTCGAGCTTGAATTCATCATTCAAAAAAGCTATCAGCAGCTCATCTCTTGACAAACTGAATTTAAAGTTAAATTCACACTCAAAATTATGGGAAGCGAGTGACAGTTTTCTTTAAAAGAGCAGAACCCTCTTCGGTATATGGTAAAAGTACAAAATGTAGGAAATCTTCAATTTTTTGTACAGTTTGATTTCAAGAAATGTATGCGAACACCGAAATCACTGTTTGTCCGTTTTCAAATAAGCATTCTGCCGCATATGCCCCCCAATATCGTTACTAACAATACCCAGTTCACTTGTTTGACGATAAGTAATGTTCATATGAGGAGTCACAACATGTGAGTTTTTCTGTTTGCAATAGATCGCAACACCAGCTGCTCTGCGGCGTAGTCGTTTAAACTGTACGCAGCAATCGAAGTTAGGTATCGAAACACGTTCTTCATTACCTAACCACGCTTCTGACAACATGAGTAACGAACATTTTTATGAAATAACGTCGTCGAAATCTGTTTAGTGAGCCCCCTTTGACAATTGAGCGTAAGGATCGCAAGTTTATCCTGGGTGAAGTCTAAGATTTGCTGGTATGTGCAAAGTGGATTTAGAGTATCATTGGGTGGATGACCAGAATATCTATTTCTTCCGAGCTATAACCTCTTATCTTTAGGATTTTGAGTGACTGTGAAGAATTCCCTCTTGCCCTTTGATAATAAAAAAAATACCCCTAAAAAGTAAAATATACTTATATGAGAGTAAAAAATTAAAATTTAAAACTACTAAAATGTTTTAAGTGCTAGAAAAATATCTTCTCTGAGTGTACGACTTTCATTTCTCCTCCTCCTTTTCTATTTGAAGTGCCCAAAAAGCAAAAGGCAATCACACACAGAGATGTTTTTTAAAGTTTAAAAAAATATTCAGGACGGTTAAGATAAAGGGCAATGTATGCTTAATCGCTTGCGAATGATAGCACAATCAAATTTCCACAATGAGTAACGAAAGATCAATTCAAAAGGAAAACCGTAATTTTCAAGAAAATGGCAACTGCAAAATTTTAAACATTACTTGATATCATTGAGTTATTATATTATCTAAACATTATTATATTATCTATGTCTGTATACATGAAAAATAATGAAAACAATAATACTAATTCATTGTTTTAAATTTTCACTCAATAATTTTTTTTGTATCCAAATCTGATATTAAAGGTACATATTTTTATGTGAGCCCGTGAGATTATAATGTTTTTCCGAAATGGCCCGCAAGGACATTTGGGTTGGACACCCCTGATCTACAGAATTCAGTTCATCCTAAACATCTTTGTCAGCTCTTATATTTAGGAAATTTGTTTGTATACTGTTGCGTAACGAATACATCCGATTACACGGAAAACGACGACTCAGGCACCAAATCCGAAGTCAGCTGTGACAATGGGAGTGACGATTCACTTTCGAAACATGATATAGACAGTTAGAATAATTATAGGTTCATGTATGTATTTGAAAGCTTTTAATACTGATAAAATAAAAAAAGTAGTCATTAACTTCTCTTATTATTTCTCATTAATATTTTTAAAAAGATTCCTTAAGTTTCGGATATGGATGAACCTTTTGCATAATTTTTTTTATTTTTTCTCAAAACGTATGGAACCCAAATTACCTTGTGGGCCACTTCGGAAGAACATTATAATCTCGCGGGCCGCACATAAAAATACGTACCTTTATATCAGATTTGGAAGAAAAAAAACATTTATTGGAGTGAAAATTTAAAACAGAATGAATTATTATTATTGTTTTCATTATTTTACATGTATTCAGACATAGATAATATAATAATGTTTATATAACATAATAATGCAATGATCAAATAATGTTTAAAATATTACAGTGTATTGCCATTTTCTTGAAGATCACGGTGTTCCTATTGAATTGATCTTTCGTTACTCATTGTTGAAATTTGATTGTGCTGTCATTCGCAAGCGATTAAGCATACATTGCCCTTTATCTTAACCATTCTGAATATTTTTTTAAACTTAAAAAATTATCTCTGTGTGTGTGTGTGTGAGACTGCCTCTTGCTTTTTGGGCACTCCAAACAGAACAAAGGAGGAAAAATGAAAGTCGCATACACAGAGAATCATTTACCATCCATATAGTAAAGGATATGCATATGAAATTCGGAATTTATTAAAAAAGTAATTTATTATAGTAAAGTCAAATGTAACTGTTTAATATAAAATAGAAATGTTTTTTAATCTAAAGGGCATTTCTATCACCAAAAAGGATTTATTTTAAAACAAGACCAGGTAACAGGCAAATACATTGTATATATATATATATATATATATATATATATATATATATATAGATAGATAGATAGATAGATAGATAGATTTCACCTCAAATAAATTTCAAAATGAAAAAACTTTAACAACCTGATGTTTAAATTTTTTAAAAAGAAGTCGGCGAGTTGGGGGTGCGGCTTAGAATTGATGGCGGCTTAGATTGGAGTAAATACGAAATATACCATAGATCATCTTTTCCGCATAGGTAGGCTTTGAAATTCTGAAAAAATGTTAAAAAAATCGAGATCAACCTTTTTGTACACCAAAAGTTGAATGTTTCTTATTTTTTACATGCATGCAGTTGTGTGATTGCACTATTACTGAAACTGCAATTAAATAATGATTAAGAATAATGATAATGAATACGGAAGAACATCACGACGTAAAAGGGAGGGGAAAAGACGCACCGAAAAGAATAAAAATGACGTTTATGAGTGTGATAAGAGATTTGTTTAATGTATTTATGTCTTTTGAGATAAATATGCCAAGGATCACTTGTAAAAGATAAGATGGTCGACTGACCTAATTTCTTTCACGATTGCAAAAGCGCACCACTCATGTATTGAGTGCGTGCGTATCAAATTTGGAATAAATGTCCAATTTTAGACACATTAATGCATTTGTAAATTATTATGTAGTTCAGTTGACAGATTATCTTGTGAATAGTTTTGAAGAGAAATATTTTCGACTTGAGTTGCTTAAGTATTTTCTAAGCTTGAAAATAATTCTTTTACTATAGCATTTCTTTGCCTGTACCAGTTTTTCAAATTCTTTTCATTTGCAAGCTTTTACACCTGGGCTAAAACAGGGTAATTTAAAAGTAACTTTACAATTTAAAATGTGAACGAACTATTTTAAAAATTTACTTCCACACTTTAAGTAACAATGCTTAAAACATGGGTGGGCAGGGACGTCTGAAGACTCTTGGAGGCCCTGGGCCCAGAGAAATCTTAAGATTTTTTGAGGCCCTGGGCCCCTATGTGAAAGTAGGCCCTAACTGAAATCTTTAAAAGTAGACAGTATATAACATGCATTGTCAAATACTCGTTCAAGCGGTAATTTGAAACAAATAAATGTGTACGACTCACTATCTCAAAAGGAACCGGCACAACCGATGGCCGCACTTCGACTAAATGAGTTGAATGATTGTTTATGGTACTAGACCTAGGCCTAGACAAGGACAACGGTCATCCCATAATAATATAGTCTTACTACTTTAACCAGTTGATATGTCGGAAAATCCGCTTTGAACCGAAATTTCTTTCCGCTGGGCGATCCAAGATTCGTCTTTAATTTTTCACCCCATTAGGAAAACAAAGTACTTGAAAGTATTTCTACAAAGAGATAATCTACAGCAGGGGTACTTAACCTTTTTTTCTGCTGGGCCAAATACATGTGTCAGCTATTTCACGCAGGCCGCATACATATGTGGAAAATTGATCAAAATACTATAACTCCTGTTTTGCTTTTTTAATTTATATTTTATTTTATTTTTGTCACTACCACTAAATTAGAAACATTTAAGAAACACTCCTTCACAATTTCTACATCAATAAAAGGTTTCATATTACTACCAATAATATAACAAACTTCATAGGATATTTTTGTTACCGCTGTGGTATTACAACTGACAAAACCCTTTGTTGCTGTTGCAAAGAGAAAGTCTATTTATCGCCTCTTGAAAAAGATCTTCGAGGAAAGTGTCATTGAATGATTCCTGTTGATTGGTATTTTTTAAATACAGCACTTATACGTGACAAATCAAACAATTACTGATCCATGTTTGATTTTCAATACAAAATAGTCACTCTCCCAATCGTCTTGGAACGATATATTTTCTTCGAATATTTTTCGTTTGCAAGCCACATCAACGATAGTTTCCACCCGTTAGACATTTAAAAAGAAAAACCATTCGAAATATTTTTCGGATCCGAATTTTCATGGTCTCCTTGTGTTGTTTTTCCAATCCCGTTCAATGATCTCAATGAAAGTAAACAAACCGATTCGAACCCGATCTTTTTGCAAGTTTCGTGATTTGTGGTTGGAAGCAAACTGCAATGCAAATCAAGCGACTAATTAAACTCGGCTCGTGTTAGTTTTTCAGAGAGAAAGAAAGGAAATATAAGAAGTGCGTTTTAGCTATTAAATAGAGAGCGGCTGGTTGGTTATGCAACTGTATGTTGCATCACCATTTTAAGATATTAAATTCGTTTTAAATATTAGACTGTAAGAAGACGGTTCGAATCTCAAATGTCTGGTACTGTTGATTTTTTTTATCTAAGATTTTATTAGTCAACTTATTGTTTTTGATCGCTCCAGTGACGAGCCCATTGACTTTATCCTTGATTATTATTAAAAGTCCTTTTTAAGAAACTGCTTCATCTTTATGCCTCCTCGACACAAAAATTTCACTGCTTGCTTTGCCAAAGCTTGGGTTAGTTTACCAGGAAGTGTAACAGCACCCATAAACTGGTCACTACTCCACTGTTATTTTAAATCACTAAACTAACCGTTACAAATAAGAAAATAGTATTAAATCGCACCCGTACGATACCGACAGCAAAAAGCAAAATTGACTTGACTTCTTGACAAGGAATTTCCCACCAAATATTTAATACAATGTTCTTAAATAAGTGAATTTCTCAGAGCAATGGGCCATGACCGGGCCACTTAAAAAGGCTCGATGGGCCGCAGGTTGAGTAACGCAGATCTATAGAGTATGGAGCACTTAAAAAAATTGAGTCTCAATTCAATTTGTTCTGTTATCTCATTACTGCTGATACAGCACCTGAGGAGCTCAGCTTGAGCTGATTGACTTGAAGTCAAATCAATCTTTAATGCTTTTACATTAATTAACTTTTACAAATCTTTGTCAGTTGAAAATTTTTCTTGTATGAAGAAATTTGCTGGGAAATTGTTCTTTATATTTTAGTCGACTTATATTTATATGCAAAGTTTTCATCGCATGAAAATCAACAAGACTCATTATGGATGCAATTTGGCCGGCATAAACTTGTAGGCTGTGAAGAGAGTTTAAACAAGCCATCTCAATCCTGATTTGAAAAAAAAATAATAACTGTAGTAGAGTGTGACAGGGTACACATTTTTCAATTCCTACTATTAACTCCCATTCTCTATATATTAATTTATCATGGTGGAATTTTCAATCGTTAGTAAAAAATACATTTTAAAAGTGCTCAATTGTGTTGAAATTTTGTATACATGATTATTTTGGATGACAATACAGTAATTTAATTATAATTAATAAAAATTAATTGACTAAAACTAATTATTCAAAGAATTAGAAATACAGCTACGTTGGCATCCTTTTTGGCGATTTAGCGACTTGTGTCGAAAGTTTAAAAGGTTTTTTCTCACATTTTAAAGCCCTCATTTGAGCTGAAATTCTCTATACACTATTTATTGTTTGGGGTAAAAATACGATAATTTAATTATAATGAATTAAAATGAATTGACTGAAACTAATTATTTTAAGAATTACAGATACAGCCACGTTGGTTTCACTTTTAGCGACTTGGGTCAAAACTTTAAAATATTTTTTTTCTCACGTTTTAAGGTATCCGACTACGTTCAGAACAGTGATTTTGCAAAAGCGTACAAATGGATAATATTTATGATATTTAGTGTCACTTAGATTAGAAAATGTATATAAAACTGTTTTAAGAATAATATTGCAATAAAAAATTATTTAAGTACAATATTTTGACAAATAATGAACGCAGCATGACCAATTTTCAAAATATTCTCCTTTTGTGAAAAATGCTTCTATTATAATAATATTTTGCCCGTATATAGCTCAGACCTCTGTACAGAGGCTCAACAAGAATTTTTGAAATATATAACTTAGAAGTGGGGTTATCCATGTTTTGCGACAACGAGGGGAGAAATTTTAAGAAAAAAACGCCGATAATTATTTCAATGGGTTGTAACTCCGAAAATAATGTGAATTTTTCAAAAATCATAATTGAGCCTCAGTACACAGGTCTGAGCTATATACAGGCAAAATATTATTATAATAGAAGTATTTTTCACAAAAGGAGAACATTTTTAAAATTGGTCATTCTAAGTTAAATTTTAGCCGAAATATTGTATTCAAATAATTTTTTTTTGTCAAAATGTCAAAACAATTTTATACATGTATTTGTAACGTCACGTCTCGAAAACAACAACAACATCTGGTGTCGGTTTCTTTGTAGATTCGACGCCCACACGTGCAATTTCCGATCCAGCGCAACCCCTGTTTGACCCCCCCCGAGGAATCTAGCGACCCGACCGGAAGATGAGAGAGGAGAGATGCTTTGAACTTGCACGGGAGCGGTAACCAACGAAACCTCCTCTCACAAAATAGTGGACTCTAACAATCTAATTAATTTTAATAACTTTAATGTATCATTTTGTAAATAATTTTCAATAGTTGTGACGTAATAAATTCCATATTTTAATTCACCAAGAATACGCTACCGTTATTCTTTCAAACGTTACAGCTTAGAGTTTTGGTGGCAGCGCTTTGGGATAAAAAGTTAGCATTCAGGACCCGTGAGAGGAGGAAAATTTTGGATTTTTACGGACGGACCGCAACGCAGGGAGAAAAAGAGATCTTCGGAAGCCGTGCTGCAAGTAAATTCAGCTTCGGAGAAAGAGAGCGTCCTGCTCATAAAAGATCAAACTGATCTATAGTGTTAACGGCTAGTGTCCGAAGGGAAAGCGATTTTCGGAAGCCGTGCTGCAAGTAAATTCAGCTTCGGAGAAAGAGAGCGTCCTGCTCATAGAAGATCAAACTGATCTATAGTGTTAACGGCTAGTGTCCGAAGGAAAGCGATTTTCGGAAGCCGTGCTGCAAGTAAATTCAGCTTCGGAGAAAGGGAGCGTCCTGCTCATAGAAGATCAAACTGATCTACATCTACAGTGTTAACGGCGAGAGTGTCGAAGGAAAAGCGATTTTCGGAAGCCGTACCACTAGTGCACATAATTTGCTTCTGACAGCAAGCTGAGTACTTCAAATGGGTGAGTACTGTTATTTTTTTGAGTTGCAAACTGCATATTGTATTAGGAATTTTGGTTAAAGTGTTCTTTAGAAATTTTGAAATACTTAGTGTTTTTCTTGCATGGGAACAGTGTTATTTTGTTTCTAGAGAATTGTAATTGTATTTCAAGCATTGTGTGCAATTTTAGCTTAAGATTTATTGTGTTTTAAGTCTCTTGAATGATTTTGATTATTTTTAGTGTTAAGTTTTTCTTTGTGTATTTCTGTGTATGCATGGGACCAGTGTTATTGTATTAATAGAGAATAGTAACAATAGTGCAAAATTTAGCGTGACATTTATTTGATATTGTTTAAAAAATGGCTTTCCTTGGTAAAGGGAAAAAGCAAGACATGTTGCAACTTGCTGAGGAATTAGGAATAAATGCCACTTTAAATATGACTGTCCCTAGCATAAAAATTGCAATCACTAACAGTGAAGGTTATGAAGAGGAATTTGTTAAAAATCTGTATGAGACTATCATTGCAAACGGAAAAAGATTGGAAGAGTTAGAAAGGGCTGAAAAAATGAGATTGGAGGAGTTAGTAAGGGAGCAGGCATTAAAAGAGAAAGAATTACAGCTGAAATTTGATTTAGAAAGGTTTAAAATAGAATCCGGATTTAGGGTAAACGATGAATCAAACGATTCTACAAATGCATGTTCTGTAACCTCTAATTTAAACTTAAAAAAATTGATCCCAGATTTCGATCCTAAGCAGTCAGATATTAGTTTATATCTAGTGATCTTTGAACGCCAGGCTAAAAGGGCGTCAATAGAAAAGAAAGAGTGGGTGGGGCAATTATTGGGTTTGTTACCCCTAGAGATCGTGCAATTTATTGCTCGCGAACCGGAGGAACAAGCCGAAAATTACGATTATGTAAAGAAATTATTACTTAAAAGATTCAAGTTAAGTCCGGAGGTCTTTCGGCAAAAATTTGTCCAACACCAGAAAAAATCCGATAGCACCTGGAAGGATTTCACTTTTGAAATTACGAATTATCTAGATGAGTGGCTGATTGGCTTAGAAGTAAATACCTTTCAAGATCTTAAAGATCTAATGGTGGTAGATCAATTAAAAAAACGCGCCAATGCTAGTATGAAAGATCATTTTTTAGATAATTGGGCAAACCTTAAATCAGCTACTCAAATAGCAGAACTCTTTGATAATTATGAGGACGTCCGAAAGGTAAATTCGAAACCCATGGATAGGTGGGGCAGAAATGATAAAATTTTGACATACTCAGGGATCAAGGAAAAAGAAAATAGATTTGGGAAAACTTCCCCCAGATTAGGAGCTTCTGTTCCGGAGAGTACTAGAGAGAGAACTTTTGAAAAACGCGTGATACAAAGATGTTATCATTGCAATATGCCTGGACATATAAAAGCCGGTTGCCCTAAATTAATAAAAAACAAAACGACGGAAACTCTCAATAATATTGAAGGAAATGAAAACCCGGATTTTCTTAATTCATATACAACAAAGGGCTCTGTGAATGGTCACGAGATAGACATTCTTAGAGATACGGGAGCGACAATAGATTTAGTATGTGCAAAATACATAAATCCTTCTTCTTTCTCTGGTGAAAATGTTTGGGTAAAACAACCGTTAAGCCCAGAATTAGTTTGTTTACCTTTGGCGGTCGTGGAAATTTCCGGAAATTTTGGAACGGTGCAGACTAAGGCAGCGGTTTGTGGAAATCACTTAAATCAACACGGTCGATATTTGCTTGGAAATAAAACGGCCGAGCTAATAAAAGGAAATTTAGGCTATAATTTCCTGCCAGTCGAAATATTGAATGCTGTCCAAACAAGGTCTCAAGTCAAAGCGGCTAGAGAAGAAAGGGGAATAGATAGTGGTGATGCTAAAAAGGGGAAGATGAGGTTATAATTGTTTCTTCGGATGCAGAGGACGAAATTTTAATACCTGCACTCCAGGAATATGTTCCGGAATTAGCGCTGCTAAGGGTTACGCGAGAGAATTTAATCAATGCTCAAAAAATAGCGAGGAGATTAAACCCTTATACGAACAGGCAGCCAGTCAAGTGCAGGTTACCAATCAGGTTTATTCGCTAGAGAAGGAATTATTGGTCAAAAATCGTGAAGATAAGTTAGGTAACGTGGTGAAGTTAATAGTAGTGCCGGAAGGGTTGCGCGACCCTATTAAATCATTGTGTCATGAGGGAACATCTGCACACCTGGGAATTACGAAATCCAAAGACAAATTAAACCGATATTTTTACTGGCCGAATTGCTATAGAGATATGGAACAGTTTGTAAAAACTTGCGATCAGTGTCAGAGGGCTGGGAAGCCCAATGATAAAAAAGAAAAAGCTCCACTAAAATTGGTCCCTGTTATTCAGGAGGTTTTTACTAAGCTAAATATTGATGCATGTGGGCCTCTCCCGATCACATCTAAAGGGAATCGATATCTTATCACGGCCATTTGCATGTCTTCAAAATTCCCTGAAGCTATTCCGGTGTCTGATATTAGTTCCGTTAGTGTCACAGATGCGCTGTTAAACATCTTTAGTCGGATGGGGTTTCCCCGTGAAATACAATGTGACCAGGGTACTTCTTTTACTAGTGCTCTGACTACCGAGTTTTTGAAAGGTTCGGAATACTTGTCAGGCATAGTTCTGTGTATCATCCACAGAGTAACCCGGTTGAGCGATTTCATCGAACGTTGAAACGACTCTTACGAGTCTTATGTTTAGATGCAGGCTCCGAATGGGACAAACATCTTCCGTCAATTCTTTTAGCGTTACGAACTGTATCGCACGAAAGTACAGGGTATACACCGCCAGAGTTGGTGTATGGGAAAAAATTTGCGAACCCCAGAGACGTTAGTAATGGAACATTGGATGGAACCGGAAGAAGAGGGTGATCTCGTCACTGAATATATGTTTAAGTTAATAAATAGATTAAAAGATGTCAAGAAGTAGCTATAAATAAAATGGAGGAAATGCAAGTTAAGCGGAAAACTTGGTATGACAAAAACGCAGTAAAACGTGAATTTAAGGATGGAGATTTAGTCCTAGTGTTAGCTACATCCAGAGCAAATAAATTAGCAGTGCAGTGGATAGGTCCTGGGACAATTTTAAATAAAATTTCGGAAACGAACTATTTAGTCGAAATCCCCGGCAGACGCGAAACATCTCAAATCTATCATATAAATATGCTAAAACCATATTACAAAAGGCCAGAACACGTTAACGTAATTATTAATGATGAAACAAAAAACTCTCTCGCAGACCAGGAGTTAGAAATCCCATACTTAGAAAACAATACTCTCATTTATGATTTCGAGGACGTAATCCAGGCTAGCGAGTTGAACAAACACCTTCACGACAAACAAATGGATCGACTGCGCGAATTATTAAATAAATACTCTAAATGTTTTTCAAACAATCCCGGTTTAACTAATCTGGTTGAACACGAAATCCAGTTAGTTAGCGATCAACCAGTTAGGACGAAGCCCTATCGAATGTCGCACCGACAAAATGAAATCTTAAAAAACGAAATTAACCGAATGTTAAAATTAGGAATCATTGAGGTAGGAGAATCGGATTACATGTCTCCTATGATTTTAGTTGAGATAGCTGGGAAAGAACCTCGTCCATGTATAGATTACAGGAAATTAAACGGGATCATTAGAACGGAATATTTTCCTCTTCCGAATATCGAAGAACGCGTAGAAAAAGTATCGGCGGCTAAATTTATTACCGTCTTTGACTTATCTAAGGGATATTGGCAAATACCTTTGAGTAAAACAGCACAGCGATACGCAGCCTTCTGTACTAGCTTTGGTACATACCGACCCCTAAGGATGAGTTTCGGATTAAAGAATGCTCCATATTTCTTTAGTAAACTCATGGCTGAATTACTTAACGGACTCGAGGATTTCGTTGTCCCGTATCTAGACGATATCGCAATTTTCTCAGATACTTGGGAGTCGCATATTAAACATATGGAAACGGTTCTGCAGAGAATAAAGAGAGCTAAGTTAACGATAAAACCTTCAAAGTGTAAGTTTGCGCAACAAAATGTCAAATTTTTGGGTCACATTGTGGGTCAGGGTTTTCGCACTCCTTCCGAGATCAAAGTTCAGGCTGTTCTAGAGTTCCCTACCCCTCGCACGAAAACCCAAATACGTGCTTTCTTAGGTATAGCGGGTTATTACCAAAAATATATTAATCTGTTCTCGGTAATTGCTGCTCCGTTGACGGATGCGTTGAAGGGAAGAGCAAAGAAGGGAGAAATTAAGTGGACGACCGAGTGTGAAAACGCATTTCGAGAACTAAAAGGGAAACTAATTGATAAGCCCGTCTTGTACGCGCCAAATTTTGAACGAGAATTCATTGTTCAAACGGACGCTTCGAACGCAGGTATGGGAGCAGTTTTAACCCAATTAACTGAACAAGGTGAGGAGCATCCAATCCTTTACCTGAGTAAGAAATTTTCAGAGGTAGAGAAGCGTTATTGTACGACGGAGAAGGAATGTGCTAGTATTGTTTTCGCAATTAAAAGGTTACATTATTACTTAGATGGAAATTCATTTTTAGTTATGACCGATCACAACCCGTTGGTGTGGTTGAATAGAAATGTTAGTTCTAACCCTAGATTGATGCGATGGGCTTTGGCTTTGCAACCATATAATTTTAGAATTGTACATCGGTCGGGTAAAAGTCACAAAAATGCAGATAGTCTCAGCAGATCGGTGATAGATAATTAGGGATTGTTAACAATGTTCTCTTGCTCATGAATAATAATTGTTGCTTATGTTTTTTAGTTAAAGGTTAATAATTGTATTAAATTTTATTTATTTACTAGTACTGTATATCATATCGAATGGCGATGCGTGTCAAAAGATAAAGCCATGAAAAGCAAATGTATTAATATGCTTAATTTTGTGTACAGGGTTTTAAAATATACATGAGTATTTAGGTTACGCAAGAGACATATTGTGAAAAATATTTTGTGTGTAAGGTTGTACACTTCGCATATCATATCAACATGTCGTTAGTATAATTTTATTTAAGTATTGTGGCGAAGAATATTTTATGTGCAAGGTCTTACACTAGCATTTGATATAACATGTTAGTATAATTGATACTAGGCATTGTGATAGGAGTGTTTGTATTTTTATTTAATGTATAGTATGTTTTCTTACATTGATTACATTGCTATTTCGTGATATAGATTTGTGTAAGTTCCCTAGCAAGAACACTCACTCACTAGAAATAAGTAATTCCAAATTTAGTTCAGCGTTTTCTTTAGTAATTAAAATTGCAGCTCAGAAATATAGTGGTGCTTGATGAAGGGATGTGTCGGTAATCTGTCAGTTGTCTCATCGTCATCCCATTAAACTTTTCTCAACGGAAAAGTTCCATAAGAGAGGGCGAGCTGTAACGTCACGTCTCGAAAACAACAACAACATCTGGTGTCGGTTTCTTTGTAGATTCGACGCCCACACGTGCAATTTCCGATCCAGCGCAACCCCTGTTTGACCCCCCCGAGGAATCTAGCGACCCGACCGGAAGATGAGAGAGGAGAGATGCTTTGAACTTGCACGGGAGCGGTAACCAACGAAACCTCCTCTCACAAAATAGTGGACTCTAACAATCTAATTAATTTTAATAACTTTAATGTATCATTTTGTAAATAATTTTCAATAGTTGTGACGTAATAAATTCCATATTTTATTTCACCAAGAATACGCTACCGTTATTCTTTCAAACGTTACAGTATTCTAATCTAAGTGACATTAAATATCATGAAAATTCTCCATTTATGCGTTTTTTTAAAATCACGGTTCCAAACGTAGTCGGATACCTTAAAGAAGTGTTCCGCAACCCCCGGTCCGCGGACCGATACCGGTCCGTGGAGCAAATACTACCGGTCCGCGCAAAGAAACATTAAATTATTTCTCTTTCATTTACTGTGGAATATTTTTCTTAGGTTTGAGCTATTTTTTTATGAAAATCACTTAATATTCCTTGTTAAATCACTTTATATTCATTTTTTGTTGTAGCTATATTTCATTCAGAAGTCACGATTAAATACAATTAAATTAAAATTATTAAATGAAATCAGTCTAAAATATAAACAATTAACATCCTCCCCCTCAGCGGGCCGTGGTAAAATTAACAAACGTTGACCGGTCCGCGACGATAAAAAGGTTGCGGAGCACTGCCTTAAAGTATTCAGTTGAACTGAAGTTTTATATACACGATTGTTTTGGATGAGAATACGATACTTTAATGATAATTAATAAAAATTAATTACCACTTAATGTTGTGATTCTGTCATATGTATTTACATATTTATATTAATTGCAACTATTTAATAAAAAGTAACTAAAATAAAATTTTTCTTTGTTGATCAAAGCAGGAATGGACTCAAAATTTTTTTTTATATTACTTGTTCTCATTGAACTGATTCTAAATTTAAACGTGCTTGCAGCTATAGGTAATGTGAAATTAGCACAGTGAATAAATCTAATAAAACTGCTACTATTTTTTAAACTTATATGTATTGTTTTTTTATAGCGAATGAAATCATTTTAAAAAGGTGCCATTTTCCGGTACCCTCCGCTCCCGCAGGGTGGACCACGGGCCAAAACAAGTTATACACCACTGGCTTAGGATTTTAATTTATGAAAAATTGAACGAAAAATGAACTTTGCAACGACTGAAAAAAAAAGAATCCGTTACGGAGCAAATAAAGGCCCCTTGATCTCACACAGAAGAGTCATTTTCATTTGAAAGGTAATATTTTTTTCCCTCTAAAGATTGTGGGGACCCCCTGGGTTCCACCCTGGACACCAAGATTAATTTGAGGCAAAGAATCACTAATGGCCATTTTCTGATCTCACACAGAAGAGTCATTTTCATTTGAAAGATAAGATTTTTTTCCCTCTAAAGATTGTGGGGACCCCCTAGACACCAAGATTAATTTGAGGCAAAGAATCACTAAGAGACATTTTGTATAATAATAATTTGTATTTGTTATATCCAATTCAATTCTCAAAAACTCTAATGACATATAATATTTTTATGTTACGTCAAACAAAAACTTTAATATTAAATTAAATTACGAAATATGAAATTAATCAATAACTACGCGTAAGATCAAATATAAGGTCTACCGAAATAGGAGGTCCGAGAAATACAAGTAACTAGAATTATTAGCTTTCATTAACTTAAACTAATTTAATTAAACTAGCGATTGTTTTAAGCGATATAATAAACTATATTATATCACCTGGCAATACTTTGGTATCTTCAAAAGATTCCTTCGTAGATTACTAACAGTAACTCTTCAATATCGTAATCCAATTGAATCCTCCAAACTTGAGGCTACTGCTGCTGGCTCAATAGCCTTCATCTTTGCTAGCTTACAACGCTCTACTTAAATACCCTATCTACTTTGCACATCCCGTTCGCTTTTCGGAGTTGATTGGAAATATACGCGAATTTATAATCCCCAAAAAGACGCCTAAGAATATTAGTGGAAAGGTTCCGTACAGATTCGTCACAAGATCATGTCATCCCCAATAAGCCAGAAATCATTGCTCCCCACAGAACTAATATTTGTCAAGTATTTTTAAGGTTGCATAAAACGAGATTTTGTAAGCTGTTATTATACAAAAAGTGTGGTGTTAAAAAAAAATCGATTTGCCTACTGGATTAGAACTCGTGTAAGAGATCCTGTTTTCCACGAATAGTTAAAAAAAAACAACAATATATCTCTATAAAGAAGAAAAGCGACTTACCAAATCAGCACGAGATCTTGCAAACTATTACATCAACAGATATGAAATTTTACTAGCATGTTTCTTTTGTTGAGAAAAGATCCACTAAGAACGAGTTTTATGAAAATTAACTCCAAACAGGGGTTATAGATGGGTTTTAGACAAAAAAAAATGTTTTGGGGTAATAAACCTACAGAGTTGAAAGATCTCGATAAACATGGTTCATTTGCTGAGTAGAGATCCGCTAAGAACGAGTTTTACAGAAATCGATTGCCAAGAAAGGTTAAGGAGGAGCATAGGTAAAAATTCGTCGTTTTTGGACTATTATTCCTACAAACTTGAAATTTGGTAAACATATTTCTTTTTTAATTAGTAGAGATCCACTAAGAACAGCATTTTCAGAAATCGACTCCGAAGTTACGGGGACGTATAGGTAAGAAAATGTCCTTTTTGACCTTGAAATTTGTTAAGCATGCCTTTTTTTTTAGCAGAGATTCGTTAAGCTCGGGTTTTATGGAAATCCCCAAGAAGGATTACAGGGGCGTACAACATAGACTTTTGTTAAAGAAATTCAAATCCTTTATAAATTCCGATGTGACTGCTGTAAGATTGTTTTTTAATACATATGAAGGCTTAATGGTAAGACATATATTAATAACTTAAAAACTGTATCTATTTTCATACATCATGAAATGCCTAGCGAAGCGAATATAGGAGTATAATTCCATGATATACTCGCACATATTAACATAATTTAACCTTTTTTTTACATTATGGCCAAAGACAAATATTAACAGTAAAGAATTGCACGCGTTTATATTAACATACATGTTTCAATTTTGAATAAATTTTTTATACCATTTTGATTTTTGATAAACTTTTGAATGAACAATCAAAAGGATGTCTTTTTTGAGTATTCTTATTTTATAAACGTTATACACAATCTGAATAAAAAAAGGACCAAACCCACTTCAGTATTTTGTCTCACCACCCCTTTGAACGTAATTCACATCATGTATTCGTCTTTGCAATGATTTTACAAAATTATTCAATATCCGGACACACACACACACACACACACACACACACACACACACACACACACACACACACACACACACACACACACACACACACACACACACACACACACACACACACACACACACACACACACACACACACACACACACACACACACACACACACACACACACACACACACACACACACACACACACACACACACACACACACATTTTTAGCCAAAATAATATCCAATTTTTGCAGAGACCTTCAAACGATAAAGAAAAACCCTTCATTGTCCCTTTTTTTGCCTTCTTAAAATTCCAAAGATTCTAAATGACAGACCAGAAATATAAAGTCAAGAGGTCAAATCACGTACGAGAAGGCACCGTCATGTTCTTGGAACCAATTTCGCGCACAGCGACCTCGATGAACTCTAGCATTATAATCTCTAAAAATTCCATCGCCTTCAGGAAAGAAGTAATTCATTGAAGAAATAAGATGGTCGCGTTCTCAAAAAGCTTATATACTCAGAACTCAATTTTATTGTTGAACCACGACCATGTCGATAGAAAAACCACAGATTACAACACTTCCTACAGAATGTACAGTGGCAATGATACATGACGGGGTGCAAAGCTTCATGTGTTCCACTTCTAACTCTCCGCGATCATCCCTTTGGAAGAGGATAATAAGATCTCATAATGAACTGTCATTGCTCAATGGTCCAATATCTATGTTCCCTGATTACAGTCTTTTTTTTGCAGTTAGATCCAATAAGTCACAGGAGCTTTTTTGTTGAACTACAACTCCCCTCCCCGTTTGAGTTGTAGTCATGTCATTTCAGAAATCTCCAAGCAAGATTTCGTTTCTTGACGCTAGCAATTTATTTGTTCGTTATATCGTTGTGATATACATCCTTTCCACTCTTTACTGCTTTGATATAATCAATTATACGCTGCATCTCAAACTTATAATATTCGTGACCCAGCATTCAATCATCACTTTCATCGCGGCCCCCTCCATACAATAACAATGTATTGAATTCAATACTACTATACTTTGACACTAAAGCTACAATATACGACTTTAACCTCTTATGTGCCATCGACGTATATAAATGTCTCGTTCAGCTAAAGTATTAATTTTCTGGACGTATATGTACGCCTTTCCAAAGTAGGATCTTTTCTGTGCAATGCTATCCATAAAATAATTCCGAAGGCTTTGGAATGCAATAAAAGGACCTTGATAGTGTTTGCGAAGGATTTACTTACTTCAGAGAATTTGCTTATTTATTCCTTTTTCTCCCCTCCCAAAAAAAACATCAATATACGCGCGTCTACGTGGAAAACGGTGGCATTGGGGAGCGAATCACGTGACTTTTAATCGGCAGTTAAGGAATTAATTATAAACCGTCCAAATTATCAAGATAAGTGTTAATACAAGCCCATGGGGACACTGATAATTATCAAACCTGTTTTTCAAACTTAGTATTGTTAAATTAATAATAAAATTCCTTGCACAGTACTGATGCATTTATAAGTGTATTATATCAGTGCAAATGTGTATTTTATATAACAGAAAGTATTTTGTTAGTTTACTTTCAGTAAATTAATAATTTTTTAAATAATCTTTTGTTTTCGACATTTCGATATGCTCGCACCCCCCTTGTAGAGTTATCACGCCCCCCAAGGGGACGCACCCCACAATTTGAGAAACACTGTTCTAAGCTATTTACAGGAAGTAATTAACAGCGACATATGCAAATCGCTAACTGCATGAATGTTCTTAATCATTTTAGAATTTGCATGTTTGAATTCATATTAATTTTTTTGTACAGACAATGTACATTTCTGAAAGTACCACTCTGAATAAACAAGTTGTGCGGAATTCTTAATGTATGCTTAGAATCATCTCAGATAGTGCTGGAAATTTTATCCTAGAAACGAACGATCTACTCATAAGGTTAAACGATCTTTCAACTCTCTCTAATATAATGCAACTACTATAAAACTGAACTATCACACACATTTTCCTCTCGAACTATCTCTCATGCGCTTCTCTCTTTTCAGTGGCATCACGGAGAACATTAGGACTCCCCAGCAAAGTCAGGTTTCTGGCCCCAAGCTGTATTTTACAAAGGGTCATACTTAGTGTCAGTCAGGATTAGGGCTCCCCTAGAGTACTGGGCCCGATGCGGGAGTGTACGTTACGCCACTGTCTCTCTCTGCGGTCTTACACATGCAAATGCCCAATACTGCTGTTGAAACAGCGTCATCTATTTCCAAAACAATATAGTAAAGAGTGTTTTTTTCCAGGTATAGAAGTTTAAGTTGGCATTACTTTCCAAGATGGCGACCGATTTAACAGCTGTCAAGTGATTTATTCTCAGTTTAGTTTGGCAATTCATCAAAACGAGCATCAAGCAAGGCGCAGATTCGTCGAATGGGCCCAAAACGAGATTGCCGTTGTTCCCGATTTTCATAAGCGAATTTTGTTTAGCGATGAAGTGCACTTCTGGTTGAATGGCAACGTCAACAAACGAAACTGCCGCATTTGGAGTGAAGCTAATCCACAAGTGTATGTCGAAACACCGTTACATCCAGAAAAACTGACTGTTTGGTGCGCTTTATGGGCTGGTGGAATCCTTCTTCAAAAACGATGAAGGCCACAACGTTACAGTCAATGGTGATCGGTATAGAGCCATGATTACTAACGTTTTCATTCCTGAATTGAACAATCATGATGTCCAGGAGCTGTGGTTCCAACAAGACGGCGCAACATGTCACACAGCTCGTGTCACAATCGATTTATTGAAAGACACGTTTGGTGACCGCCTAATTTCACGTTTTGGACCTGTGAATTGGCCTCCAAGATCTTGTGATTTAACACCGCTAGACTATTTTCTGTGGAGCTATGTAAAGTCATTGGTCTATGCGGATAAGCCACAAACGCTTGACCATTTGGAAGACAACATTCGCCGTGTTATTGCCGATATATGGCCACAAATGTTGGAAAAAGTCATCGAAAATTGGACGTCCGGATTGGACTACATCCGAGCCAGCCGTGGCAGTCATATGCCAGAAATCATATTTAAAATGTAATGCCACAAGATTATCTTTCGAATAAAAAAAATTCATGTCAATCGAATAATACATATCGTTGTTTTTTTGAAATTAAAATTCTATACCTCTAAAAAAAACACCCTTTATATCAATAAAAAACTTCGACTTAAAATGGTTCAGCTCGATTTTATTTTTCAATATCAAAACAATTATTATTTTTCAAAAATCTGTGCCTCCACAGACTTTTCAAGTTATCAAATTTAACTTTTAGAATAGTCTTTGTGTAAATGTTTAGAAATTATAAATGTATCTACGAGAAGGAAACGGACTATATAAGTTTATTTAAAATTTATTCGATAGTAGGCTTGCAAGTGGACACATTAGAGGCCTTTCCTTTAACTTAGGCCAGAAAATTTACGAGATTTGTACTAAATGCAATTTGATACAGGCAACTCCAGAACATCTTTTGTTTTGTGCAGGACTTGAAAGGGAGGACATCTATTCCAGTCCTCTTTTGGTGTACGATTTCCTGAGGACTCTTGGGCTCATGGACCTGGTCTAGCCTGCGGCTAGACAGGAGGAATTAGTCAACAACAACAACAAAATTTATTCGATCACCAAAAGGGATTACGACCACATTTTGGCAAACCCTGGTTTATATATATATATATATATATATATGGCATGCAGCCAAAACCAAGCAGTCTTCGCGCGCAGGCGCAGTGAATTAAAACTGAAACTTGAACTAGTGGAAGAGAAACAAAAACTCTTGGACATTAGAGAGAAAAGAAGAACGCGAGAGGTGCGCGAGCAGGCGTTACCTTCTGAATATCATCGTCAAACTTATCTGTAAAAACAACTACCTTTTTAATTAATTTTTGTTTAATGTTAAATAAACCATAAGAGAAACGTCTTGGACCCCTTGTTGTCTCCCACAGATTATGGGGGCTCGGCCGGGATCGATAAAATTTCGATTTTGAACCAAAGTCTGGACAATGAACAACAGCGTCCGTGAAGGAGACGCTCCGCCATTTTTCGGAAACTTCGTTCAACCTGTGTAGAGGTTGAATTTTTCAACTTCATTCCGCCTGTGTAGAGGTCGGAACAAATAACAAAATAACCTGTGTAGAGGTGTATTTTTCAACGAACCATCGACAAATATTCCGCCTGTGTAGAGGTTGGAAAACCCATCGACGAAAATTCCGCCTGTGTAGAGGTTGGAACCACTCACAAACACCTGCGAAGAGGTGACAATTCGAACAATTTCAAGAACTATTTTTCATCTAACGATATAACCTGCGAAGAGGTGAAATCAGTGGAATCAACGTTTTTATTGGATACATCGTACGTGCGAGCAACAAGGGAGCCAGAAAAAAAAAAGGTAGGATCTTTCTAAATTTTTCTAAAATGTATAAAAACGCTCTTAAAGAGGATCTCATAAGAGTTGTTGAGGAGCTAGACGGTACTGTAGAGAGTACTGACACTATAGTTAAACTAAAGACTAAAATTGAGAACAGTAGTACATTTGAAAGTGATCCAGATTTCGTTAAAACTTTAATTCAAAACTGTATAGATGAGAGAGTATCGCAAAACGAAAGAGAGGTAACTTCAGAACAGAAAAATTGAGCTCGCGAAACTTCAGTTAGCAAAATTAGAAAAAGAAATCGAACTTCAATTGGCTAAAAATAAAGCATTAAGTTTAAATCCTGCAGCTAAAGTCGAAGAAAAACAGTTCGAAACTAACATAGAAAATATGATAAAAAGTATAAAAACTTTATCTCTTCCTGTTCCCACTAGATCTGAAAATTTTAATCTGTTCTTCCAATCATTAGAACGCGCATTTTTAACCAAGAAAATAAATGACGAATATAAATCTGAAATTTTAATAAATCTTCTGGGCGAAAGAGCTCATAACGTCTTACTGTATATTAAAGAAGAAGAATTAAATGACTATGAAAAACTAAAATCTATAGTACTCAGAGAATTCCAATTAACCCCTCGCGAGTGTTTAAACTCATTTAAAAATGCGGTAAAATCATCAGGCGAGACATACATCCAATTTGCTGCAAGATTGACGGCAAACTTCCAATATTATTGTTCGTTAAGAAAAGTTAATTCCTTTGAATCTCTATGTGATCTTATAATTTCTGATAAATTATTTGAAACTTTAAATAAGGAAACTGCAACTCATATTGGCATTCGAGAAGCAGAAGATTGGTTTAGGCCTATTGATTTAGCTAAAGAGTGTGATATTTATATTTCATCTAGAAGCGGATCACATAAAGAAATTCCTATTACTTATGGATATACCCAAGACCCCTTTAAAAATAGATCACAAAACTTTAAACCAAAGGTTAAAGAGAACTACCCCCAATATCATGAAAGAGAAAATAAAAATTGCTATATATGCGGTGATTCATCTCATTGCGCAAGAGACTGTGAGAAGCGTTTTAAACCTAAAGAATCTAATGACCACATCCATAATAGAATAATCGTGAATACTTTGAAAAGAGAGAGCGAAAAACAAAATAGCGATGAATGCGCAAATCTTCAATACGTAAACATTTTTGTGGAAAATCAGCCCGTAACAGCATTGATTGATTCAGGTTGCCAGATCCCAGTTTTAAATTCCTCACTAATTAGAGTGCAAACACCTTCCGAAGAGATCATAACATTAAGTTCATGTTTTGGCGAACAGCGTATGGTAGAAGTTAAACCCATAAATATTTCTCTTAATCAACACTCTCTAGCTTAAGTGTGAGAACGGCAATATCACCGACCTTGACCGAAGAATTTATTATACATCCCAGTGTATATTCTGAAATAGAGAAACTAGGCCACGCAAAGAGCGATGTTTTATTGAATGAAAGTGAATCCTCTTTAGGTGCTCATGCTTATGCTTATTCTAGTGCTATTTCTTTTCCAAATGTTTCTGTTTCAAATGTGATAGAAAACTAGTTATGATTTATCACATGTTAAAAACTTTAATACTAGAAATGATTCGAGTTCTCTAATTAAGGATTATAAATGTAATAAAATTAAGATTACTAAGTTAAAATTGAGTATTGTAAGAGAAAAATGTTCTGATATAGTATTGTGTAAGAAAGCCAATGGTGCCATGAAAACGAGTTCCGTGGAATTTATCTCCCGCTCACCTAACCCTTTACCTATGAAGAATGAACATCGACGGTTTGTGTTGCTCCGAAAAATTTTTGAGCCTTGGCAGTGGAAGCGAAGGAAAAAGATAAATCGTTTTGAACAGACGTCCAGAACTCTACAGAGGAAAATATCGATGCGTTCAACCAAAGATCAACTTGTTAAAAAAGACGTTCTTATGCCTGTGAAACAATGTGTTTTCCTGTGGAACCTTCCGGATGTCGAAGAGGTGCCTTCACATGATGGAGAAACTGTCTAGTTCAGAAAAATTATGATATGTTTAATCTCTATATATTTGTCGTATAGTCCTTGTCTGTTCCGTTTTTTTTTTTTTGTATGTTTCAGATTCTCCTCTGGTCTCCATGGAAATACCGCTGCGGACAGCGTACAGTCAGAATGGCCGTTATGGCATGCAGCCAAAACCAAGCAGTCTTCGCGCGCAGGCGCAGTGAATTAAAACTGAAACTTGAACTAGTGGAAGAGAAACAAAAACTCTTGGACATTAGAGAGAAAAGAAGAACGCGAGAGGTGCGCGAGCAGGCGTTACCTTCTGAATATCATCGTCAAACTTATCTGTAAAAACAACTACCTTTTTAATTAATTTTTGTTTAATGTTAAATAAACCATAAGAGAAACGTCTTGGACCCCTTGTTGTCTCCCACACATATATATATATATATATATATATATATATATATATATATATATATATAGAAGTTCAACAAGGGCTCGTTTTTATGAAATCCTCCAGGGTTTGATACATTTTTTAAAAATTTAATAGTGCTGGCCATGCTTATGTCGAGTGTTCAAAACGCTGCTAAGACAATGAACTCGAAACGGCCTGTTTTGATTTCTTTTTTCATATTCAATGGTAAAGAATTTTAAAAACTTTTCAAAAATAAAAGAATTAATAAGCAAATGTGTTATTTGAAAAAGAATTACAAGAGTATTACATATGGTGGATAAAATTATTACACTTATTTCATGAATTCCTTTGAAATGTGGGTGAATTGAGTGCAATACATCAATGTGCACCCAACACGGCTAGGAATACTGCCGTGACATGTTTGGTATTGGAAGACTTTGTATTTGTGTTCTTGGAATATGTCAGTCCATGCTACTTCTACCTGATACAAAGTTCACATGGCTTAGCAAAGGTGGTTTTTGCTACGTCAGTCCTTTACTCATGATGTTTCACATATGTTCGTTGGGTGATAAATCAAGAAAGCTTGTGTCAAGACAGCAATGCAACCTAGTGGGAATTAAAAATTGTTGAAAATTGTTTGCTCTATGCGTCTTTCGTTGCCCTGTTGGGTTCCAAAACTTCACAGATGCAGCAGAGCTATTCAGTATACCGACATTGCGTTTTGCGGGAAATGGTATCAAAATCCGATGACACTCCCAAACACTACTCTAAAAGGAATGAAATATGGCAATGCATAATGCTAGAGTCATAAAATCTTTCGCCATAGTATCTCATCAAATTTTAAAACTGTAATTGGGGGTGTTGTAGGAAAAATTTCGATACGTCTGAAAAGACAATGCCGAGCCATTTATTTGTCTTTGTCCCGCATTAAGCGCCCCATTGCAGCTGCTGTGGTGTTCAGTCAAAGGTAATTGCAGCAATGGACGCTTTGTTACGGAAGATATTGAATGGTATGGACTAACATAGATTATCCCTTTATCTACCGCATTATGATTTACTGCAGTTTTTTTCACATATTTTTTTGAATCACTACATTGAAAATTACGGGATATATACATAAACAAAATACTCAACTTTGGGAAATTTAATCCGTTAGAGCTAATTAATTAAAGATATTCCACTGTAAAAATTAATTATATACACCGTTCACTTCAAATAAATAGTGAAATCGTTTTCTAAGGTCTTCATTAACATACAAAAATAAATAAATAAGACACCTTTTGACATTAAATACTTTTTCGGAACAAAAATGTCAATCTTTGCTATCCGATAAAAATGTCAGCTAAAAACGCAACTTCTGCTATAAAACTATTCGCTTTCCCCGTTAAAATACTCATCATAGAGCCCGTGCTGCCATATATCTTGGAAGAGTGAATTTAAAAGAATATTCTTGCGAAGTATTTTCACAGTATTCGTAAAAATGGTCATTCTCTATGTAATTTTAAAATGAATAGTACTTATAAGTACCATTGGTAGATAAAGGATTATACACCAAGTGGTGTGATTTGGCCGATGCAATTTTTCCCGTCGATCGATCTTTCCCTCCAACACCAAAAGATTCCATTTTCTGACCATTGTAGTTCAAGCCTTACGATATCAGATTTTAGTGCCAAATTGTGACTAGGACGAAATCGGAATCCATTAAAGAAAAAACGGAGATGGGAAAGTAATGACTCGGATTCACTCAAGGAGTATTGTATGCCTACAATCATGCACACAGCCCAATTGATCAATCCTAAATCTTAAAAACTCGAATTGTCACCATACTTTGTCTATAATTAAGGTGACCATTTTTTTACAATAAAAAGGAGGACGAAAAATTTAAGAAAAAATTACAACTTAAATATATGAAACGTTTTATTAGTTCAAACAGAATAAGCTAATTACGCTTATATTCTTTTTAATTATTATCTTAAACGAGTATTTTTCCATTGAATGAATTTTTTTCCCGTCAACATATCATTTTCTAATATATCAGAAAGTTCGGGCAAAAAATATCTTTCATACTGAATTTTACGGTAAGCACTGTAGCTAAAATATTAACATTCAATTTTGATTTCTCACTAGTCACTTCACAAAAACCATTACCTACTGAGAAAAAAAAAACTCTTTCAACTGTTGCATTAGTTTCAGGGTAGCACAACGTAAATTCAACAAGAACAATTACATTTTCATATGGAATGTGTTCATTTTTGAAATGGTTTAAGTAATTTCACCCATCTTTTACCAATTTCTCAGCATGTTGATTTTCCAATTGTTCCAATTTATTAGAATTTAAATATACATTCAGTTTTCTTTCTACTTCAAACAGACAATTGTCATCTATTTTTATACCAGGCATTTATTTCGATAAAAATTCAACGTAATTTTCTATATCTTCCCAATTTACTTGTGACAAAGTCAAAAAAATACCATTTAAAACTGTTATTTCCAATGATATTTGGTTCAGACCATTTTTCGACATTTTGGAAACATGTTTGGTTCATCTCTGAATACAGAGATTAACAGATAAGTCTTAATATATTGAAAAGAAGGACACTTTTCGAGGAAGAACAGAACCTATAAAAGGAGGACGGTTGGTCACCATACTATAGGTATTGGCTCGGCCAATCAGCTCCCTGCTACACGCTAGCATGATATTCTTATAGTCCGATCTACATATACTTACCGGGTATGGGATGGAGGCTCGCTTCGCGAGCCATATGCCCAGTAATTGCACCGAAGGCACCATACTATAGTTCGCTTCTTGCACCGACCTATTTCAGCCTTATTCGCTCCCTTTTTGCGCGGCCCACAATGTGATTGATGTCGAGAACTATTGTCGTGGACATTGGGCGGTAGCTGCTGACCTTGCAGGGGGGCTTATAAGAACCACAAACCTACCGGCCCACAGGTACACCGTACATGCCTTACACGAGAAAAGGGAATTCCTGGTCGGCCCAGCCGTTCAACCCTTTTTATTCCTGTCCTTTTGATGTTTGCAACTTGCAGAAGAAGGGGTAACTGCAGGGTTTTCGCCTCCCAAGGCGTCTAAATGATACCAGCGTGAGACCGAATTTTTGGCATAGCGATGGTAACTAAGTATCCAACATAATAAAAAAAAAAAAAATACTTTGAAGAGTAAATTCTTATGTTTTGCTTATGCGCTTACTACCTAGGTGTAAATGTGATTTTTTTTTCCAACCTGATACAGAAGGATCGTTAGCAAGCTTTCAATTAAAAGCAAATTTCGTTTAATATTAACTTTGCCTATAAACATTGGCATCAATTGACGGTCATTTAAAAAGACAAGCCACTGGCTGTATTTGAGTTAAACCATACAATTCAGGACCTATAAATGATCAATCTTTGTTAACAATAAATACATTATGGGATACATTAAGGTTATCTTAGGTTAATGTTACAGAATGGGACCCGAATTCGGAATATGTTTTCAGATATTAAAGTACTCTAATATTTATGCCATATTGTATTCTAGCGTCACTGTCGTGTAGAGCAGGGGTGTCAACACGCGGCCCGCATGTAGCCCACCAGTACGTAAAAGTTGCGGCCCACCGACTCTTTTTTTTAAAAAAAGAATTTAAATACCAGATTTTTAAAGTTTTTCATTTTGAAATTTATTTGAATGGAAATTTATATATATATATATATATCGATCTACAATGTATTTGCCTGTTACCTGTTTTAAATTAAATCCTTTTTGATAGTAAAAATGTCCTTTAGATTAAAATAGATTTATATTTTATCAAACAGTTACATTTCATTTTACTATAGTAAATGACTTTTTTCATAAATTTCGAATAGAGCATTTTATGCATATCCTTTACTATGGATGGTACATGAATCTCTGTGTGTACGACTTTGGTTTCTCTTCCTCCTTTTCTGTTTGGAGTGTCCAAAAAGCAAGAGGCAGTCAGAGATGTTTTTTAAAGTTTTAAAAAAAATATTCAGGACGGTTAAGATAAAGGACAATGTATACTTAATCGTTTACGAATGACAGCACTATCAAATTTCAACCATGAGTAAAGAAAGATCAATTCAATAGGAACACCGTGATTTTCAAGAAAATGGCAACACACTGTAATAGTTCAAACATTATTTTGATCATTGCATTATTATATTATATAAACATTATTGTACATTTTCTATGTCAATATACATGAAAAATGATGAAAACAATAATAATAATTCATTCTGTTTTAAATTTTCACTCCAATGTTTTTTTGTGTGTTTCCAAATCTGATATAAAGGTACGTATTTTTATGTGCCCTTGAGATTATGTTTTTCTCAAGAGGCCCGCAAGCCATTTGGGTTGTACACCCTGCTGTAGAGTCATTTATTTTATCATGCTCCTCTTTTTTGTTTAGTTCATGTATTTTTTCGGGTATAAAATGTGTTTCTCCTTTTTTCCCCTACACTGTGATGCTAATGAACTATCTCTTTACATGTTAAAAGGAAAAATTCAATATTTTTCGAACATTTTGAAATTTTAAAAAAATGAGTGACAATGTTACAAATTTTCATGAAAATAGAGACCTTTTTCTGCTTGAAAATGTGCTCCACTTTTAATTCAAGCTTTCGTACATTTGGACGCAAACTGCCTTAATATGGCGCCACATGATACGAAAACATAGCTTTTTTTACGCGTTACATTTAAATTACAAACAACTTTCGAGACAATTGTGTGTAAACGATTTAATTTCGACTTTTCCCATTCCTGAAGTTTAACGTCCTTTTAGTCATAAAATTATTCGTTCTCCAATAACAATTTTAATCGTATGACTTATTTGATTTCATAGAATTATAAAGTGCGTTGATAAGAAGGAGCCTATGTGAATGAGAAAATCCTCTGCATCTACTATTTTTCAATTCCTACTATTAGCTCACGATCTCTATTTATTTGTCTTGGTGGAATTTTCAATCGTTAATAAAATACATTTTAAAGTGCTCAATTGAGCTGAAATTTTATATACATGATTATTTCGGATGACAATACAATAATTTAATTATAATTAATAAAAATTAATTTATTAAAACTAATTATTCAAAGAATTAGAAATACAGCTACGTTGGCATCCGTTTTGGCGATTTAGCGACTTGTGTCGAAACTTTAAAAGGTTTTTTTCTCACATTTTAAAGCCCTCATTTGAGCAGAAATTTTCTATACACTATTGTTTTGGGTAAAAGTACGATAATTTAATTATAATTACTTAAAATTAATTGATCGAAATTAGTAACAGTTGAACTGAAATGATATAGACACGACTGTTTTGGATGACAATACGCGATACTTTATTGATAATTAATAAAAATTAATTACTACTTAATGTTGTGATTCTGTAATATGTTTGTACATATTTATATTAATTGTAACTATTTAATAAAACGTAGTTAAAAGAAAATTTTTCTTCGTTAATCTAAGTAGGAATAGACTTAAATTTGTTTTTTATTTTACTTTTGTTGTTCCTGGTAAGATTGAAGAGGTAACATGAGCATAGGTTATTGAAACAATCTATAATCTATGTCATTTAGAAAACATAAAAAAAGAAATACATTTAGGATTTCTGAAAATTCAGCGGTAACTGGCAACTAATATTAATAAGTTAGAAAATTTATAATGTATACTTTCCTTGCCAATGTTTAAATTAGTTATATAATAAAACCTCCTTCTTTGTTTCTTAAATTTCAGGATATTTTGTTGTTTAAGTATTATTTCTTATTAGTTCATTGAAATTTGTTAGAATATTTAATTTGTAAGTTATTTTTAAAATTAAAATGTGTGCTAGAAGCCAAGTAATGCTTTATTTTAAAATTTAATTGCTTGAATATATGAAAATGTTATGAACCCCTTTGGTTCATCCGAGGTCAGGATGTTGTGAATTATCGTGCCCTGTGTGGGCGGAGCGTACCTGTCACCACGCTCAGACCCACGTGGGGTTTTATCTCGACGAAAACCATGTATAGCAGATCCTGCCTGTGTGTTAATCTGGTACTTGGGTTCAGCGCGTCGGGGTGCTGTGGTTTGTATCTCGGATATTTTCTGTTTAAAATCTCGATCTTGGCTTCGGTAAAACTAGGTGTGCCGTTGATTTCTAGGATTTTTACCTTTATTATATTTCAGTCTAATATTTTAACTTGATGATTTAATTTTCGTAAGATTATTAAGTTTTTGTTTAAGTTTATTGTGTTACAGATATATCCAGGAAAAGAAAAACTTGAATTCCAGTATTACTTGAAGAACAACACCCACACACACAATACCAGTATCTATTATCAATACATTTTAACTAATGAATATCATTTTGTAATTAAAAAAAATGATGAAAATCGAAGAAAATAGAAATATTAGAATACACTGGGAAAGATGCAATTGAAAGTCGAGGAATTTTGATCCAGAGCTCTTTTTTCCGGTTTTTTTCTTATCCCACTTATATTTTATTAACTCTATCTCAAACCTACATCATTTATCATACTTAATGGATGTATCTCAAATAGTTTCTTCGCCTCAGACTTCTGTTCATCGCGGGACAACACACCACAAAAGTCAGTTTAAAATATATTAAAAATGAAATTAACCTAGGATATAGAGCCGGGATAACACATCTACCTTTAAATTATTTTTATCGGATTATTTATCTTCATCATGGAAAAAAATTATATTCCTGCGAAAAATATGTTCCTTATAAGTGGCAAATATTAATTATAAAGTGGAAAAAAAATTTAAAAAATTAATTGTAAAATTTAAGAAAACTGTATGTGTGTGTATACAATTCCTTTGTTTGCTATTATAAAACCTATTACCAGATTTTATATAAACTATTGAATTATTACTCTAAGATTGTTAATTAATGTATTATTACTAACCAAATTTTAATTTTATTAAATAAAAGAAAAAAATTAAAAATCTCGCAAAATAAAATTGAAAAAAAATCTCGGATTTTTGTGTGTGGGTAAAAGAACTTTCTAGAAAGTTTGAACAATCTAAAAAATTCAAGATACTCATTAATAAAGCAAAACTTTAAAGAGACGAATTAATGTATAAACGTCTGTAAAATTAATGAAGTACGAATGATTGACTGATCAGTATTAAAAAAAACCCGAAATGTTTGTATATATACACATCTTTTGTAACCTAAAACCGTACCAAGTGAGTTACCAAGGTGTTATCAAAATAGGATGAAAATCGGCAGTAGAAATGTACGAGTACGTGTATTGAAAACGAAATACTAACAATATCAAAGGAGTTAACGTTTTATTCGGAAATTATAGCTAAAAGAGAAGGAAAAATCAATAATGTGTTGACGCAAAATGTTATCCGGTTCGGTATTGACTCATAGAGTTGGTGAATGTCCTTCAGCGGAATTTCCTGCCATACACGTTTCAATTTGCGAGTTAGATCGGCGCGATCCAGGAACGGTTAGGAAGAAGTGTTCATCAGAGCCAAAACGTGCTCTGTTGGGGAGAGGGTGACGATTGACCTGGCCAGGGAAAATGTCGGAGGATCACGAATATAAGCAGTAGAATGGCGTGCAATATGTACATTATCCTATTGAAATGTAAGCCTAAGAGTTCATGAAAGGAAGAAAAACATCAGAATCTCGTCGACGTACCACTGTGCTTTTAGTGCTACAGATGACAAGCAAAGAAGTTCCATTATCGAATGAAATGACACCGCATATTATTCCTGTTTGTTGGGTGGTATGGAGATGATATCAAGTGAGTATCCCATCATTATCCTGATGTCGTCTTCCACATACGCATCGCTGAAAACAATTCTACTCCAGGTTGAATGCGTCTGGACATGGTCTCAAAAAGCAGTTTACAATGGGTAGGAGCAGTCGGTGATGATTTCAGCTCTCATTCGCTGAGTGATCTATCGAGATAATCATTGCAATAACTGTTCCCGGCTACACATTGAATAAAATCAGGAGTTGCGAAAACCAATCAAATGACCAGTCTGACCTCTCGACCGACCACTACTTTCTGTAGGGCTATGGTTCACCCATTCCTATCCACACCGTCCAATAGAAGTATTGCTCCACTCAAATGTTGAGTGATCCTGATATTTGACTACCCTACTTCCTAAAGTCCAATTACATGTCTTCTCTTAAATAGCAACATTTATTTATATTGTTTAGAAATCCATGAGCGAGACAATGGTAGAGTTTATATTCGTATGAGAGTTATGCCTAAGTATTGGAATATCCTTCGTTTTACACACCATCTGGGTGCTCTCTTGCAATGCGCTAAAGCGGTTATTCTGTACTAGCCCACCAAAAGTTAATCCATCGCTAGTAAGGTATGTGCATTTGCAATTTCGTTCCATTCGTGTGAGTGAGTGTTTGTTAACGTGGCACCATAAAGGGACTTAAGGGCTATAGACGATGGATCTCGTAATTTTGAGCCATGGTCAAGTGACGAGGACGAAACCAAATTCTCACCACGCCAATGGGAGGAATTTCAGTTTCAACAGATTTAACGTACATTAAGCCCTTTATACGGCGGCTACAGAGGCACGCCGATAGCGAGTCCGTGATCATGAGCACCAGGTTACCGAGGCCATTCGAATTATTCCTTCATAGGTCACTTGTAATGCTACAGAGTGTATATTAAATGGCCCATCTTTTAGTTGGTTCCAATGCCTAGCCGGTTATTGATGTTACAATATATATATGTATAAATATATGACGGATGTAGACATTAATTAATACTGCAGGAGATATTTATTGCTGTCGTAAAAGTAGATAAAAATTATTATGCATTATTAAAAATTTCTATAAATTGATGTTGGCTAACATCTCTTAAATTATATCTCGAATACTACAAGGAAAAAAGATTACGACTTAAGAATTTTTTCTCCCTTTGAATTAACCAGAACTCTTGGCGCCCCCATTTGAGAGAGCGCAATTATGTGCATCCCGAAAATCGAGCGATGACGAGTATACTCGTCAATCACATAACATTAAAATATTGGATAAAAAAGATGGGGGCTTATTTCATAAAATTGCCAATTTTATTACTAATACTTATTTATTTCGTTAAGATAAACATATATTAGTAACACATTACTCGAAAAACGCAAGAAAAATTAAACACTAATACCTATTCGAAAGCCTATTATACCTTTTATAAATCTCCTTTCCCCTTTTAGGCTAATATCGAAAAAATATTATCATCGCACATAAATGAGCTCGTTATGCGAACTTACGCTAATTCAGCCGGTGCATGCGGGGACATATTGCGTTCATCTTAAATTGTTCATATTTTTTATTTATTTGTTTTACTCCGGCCTGGTCTCAAAATATTCTAAACATCTTGGAAATTTTAGAATACGGTTCGTTTTTCTCAGAAATTACAATTTAAATAGCCAATCAACAGACCCTTCTTTTTACGCATGACGAGCAGTGGCGCACACAAGGAAGGAGGTGGGGGTCCGGACCTCCCCAAAAAAAACCCTTGATTTTTTTCCCCGATTGACTATAATTCTAAGTATAGAGTAAGTAAAATTTAATTAAGCATTAATAATTAATTTTATTAACTAATGCTAATTATTTATTCAATAATTAGTTTTTTTACTGTGTTTTGTTCCCGAAAAAATCAAAAGGAGCATGATACAAGAATGGTGAACTTTCGAACCCAGACCCCTCCTTGAAAAATTACTGTGGGCGCTACTGATGACGAGTATACTCGTCAATACACAAAATCCTGCAACTTCTCCATGACGAGTATACTCGTCAGTTACAGTTAACAGATTGTTTATAAACATCGCACCATGGGTGCTATTTGCGACGGATCTCCTCCATACCATGAAGACTTTGAAACTAGACAAATTTAATGTACATCAGCCCCTCTACACGGTAGGCCTTTAGTCATAAGAACTAGAGCCCCGACTCGACTGAAACATAACCGGCTACGAGCAGGGACGTCTAAAGGCATGGGGCGCAGGGGCGCATTTCGTTCTCTACTCAACCTTAATAAGATCACGAATTCGAATAATTTCAATGTTCAAATGTTATTTCCGGTCATATTCTTCGAAACACTGGGAACTTTCGACGATATGTCAACTGGCTATATGTGATGCCGTCGTTCATGTATAGGCCTAGGCCTATCAACATACACCATCATTACTCATTCAGTCAAAAGGCGGCAATCGATCGAGCCGGTTTGTGCGATTGTAAGTCATGCGCATTTATAGTGGGCCACAAAAGTGTTCGTACACTTGCAATTTTTTATAAAATTTAATGTTTTCGACTATAATAAAAATTAATATATTGTAATTATAATTTTTTTATGATATCTGCAACTTGTTCTTAATGGAATGACATAATTTTTTAAAAATAGTATAAATATTTTTTTAAAAATTAATAATCAAAAGGCTACTAAAAAATTACGCCACAAAAGTCTTTGTACACTTAACAATCTCAACTTAGCTTTAAATATTGTATTTCTTTCTTAATTTAGTACTTCGTAGGATATCTTTTAGTGTCCACAACAACTTTTAAGCGTCTTGGGATAGATTTAATAAGTTTTTTGTAATTTCTGCATCGATGTTAATCCATTCTTCGGTGATTATTGTTTTTACGTTACATTTTGTGTTTATTTGTCATGTTTTCTTTTTTTTTTTTTACATCAAAATCTCACCAAATATCTTCTACTGGGCTAAATAAAGTGATTGAGGAGGGTTTTTCATAATTTGGGGACAGTTATAGAGACACTAGTGGCGTGCATTGAGAGCAGTGCGCTTGGAGTTACCCTGTTAAAAAATGAAGTCTCCAATATCCAAATTTTGAATTTTTCTTTAAAATACTTAAATAGAACTCATGATTCTTAATACCGTCAAAAAATACCAAATTACCTAATTCTGAGGCCAACTTACACCCCCACGCCAGAACACCTTTACTTGAATGCTGAAGCATGGAGGTAGAGGAGTTCTTGTTCCACATAAATTCATGGGATTAAACTCCTTATTTTTTTTTTATTTACATGCTATTATAGGCCCATCGGAACCAAAAATTTTGAATTATCTGTCATCCCAATCAATTTGCTGTCAATTTTGAATTTTCTGAAACTTAATCCGAAGAATGTAGTTGGATCAATAAAACATGGAGGTGGAAGTGTTCTTGCAGGGGGTGTAAATCGGTCACAGAATTAGGTATTTTTTGTTGATATTGTGAATCATGAGCTCTATTTAAGTATTTTAAAGATAAATTTAAAATTATCCGCCAAAATTTGGGGATATTGGAGAAGACTTCATTTTTAACAGGGTAATGACGCCAAGCGCACTGCTCTCAATGTACGCCACTAGTGTCTCTATAACTGTCCCCAAATTATGAAAAAACCTCCTCAATCACTTTATTTAGCCCAGTAGAAGATATTTGGTGAGATTTTGATGTAAAAAAAAGAAAACATGATAAATAAACAAAATGTAAAGTAAGGAAGAATGGAGGAAAATTGATGCAGAAATTACAAAAAATTGATTAAATATATCCCAAGACGCTTCAAAGTTGTTGTGGACACTAAAAGATATTCTACGAAGTACTAAATTAAGAAAGAAATACAATATTTAAAGCTAAGTTGAGATTTTTGTTAAGAGTACGAAGGCTTTTGTGGCGTAATTTTTTAGTAGCCTTTTGATTATTAATTTAAAAAAATAGTTATACTATTTTTAAAAAATTAATTATATAACTCCATTAAGAACAAGTTGCAGATAACATAAAAAATTATAATTACGATATATTAATTTTTATTAGTCGAAAACATTAAATTTTTATAAAAAATTGCAAGTGTACGAACACTTTTGTGGCCCATTGTATTTGTTTCGGGTTATTGTTCATACGAGTCTGACAACTGTACTGTCTTCTTTTAAGGGTCATAGTGTGACGGCTCACGTGTCCGTCATGTTTAACATGTCCTTTGGGCCAGAATTAATGGCAACTCTTTTCCAACCAAATCCAAGAAGTGAAGTGTGAATGAAAGAGGCAAATGAACAAACGTTTAAATATCGGAACTTAGAGTAAGCGAGATGGCAATGTAAGGTAATGTTTGACAATTGAAGTTAATTTGTGGCAGTGGATGGTTATTACAGTTCGTGGTTCAAGTCTGAATGAGTTTTGCGTGACGTGAGTGAGTGAGTTAATATTAACGTCGCACTATTCAGCTACACGAGGGCTTTTGGCGACGGACCACGTAATTTTGAACCATGGTCAAGTGACGTGGACGACACCTGAGCTGGCACCCCCCTCTCCTAACTACCACACCACACCAACGGGAGGACGTTTCAGCTCTCGACAGATTTAGCGTGCATCGCTGCCCTACACGGCGGGTCTTTAGTGGTACTGGGATCGAACTCATGACATGCCTGCCATGGTTGGATACCTTAACCACTGGGCTACCGCAGCCCTTTTGCGTGACGTGAATACAAGTTATTAGTGATCGAATACATGAAACGGCCAAGTTGCACACCAGTGCATACAAAGATAAGATTAAGCATAGAATAAGATTGATCGTTGCTCCAAGCTGTAATAAGGTAGGATTGATTATTTAATATTAGAATCGGAGATTAGGCGGTTCACTTATTGATAGTGGTCTGAATTATATATATAGATTATGTCTTATTATAAATATACATATATTGTGTGTTGCGTATTTTGCCATCGTAGATTCTCTCATATTAATTACTATAATTTAATTTGTTAAAGGTTTAAATTGAATATTTTAATAAAGTCATTAAGATAATGTTTGATCATAGTCCTTTCGTTAATCCTACGCCTCTAGCTCACGCTGATACTTCGAGAGATGTTCTTCCAAGGGGAGGAACATCACAATAGGTAGGGTATATATTTGTGTAGGGGCCCAGGGCCTACTTCTATGTAATGGCCCAGAAAGTGTTAAGATGTCCCTGGCTATGAGTTCGTGAACATGACCACTCAGCTATCTAAATCTTATGAATATTGAAGAAATTCCTCTCTCTCATCGAATGATTAATTAACAATTAAATCAACAGGAACAGAAAACAATGCACAAATTTCATTTTGTTTGCCGAAACAAAAAAGTAGATCATAAAAAATAGTCACCCACGGGAAAGTAAAAAAGTGGAATTCCCCAAATAAATAGGCATCTCAGAGGCCCGAATGTGGAGCGCGAAAAACTTTGTATAGCTTTATGATGATAAATTATTTTTCAAGTCGACAATACTAGTTTTTAGCAAGGAAGTTGTGTGCATCTTTTCTTAATGTTCTACTTTTTTTTTAAAAGAACAAAAATTGAGCATGTTCATTGTCACGTAGGCTTCGAAGTATCTAGTTTCAAAATCACGGCAACACAGATCTCCCAATCAGTTAGTTTGCAATGTCTAAAAATTTGCTCGCCAGAAAGATTTATTTAAGACTACACGGTACCCTTTAAAAAAAAAAACTTTTTTTGGAGACAATATATATATATATATATATAACAGTAAAAATAATTTATGTTTTATATTCAAATTATGTGATTAAGTTGATTTTAAAAGCAAAAAGTCTGTTTGACCAGCCATTATTTTACAATTTAAAAAAAAAATTAAGAATTTTTGAAGTTTTTTCAAATTTTATAAAATGCTCAATTTTTAAATTTTTTTTAGTCATTTTAAGTGATTTATGTTTCTTAGATTATTGCAAACAGTATGGATTAGAACATCTGTGTTCCATTATTGTTTTTTAATGATTATTTTTCTAGCTAAATCAGGAAAAAACACAAACATTTTCAAAATATTAATTTTAACATTTTTTAAAAAAATAACTAGATCTCAGACCTAAATCCATACTAACTTTTATAGAACGTATGTTTGGGAAAATGTACAAAAAATTTCAAGACTCACTTGAACAGCAAAAAAAAGCCTTAGGGATTAGAAAACACCTGCATATTCAAAATTAAAAGTCTGAGAAAAATGCATTTAATGTCCATAAAGGCATCAAACAAAAACCTATAATTCCAGGAAAGCTCTAATCTTTTAATATGTTCTTTTTCAACTTATGTTCTATATCAGAGGTTCTCAAACTTTTTTGCCTCATAGACCCCTTGACAGGTTTTTCAGTTTTTAGGGTAGATTCCCTTATTACTTAACATTAAATTTTTGCAAATTTATCAACTTAAAAGTGTTTTTGACAGAAGGTAAAGAGCTATTTACTTTAAAAGATTAAAATTTTTAACTCGTGAAGTATAGTGTTAAAAACTTAAGAGAGAGAGAGAGAAAACACATGCTAACTAATTAAATTAAAATTTACTTAATGCATGAAAAGCTGATGAACAAACAAATGCTTTTAGTGGGAGAGATGAATCTGGGGATGCAATAACAAATTTTCAACATTTGTTAACAATCTTATTAGGTTTAACCTTAATTATCTCTACGGTTAATAGTGTACAATCTTTTCTTCTTTCTTTTTTGTTTTGGAAATTGGCAAGTGCATTGAAACTCCTTTTCAATCTGAAAAACTAAAAACTTTCTCAAGATATTCCATAGTATGGAATAAATAACAGGTATATCTTTTTAAAGGCAAAATTGTTGACACATCCGTTTCTAAACCTTACTTTAGGATCTTTGTTAGTGCCTAATTCTTGTAAAATCTGACATTTTTACTTTCAATTCCATTGAATTCAATGCCTACTGTGGTATAACAATATTCAAAACATTCTCAAACCTAGTTATTCTAAAAAAAAGCGCATTTAAATGTTGATGACATCCAAAAATGTACTTACTCCTTTAGCTTAATTCTGGCACAAGGAAGGCCGAAATGTGATCCTTGCTCTAATAAAACTTATGCTGTCACCCGTAACTGCAAATTAATCTCATTAAATTTAGTAAATAAATCTGTTAAAATAGTCCGGTTTCTGCTTGAACTAATTTCTTTTTAATATTAGTCACGACCAAATTTAATGACAACCACTATCGTAGACCCCATTTACACCTCATGGATGCCCAAATTATTTTTTCGCTGACGTGGACTCCTTGAAGGTCGTCATAGACCCCTCTGGGAATCACTGTTCTATATCAATTAATTATGACTGAAAACATTTTTTTTAAATTCAAAAAATATTTTTGCATAATATTGATAGCGTTTGTTACTACAACAATTTATTCAGCCCAATCATAACAAAATATTTTCACAAAAGTTTTGAAACACAAAGCATTTATGTACAACATAATAATGATATTAGCTTAAGCTAAAAATCTCCAGGTGTGTACATAAAATTTAATTTTTTTAGTTTTAAATTTGAAAAGTTTAGCAAGTTTTAAAGTCGCCCAACAAGAACTCAAATACGATAATATAGTAATACAATATGTTTACATCATGGAAATATTCAGTTTTATCTGCAATACTTGTGGTCAGAATACTTGAATGCAGAAGTCTTATTGCACTATCAATGAAGGGCTGGTTTTTCGATGTATCATTTTCTCAGTAGTATTCCATCTCTTCCAAATATTATTTCTCATAGAAACCCGAGAAAGTTTTGGCCGTTGCATTTTCTCAACAGGAAAAATGTAATGAAAAATCTTCTAAGTTACATAAACTATTTTTTCAAAACAAAAATTGGCCTTGGAATTAATCTTAACTAAATAATTATAATAACTCAAAACATAATAAGCAGAAATTATTTAAGTACTGAAAATTAAATTAATAACCATTCCACACTGAAAGAGTTGATTGCACTCAAAATTATTTTTAATTAATTTAATTCAAGATTTGAAAAAGGCTTTAAAATGAAACTGAAAACTTCAAATATCTTAAAAACTAATTTATCAGATCTGAAATTAAGTGGAAAGCTTCCCAATGATATAAGCCACTAGAAAGTGCAATTTTTTTTTATTTTTGAAATAAGTAGGGTATTGTGTAGTCTTAACAGTAAATGCTTGAATATATATATATTGATAATTTATCTCTGCGTAATGCTAAATACACAAAAAATTCAGAACATTTCATCGGTTAGCCAAAGTGATTCCACATTAACATTAAATTTTGACGTTGTTATCCTACGTTGGGGAAATAGCACATTTTTTATCATACTACCAATTTTTATCAGAATTGATCCCTTTTTTCTGGTATAAAATGGGTTCAATATTTTCCCTCCTATGCCGCAATGTTAACTGGGTTTTACATTTTAAAGAGAAACAAATTTTATTCATGAAAATGCAGTATTATAAACAAATGTATGAATCCAAATGGGTTGCAAATTTTCATGAAAAATTGAGACACTTTCCGATTTGAAAATGCGTTCCAAATTTTGTTCAGGCTCTTTTTATACTGAGCAAAGATCGTCATGAAATCGAATTAGCAGATTTTAAGCAGTCCCACAGGAGTGAGTGTTAATTAACGTCGCTAAAAGCAACACGAGGGCTATTGGTGATGGACCTCGGTCGAGTGATGAGAACGAAGCCTGAGCTCATCACCCCTCTCCAAACTACCATGCCAATCAATGGGAGGACTTTCAGCCACGACAGATTTAACATGCACCAGCTTTCTACACAATAGATCTTCAATGGCACAAAGGCTTATATTTTATACATGTTGGTCTCTTGAGCTTGTAACCATAACCACAAGGCTAACGCAGCCTCAGAGGAAGATATTGGGTTAACAGCGTAATTTTGAACCGAGGTTTAAAATTCAACCAAGTAAAGAACATGAAACTAATTCACGGTCATGTTACTCACAAAACGATCTTCAATGGAATCAGGACTCAAATCCAAGATTTGATAAAAATGGTGGGGTCGATGTTTAAAATCTTTTGCCAGCAGCAACTCTGGGAGGAATTTGGATGGATAATTATAAATATATATTATGTAATAAATTCATGTTGTTCTTGCCTTGGGGGCTTTTTAATCTATAATGGCCCTGAACCCTCCAAGACTTTGCATAATAATTAAATAAGAAGTTATACACTTCCAGTTTTGTAAAAAGACTAGAATGCTCAGGAACATTTAAACTGCTGGTAATCGCATAGAAACCATTCGTGTGTCTTATACATGTACAGCAGTTTTGAGAGTGTGTTACACATTTGTTAATATATTCTACATAAAATAATAAAGGAAAATGTATCAACCACCAAGCTTTCTCATCCATTTTGGCACAACACCATAATTTTACAGAAATACAATTCATCAGCGCCGAAGCATTTCATATAAATATGTTGTCTGGATTATTCCAATGCAAAATATTGGAGAAAAATTTTATTTCTGAAAGAGAAATTCTCGTTATTCAATAGTTTTTTCTTTACGCAAAAAACACCTCAAATCAGCACCAAGGTTATTGATGACAGACTATGACAATTTTGAAACAGGGCCAAGTGACGAATATGATATCTGATCAGGCACTTCACTCTCTAGAAATAGAACCTATTTCATTTAATACATATTTACTCCCTTAATTCCACATTAAGGAATAGCCACTGTAGTCTAATGGTCATTGTCTTAGGCACTGTTGCTTCAGGTAAGTTTTGGATTCACTATGCATTCATCATTTAGCAGAGCTGATGCATGTTAAATCTATTGTAACACAAAGTCATCACTTTAGCATACAGCAGAAATTTGGATTGCCAAGTCAGATATCCTCCTCATAATACTAGACAACGGTTCGAAATTAAGAGATTGTATTTTATTTTTTGATTATAAAAAAACTCAAACTCCAAATTTATTTTCAAGTTTTGTTTCATTTATATTGTATTTGTCTTCATACGACATAGCATAAAGATTTAGCAAATGAGTATCAGTTTGTCATCCTAATCAATTGAACATGATCTGAAAATTTGAAATTTGTTTAAAACATCACAATATTATTTATGTGCACTTCAAGAGTAAAATTATATTTAAACAAAAGTTAATGCAAATTCAGAAATTATATATAATATTTAAAAGAGGGTCAGAATCTTACTAAAAAACTTCATAGTGTGTGTCAAGTTGTAGTTTTTTTAGAAAAATAAATATATTCTGGATGAAAGTTCATAAATTTCAACCAATATTCTTTACATACATAAAGTAAAAAGTAATAAAAAATCTAATAATTACATATTACTATTATTAATCAGTAAAGTTTACATTGAATTTCTCAACTATTAAATCTTAGTAATAATGATATCAAATCAATAATATTTACTGAATTTGCCCCACTCAGCTTTTTAAATATTTTTTCCATGAGTAAATATCATATGACAGAAAAGTTTTGGCAATGAATGATAACCACGGATTTAACAGAAAACTTTAACATGATGGTTAAATAATTTGTGTGTACATAAATTAAGTTTTTAAAAAAATTTATTTTCAATGGTATTTTTAAGAAAATTTAAGAACACATATTTTTTTCTGGATGAATTGCTTTGTACATAACAGATATAGTTATAAAAAAGTGTCATCAATTAAAAAAATGAATACATATGGGCTGCATTCTTCAATAATAAAATCATGAACAATTAAAAATCTTAATAACAAAAGCTTATATATACTTATTACATAGAAGGTTTCAAATGAAACTATTTCTTAAAGATATGTAGCTTGAATAAAAATATCAAACTGTGGCAAGATATTTTCGATGAGAGTTACAACTCAAATTTTTCTAATAAATTGACAACAGATATAAGAAAAAGATTTAAGTTTTGCAATGTGTAATAGTAAGTAAGTGTTCATTAACACTTTGCCCTTAAAACAACACAAAGACTATTGTTAACTGACTACATAATTTTGAACAGCAGTCAAGTGATGAGGACAAAATCATAGCTGGCACCCCACCTCTTCACCTCCACACTGTGCCAAGTTTCAGCCTCGGCAGATTTAACATGTATCAGCTAGTAGTCAACAGAGAATATTAAGGCTCCTGCAAAGTCAGGTTTTGGGCCCCAAGACTAATCTTATATAGGATTGCGTACTTGATGTCAGTTAGGCTTTGGGCCCTTTCGAATCCTGCCCCCCCAATGCTGGAGTGTATGTTATGCCACTGGTATCAGCCCCTCTACATTATCAGTCTTCAATGTTCAACAGGACTCAAGCTTTCAACTTGACAATGTTGATCATAAGTTTGCCACCATGACCACTAGGCTACTGCAATGTGTACTAATACATACTCGGTAAAAACTTGGCAATAAGTCATAATGACTTACTATTAAAATTACAGATAAATCTACTTTTTCATACAATCTTAAATTAAAGTGATTGAATTCTTAACTATTATTCAGTTCACTGAGTCAAATAATTAACTAATTGGACTCTGACAGGAGTACTCATATTTATTCGACACAAGGATAATGAGCTGTTATTTCTATAATTTCAGTACACTCCACTATTACACAGCTTTAGTGAAATCAGAAAATAATTCAGTTCAATTTTACAAAACTTTAAAATGTAATGTGTGAGATCCTGATTTCTTTTACAGTAGCAATTTACCGAATCTAAAATACAAGTTTTTTTCTTTTATGTATAATACTTGTAAAATCAATTTAGCCATAAATTAATTAAATCTGTAGTGAAGGATAATTTTTAGTTGATAAAATTGGGAAGTCAAGAAGAATCAATTTACAATAATTTAAAATTGATTTGAGTATTGGTTCATTATTTAGTAAATGTCATACTTAGAAACAATATAACGGCTTTGTGTAACAAACCTCAATTTTGAAAACCAGGGTTAGAAATGACAGTAAGTGGAGTTCCTTCTCTCCTAACTTCTACATCGAACCACCATAAGGACTGAAAACCCTGACAGATTTAACGACATGTCCTATTATGTAGCATCAGCCCTACTACACAATAGGACTTATGTGGCATAATATAAACCCATGTCCCAAATAAAAAAAATTCCAGCCTTTTGAGTTAATGATCACACAATAACTACAGTTACAATGATAAGGGGAAATTACAATACATGGACAAGTTCTAAAGGAAAGATTTAAATACAGTTATATATTTTAAATCATTCCTTTATATTTGTAGACATGCCACATACATTTGTTTTGTACAGTTTGAAGCAGTATAATATTTAATGAAAGAAATAGTTTTCATAAGAAACTAATTAACAGAATGAATAACTTTTCTTTAGAAGAGCATCTAGTAACCTTGACTGGTTTAGAAGATATTTATTTAAAATTACAAAATTTTAGGACTGAAACTTACTATAAACAAATAATTCTTTCTGAAAAATTGTGTATCACAGACCAAGAATGATTACTCTCAATAATCTTCTTAAAATATACATTAAAAGAGAGAGAGAATGGTTTCAGACGTAACTATTACCATAATCTCACCTTTTTTTGGAGATAATTAATACATTGTGAATGTATAAAAAGATATATTTGATACTTTCTTTATTAGTTTTGATTCAATAAGCAATCAATTTGGTTGCTCTTCAATCATGAAAGTGGCTTATAAGACTTGTTGTCTTATCTACTTTGGGCCTCTCCAATTTCAGACTTTGTTTAACTGCACCATTCATTTAAGGGATGAATTAGTACACTCATGTCCATAAATTAAGGATAATGAAGTTCAGGCAAACAAAGAGACAGAAGCAAAACAAATTTGACTTATTTGTAAAGTCCATGTATTAAACAAAAAGTAAAGAGCAAAAAATATGCTATATGTTTGACATAATTAATAAAAATTGCAATTTTTACTCCCTGGAGCAAATTTCAAAAAAAGAACCTTATTTACAAAAAACAGTATAACATGGTTAGTATGATGGTTAATACGGAGTATGTCTCCCGGACGATGCAATAAATGCCTTACAACGCCTAGGCATGCTGAGTATCAAATTATCAACTTGATCTTGAGGAATATTACACCACTCATCAAGAAATGCCCTCCGAAGTTCCGGTAGACAGGTGGTTGACAGGATGCAATTCGTCGGCCAAGCATATCCCACACATGCTGTATTAAATTCAAGTCCGGTGAGTATGCTGGTCAATCCATATGGGTGATATCCTCCGATCGAAGGCATTCGTCTACAATGCTTGCGCGGTGAGGACGGGCGTTGTCATCCACAAACAGAAATTGAGCACCCATGGCGCCTCGAAACAGACGTACATGTTGTTCCAGAATGACATCCCGATAGATGTGGCCTGTCATTGTTACACTCTGAACATGCAGGTCAGTTTTGGAACAAAGAATAATTCCTCCCCAAACGTGAGCCATACTGCACCACCGTAACGGTGTCGTTCAATGGTGTTCTCTTGGTGGTAACAGGTACCTGGCGCTCTCCATATTAAAGTCTGGCGAGAATCCGACTGCAAACTAAACCTGGATTCGACGGAGAAAACATCACACAAGACCACTGTTGTGGTGTCCACAATGCATGCTCTCTACTCCAGGTTAATCGTAGGCGACAGTGAGTTGCGGTAAGTGGAACACATCTGTCAGGCCTACGAGCATATAGACCAATGTGCCCTAAGTGTCTGCACACGGTTTGCCTTGAAACTGTCGTACCGGTAGCTGAAAAGAGCTGACAAGACATGTCTGATGCTGTGCTCCGTCTGTTTCTTTTGGAAGTAACTGCCAAATACCGGTCCTCATTCGTCGTTGTAACTCGGGGCGACCTGTGCTGTAACATCTACTCACATTACCATCATCTTGGAATCGTTGCCACAGCCTGGAGATGACACTCTGGGTGATTCCAAGTTCCTCGGATACTTCCAGCTGGGTACGTACACATTCCAGTCGTCCAATAATTCTACCATGTAAAAAATCATCCAAATGCTTCCTTTGTGCCATAACTATGCGGTTATTGCACTGAAAGGCTTTTAAAGCGCTTGTGAACAATTTTACTTCTTTGCCACCATTCCTTATATACCCCTCTCTTACACTCTTGTCATTGTGACGTACTATCCACGCCATCTGGTGGTTTCCTGTAATTTGCATATTCTTCTTAAAGATGTGTGTGATAATTCTACAGGTGAAATTTTTATTTTAGAGTTCGATTTCTGTGTGATTCTGAATTATCCTTAATTTATGGACATGAGTGTATTTGAATTTCTAAACTGTTTTGAATGTGTGATGTTTTTTTTCTTCTTCTTTTGTTTTCAGTTTTGTTGTAATTTAATATAATGAGTAAATTTTGTATTAAAAAGTAAACACATATAAAAAAAAGAAAATTAAATTCTTGATAATGCAAATTTTTTTAAAAAAAAGTATGAATTTTCAATGATTTAGTTCTCAGTGAATTAAATTAAAATATACTGCTATCAATTACTTTTTTTGCTGATCTCATGAAGTGAATTAATTCTATAGCATTCTATTTTTAATTCATTAGGTTCTAGTTTTGTAGTAGATATAAATAATTTTCAAATTTGAAATCTAGATATACATATCTAATTTTCTCCAAGATATTTACCAAATTATGCCTCATTTAAACTTGTGAAATTTTGAGTTTAGAGAGTATAAGTTCTGAAGATAAATCCTTCATTTTTGTAAGCATTATTTGAAACATCAATTAAAAACTTTGTAAGGATATTTGTAATATGATGCATTAATATAACATATCAAACAACTACCTCATATAAATTATTTTGCTCATGAACATGCTCACCTGCAAAATAGACAGCTAATGAAAATTGTACACTACTAAAATGAATATTATGTAAATTGTTAATATGAAAAGCATTTAAAAAATAGTAAACACTAATGAATATAGTTGGGTTATACATATTTAATATATTACAAACCTCAATATGATATTGGTAATAAAATGAGCTTAAAATGACTTCATAGAAGCTATTTTTATGATTTAATAAAATATTTGTACAATATGTGGACATATGCAATTTCTACAAAAATATTTAATCACATTCTTTAACAATGTATAAAATCAACAGCTTATCTAAAACAATTGTACAAATGAGCTGTTATAGTTGGCACAGCAATGGAAGTGATGATAGTAGTAATCATATTTACAGAATGATTATCAAACAAGGGCCTGCCAGAAATGTGTTTCACCCCAATTCCAGGTTTCTCGACTATTTTACCAGTTCGTGTATCAAGTCCTTAAAAAAATGATACATAAAATAATGAATTCTACAGGATAAAAGTAATTTTTATAGATAATCATATTAAAAAAAATTGTGATATGTAATTTTAAATTACACAAGATTATTTTTTCTCCCTCATGAACATGAAAGTACAGATAAAAGGTGGGGAAGACATTAAATCCTACAATACAAATAATATAAAAGACATTTTTCAACATACTCAGATTTCAAAGAAAAATACTGAAAGATTAATCCCTCAAAATTCATGCATTTCAATTAAAAAAAAATATACTAAATTGTATTTATATAATACTTGACATTAATTACACTTTTTTTTAAAACACTTTTGGCTTAACTAGCCATTTTCCAACAAAACAACACTTGATGAGATATGTATGTCACAAATTTTCAGTTTGTGTTTCATTTATTATAGTGAACAGATTTTAAAAAGAACAAACATAAATGCATATAAGGTGCTATATCCACTCATATACAATTATTTGGTTATTGTTATATTTATGATAATTTAGCTCTTAATGCATAAATATTACATTAATTCAATCTAACAAAATCGGAATTTGATTATGAGTCTACAAATCAGTCAGCATTCAGCCATGAGAGGGTAGTGATTAGTAAGGAGAATGTCTATTAAATAATGAATGAATTAAGAAAGATTCATAAACTGAATATTTATATTATTCTAAATAGTCAATATTGTGTGCAGTGGTTATTTGTTGTCTTAGAGGAAAGCAAAAAAATTCTACAGAGATGAAACTCTTCAGACAAAAATTAACTTTTGTGCAGAAAATTTTCAGTATAAAATAAAAAAAATCACAGAAAAATTCTGCAAACATTCAGTGTAAAGCTTGTTTAAAAAAAAAAAATATTTAGCTTTCTAAAATAGTATATCATGTAATAAATTCTGAGACTAATAACAGCTGCAGAAAATAAAATATGAACTATTTTAATGTAAATGAGATATCAAGGAATGCACTACATCTACTTTAGCTTTTGAAATTAATAATATTTTTGAAATACAGTCGGGCCTGGTTAACATGCAGTAGCCAGGGTCCATAGTTACTAAGTTGTACTTTAACTCAATTATGAGTAAGAGTACTAATATAAAATAAGCAATAATATAAATTCCAACAGTTAAGAGAAATTTTCTGTCTTATTTGAAGTTTTCATGAAAATAAATAAATAAAATAATATTATTACTTAGACACTTAAAATATTTAAAGAAAATTGAGCTTGTTGTTTTATTAACTAATCCTGTATGGAACATTGTTTATTATTGGCATTTTACTTTTTGATCTCTTCCATGGCAGATTTTACTTACTTTACATATTTTTACTTTTTAACAATATCCTCCTTTGTTCTTAATCTTACCATTGACTGTTTGTTATCAATTGTTCAAAATATACTTAAAAAAAACATGCAATGTCTGGCCTATTGTTGTTTCTATAATTTTGTTTTTTCTCTTCTGTAAAATATCTAACAATAATTTCATCCTCTGTAACTGGATTTCATATTGATTCATGTCCAAAGAGATTACCTACACCATTATTCAACAAGGTATAATTGATTCAGGTTTGACAGCATCTGCTGTTAAATAAAAATCATCTTTTAATTTTAAGTTCTTAAGGTAAGTAATTATGTCAGCATCCTCAGTGAAAATAAATCTGATTAATTTATATCTGTTACAGCACTTCAAGGAACTGATGATACTTAATCTTAAAGTTGGTAAAACTCGCCCAGAGGAACTAATCCTACAGATTCCTAGACAAAACCTCAACCTTTGGCAAAAAGGAAAGCTACTAGGAATATATATAGACACACATATACATACAAACAAAGTCTCAAATGTTAAGACTGCAAGATGAATAACACGATTTACGGCTCCTTAGAACCCATCAGATTATTCATAGAACTTCTTGGCTAAAAATCTAAAAACTAACAAAATTCAGAACCCTCATAGGTATATAACTTAAAATATAACACAAATGGTTTTTTGGAAACTGGTTTTTTCCAAAGAGATATTGAGGATTAATGATTAATTCTGATTAATTAAAATTTCTTTGAGAACTAGATTAGTGGATGACTCAAATGACTTTTGTGTGCAGTCAATCATAACTATAGCCAGGTCATTAAAGAATTAAAAAATAAAGTAGGATTATAGATAACAATAGGATTATAAGTGTTTTACAGAACTGGTCAAAGAACCAAATTCTGGTGACATCTGAGGGTAATTAACTGGAAGAGGAACTGGTCATCTTTGTAGATAACATGGCAATTGGATATGAAAGAATGTAAACATTTATTTTAAAAGAAGGGAAATTATAAAAAAGTAAAAAGGATCATCCAATTTATAGTATCAAAAGTTGACAATATCTAAGGTAAGTGCTGAGTAGGAATGTAGTCTATTATTCGATATTGCAAACAATGGTTGAGTGGACCAAGAAGTAGAGATGGAAAATAATCTTTCAAATAGAGTTGTCAATGAGGTTGAGACACCAATCTTATTGACTGATCTGAATATTACATCTTGGATGTTTAATTTTTAGATAAAATATGGTTATCTTTCTACTTGATGAACATAGACTTTTTGCAAGAGAGTGTGATGGACAATTGCAAGGTGTCTTTGAATTGTCTCAAATATTATGGATGATATTCAAGTACTTTGACTATTGGAATATTCCAGGAGATTATTATTCATATTGAGAACATCTTCATGATTTTAATTTTCCAATAACAAGTGGTTTTAATTTCAAAGTAAAAGCTCAACTGCAGACATGAAGCAAAGTTAGTTTGTTCTAACCTGTTTATATCTGCTCCAAGCATTTTAATCATTTTTCAGTGCAAGTATTTTTATCTGGTGACTCTTAGTAAGTTTAAAAGAAATTCCTCTTTTGCTTCAATGTCTGTGTGTAGATCTTGATTCACTAGAAATTGAGCCTAACATACTTTTTTGGTGTTTCTATCTGTAGCAATGATTCAGATAATGGGACACAATTATAACTGTAGTCGGCAAAAAATTACACAAACATTTATCAAGATTGGTTTTTTTCATTATCCTAGCCTTTTTTTTTAGTCATTTTGTTATTATTATCAATATCATCAACATGAGGTTCATCCTTATCTTTTTAATCATCTGCATGATATACAAAATAAAGTTTTGCTTCTTTCATTTTGGATAATTTTAGATAAACAAATAAAAATTTAATAAACAGAGTAAAAAAAAAAGATATATTACATATATAAATTTGCATAATTGATTACATTGCACCAAGTGTTTCAAGAGCATTGATGATGTTTCCAAGTAGCCATAAGTATTTCAGCGAAAAAAGATTTTCAAATTTATTTAGTGAATCTTTTTTCTAAAGCCCCCTTTTTCCTTGATAGGGCTGCCATTATCTAATGGCAACATAATTAATTTATTTAAGGTAGAGGTAGAGTTCGTATGTGTATGAGTGATATAGAATAGAATGAAAAAGATCCAGAGCATATGAAGTTGGGTATACTGAAACTAATGTGATAACAGTTTTCATTTAATGCTGGAATATTTTTTCGCTTACTACACATTGATAAAAACAAATGCATTTTCAAATTCTCTCAAATTTACCCTTTTATCTATACTATATCACTTTTTCCAGATGAGCTTGGGAAATACAAAATAATTCAGCTATATTTTGACTTAACTATTTTACCTACAAAATAGTAATTTTTTGGAGTTTCCTTAAATAACCTCATTAATTTTTTTATCCTTCCATCTCAATTGATGTATTTTTCAAATCAACCACATGAAGAATGGATATACCTATTAAAATTGACTAAATATAAACAAAAGGCTTTAGTAACCAAAAAGCTACATGAATCCTGTCGAGCATACAAAAAAAAAAAAAAAAAAAAAGAGGTAAATAGGAAAAAAAAAAAAAAACAAAGTAAAATTGGAGATAATATAATACAAAATTTTTTACATCCTACTTTGATTAGTAATTTCAGAAAGTACATTTTTGAAAAGTTGAAGTAACTCTGGAATAATTTTGTATTGTTGAAAAACTCATTAATGTTATAAACCAAATTACCTGAGTATTGTAAAGTTGCACCTATGAGAGAATCAAATACGGATCCAAAGAATCCCGCAAAAGTTCCAATAAATATTAAAAGGAAGGCTTGTTGACTTATACCAATATTTTGGTTTGATAGGTAAAGAGCCAATAAATAGGCACACCCAACCACAGCTCCACCTAAGGCACTACAGATCAGTCCAATTAATGTGAAACCACCATTAGTACCTAAATGAAAAGGAAAAAATCAGTTTAATACTTGCATAGACATGATTTATCTAAATATGAATTAATTTACTTCCCTACATCATAAGACAATACCAACTAGGAATTTTAAATTAAGCCTAGAAATTGTTAAAAACTTTAAGAAGGCACACTACAATAGTGAGAATTTAAAATGAATTTTAATGATCATTAAAGTCAATCAAACATATTAGCAGTATCAATCTAAGAAGTTCAAAGAAAGTAGTTATAAAAAACAAGTAACAGATATGAATATATATAAAAATCAGAAATATAAATAATTTTTTTAAAAAGTTAAAGTATATATTTGTTTTGTGAATGCGTGTAATGTAAGCATTTCTTTTAAAGGAAGAAATTTTTCAAGCATAATTCAAGTAAAATTTGGAGAAAAAAACGTATGTATTAACAAAATAGTTTTGTATTCACTGTTGGTGCCAGTTGGCGAGAATTCTTTGTATAGATTGCTCCGGGCCAACTGTTGTAACCTTTTTGTAAACAGTTCGAAAATTGTAGCGATCCAATATGGTTGGGATTCGTTTTGCTTAGTAAAAATTGTCAAATTTACAGTCCCATTTAGTTATTTTAGTCAACATTTGGTCCGCTCGCGGAGTTGTAGAACCTTTGTAGTATCGTTAGAATTAATAGTAGTATGTCTAAAGAAGCAGTAAAAGCGTTGAATAGAAAGCGTGAAGCTGTTAAAGCTCAGCTAACAAGAATTAAGGACTTCATGAACAATCCGGATGAAAAGGACAAAACACATTTAGAATCCAAACTGGATACCTTGAAAAGCTTACGAATTAAGCTAAGTGATATTCAGGATGAATATTATGAAGTAGTAGCAGATGATAGTGATTTGGAACCCCTTGAATCAGAAATTCCGGATTTAGAAGATGATTGCGAAGATATCCAGGTAAGAATTAAAAATATTCTTTCAAATATTGATCTGAAGAATAATGCTGTTACATCTTGTGAAAATAGTTTTAAGAACATTAAATTACCAGATATTCAATTGCCACGATTTAATGGTTCTTACCATGAGTGGTTTAATTTTAAAGAACAATTAGTTTCTTTAACTGATTCTAACAATAGTTTAAATGATTCTCAAAAACTGTATTATTTAAAATCTACACTCACTGGAATTGCTAAAAATCTTATAACGATTGATGATTCATATACTTCATTATTTGAATGCTTGAAAAAGAGATTTGAGAATAAAAAAATTGATAATAAATAGCCATTTCAGTGAAATATTGTCATTGGAAAAATTTACTCACGAATCAGCTAAAAATTTAAGAATCACTTGTCACGACAAGATGAGCTCAACTTAGCCTCTACGGAACTGCCTAAGTGGGAGGATTTTATGAACTTTTTGTTAAAACGTTGTTTAATTCTAGAAAATATTCAAACAGATAATGCAACAGCTTTTCCATTGGAACGAATTTATAAAACAAAGTCTTTCCTTGCTAAATTAGATCCAGCTAACTGTGTAATTTGTAAACAACAATCTCATCTTGCATTTAGATGCAAAAAATTTAACAATTTGAGCGTTAATGAAAGATTTAATTCAGTGAAAAGGAAAAATCTTTGTATCAATTGTTTCAGCTCTTCTCACAAAGTGGCTCTATGCAAAAGTCCGAGGAATTGTCCTAATTGTTCTAAGCGTCACAATTCACTTTTGTGTAGAAATTTCAAGAGAAATGTGGATAGCCAAAGGAGTCCAGGTAGCAAAACTCCGCCAAATATGGAACCTAGAATCACTACCCCTACTTTAAATGTAAACAGTGAATGTTTCCAACTGAAGCAAACTGTCGAATCGTTTGAAAATGGAGGGGAATTTGTGGGATATTCTAAGGGTCATTCAACTATGCTCTTAAGCACAGCTGTAGTATATTGTCAAAACAATCGTGGGGAAGTCTTTCCTCTGTGTGCCCTACTGGATTCAGGGAGTCAAAGTGATCTAATTACCCACGAGGCTGCCTTGGCGTTGGGGTTTAAGCGTAAAAGAGTAAACACCTCTATTTGCAGTATTAACGGGACTTCTCAATTTATAAAAAACAAAGTGTCTACTGTTGTTTCAAGTAAAAACAGACAGTTTCAGAAATTAATGGAATTTCTTGTTGTACTGAAATTACGGGTTTGACTCCAACAAATAAATTAGATATTAGTGGGATAAAATTTCCTGAGTATTTTAAGTTATCGGATGAGAATTTCTATTCGCCTAGAAGAATCGATTTGCTCTTATCAAATCAGATTTTCTTTGAAATTCTAAATAGTGGGAAAATAAAACTAGCAGATGGGAAGTTGATATTGCAAGATACAGTATTCGGTTACGTAGCTAGCGGTGTCATGTCACATAATTAAACTAATAAGAGCTATTGTGGACTAGTTTCTAATGCAAATGAGCTTAATAATAGTATCAAACACTTTTGGGAAATTGAAAATTGTCCTGATATCAAAATTCCTACAACGAGTAGAGAAGAAAAATTATGTGAGGAACACTTTACGAGTACTTATAATAGAGATGAAACTGGTCGTTTTATCGTAAAAATGCCTCTGTCACAGGATCCGAGTTGCTTGGGAAATTCGAAACAAATGGCATTGCGTAGGCTTAATTCATTGTGGAGAAGATTAGTTCAAGATCCAAAGATATTAGAATTATATAGAAATTTTATACATGAATATTTAGAAATGGGACATATGGAAGAAGTAGGAGAAGATGAGGATTCTGCTATTGTGTATTATCTCCCTCATCATGGTGTCTACCGCCAAGAAAGCAAAACAACTCCTTTACGTGTAGTTTTTAATGCATCCTCAATTACTACTTCAGGGGAATCGTTAAATTCTTTACAATTGAATGGTGGTGTTATACAAAGGGATCTCTTTTCAATTTTATTAAACTTTAGAGCTCGCAAATTTGCGGTAACAGCAGACATTAAAAAAATATTTAGGATGATTTTGATCGATGAATCCCAGCATGACTTATTATGCATTGTTTGGAAGGATAAAATTGACAGTCCTGTGAAGATTTTTAGATTAACTACGGTTACTTACGGCACCAAGAGTACACATACCTTGCAACAAGATCATTGAAACAGCTTGCCATAGATGACGGTGATAAATATCCATTAGCTGCCGAAGTTATAATGTCTGATGTCTACATGGATGATCTTCTTACGGGTGCAGACGATTTAGAATCTGGAAGAAAACTCCAAGTGCAACTAGTTTCAATGCTAAAGGGTGCTGGAATGGAACTCCACAAGTGGTCAGCTAGTAATCCATTACTAATACCAGACTCAATGTGTCAAGTTAAGGACCTCTCTCATTCTTCTTCAACCAAGACCCTTGTGGAATCCACATCCGGATTCCTTTGCTTTCAAGATTACTCCCATGACCTCAAACTGTGACAATCTCATAGTCACAAAGAAATCAGTAATTTCTACAATCGCAAGAATATTTGATCTGCTTGGACTAATTGGACCTGTAATAACCAGGGCCAAAATCTTACTCCAGTCTTTGTGGCAGTTGAAACTTGATTGGAATGATCCGTTGCCTTCGAACTTAGTTTCCTATTGGAAATCCTTCATAGATGCTTTGGAATCTATAAACTGTCTCAACATCCCACGTTATTGTCTACAAGATAAGTCTATCAGAATAGAGTTGCATGGCTTCTCTGACTCGTCTGAAATGGCTTACGGTGCTGCACTTTACCTACGATGCATTAATACAAGTGGAGAAATCTCTGTTAGGCTCCTGTGCTCCAAATCAAAGGTAGCCCCACTGAAAAGTATTACTATACCCCGATTGGAACTTTGTGGTGCAGTGCTTTTATCAAAGCTTCTTAAAAGAACCCTCAATGCCTTTAAAGTTAATATCAGTCAAATTTACCTTTGGACTGATTCCAGCATTGTACTGGCTTGGATCAAAAAGCCATTTGCTCAACTTAAAACATTTGTGAGAAATTGGGTCAGCATAATTCAGGAACTCACAGAAAGTGATTTTTGGAAACACGTGAATTCTGAAAACAACCCTACTGACATCCTTTCAAGAGGTATTAGTCCAGATAAAATTCAACATTGTGAACTTTGGTGGTTTGGCCCACCTTTCTTACATCAGTATAAAGAACTGGAACCTTACAATATTACTGCCGTAGAAGGAGATGATCTTTTCCTACAAGAATTGAAAGAAACTTCGGACTTTCCTCTATGTGCCTTATTAAAGAACTTTGAACCACTGGATATAATTAGTAATTGTTCATCATTTACTAAGTTGCAGAGAGTAATTGCCTGGTGTAAGCGATTTATTGAAAATGCAAGACATCCAATGAGCCGAACTATGGGACCTTTAAGGAGTAAAGAACTATCAGAATCTTTGAAGTGTATCATAAAAAATATTCAAAGAACTTCATTTTATAATGAAATTCAATATTTAGAAAAAGGAATTCCTCTTCCAAACTCATGTAAATTGTTAAACTTGCACCCCTTTTTAGATGATGGTGGATTACTTTGAGTTCGAGAACGGTTAAGAAACTCCCCTATTCCAAGAAATCAGAAACATCCCATGATAATTCCCACCAACCATAATTTTACTTATATTGTTATTAAACATTTTCCTTATATTGTTATTAATCATTTTCCTTATATTGTTATTAATCATTTTCCTTATATTGTTATTAATCATTTTCCTATTCTCTATTTTCATACAGGTGCTGAAGCTACCTTAGCAAATATTAGGAATAGTTTTTGGATACCATCCGCAAGAAATGTAGTTAGAAAAATTCTTAGAACATGCATCACCATAGGAAGGTGAGTGCTAAAGGTTCACAGCAATTAATGGCTGATTTGCCAGCTGCGAAAGTCACTGCTTGCAGAGTTTTCAGTCAGGTAGGTATTAATTATTGTGGACCCTTCCAGTTGAAAACTTTTTCAGGAAAATGCAGGCAGATTAGGAAAGTCTATGTTTGTGTTTTTATTTGTTTTACGGTTAAGGCTATCCATTTAGGAATAGTTAGCGACTTAACTACATAAGCCTTTCTTGCAGCTTTAAAACGTTTTATGGCTAGAAGAGGGCAACCCATTGAGATCAATAATGATAATGGTTGGAACTTTGCTGGTGCAAATAATGAATTAAGAAAAATACTTAAAGCATTATTTCAAGATAAGATGGAAAAAATAATGGATTTTTTGTCTAAAGAACAAATCAAATGGAACTTCAACCCACCTTCTGCGCCACATTTTGGTGGTCTATGGGAGGCGGGTGTTAAATCTTTAAAATACCATTTAAAGAGAGCAATCAGCAATTCAATTTTAAGTTATGAAGAATTTCTTACTCTTGTAGTTCTCTCTTGTTTTTACTCTTGTAATTGAAGCAGTTCTTAATTCTCGATAAATTTGTCCTCTTTCTAATGATCCGAATGATGTCGAAACTTTAACGCCTGCAAATTTTCTAGTTGGATCATTATTGGTTGCAGTACCTGATCCTGATTACACTGAGATTCCTATGAACAGATTAAGCTGATGGCAGTTGGTACAAAGGATGAACCAACATTTTTGGCGCAAATGGTCTTCAGAATATTTAAATAGACTGCAACATAGACCCAAATGGTGTATGGGCAATGTAGGTTTCAAAGAAGGGGACTTGGTATTAGTCAAACCTTCAGAGAATTCAGATAGATTAAAATGGCATTTGGCATGAATTTCAAAATTGCACGCTGGTAAAGATAATACAGTCAGAGTAGTAACTTTAAAGGATAAATAGGGAATTTATAAAAGACCCGTTACTAAAATTGCCAATTTACCATATGTAAATTGAATTTGTCATCATAATTGAATTTATAAATATTGTGTATCTTTAAAAATTATGTTGAATTGTAATTGTTATTTCCATGTATCCTTGTTGTATTATTGTAGCTTTAGTAATATTTCTATAATGTAAACTTGTTGAATGCCTTCGTCATTGCAAGGCGGGGCAGGATGTTGGTGCCAGTTGGTGAGAATTCTTTGTATAGATTGCTCCGAGCCAACTGTTGTAACCTTTTTGTAAACAGTTAGAAAATTGTAGCAATCCCATATGGTTAGGATCCATTTTGCTTAGTAAAAATTGTCATATTAACAGTCCATTTAGTTATTTTAGTCAACATTCACAATTTATTTTTAAAAGCTTAATTTATTTTTTTATCACTATTCAGTCAGGAATTGTAATTAAGTCACATCTTAAAGTACTAAGAAATGTGAAAGGAGAGAACAGACAATAACATATTTTAAAAAAATCTAAAACTATTATGACAAATGTTCAATTTTTTAAAAAAATTACACACTAGCTTTATTACATATTTCTATTTTTATTGAGTTTATGAACGCTATCAAACATATTTAATATGAAGCATTCAATCAAATTAAAAGGGAAAAAAATCAAGGTATCATACATATTAAGAATGTAACGATGTTAAATTTTTTTAAGGGTATGTCTCATAGTGATTCCACAATCTGCTGAAATTAAAATAATTTTCAAATTTCTTAGTGCTTAATACCTCTCAAAATGATCATTATGCATATAATTTTGTATGCATTCCAAATTTCAAACATTTATAATCCTATGATTATATGTACTACATATCACAAACTATAAAATATATTAATATAAAATGCTTATAATAATACATAATAATTTAATACAAAAAGTATATTTGAATCATTTCTCTCTCTTTAAATACAAATATTAATCAATATAATAGTTAAATAAAAATAAGTAGTACAATTTATTATTTTTATCCAACAATTGTTCAAGCACATTATTAGAACAAAATACTTAATGGAAAATTTCTTTCTATGGCAGATGCTGGGTATTGTCCAATATAATATCAAAAATATAAAGCAGAATAAGTAGATATGCAAATGCATGTATATATATATATATAAAGGAGAAAAGCGACTCACTAACTCACTCACTGACTAATCACGATATCTCCGGAACTATTAAACCTACAGACTTGAAATTTGGTAGATAGGTTCCCTTCATGGAGTAGACGTCAGCTAAGAACGGATTTTGCAAAGTTCGAACCCCAAGGGGCGTTACGGGGGTTTAAGGGGCGTTATAGATAATTATTTCCATTACTAAACTATTAGATGTACAGTTGTCCACACACAAAAACTTGGTACACAGATTTCTTTCATAAAGTAGAGATTCCCTACATAATGATTTTTAAGAAAATCGACCTCCAAGGGGCGTTGAGGGCGCTTAAGGGGCGTTATACATAATTATATCCATTTTTAAACTATTAGACGTACAGTCTTGAAATTTGGTAAGCGGATTCCTTTCATAGAGTACAGATCCCCTACAGAATGGGTTTTGTGAAAATCGACTCCCAAGTGGCGTTGCAGAGTATTAAGTGGCATTATAGGCAATTGACTCCTTTTTTAAACTATTAGACGTAAAATCTCGAAATTTAGTAAGCTGATTCCATTCATTAAGCAGAGAGATTCCATTCATTAAGCAGAGAGATTCCATTCATTAAGCAGAGATCCTCTATAAGATGGGTTTTGTGAAAATCGTTTCCTAAGTGGCGTTGCGGGGGCTTAAGGGCATTATACATAATTATTTCCATTTTTAAACTATTAGACGTACAGTCTTAAAATTTGGTAAGCGAATTCCTTTCATGGTGTAGAGATCCGCTACAAAATAGTTTTGGGGAAAATTGATCCCCAAGGGTCACTGAGGGGGATTAAGGGGCGTAATAGATAAATATTTCCGCTTTTCAACTAATAGAAACACCTGCTTGAAAATTAGAAGGTATGTTCCGTTCATGGAATAAAGTTCCTTTTACAATGATTTTTGCGAAAACGGACCCCCAAAGGAGTGGGGTTGCGAGGGATTAAGGCGTGTTATAGAAAAATTCCTGTTTTTGAATTTAACTCATTTACTTGAAATTTATTGAGGACTTTTCTTTAGTTGAATAGAGTTCCACTAAGAATGGATTTTACGGAAATCAACTCCAGGGGGAAGCGGGGAGAGTTATTGGGCATATTGGTAGACAAAATTTCCGTTTTCGAACTGCTAAGACTACAATAATAAAATTTGGTTTGCATGCTTTTTTTGTTGAATTGGAATCCACTAAGAGTGCTCTGAACGAGGTATTGATGATAAAATTCCGTTTTTGCTCTGTTAGATTTAGACTTGAAATTTAGCACACATGTTTATTTTATGGAGTAGAGATCCACTGAAAGTTGCTTTGGTGGAAATCCACTTGATTATTAGGTTAAGTGAGCGAAAAATATCTTTCTCCTTCTATTTTAGATATAAATAGAAATTAGATATTATAATTTATGTTCTTTTTATATCAAGGGACGAGAGTGTAACAGCTATAAATATATTTTTCAATACAATCGAATTCTTAATGCTAGATATCAATAATTAATATATATGTAAAGAGTATACATATATACAACATCGTGAAATACCCAGTGAAGCGGGTGGGTAACGGCTAGTATATATATATAGTTAAAAAAACTAATGTGGCATCCAAAAATAGAGTTGTCTTTTCTTTCTTCCCTCTCAAAACATTATCTACTACAATTTTCAAAGATATAAATAACCTTGAAACATAAATTCTGATTATAAAAAACTTTTAAAGGAAGTACATTAAAGAATTATTTTATTTTTTCCCAAAATTTTTATTGCACTTATTTATTTATATGTATATTTATTTATGTTTTTTTAAGTTGGAAAAAAACATTAAAATTAACATTTCTAATATTTTTTAAGCATTTAGGACAAATTTTTTACTTTAAAAGGAAATAGTAGTGTTTTCCCTGTATAGTTGTCTTTTTTCTTTACATGTCTGCCTGAGAAGTTACATTTAGAGTAGTAAATATAAAAAGCAGAATTACTTTACAGTGTTTGCTTACATTTATTTACTCTCTTTTAGTGGTATTCTCTTTCCATGTATATCTCCAATTTGAAATTAAAAATAGAAAAGATATGGGCAAAGCAGCAAAAGTGATAAAAAAGACTGCCTATACAGTGTACAGGCAAAACTGGGATAGGGTTAAATATTTGAGATCTAAATCTATTATATTACAAATAACTTGACATAAAGATACATTTTAAGCAAGAAAAGCAAGCAATTAAATCAGAAATAAATATAAAAAAATGAAAATGTAAATTAAGTTATATGATTCTTCCTCTCATGCTTCCCAGTAATTATTAAATAATAACACATTCTTTGACCAGGAACTTAGAAATTCTTACCCGAGTCAGACAGGAAGACTAACACAGGAACAGGAAAAATTAAATTTGTAGTTTTACTAACAGTCTAATTTTGGTGAAGTGTCTTAAGATTATAACGTTTTTTAACAAACACAATTCTGACAAACAAAAAAAATTGCATCTTCAAAGCAAGCAATTTGATACACCGTACACATTGGTTCCAATATGTATTAAAATGAATGTTTTTAGGTGATTTTTAAGTTCTCTTTCACAAAGAAAAAAATACATTTATTTCATTATAATTTCATCCAGAAGAAATTATTTAATATCTCTTCACTGTCTTGAAATTTTTAAGTTAGCTTATCTAAAAATATTTTAAAATGTATTGCATAAACTTCAATAAATCCTTTTTTTTTAAGCCACAGAAAAATATTTAAGCTTAACATTTAAATTAATAAATACAAACCTACTGGAACCTTCCGAAGAGATGTTATCAATAGAGGTTCTTTCTTAGCCATAACAGTTCCAATTTCTGATGCCCATGTATCTCCATTTGCACCAGCAAGTGATGATAGAGCAGCTGCAGAAAGCCATGAACGTAAATAGCTTTTATGAAACTCAATTGCTATCTCACCAGGTCCACCATTTAAAACAAAAAGCATTGCCATTATTGAGGAAGCACTTCCATTGCACAGAACTTGGCGATAATTTCGTTGTCCACCTTCAAGAAATATTCAAAGCAAATTATAAGATATCTAACCTTAATTTTATAAAATATGGACATTAAGCAGTATCACACATACAGAAGAATAAAGATGGGAAAAGAATGGCAGTTGATTTAAATAAAAAGGCTCCTTGGTCAGGATATTTTTACAGTAACCTCTGTCTTTGATCTCTATGCAATTGTACAGTCCATTTCCGAAGACTGCAAAACTTAAAAAAGATTTTTCCAATCATTTTCTTTTATACTTAAATTATTTTCCCCTAGCTTTCTGTGTGATTTGTATAAACATTCCTCACCTTTAATAACACTTTGATGTAGTGTCAAATACTTGTATCTTATGTAACATTAAAAAACATTACCTCTACCATTTTCAAAAGTGATGTAAAATACTTTATCAATTCATGTATTTCATTAACATATGTAGAATTGAAATGTGTTTTCAATTGTTAATTATCAAACTTTTTTTTCAAGGCAAGAGCATCTCAGTAAATTGATTGATTGATTAAATCAGCAGATGGTAAAAGCATGAAACCAGTGGCATAATGGAGAATATTACCCCCCCGCTAAGTCAGGTTTAGGGCCTCAAGCTGGATCTTACAAAGAATTACAAAACTATAACATAGCATAGGCTTTGGGCTCCTTAGAATCTTGGCTCCCCTCACGATGCGGGGGTGTACATTATGCAACTGCATGAAATTAGGGGTTTTCTGTACACTCATCCCTATATATACATTTTATATTTTCTTGTATAATTTCAATTAACTTTCTTTTTGAATTAATGCCTTATAAGAGTAACACAATTCACAATTAATGCCAAATCAAAACAATACTGAATTATGGTCAATTGATGCTTAAGTCACATATACTATGAAATTATACAAAATTAAACATATAAAATCACATTAACAATACCATTCATTTTGTTCATTTTCCCTTACTGATTTTTTAAAGTGAAAAACTGTCAAAATACTTTAAAAATATTTTTACATAGGAATTTTGTTAAGGTATTGATCTTTTGAAATTTTAGGAAATAAACCCTACATATTTATTTACAGCAGCTACTCTATAGTTAATGTTTTTATTTTTAAAAAAGAGTATATAAATAAACTTTGAAAATTGTGATTAATTCAGAAAAGAAACGGTTTATCTATAGAAGTGATACTTCTGATTTTTAAGGCAACATTACTGAAAAAAATTATGTTTCCCTTAAATGAAATTTCAAGTTGTTTTTAAAGGGACATTTTATAATTATACTTTTAAAATATATTTTAATACAGTATATTGACTATTTTAAAACTAATCTCTCACATATTAAATACAACTTTTTATATTTGCTTATTTTTCTACCTATGAGCAAAAATATTACGTATTCTATGATAATAGTTTATCGATATATCAATTCTTGATCAGAATCTGAAATATACTTAAACATAAGTGTCCAGTTATTATAATACATGATACATTTAAAGGTAATCAATAATATTATCCATTTTAACAAAAAATAAAATTACACTATAAATTGAAATAAAATTTTTAGCATTCAAGCTAAACACTAGACAGAAATGAGGAATATAATTTTATATGAATAGTTCTTTTAAAAATTAATATTTTAAATACAATGTTTAAGATTGTTCCAAAATGTAAATTTATATTTTTAATGACTATAACAAACTGCTTATTAACACAGAAATAACACTAGGGATATTGGTGATGAACCTCGTAATACTGAATCATGATCAAGTGAAGAGGACAAGAATACCTGAGAACTTTCACATCATGTCAACATGAGAACTTTAAACCTTGACTGAATTAATGAGCATCAGCCTCACTACACACACAATGGGTCTTTAGTCTTTTGAAACCACAAATCAACAGCAATAACACCAGCCCCAAATTTACGAACACGGCCAGTCAGCTACTGCAGCCATTTGGATTTTTAAATATTTGTTGATGTAAATACACTGTTGGGCAGAGAAAAAATATCCATAAAAAGTAAAAACCAAGTATTACTGAATGTTATACTTAAAGATGTATTGTTGTAGGAATATGGTACATTACATCAACTATATACAGGAATACCTACCTCAATTAGCATGGTTTGGCTCAGTGCTCACTTTGCTATAGTATGGGTAGTAATTTGAGTAAAAAATTTCAATTGGTACTGATTCCCTCTTATGCAGTTGGTAATGATTTTGTAGCAAAATGTTCCTACTAAAGTACTGCCAAAACAAATGGTACTAATTAGCTTAGGTCTAGCGCAATGATTGGAGCATGTATAAGGTAAGCTCTAGGTAAAATTAAATCCTAGTATGGGTTCACATCGTCAGAGCTCAGGTGCCTTCCTCTAGGAAGGAAACTGGGACTCAAAATTACCCATGGCAATTGGTATCCGTCAATATGGCGCCACATTAAAAAGAGACACCAGCTTTCGTTAATGTACTAGGTAGATTGATGAACTTTGTAATAACTGTCATTAATCTGCCATTAGAAATTAAAAAAACTATCATAACATGACTGGGTGATAAACTTAGGATGAACTTTTAACTAAATGCTTTCTTTAATTTGTAAACATTAAGCACTAAAAGAGTACTGTTGTTTTTACCTTTCATCCCTTTTATTATTTTTTATTATAACTTCAGGTAGATACAATTATGTTTTTTTAAAAAAAAATTCATAGGGATTAATTATTTAATTTCAATTAGAAATAGTGTTTCCCTCAGTGAAATTTATTCAATGTGATATTTTAGAGCAGTCTTTTGCAATCTTTTGATTCTTACAGTTGGGACAATGTTAAAATTTTGAGGAAACCTAGCCTCCATGTAATAATATTTTTTCATAATCTTTTTTATTAACAATCATCCATAGAAACAAAAAATGTCATTTTAGTCATTTATAAAAAAAAAAATGCTACTACATGCACAATTGGTATAATTGTAATTAGGAATAGATAAATAATAAATTTCTTTAGTGTAATAATTTATAATAAATACTAATGTAAAATCTGTGCCTTTTTTTAGAACATAAGTGTTAAAGAAAACCATTTCAATTCTCACTTTTAATGATAAATAAGAAAAAGCTTGTTCAAACATGTAAAGTATTGAAAGCAGCAGCAATACATTGTTACAAATTTTATGCACATAATTTAAATCTGCATTTTTAATAAGTTAATTTCACTTTCTGTTGAATTTATTTTATAATAAAAACTACAAATTTGTAAGCAACACCATCTCTCTTATATAATAATGGTATTTTGATTGGAATGTTGCAAAATATTGGGAGATAAAGCCGTGGAACCATTTTTGACAACCATATGGATGTTTCAGGAAATTACTGGAGAACTCTATAAAGAGGCTCATCTGGTACAGTAGTCAGTGATGCTGACTGCTGTGCTACAGAGCCTGGGTTTGAATCATAGAGAAGGCATTCCTCTTTGTCAATGTACAGTGCCATTGCGGCATGGGATACTCTAAATAGCCATTGAGCCGCAAATCCACTTGTGAGGTTGCTGGATGGGGAAGAAAGGGGCGAAGGCCCTTGACCACCTCCAGGGTGTTCTTCCTCAAAATGGGGGTTACACTGATCCAAATTGTACTGTCATCAGTATGGTGCTTCAGGTTGTGGCTAATAACAGGCATACATCCAACCCCTTGCCCCGATGAATTTTGTGGGCCTTGATCTCACAGGTGGCAAAAGCAACAGTAAATTTTTTGAGAAAACAGTGGAAAGGAGCGACACAGACTACTATATCTTCAGCTGTAGAAGACTTCACTTGCTACGATCAAGCAATTACTTGTGGATAATCTTCATCATTACGTACTGGGTTTTTTATACACTGATTGTGCATGAGCACTATTATCCACATAAGCAACTATTTCAGTGTAACCAGAATACCCAATATTTACTAAAGATTCAAAAAACAAATTCAGAGTACAGTAAATCTTAAACCTTTAATGCCCAATTCTGTGCAATTATTGTGCAGTATTCATAAAGGTCAAATTAAAAAAAAAAACTGAGAATCAAAGGCATATATTGAAGGTCAAAGTTCTGCAAAACATTATTTGAGGGGGAAAAAATGAACCAACTGCCATTTAGTACATAAAAAAAAAGTATGTGTGCTTATGACCACACAATAGATGTGATAACTTCAAATTTTGTAATGTTATTTCAGGGATTAGATTGGTGAATAAAAAACAAGGGGATATTAGTATTGTCCTATAAAATTATTTATTCATATGACTGTACTGATAAAGTAATATTTTTTTGTGAAACATAGAATCATACTTGGGAATTAATTGCATTCCTAGAAGGAAATAATAGGTTTATGTTAGCTGAAATAGGTAGGTCCTTTAGATTCAAATTTTTTTAAAAATATCTATAAAAAACTCCGTCAAGCGTTGTTCCATACTTCCTCGTGTTTTATTTGGATCATTTGACATAATTAAATTGAATTTTGATTTTAAAAAAATCAACTAAAGGTTTTGATTTGTCTTTTGAAAAATCTACTTTAAAATTTCCACTTAAAAACATAGGTAATTTGTTCAAAAGACCCGATCCGGCTTTGTGAATTTTGGTTGCAATTTAAAAATATTCAATTCTATCCATGAATTAATTTAAGCAGAGATAGTAAAACAGGTAGTTAATATTGGAAAGAAAGGAATCTAGGTTGAAACCTTTGAAAAGGGATTTAATTAGAAGATTTATATCACCTAATCTCTGGCTTATACTAGCTCTTTTGTCATTGTATGGCAGTTTTGTACAAATATATTCGGTGCTGCTGCAAGGAAAGTCTTCTTAATTATATTTTGTTTTCTTGTATTTAAATTATTTAATGTAACTTTTCTTAATACCTGTATACTTAATTTTGTTATTTTAAATTTTCTTTTTAGACTCAAAGTATATTTAAGTAATGTGATTAATAGAACTATTTATTTATTGCTATTCCAATTCGCTTTCAGAAATGTATTTTCATTCTTAAGATCACTGCAATATTGCTAATGATAATTATACTATTTACTTAGTTCTATAAAAATTTGTCCTTTTTTTACTTTTTATGTTTAATTTTAGTGTAGGATTTCTCTTTCTCTCTAAGCCTGTTTTTCAATTCCTACACACTATTACCTGAACTCTCTATATATTTATCTTTTTGGAATTTTCAATTGTAAATAAAATACATTTTAAAGCGCTCAACTGAGCTGGAATTTTATAAACACAATTATTTTGGATGAGAATACACTAATTTTATTTTTTTAATAAAAATTAATTGATTAAAACTAATTACTCAAAGAATTACAAATACAGCCACATTTACATCATTTTTACCGACTTAGCAACCCTTTTGGCGACTTGTGTGAAAACTTGAAAGGTTTTTTTCTCACATTTTAAACCACTCATTTGAGTTGAAATTTTTTATACACTATTGTTTTGGGGAAAAATACGAGTTTAATTATAATTAATTAAAATTAATTGACTGAAACTAATTATATAAATAATTACAGGTACAGCCCCATTAGTTTCATTTTTAGCGACTTGGGTCAAAACTTTAAGATTTTTTTTCTCATGTTTTAAAGCATTCAGTTGAACTGAAGTTTTATATACACGATTGTTTTGGATGAGAATGATACTTTAATGATAATTAATAAAAATTAATTACCAATAATGTTGTGATTCTGTCATATGAATATACATATTTATATTAATTGTAACTATTTAATAAAAAGTAGCTAAAATAAAATTTTTCTTTGTTGATCTAAGTAGAAATTGTCTTGATTTTTTGTTTTGTTTTACTTGTTTAAAAATATGATGTATCATTGTTATGCTTCAACTAGAATTAAAAAGAGTCCCGCATTCATTTCAGTAGAAAGAGGTGGGAGGGGGAGGGAGCCCCACTTAGATGGAAGCTATGAACTTTATTTTTCAGGCGTTTTGGTGTGTAGGGGGGGGGACAAAGTGCAGCGTGTCATAGTGGGGAGGGGAAATGTCCCTCCTTTCCTTTTTAGGGGTGTGTGTGTATGTCCGAATGAGTGTTACATTGTCGAGCGTGACATTCATTAAAGTTTACTCTCCTGCAAATCGTGCCAATAGAAGTTATCACTTCAAAAAGAAACATTTACAATTCAAACCACATCTGTATGATTATGGACAGATGAAAGGGTTGTCACATACCACAGGCCATTACGGGAGAACCACTTGATGACATATATGTTTCTGTAGTCCTTCCTGAATGGATTAAAAAGCAAAACAATGTTCACATCTTTAAAATACAATTAGTAATAACAATAAGTGTTTCTTTGTGCATATTTTGTATATATATATTACCAAAAGTGTCAGCTTAGCAATACTTGTTCCAGGCTAACTGAACAGTACTAAAATTTTAACCATCCTCATACCATATATTTTTACTATGTTATGTTGAGAATTTGACTACTTTTAAAATGATATGGCATGCTATCTCTTTGATTACAATAAAAAATATACTGTATTTCTTTACATAAATTGTGTCAACAGAGTAGCGACTTGGTCTGTTCAGGTTCCACTTCTTATCACAGAAAGTAATTTTTTGGTATCAAAAGGAATGTCACTTCGATTCATAAGACATATATTTGCAAGTCAATGATAATCTTTGTATAACTGCTATGTTTCAGAAATGTTTATTTGTTATTTTTTGAAATATTATTACACTATTTTTCTCATACATATTTATGAATTACATCCTCTTTGACGTTGAAAACCAAGATTGATCATTTGAATTAGAGAGAGTGGAGTCATTCATCACATCAATACCAGTCACTTTTTCAGTAACCTATATACCGTATTTACTCGAATCTAACCACTATTTTTCCAGTGTTAATACTACTGAAAATTGGGTGTGGCTTAGATTTGAAGGCAAAACATTTGTTGGAAGGGGGAAATTCAGTTTCCACCCTTTTCAAAAGGACAAATGTAACCATCTATTGACCTTGCATCAATGATTTATCCCATTCCGCAGTTTATCTCCAGTATTCAGTCTATACTAAACGTCGTTTTCTGCTTGCATTTAGGAAATTTTTTGCATACGCTTTTTCTTTTAATCACTTAAACATCGAAGATATCAGAAAAAGTATCAAGAAAAGTTTGCTATGATGCAAGTATGAAAGTGAGGCAATTTTATATACAGGAAAAAACAGAAGCAGAGCAGTGGCTACTGAAAATTTGACACGGATGAAACAAATTTAAATCGATAATATAAACAGAATGATACAATTTTTTCTTGTAAATGTTCTCAACAGTCTTTAATAATTCTTTTACATTCTTCTAGATATAGTACATTCTTTTTAAAAAATGTTGCACAAAAGACAACATCTTGTGGGACAATGGGAGCGATGAATCCTTTTCGAAACATGATACTGATGGTTAGAGTAAGTTCATGTATATATTTGAAAGTTTTTAATGCTTGTAAAATAAATTATGAACTTCTTATTATTTCTCATTTAATTTTTAAAAAAAATCTGATCTACTGGATATTGAGGAGTCTCTTTTACACAATTTTTAAAGTTTTTTCTCAAACATGAGTAGAGAATTAAGGGTGTGGCTTAGAATTGAGTAAATATGGTATATAGCTTTCTAGATCAATAATAGATACCACCTGCAGATAATACCATCCAGAGGCTTTAAGAAAATTTAAAGAAAGTGGAGTTATTGTAAGAATTTTGATAATCTGCTTACTTTTTCAAAATTGCTGTTTCCTTGTGGCATCTTAAATAATTGATATAACACACAGAACTTAAAATATTGAACAGTCATGACATGCATTTGGATATACAGTTCCAATTAACAACGGTTGAATCCTAGGAGGACCCACTTTTGGTCGCCAAATGTTTTTGTCGCCAAATTTTGAGCCATAAAGGTTACAATATGGTAACCCTTCCATTTCATCCAAAAATTTGGATTTTCAAATCACCGAAAAAAATGGCAACCCTAAAAAAGTACAACGTTTTTTGCCGTTTCGAAAAACGTCATTTTGACTTTGTTTGAGAAGGTTTGCTCTCCACCGGTTGTTGTTAAGAATGGCGTGTGAAAGGAAATTAATTGAAAGTGAGGCTACGACAGGTTTCTTTGTGCTCCTGGGCACAAAGGTGAAGAAAGAGACATTAGAATGGTGTATGAAAGCTAATTTAATTGCTTCTCGTTATGAATGTCCGAGGTTTAAAAAAAATATGCGTTTGCAAGAACGAAAGGGAACGGTTGACGGCTACGAATGGCGTTGCCGCAACCAGTCGAAAGATAATCGCCACGACGTTGTTCGGAGTGTGAGAAAGGGCACTTGGTTTAGCGAAAGCAAACTTGCTATAATAATTATCTTGCGTTTGACGAGATATTGGTTTGGCATGAGCATGAATGCGTTCGTGGTGAATGACTTGAAAGTTAATAAGAATAGGTCACAAGTTGGTGGATGACAATTTTCATGAATTCCTTGCATCCATCGCAAGGGTGTATCCACCAACGGAACATGACGAAATGCAAGCGTAAGGTAAGTGCCTTTTAAAATTTTTTAAAATGATTGATTTCATGTATTTCTTCGATTTTATATTTGCGAAACGTCCCTTTCATCCTTTTTTAAAAATGTAAATCATGTTGTACACACTGGTTTTAGAATGCTTTTTTAAAATGAATTTCATTGCTTTCTCCGTTTTTTTCTTTATATAATGATTAATTTAATGTATTTATTTGTTTTCATCTTTGCGAAACGCCCATTTCATCCCCCGCTGACGCATGCGCTTCCCAAGAGTTTTTCATCATTGACGCCTTTTTGAAAACCTTCAATTTGGCGCTTTTTGGCGAAAAATTTTTGGCGCTTAAAACAGCAGTGGGTCCTCCTAGGATTTTACCTATAATCCTTCTCATTAAATAATTTTTTTCTAAATTCATTAAGTGTATAAATTTTTGCAGTGGATCCTATATATATGTATAAACATACATAAATATTCTCTAAGAATCTATATATTTATAATATATATATAAAAGCTTTGATTTAAAAAAAATATTTCCAGCTCATTACATGTTTACTTGGAACATCGTCTAAAATAAACATCAAAACAGATAATTTTATAAGGGAGTTAAAATAAGCTATAGCAATATTCTGAATCAAAAACATCACTGTTTCATGCAAAGCTTCAAGAAGAAAATTCTTTTAAAAAATGTTTTTTTTTCCAGAGATGAATTCAGGTTGTAAGTAACAGATGAATGCGCTTCACAGATGTTTCTCAAACTCTGCACCCCTCTACAACCTACTGAAATAAGATATTTCAAGGCTAATTTGTATGTTATAATGATATTTAGGACTCTTCCTGTACATTTGAAAGTTGGGAAATTTTATTTTTATTTTACTTCCCTTCTAGAGAAACATTTGAAAAAAATTAAACATGCAAACATTGTTTTTAGATGGCAGAATCACTTTTACTTTAAATGTCAGAAATTTTCACCTAAATAATTATAAATGTTTTCTTTCTAAACTGCTATAAAAAAATCATTTTACATCCACACCTTAGTCTTCACAGTTAAATTGGTAAAGCTAGAATTCCGTTCTATTTTGAAGCACTTTTTAAATGTTTTCTGCAGATAATACGAGGGCTGTTCAATAAGTAATAAGACTAAAATTATAAAAAAAGATTACCTTTAATCGTCATCATCTACATGGTATTTTTCAAAATAACTTCTGTGGCACGTAATGCATTCATCCCAATGTTCTGTCCACTTCTTATAAACATGTAAAAGTCCGTTTTGTGAGAGCTTTATCAAAATTGCCTCCACAGCCTTTACACATGCTTTGTTGCTTGCAAAATGTTTGCCTCGTAATGGTTTCTTAAGTTGAGGAAACAGCCAGAAATTGCATGGAGTTTTTATCAGGACTTTATGGAAGTGTAGTAAAATCTCTACGTTGTTCTACTGCGAAACATTTAGTATGCAACGAGTAATATGTGGTCGGACATTGTCATGGTGCAATAGGAAGTCTTTCGGAGCAATGGGCGTTTCCTCTTAACATGCTGTATCATTGTTCGCAGGACATTTGCGTAGTACAAGCCGCTTGCAGTTGTACCGGGTTTGACAGCGTGTTACACAATTCCTTCATAATAAAAAAAATTTACAGTCATAACTTTATCAGCTAATTTCACAGTTTTTGCTTTCTTGGGAGTAGGTGAAGATGGATGTTTCCGTTCACTGCTTTGTTGTTTTATGGTTAGATCAGTGATACGACCAAGCTTTGTCTGCTGTGATGAATCGTTTTAAGATATTGTTGTCTTCTTGTTTCAGTCTTTAATCATATCAAAGGTATCCGATGCCAATTTTTGCTTTCATTTCAAGAACTGGCTGCGCTTTGTTTGATGTGATGAATCGTTTTAAGATATTGTCGCCTTCTTGTTTCAGTCTTTAATTATATTGTATTATATCAAAGGTCTCCAATGCCAATTTTTGCTTCCATTTCGAGAACTGGCCGTGCCTCATAGGCGCCTGCAAACATGCTTCGGTTCAAGCGCATAATACTCAAGAACTTGAGTCTGTACATGCCATCTATTGGTAGCTTTTGTTAATACAGACAACAAACTTTTCTTATGCCACAGAAAAAAACATTCCGATGAGTGGTTTCCCGGCAGTAAAATTAGTCTTATTACTTATTGAACAGCCTACATATGTACTAGTCAGAGAAAAACTTTACATATTATTTTAAAAAACTAAAAATAGGAAAAGTATCAATGTAAATCATTTGTAATGAAAATTTTACTCAACAATTAAAATTTTTTATTTAAAATATGTAATACTAAGACTTTTTTTCATAAAAAATATTATAAAAACTTTTTGGGAAAGCATACCTTCTTTAAATTCAGCTTCCAGTTGCTTCTTTTTTTCTGAGTGAAAACGAGTTGCTTTGGACGAAGTATAAAAAAATGTAAAAAGGCACGCTAGGAAGCAATAGCTGCTAAACGTATGGATAAATCCAACCAGAATTCCTGTAAAAATACATATTACATAATTAGGTTCAATATGATTTATTTCATCAATATTTTTCAGTAATTTGTAATTTCAACTTGTAAATTATATTTTTAATTTGTTTATTAAAAATGCAAAATTATTTTAAAAATACAGTAGATACCATTTTATTTTCAATTTCATAACCTAGTCAGTAGAGGAAGTGACTCTTATAACAACTATCACAGCATGTTTTTTTTTTTTTTTTTTTGGCTAAAACCTATATTGTTTTATTCTATTCCCTTTTCAGTAATAACAGGGTATATTGCTGATATTATTGCTTTGAAACAATAGCTGTGTTTATTTTATTAGGTTACATGAGTTCAGCGATACTGAACCTGCGGCCCACCGAACCTTTTTAAGTGATCCAGTCATGGCCCATTGCTCTGAGAAATTTACTTATTTAAGAACATTATATTAAAAATTTGGTGGGAAATTCTTTGTCAAGAAATCAAATATATTAATTTTGCTTTTTGCTGTCAAGTGTGGTACGGGTGTGAATTGATATTCCTTTTTTATTTGGAATGGTTACGGTTAGTGATAACAGACAACAGTAGAGTAGAGACAATTCTATGGGTGGAACTAATTTTTAACTTATATCTTGCAAGTGAAAACTATTCAAAGAAAATATATCATTTCAAGACGATTGGGAGGTTGATATTTTGTAATGAAAAACAAACAATGGGTCAGTAATTGTTTGATTTGTCACGAAAGTGCTGTATTTAAAAAATACTAATAAACAGAAATCAGTCAATGACACTTTTCCTCAAAAATGTCTCTCAAGAAGTGATAAATAGGCTTTCTTGAATAATCTTTGCAACAGCAACAAAGTGTTTTGTCAGTAGTAATATTATAGCCATAACAAAGACATGCTATGAAGTTAGTTATATCATTGTAATTATACACAACCGTTTATTGATACAGAAATTGCGCAGGAGTTTTTCTAAAATGCTTGTTATTTAGTGTTAGTGACAAAAATAAAAAAATAATGATTAAAAAAAGCAAAACAGGAGTTATATAATATCAATTTTCCACATTTGAAGTTTCCAATGCTATCTTGGTCTTAAAACATTTCCCCCTCCATCTATTTTCATGTTGCAGCCCGTGTAAAATAATTAACATATGTATGTGGCCCATCAGAAAAAAAGGTTGAGTACCTCTGCATTAGTTACATGCATTTTTATATAATTTGAATTAATCAGCCATTTTATCATCTAGTCAGTTAGTAGGTATTTAACAAAGTAATAGTATTTAAAATAAAAGTTTTTCACTAATTTTTAAGTGATTTTAAGAAATGGCTAATGAAAATGAATCAGCGGTTGAATCCTAGGAGGACCCACTTTTGGTCGCCAAATTTTTTTGTCGCCAAATTTTGAGCGATAAAGGTTACAATATGGTAACCCTTCCATTTCATCGAAAAATTTGGATTTTCAAATCACCTAAAAATGGCAACCCTAAAAAGTGCAACGTTTTTCGCCTTTTCCGAAAAAACGTCATTTTGACATTTGACTTCGTTTGCTCTCCACCGGTTGTTAAGAATGGCGTGTGAAAGGAAATTAATTGAAAGTGAGGCTACGACAGGTTTCTTTGTGCTCCTGGGCACAAAGGGGAAGAAAGAGACATTAGAATGGTGTATGAAAGCTAATTTAATTGCTTCTTGTTATGGATGTCCGAGGTTTAAAAAAATATGCGTTTGTAAGAACGAAGAGGAACGGTTGGACGGCTACGAATGGCGTTGCCGCAACCAGGTTGAAAGATAATCGCCACGACGTTGTTCGGAGTGTGAGAAAGGGCACTTGGTTTAGCGAAAGCAAACTTGCTATAATAATTATCTTGCGTTTGACCAGATATTGGTTTGGCAAGAGCATGAATGCGTTCGTGGTGAATGACTTGAAAGTTAATAAGAATAGGTCACAAGTTGGTGGATGACAATTTTCATGAATTCCTTGCATCCATCGCAAGGTGTATCCACCAACGGAACATGACGAAAATGCAAGCGTAAGGTAAGTGCCTTTTAAAATTTTTTAAAAATGATTTATTTCATGTATTTCTTCAATTTTATATTTGTGAAACGCCCCTTTCGTTTTTTTTGAAAAATGTAAATCATGTTGTACACACTGGTTTTAGAATGCTTTTTTAAAATGAATTTCATTGCTTTTTCTCCGTTTTTTTTTATATAATGATTAATTTAATGTATTTATTTGTTTTCATCTTTGCAAAACGCCCATTTCATCCCCCGCTGACGCATGCGCTTCCCAAGAGTTTTTCGTCATTGACGCCTTTTTGAAAACCTTCAATTTGGCGCTTTTTGGCGAAAAATTTTTGGCGCCAAAAACAGCAGTGGGTCCTCCTAGGATTTTACCGAATCAGCTACAATTCAAATGATTACAGTAAAAACACCCGTTTACATAATCATAGCATTTCATTGACTAATATTTATACAGAAATTTCTCACAATATAAATGTTAACTTTAGAGTCAGAAATATTAATGGCATTAAAACATTGAATATATTTGCATTAGCACTTTTTTTTATCATACCAAAGTTTTATTCATATTTTAGAGGTAAACTCCTAGGAGAGCCCCCACCCTTGGCGTCAAACCGGAAAAAGCGCCAAGCGAAGACGAAATGGCGCCAAGCAAACCCGACAACGGTGACAAGTAAATGTAGCAGTATAAGATGGATGCGCAATGAAAATACATGTAAACAATACAGAAATTTAACATTTAAGATAAAAAATATAACAACACAGCACTTACTTTCTTATTGTTGATCCTTCCCAAGTGGAGGGTAAAAGTGTAACAACTGCTTTTAAAAATTCTGGAAAGTCTCGTCGCTGAGTGAGTGATCGCGCGAGATGCCATAAATACTCAGCGAGGTAATGGTCGAACATGCCTCCTGCGTGGCTGGTGTGATTACGGAGAAAACGTTTTATTGCCGATTAACTTACTATTGGAAAACCACGAATTCTTTCTTATACTTCTGCAAACATCATGCGTATTCACACCTTTTTTTTTCGACATCTCCATTCAAATCCATCAAAACAACACTCTTTCGTTCATTTAATCCCATTTGCTCATTACATTTAGGACATTCATAACTTGAAGCAATTAATCCTTCTTTCATACACCATTCCATCAATTCTTTCTTGCCTCTAGCATTCAATAACGTAAAAAATTCTAACGTGTATTCACTTACAAGCGCAGCCATACTTTCAACCCGGTGCCCAACAACAAAATGAAATTTGAAATGCGCGCCCACAAATGACGAAAATTCTAGAAAAAGTTAGGGTTGCCATATGTTGTATTTAAAAGCAAGGTTACCATGACGGCTCAATTATCGCCAACCAAAGTAAGTCACGCCAAGGGTGGGGGCTCTCCTAGGAGTGAACCATTTTGGACAAAAAAAACAAACCCCATCCTATTGGTTACACTATAAAACTATTAAAATTGTATGTATACCAACAATTGCACCACTCCAATTAAGGCTTCTTCTTTTTAAACCCCATCCAGCAACCAACAATGAGATGATTATTGAAAATATACATCTTTTTAAGTAGAAATCACAAGTACCTGAAAATGAATATATAAAATAATTACATATTAAATAATTAAAAATTATTTTGACAAGATAAAAATGATACTTTCAATGAAATTTTTTCAATAGTTTACTGTCAACTTACTTTCAAAATCAACCCAGTTAAGAAAAAAAAAATAGCAATATTTTAAATTACACTTCATCCCTTGAACTGCATTCAAGTATGTTGCATAATTTAATAATAATCAAATAATGCTTCTTCCACTTCCTAACTTAAATCCATTTGTTTCATTTTATTTTTACAAAACAAATACAAAAACTTAATACGTTTTAAGTAATTGCTTTAATCTTAATGGTTGGCACTTATATATTATTGCAATTGTATTGCTGACATTGTATGAAATAAAGCACATGGTTGCCAATTCAGTGCATACGACACATGCAAAATGGGAATTGCTAACTTGGCGAGTTATCTTGAACATTGGCATTATTGCGATAATATGCAAGTACTTAATGGTCTTTACACCTCATATTTTGAAACTAACATTTATCACATAAAAAATTTTATTCTAAAATATACTTACAAACATTATATGCTATTTCCATACTTTCTCTCAAAAATACAGTTCCAAAAATGAAACATATCTTACTCAGAATTACTTGAGGCACATGTCAATGTTATTGAAATCCACTTAAATTAGAATAAAGATTCAAGATTTTGATATTTAAAGAATTTGGAAGACTTAAAAAAATGCAATTTTCAAAAATAATAAGGAAAATGGCATAAATATCTGTAAAAACAAAAATATATGCAGCATAATTTATTGACCAATTAAAAAAAATTCAAGCTTCAATACAATTCTAAGCAATATATACCGTCAACCACAGACCGCAATTTTCACAAGATTTAATTGTTATAGGCTAACAAACTATGCTTGCTTTTAAAAAGATAGATGTCATTTGTGTCCTATTTTTACAAAGATAGGAATAATGCAGTTTTTCAAAATAAAGTATTTAAGAGTCTTCTTTCTAGTTGTTGTAATTTAAATACTCTGTTAATTGATTTGACACCAACATCTTTTATTATTTAAAGACAAACAATTGTATCAAGAAATAATTTTTCCCTGATACAATAGTCTACTTCAAGTGTTAAATTACGCAAGAAACTAATCTTATTTATTTTATTCAAAAAATAGTACAGAAAGAAAATTTCAAAAATAAGATGAATAGTTAGTTATATTTGATTTGATATATACACATCGTTAAAAAATAAAACTAAAATTTATATAGCTTACGATGGGGATATGCTGTTCCTTTAGATGTTCGGTCCCTTTTATTCTTATTTTGGATACGTCTACACATTTTAATCATGTATAATACATCAGAATACCCAAAAATATCTAAAAATCATTCCTCTTCGTTTTGCTATTTCCATTATTAAAGATTGATAGATATGAGACAATTGTATACATTTAAATATATATCAAATTAAATTATGTAATTTATAACTTACCATGATAACATTGCTGAATAAAATTTATTATACATAATAACAAAGTCACACTGAATACAGTAGTTGACACGTATACCAACATTGCAGTATTTTGAGCACATATATAAATATTCTAATAGATACAACAACAAAAATTTCTGGATAAGTTTTGCATTATTTAACGATTACAAAAGCTTATCGTCATTTTGACATTTCATCAGAAGAAAAGAAATATTTATCAAACAAAATGTTTCGTTGTGTAGTACTTCATTTCAGTTCAAATCTACTCTAATAGTAAATAACATTCGACGAGTTTTAACTTAGAACGTAAAATTTTTTAATTTAAATATATATATACAATTATTCCAGTTGTAATTAAATTATTACGTTTTATTATAATTTGTCTCATAAAGATAAAATAGATATATGCATCTGGCGTAGATTGGAGCTAATTCTTAAACTTTCTTTTCAAATACCCTTAAAGATAATTGATTCTATTAATGCAGTTTAATTACCTTCTTAGGTAAGATTTGAAATAAAATATTGAGGAAATAATTAGATGTTTCTGTAATTTACCTTACAAACAGTGGTATAGCGTACAATCCGCATTGTAGGGAAGCCCAGGATTTCAGGAAGTGCAGGGAAGCAAGGCCCAATGCCTGACTGCCGCCTAGTACGTATGCTTTGTTAAATCCGGCTGGGGCCCCAAACTTGATTTTTCAGGGGGCCCAATTATGCTCCATTATGCCACAGTATACTACTTTGGATGTTGTTATTTTCTAAACTTAGTATCAATAATATTCGGAAATCCATGTTTTTAATAAATTCTCACATCTGCTTTTGAAAAATTTAAAACATATAAAGAGCATCCAAATGCAAGATCAAGCAATTTTTATCAGAAAGGAATTTTATTTTGAAGAGGGCTAGTAATGTAGATGATGAAAAATCTCTTTTCATCTTATGACCATGAGCAATTTTATTGTGCTGCATTAGAGTGGCATCTTTAAAGGAGCCATTGAGACAAACAAGCATGGCGGAATTGAAGGAAGATGCTGATCTTGAAGTGGAATCCCAGGTTCTGAAATCTGCTACTAATGGACCAGTTGAAGAAGATAAAAAAGCTGCCGGAGACTTAGAAGAAAATCATAAAAATATGAATGACGAGCAGAAACATACAGATAGGATTTCGTAAGCGAATTTTTTAGATAAAAGCATTTCGTGGTTTTCCGATATCACTAAAAGCATGTATTAAAATGTTATAATTTTTCTGGAACAGAAAATATTTTGGGGGAATTTTAGTACACCGAATTTTTTTTGGCCTATATTTTTTAAAATTATTTTGAAATATTTCAAGTTACGAAATTTTCAACTTATTGAGATTCATTAATTCTTTACCCTGAAATTCTATATGAAGAATTTATTTGATAATTTCTCTATTATAAAGTGATGAAGATGGAAATGTATTTTACCTCTTCAGGAAATAGACGTAAATTTTTTTTCAAAATTTTTGTCTTTTTTAAAAATAAACCATTCGCTCGAAAATTGCCATATTTTTCTTCCTATTTCCACAATACCGTTACTCGCATCGTAATGTTTTTCGAAAGGTAGAAGGTCAAATATTAAGTCATATATAACGAAAAAATTTCCTACACACGTTGCATAATTTCTCATTATATCTATTATATTTTATTCTTGCCTACTTAAAATTATAAGTGTGTTAAATTTCAACTTGTGAAAACTATTGAACAAAATTCACTATTGCTTAAATTTCATCACTATTTTAAAGCAACTTGAATCATTCAAATTTTATGGCATTTAAATATGTTCTAGGATTTGCTGAATCCATTTTGATTTATTTAATATTCTATTATTTTGAAATACTAGTTTTCAATTATGAATATTTAGGAAGGTTATTTGAAGTAAAAATTTGAGACTATCTAATTATTCTCTGAATTTTCCTATTTTCAGTATTAATGCTCCCTGATCATTTTTCATTATTTTTTGGATTATTATGTGTATTAATAAGTTTAAGTTTTAATTTTTACTTGTGAATTTTTGTAAGATGAACGGTTTTCTAATCATTAATGTGTAAAATTTCTTTGCCATTGTTACTGGGAAAGAGTACTATAAATTTTGAAATTACATATTTAAATGTATAAGGAATTTTCTTTTCCAGTAAATGTCTTGGATTGCTAACTATTTAGTTCTGATTTAACCTAAAAAAATTTTTTGAATGGTATAATGCTTACATTATAAAAAGCTGTATACTATGTAAGGATATTTATAATTGCAATGTATTTTTCCATTGTTTGATATTAATTCTAGCTGTTTGTTGTTATTCAAAACAGCTAAGACATTGTTTATTATGTTTTAACTAACTTAAAATAATACTAATCAAATTCAAAGATAGAGTGGTACCTTTTGAGTAGCAGTGATAATGCATTCCAAGATACTATCTTAAAGCTAAACCCTTACTATCCAAAGTATACCTACTAGTATGTGTAGTATTAAGACATGGAATACAAAAAATACATAATATACAGCATCAACCATCATACAGATTGATTAGCAGCAGGTAATGTCTTAATACAAATTTTGACTTATCAAAATATAAATGACATATATTGTAAAATCCGGTGTATAACACGTACCTATACTTCCAAGCTGTATTTTTTTATTTTTAGGTATATTTGTCATATAACATGCACCCCCTTCTTTACAAAGAAATCTGAAATGTTAGTGTACAATGTTCCTATGTTTTGAAGTCATTTATTCGAGGTATTATCCCAGACTTTTGAAAAAATAATATGCTTCTAAAACAACTCTTTTAGTTCATAAGGCATGCCATTTCTTTTAAATAAACAATATTTCAACATGTGTAGAAGTAATTTCTTTTTTATGCTCACCTCTTTTGTTATTTTTAAAACTATCCTTTTTATACCCGGTGTATAACCAGGCACCCAATTTCGATCTTATTTTTTTGAGTTAAAAGTGTGTGTTATATGCTGGATTTTACGGTAAATATTTTTCGAAATTTGAAACATCATTATCCAAGAAATTTTTTCCTTACAGCTACTTGTAATTAACTTAGGCATTACTTTAAATCATTAGTTCTTTTACTTTAGATTGCAGCACCCCCCCCCTTTATGTATCAGGGTGACATCACAGACCTCCAAAATTTTGAACATCCCTCCTCGACTTAATATTCTTCATCAAAATGCAAGTTCTAGTAGAGTTTCTTCATTTGGGACTATTTAATATAATTTAGTCTAATATGGCACATCTTTCAATTTTTCCATGAGACCTTTCAGAATCTGTAAAAGTAGGAAATCTCAATGTTACATGAAAGATTCTGTGGACTCCCCAGAGAAAGGTGCTGTAGACCTCCAGGGGTTCACAGACCACAGTTTAAGACTGCTGCTTTAAATGATCATGTATTAATATGACACATATAGATATCTTTTCTAAAGATATCTATGTAACTCAAGATGTGCTTGAGGAAACCTTGATGATCCTTACTATTGACATAGTTGGAGAGAAACTTCTGTTCTCTGAAAATGAGTAACACTTGATGTGATCACTATTACTCTCGCAAGATATGAAAGTATAGTCTTAGAGCCTCTCGCCGAGTGGTTTAGGTATCGGATCGTGGCTGGCTTTGTCATGAATTCGAGCCCAGTATCACTAAAGACCTGCCGTGTAGGGCAGCGATGCATGCTAAATCTGTCAAGAGCTGAAACGTTCTCCCGTTGGTGTTGGTAGGAGAGGGGGGTGCCAGTTCTGGTGTCATTCACATCACTTGACCATGGTTCAAAATTACGTTTTCTATCGCCAAAAGCCCTCGTGTAGCTTAACAGTGCGACATTAATATTCACTCACTCACTGGGAGCCTGTCTGTCACACTTGAGTGCTAGAACTGAACCAGGTCTGTTATCCACATATTAAGGATGAGTGGGAGGTACCCTTCTCCACTAAATTTTTTAGATTTTTCTTTGAGAATAATTCCAGAAATTAATGCACGGAAGAGAAGGGAGTTTTACAGCCTTACTTTGCTAGTTTGTCTACCATTTCATTGCTTTAAAGGTTAACATGAGATGGGATCCATTGAAGCTGAATATTGTGATGCAGCTCTATAAGTTTCGGCTTGTGTAGGAAGGAGAAATTGGTTTTATTGCTAACAGGAAACTTATTGTAATGTGTTGGAGTGAGATATGTTTGCTGTAAGGAATCCAAAGATCACTATAGGTTAGAATATCTCAAGTACTGCATCAATGGCCATTAGCTCACTTTTTAAAACCTATCAGAAGTCAGGAATTGAATGTCAATTTTTCCCTGGATGTAATAGTGCAGGTACTGCTGCTTGCTTGGTGAGGTATTTTATTATCAGTATAATGTTATTTACAGTATTTGGAATTTTGTTAAAGATCTCCAATGCTAATTATCTAAGATGGATTGGGAATCATAATCTTTCGTAACTTATGGATTATCAATTATTTCCTTATATGTGTGTATTTTTTGTATTGTCTTTCACAAATAGTTTCTAATGTTTACAAATATATATTATTAGGTTCTGTGGTTGATTATTTTTAATATATATATATATATATATATATATATATATATATATATTTGTATTTTAATTAGATTTCAAACTGGAGATCAGCATAAAAAGGGCAAAAAGAAGAAAGGGAAAAATAAGCAGAAAGAAGTCTCAGCTGAAGTTATAGAAGCTCCAGAACTTTCTACTGCTGATCTTAAAGTATGATCTGCTTAAAATTTTTTCTATGATCTAGAAATTTGATATGCAACATTTTTTTTCATTTCTTTTTGAAATCTTCGAGAATCATCATTTGTTGTAAATGAGGTGTATATATATATATATTTTAATAAAATCATTAAGGGAGAAAAAGGATTTGATGTACTAATTTTATGTCAGTACGCTACATGCTAAAGTGGTTGTTGACATTCGCCAAGTAGGGGATAACGTTGCAATATGGTAACCTTGAAGTATAACTTTGGTTCTGTGGTTGCTGTGAATATTTTATTTATTTCCTTATTATTGTTTTTAATTATTCTTTTGCAACTTTATTCTTTTCTGTAATTTTATTTTTTAAATTTATTTATTTATTGCTGTGTATATTATCTTATTATTTGTTTTTATTATAGTATATTAAAATTAATTTTTTATTGGTTTATATTTATGGTGGTATCCCTATTAATTTCGGAAGATAATTCAATTTTTTCACAAACTTAAACATTTCCATACTTTGAGTTGTCTAGATTGCAGCCTTCACAATTGAACATTGTTAGTGAATACTACGATTTTTATAAAATAGAATATAGGAGTGTTCCGCTTTCAATTTTTATGGACTAAAATGATTGCCAAATTTGTAAATTCGGCTTGTTTTCTATAGTTAAGTTTATTATTTTTGTTTTAATTTTCATTCTTGATTAAGTTTTAGCTTATTTCAGCTGTTGTGAAATGAAAATATTTATGGACGATAAGAAATTTGATGGCCATGTTTTATTGCAGATTTTATTGACTACAATGGTGATTGTGTCAGAAATAATTCTTTTTTTCACTGGCAGAAAATTGTAATTTTCCACTTTATTTTACTTCAATTTTATTTTTAATTAATACATCTTTGAGTGTTTGTTCCTTGTTCAATGAAATTGGTTAACAAAACTCTAAATTTTTAGATGTATTGAAAATTATTTGTGTTATTTTCAATATATTCGAATTCCTCGAATGTTTTAACAATACATTCAAGGAATCCAATTCATAACATTCCGCAATCAGTCGTTTTACATCCTAACAGTAATTTTTTTTGCTTGAAATTTTGAATTTTTTAAAAGTTATAATTATTTTAATTTCCTCCACATTCTATTTTCCATTTTTCTTCTGCTTGTTTTCCTGGCATTTCTAAATACCTCATATTCTATTTCTTTAAATCCATGTTCTCGTATTTTTCCAATTGGTTTTCCTCAAAAAGAATTAGTACATTTTTGCTTATTTTTTCTTTTTTGCTTCTGTTAAGATTAATGTTGTAAAACTCTCACATCAAGAATGAGCCATTTTTTAATTAATATTTTTATGTCAAATTCTTAGTGCTTGACTGTCATCTTGGTCTTCAAAACCACACCAAAAATACATTTGGTACCTTGCCTATAGATAACAAATTAGTTCTAGATTTGATTTTATAATATTTGTTTCTTTGAAAATTCATGTATTTGAAGGCAGTTTCTTAACATTGCTATCTCGTGACTCAATAACATTTCTTTAATCGTAGGCTTTGTGTATATTTCACTTAAAAGAGCTCTTATATTTTTATGCAAAAATTTCTTTAAGTTGTTATTAATTGAAAAATCACATTTAATTGATAAATATTTTGTTAAAAATTTAAATTTTTAACAAAATATTTATCAATTTTGCAAAGTATTTTGAATTTAAAGGCTTGCATGTATTGACTTTTTGAATAAATTAAGTTATTACTTTATAGGGGCTTTCAGCAACTAAGTTAAATGAAATCAAAAAAGCAATGGAAGTTTTTAATCTTGGTGTAATGCACCAAGGTCCAGCTAAAACTCAAGAAGAAGCTGCTAGGAAACATTTCGAATTTTGGGACACGCAACCTGTTCCTAAAATAGGTAAATATCAAGAATTTCCTGCTAGAGTCTATCATTTTCTTATACGATGAATTGTCATTAAAATTTGTTTGACAAAAGTTACGATCTGTAGATATCAATCGTTGGTGATTGTATAATAATAATTCTACTAGGATATGAATAAGTGGAACATATAAAAATGTTATCATTTGCCATATGAAATATTTAGTGTTTTATTAATACTAAAATTTTCTGATTTGTCAAACTAACATTACTTGTGTTTCCTTTAAAATTTTAAAAGTTTTTCTAATAACATTGTATTTAAGGGAAGAGAATTTTGATTAGTAAAATTTAATATTTTTTGTTATTTTAAAAAAATTATTTGATTATTATGTATACATTTTTATCAAACTGTAATTTTGATTCTGAAAAGTCCAGTATCCCAGAGTGCATTATAAATCACTTTTGAATCTTGCCTTATGCATCTTTTGTTACAAATTTGTTTCTGAGAAAGAAAAGAATACATTTATATATATATATATTTGGATTGCTTTCAATATTTCTAGTAAAGTATGATTAAATTTAAAGCATATAAATTGAATTCTTTAGTCATATTGACAAAATGATTTTGATGAAGCTTTTCTAATTGTTGTAAAATCAGTTTTAATTTTTGCGAAGGCTGCTTTAATGCATAAATACTAAATGTCCTTGAATAGATTGACATTTAGTTATTGGGATTGTGAGGAAAATTTTTTACATTTTATATTTATTTTACTGTTACTTATGTTTTGATTACAAAAACACACTTCTCATATTAAACTCATTTTGAAAATTTACTTATTAAAATATCACTATAATTAAGGTGCATTTACTTAATAAATTTATGGAAAAAATTCATGATTCTTCTTCCACTTTTACATACAAAGCATATTTCTTCCAATATATATTAAATGTGTATGTATAAAAAGTATTTTAAAAATTTAAGTGGACAAATTTAAGAGAAGCCATTTAATGTATTGTGTAACGTTTCCTACTAAATATTCAACTGGATTAAAAAAATGTAGTTATGTAAGCAATCCCTATCACTAGCAGTTAAAAAAACAAATCAAAAATTGGTTTGTTTTTGGATTTTTTTAAAAATTATTTGTAAATGGATTTTGTTTCATACTTGTCAAGTACATTAGAAGTGTGCATGAGTATTTCTGGGAGGTGTATGTACCATTATATGTACTATGTGAAGACAATTAGTTGTAAATTTTCATTTATGTTAATTTAATAGCTGCTTTTATCTGATATTCAAATGCATTGTTTTTTATATACATTTTTACTTTTATGAGATATTTAAATGCATTGATTACAGTATTTTACATACATTTTTGAATTAGTATTTTATTAAGCATATCTGAGGAGGAATTATATTTAAATGTATAATAATGTTATATTTTTGTAACAATTTGAATGCATGTCTAATTATGTTTCACACTAAATCTTGTGTTACTCTCTTTCATAAACCGTTTTTATTATAACTTAATCTTTTAAATATATTGCATATCTCAGGCAAATTTCAATTAACTTATTTCCATATCCTATTACAATGAAATAAATTCAAATTTAGTCGTTTTTACTCATATGAATTTTTATGGAAAATTTTGGCTTGCATTTACTTATAAAAAACTTTTCCTTCAGTATCAAGATTTTTTGTATGTATACTCACTGAGTTGTAAAAGACTTTGATTTCTTCTCAATATGTAGGACCTCTTTTTGCCTGGCAAATTCTGGCAACTCATTTGGCATTGATTAAATACTTTCATTGAAATTCCATTGAAAAAAATATTCTATGCTGTCTTTACAGACAAATATAATTGAGAAAGTGTTGTTGGGGGGTGCAGAATCTTGTTGACCAACTTATTTTTTGCTCATGTGTCATATATTCACTGAGATTCATGTTTAGCAATTTAGAGGGTCGAATCATTTGCTAAATTGTCCAGAATGTTCCTCAAATCAGTTGTAAATGATTTTGACCTGTTGACATGCCTATATTGTCATTCTGGAAAATTCCATTGTGTTTAAGTACATGAAGTCAATGAATGTCTACAAATGGTGTACAAGTAGATTGACTTAACCGTTTCTTGTCACTGATTGGTTCAGTTTGACAGATGACCCAGAGTCCATGCCATACAAATATAGCTCACACTAGTATGGAGCACCACCAATTAAAACAGTGCCTTGTTGGCAATTTGTTCCCCTCCCTCCCCCCCAAAAAAATTGTACTTTGGGGACTGGAGCACACATAAATCTTAATATCAACTCTTGCCTACTGGAATTGGTAAGCAGATAAAGCAACATTTTTCCATCTGAAGTTTTTGACATCTGTTTAATAGATGTGTTCACAATCTTTGTTGAGGTGCTGCAGCTGATGGCATGTTTTTAATAATAAAAAAAATGTTAATGAGTCAGTCTTTTGCTGCAATATCCCATTAACATAAAATTTTACTGCATTGTCTTCATAGACATATGTGCCAAATATCACGCATTAATCGTTGCTGTTATTTGATGCAGTGTTGGTCATCTAGTAACACACTTAACTGCTCAATGCAAACATCACTAGTTTTAGTCATTATGTAGAGGCAGTAGAAAATAATGCTGGAATTACTCATTTTAAGTTCTTGATAATGTGGATCTAGGAATGTTAAAATTTCTTAATTTCTGAAATGGAATGCACTATGTGTCTAGCTCCCCACAAGCATTCTGTGTTGAGTGTTTATTTCTGTTGTGCAGCCATAATCATAACAAAACATTTCAAGTGAATTACTAGCATATAATTGAGAGTACCATGACAAAATGCATTGCATATTTATATATTTCTTACATGAAGCTATTGCCATCTATATATTTGCATGTTGCTATCTCATGACTTCTGGCACTTCAGTGTATTTATTATGTATGCACTGTTTTCATTTCTTTGTATAATATTAATGGTGTTATATTAAATATATTTTCTCAAGAGGTGTAAAAACGTTTTATTTAAAATAATTCTGTGTTTATGTGTGTGTAGATGTTATCTTATTTAATAAAATTAATTTTCTATCAAATACCTTCATTAAAAATTGTCATACAGTTCTATATTGATTTTTAACTAAATGATTTTTTATAAGAGTTATCTGTACTATTTTTTAGGTGATGAAATTAGTGCTAATGCTAATGAGCCAATTGAACCTGATAAGTCTGTAGACGAAATTCGAAAGGAACCTCTTTCATTACCTCAGGGCTTTCATTGGGATACACTTGATATTGATGATCCTATGGTGGTAAGTTTTACGACATACAATCATTTTGGTATTAATCATAAAGCATTTTATTCAGTCTGTATTGATTTGGGTATAAAAATGTATGTGTTAAATTAAAAAATTGTGTTTTGGTATTTTTGCATTTGAAAATGCAACAAATGTTATACTAAATAAATGCATTAAATATTTTTATTGAATCTATTTATTTCTCAAAAGTAGTTATAGCATTTAAGGGTTAAATTAAAGTTTATTCTGTAGAATTGCTGCTGAGGCTTGTACTATCATATAAAATTTGCTGAAAGTATTGAGTAATTTGGGGACTTTTATTATAAAATTTTTTGAATAAACCTAGAACACAGTAGTATCGCATTTTGAAAATCCTTTAAAATCTTACAACACTACAGTTTTTTTGTTACAAGCTTATAATTTGGAATTTTGTATGAAACTTAATTTCTCTTGTACAGTAAGACCCCTCTTAATGCTGTTTCATTTAGCGCTGTTTCGGTTTAACGCTCTTTTATTTGAAGTGTGGGATTTCTCGAAATTACAAACAACAGTAGGCTTCCCGATATTCAAAGCAGTTTATCTGTTTCTTCTTTCCAGCGTTGCCATATGAACGTAATTTTATCATTTCAAACATTTGTTTACGTTATTGTAAGTATAAATTTATATAATGTAATGATTGCTATAGTAACAAATATTATGTGATAGTAAAAAACACGAAAATAAAGCAGCAAGAAAAAACAGGAGTTCGATGGCAAGACAAGGCGTTATGAATGCCTTATCCACTTACCAACAACTTCATACAGAGCGCAAAAGGAAAGTGCAAATTACATTAAATGCTTTCTTGATAAAAAAAAAAATTGGAAATACAGAAGATACTGTATGATCTGAAATGCAAACATACTGACTTAGAATTTTATTTATTTTTATGTGTATATTCATTTATTATGTTTCTATATTTATAAGAAATACATTTTTATTTTATTGTTATAAAACACATAATAAATTTAATGGTAAAATACCTGGCCAATTTTCTACCCATTTTCCCCTAACCCCATTATTTACATGATGAGGTAACCTCATTTAACGCTGTTTCATATTACGCTCTACTTTGATGGAACATATACCCCGCGTTAAGCGTGGTCTTACTGTACTAAATGCAATGTATCAGTAAATCAATAAAAATTGGGTCCATACATCCTTCTTTTAGTTATTATTACATAATGCAAATCTAGCATATATTATTAATCTAAATGAAAAAAAAAATTACCTCTGAACTTTGTTTTGTGAATGATTCTTACCTTTTCAATAATGTGATACGTAAGCATTTCTTATTTAAATTGTAAATTTTGTGTATATATATATATGTATCCAAAATTTGGAAATTATTTAATATGTAAGCTTAGTAGTACATACAACTTATAAGGAAATGCTAAAAAAAAATTAGGAGAATTAACAAAGTGAAGAAAACTATGCAATTAATCTGACTGATTCACCTTTTTGTGTGCTTATGGACAAGTCATCTAGATGTGTGCTCTGCATTTAAGAGTTTGGACTGTATTGTGAAGAAATATAGGAGAGCTCATTGCCTAATGACCTGATGGTCATTGCCCAGGCATTTGATAAATAAAATAAAACTATACGAGACATCTATGTGTGGACATTAAATGGAAACTTCATATGTGTTAAACTTATTATTGAAAAGACAGAAAAGTATTTGTTTAGAAGTTTCAGTTTTTAGAAACAATGGAAAGAGCATGAAAAGGTGCTTGAGAGTAACAATTTAGTTACTAGTTAATGACAGATATATATTTGTATTATTTCAATGAGATGGTATTACTTTGTGATTTGCTAGTCAGGGCAGTAAAAAGGACATCATTGTATATTTATTTTAATATCAGAAGAGTTATTTCAAGTATTAGTTATGTAGAAATATTTGCATAATTTTGAAAAGGCAGGGATTTCCCTAATTATTTTTGAGCAGTGTAACTCTTGAAATAATTAAGCATTAGTTTATTTATTCAGAATAATTTTAACTGTTAGTAATTTTTTTTCTACTTTTTACTATTCTTTTTTGAAAAAGGTTCAATAATTCAAGTATTGATTTCCCACAAATGCTTCTAAATATAAGGATCTTTGGTACTTATGTATAATCCCGTTCACCCTTTTCCCCCAACCAAAACTGCCATCGAATGTTACGATATAGCAAAATAATATATTGTTAGTTTTGAATACTACGAGGGATTTTTAGCTGACAAAATGATTGGATTTTGTTTGTCAGGTACTAGTCATTTTACCAATGTTTGTCTGAGGGATAGTATGTGGCCGCGGTAGCTGAGTGGTATAGGTATCGGATCGTGGCTTGCCTGGTCACGAGTTCGATCCCAGTACCACTAAAGACCCGCCGTGTAGGGCAGCGATGCACGTTAAATCTGTCGAGAGCTGAAACGTCCTCCCGTTGGTGTGGTGTGGTAGTTCGGAGAGGGGGGTGCCAGCTCGGGTGTCGTCCACGTCACTTGACCATGGTTCAAAATTACCTGGTCCGTCGCCAAAAGCCCTCGTGTAGCTGAACAGTGTGACGTTAATATTCAATCAATCTGAGGGATAGTATATAAGTACCAGATATTTTATATAATTTTATAAATATAATTCTCAACTTCTTCCAGTTGATGGAGCTTTATACTCTCTTAAATGAAAATTATGTAGAAGATGATGACAACATGTTTAGGTTTGATTACTCCCCTGGATTTTTAAAATGGTAATATATTTGAAAATTTTTTAGATATATACATTAATAAATTTTTCATTATAAGTTTTCAGTAACATTTTCACAAAATATATATTAATCTAGAATTATCCATTCTGTTAAATTTTAAGGGCCTTACAACCTCCTGGTTGGAAAAAGCAATGGCATTGTGGTGTACGAGTTGTAAAAAGTAAAAAGCTTGTGGGTTTTATTAGTGCTGTGCCTGCACAAGTGCACATTTATGGTTTGTAAGTATTTTGATCTGTAGTATTTTTGAAATATTTCATGTTTTTTTATCCAAACTATTTTAAACATGTTAATCAATATTGGTTTTTGTTTTCATATGTTGACTGATAAAATATTTTTATTATTCAAACTTAAATTTGTTTTTAGAAAAGTTAAGCTTTAGATTATTACAGTTTTTACAAGGAACTGTAAGCAAATGGGAATGTAAAATTTTAAAACCTAATTTGAAATTAAATGATCAAGACTTGAAAATTAAGCTTCAAATGATTACATTCTTTGTTATTAAAAATCTCAGATTTAATTGCATGCAAAAACACTGGCTCAAAGTTATATTTTTTTCCATATTTTTGCATATTAATACACCTGACTTTTTTAGTATTTCATAGTCCAAGAAAAAAGCAGCATTTCTTTTTTTTGTAAATGGTTGATTTACTTTTAGCATGATCTAGGATTGTTGATTTTTACGTGGAAGATTGTAATTTAATTTTTGAGGGCCTTCAATTTTTTTTTTTTGGGGGGGATCTGTATAATCACTTTTTTAACATTGATCCAGACATAGGGCATGTTTTACCTCTTCAGGATGGGGCTCTTTTCTATGAGACGCTCACTAGGGATGGGATGAATGCGGAAGGACCTGCACTACAGGACAGGGTGTTTGCGTCGCTAAGTCTAATTTAAGAAAAAAAATGCATAATAAAATTTAAAATATAAAATTTCTGTCCTAATGTCGTACTTTTTGGTACTGCTTTAGATTACTACACAAGTATTCTGTTACATTAAAACTAGAAAGTAATAACGTTTTCCCATTAACTTATATGAAATTATATAAAAAAAATATAACTTACCTTGGGAAATAAATTTTGTAATCACTATTCAATTTTTTCCAAAATTTTCATTGACAAAAAATATTAATAAACCTTCAAGTTAAAGAAAAAAATTATGACAAAGATTACGAAAAGAAATAGCAAAACTAAAATGAAGACTGAGCGTGAAAAATCTTGAAGCATGGAGAAACCCTAAGTCCTACATTGTATGTTGTGCAAGCATAAAATGTTTGTTGCATTTTTTTTATTTACACACAGTTTATGACTATACACTTTGGCTTTTTTCACCCTTTTTTGTTCATATTAAGGTTAGGAAAATGCCTTTCAAAACAATCGAATAATAATCTGAAGTCAAAGTTTTTGAAATAAGAAAGGTATGCGAAACATATGTGAAAGCAACAAAACTGATCCCAAAACACTCCACACTGTTAAGAAAAAAAGTAAAGAAGCATTGAGAGAGTTATTAGAAACGCAAATGTTTTATATCGAGTGGGAAATTTTACGAGCTGTTTGTCTATATTTCGATTATCCCCTCCCCCTGCACAGCTGATGAGCAAAATACCAAATCCAGGCAGAATATAAACAAACTGAAGGTCAGGTTACTCTAACTATGTTCAGTTTCTATATAATGGACACATAGGATGCCATCTAGTGGTCATTGAAAATCATTCCAGCTGAAAAAGTACATATGCATCCCCTGGCCTACAAGACCGGTTTTCTAAAATGCATATTTTCACTGCCCGGCAATAATGTGTGTGCATCCATGATGAATGTATATGACTCGCCCGTTGCGATGGGGTTAAAACTGTAATGTGGTCCAGATATTAATTTAGTTGGGTATTAGTTCATAAGGAACTTGCTAAACAAAGGATTTTTTGGAGAGCAATTTATCTTCTCAAAGAACATTAAAGGACAGAAATCTTCAGTCAAATGAAGCATTATGGATATGGTAGCTCCTTCTTGTAAGAACTGGTACTCTAGCCATTGTTGAGAGCTGCATTTATCTGAAGCCAGAATTTGTAACCACATTAATTAATTTTACAAACTTACATTGCATTGAAATTTGCATTTTTGAATTACCATAAAGTCTGGTGTTACAGTTTTAATACAAAAAATAAGATCAAAATTTATGGGTGTGTGTTATACGCCAGGTATAAAAATGTTAGTTAAAAAAAGAGATGGGAATAAAAAAAATTAACGACTTTTACATACATCAAAATACTGTTTATTTAAAAGGAATGACATACCTTATGAACTTAAAGATATGTACTTCTAGAAATATACAATTTTTCAAAAGCCTGGAATAATACCTCAAATAAATGATTTCAAATAAGAGCATTGCACATGTACATTTCAGGTTTCTTTGTAAAAAAAGGAGAGTGTGTGTGTTATACGACAGATTTTACGATACACCCATTTCCTGAAGTATAACTTCCAGGCATATGATTTTGAGCATTTGCATTTCTGAGTTTAAATCAGTTTTATCACATGTTCTTATATTATTGGCAAGTATCACAACTATATTTTTAGAAATTTATATTAAGATGAAAATAGATAGGAAAGAAATATTCAAACACAAAAATAGTTGCAGTATTTCTTAAAGTGAAACCTTATGTTACCTTTAAAATAATGACATCAGGTTGCTAATATTCAACAGTTTCCTCCAACTTGGTTGTGAGAGAGTTGTTATAATACAAAAGTACCAAAAGTTTTATTTTTATAAGTAAGAAATTAAGTTTTTCAGAATTTTTAATCATTATTTTTCATATGTGAAATTATTTTTTGGAATTTCTGGAATTATTGAAACTATCAAAGTATAATATAAGTAAAATAAGTAAATATGTTATAATTCCCTTTTGGTTTCATATTAATTTGTAACTAACAAGTTGGGGTGTGTCGGGGCAATCTACTATTTTATATACTTGGACAAATTACCTTTTTAAGTATATTCTTTCGCTTCATTTTTCTTATCCTAATCAATGCTTCCAGTTTTTGAAACATGATTATTTCATTATAAGATGTCAAAAAAATTAATAAAACACCGAACACTTTAAAATTTGAAACATTTTAAACTTTCCAGCTACTTAAAATGAATAAATTTAAACTTCATCAAATAATTTGAAACATTTTCTTACACTTTGATAAAAATAATAACGAGGGAAAAAAAGAAACAAATTCAGATCAAAAAGTTTTTTTAGGTTTCAAAGCGAGGTGTTCAGGGAAGTTTACGTACAGTACCTAGTTATATATTGTTAAAATACACCGAATTAAGTTTGAATTTTAAGTGCTTGAACTTCAGTTTACATCAAAGAGAACATGACTGAAGATTTTCCTACATTTTTTTTATAACTTGAATGTTTGAATAAATGGTAATCAAAAATATACGGAGACATTTACAGTAGACATTAATGCATATAAATAAACATAAAGATCAATTTTAAATTCGAGCTATTCAAAAACATTAAACTTATTATTCAAAAAAATCTACTTATGCAAAATACCTCAACATTTATCTTTTTTTAAAGGCTAACTGAATAAGTAATTAAAATCTGGATATTTTTCAAAATCTCAACCGTATAAAGCTAGAAATTTAATTTGAAATTTCGAAAAAAAAATGTATCATGCAGTTAAAAATTATTTACCATAGCAATTCTTTGAGTATAATATAAATTTCAAATTTTTTTTGTTATGTAGCATCTTTCGTATTTTTTAATATATTTCGAAAATTTCATACAATTTAGTTGAAAAATGCATGTTAAGAGCAAAAAAAAATGCTAAAAAAATTGATGAATATACAATAAATTTTTACATAGAAGGAAAGCTGAGAAGCTAAACCGTAGGAATGAAAAATTATGAGTATGTCTGAAGTAGTTTTCGAAATATTTATTTTAAAGCTCAGAAATTTTGTGTGCATTGTTATACTTAATATTAATTAAATGGTTAAAATTATATGCTAAAATAATAGTCATGTAATCGTTTGATGACACTTTCATGTACTAATAAAAATTATAATGGTCATTGATGCGAATGCCAAGAATTTTATGTAATTTTAAATTAAGATATTGATGTAGAAAATATAAAACGACCATCTAAAATACATGAAAAATGCAGTCTGCCATAAAATGATCTTGACAAACAAAATACGGCATTTTCACTTACTATGGCAGAACCGGATTAGGCAGGGGCAATCTGGGAAAACAGGGGGACCCGCAGTTTTGCTGAATGCCGCTTTAGCTTTTAAAGTTTTCAGGAAAAAAATATAAAAATTACAAAAGCAGAAATAAGTCTAGTAATTTTCCATACATTTTTATAACAATGAATTGTGGAATTGGCTTCCAATACATTGTTGTGTTTGACAATATCTAAGGTAACCAACCCTACTTTAGATAGATTTGTACTACTTTTTCGTAACTGTATTCCTTTTAAAATTAATTTGTGCAGCTAAAATACACATTTTACACTTTTAAAAATTTATGTAAACTATAACGGTTAATTTTAATTTATGCAACTTGTGAAATGTTCATATTTAACCATTTCCGTCTAAACAGTTTACATGAAAAAAAAGTTTGGACTCCCTCATCCATTAGGGAATTATATAAGATTCCAACATTAAGTTTTATTTTTCATCGAATAGGGTCGAGTGGTAGTGTATCATGCTTCCACACCACAGGTCTGGGTTCTATTAACAGGCTGGGCAAGGTCGACTCTGCCTTTCATCCCCGCTGCATTGGGTCGATAAATGAGTACCAAGCTTGCTTGGGGTCTTAAACACTGAAGGTCTCTCTTCAGACAGACCACCAAATCGGGACATCTGTTCATGCACCTCAGCGCCCAATGGTCACGTATATTAGGATGGGCATAGTAGTTCCTGGCCCTCGTGGATTGTTGTGCCACTGAGTTTGAGTTTTACATTTGAGGATAGCCTCACTTTGGGGATACCCCTTAGATAAACATGTATTTCCACTCATTTGCAATTAAACATTTTTCTTTCAATTACGTTTATTTCAGAAGGAACTTTGATTTTTCAAATGTATTTGCTTAATAACATGTATATTTGTGTATTATATTAAAATTTTGATCCATCAAAAATTACATGTTTTTTGCTCCTCTAAAAGCTTTTAGGATTTTAGAACTGATCTTACAATCCATATACGTTTTATAGTAGTATATTTAAAAAATGATAAAGACATTTTTATAACTGTCAGCTTTTATGCCTCGTTTATAAATATAAAAAATTGCTTTCAGCTACATTTTTTAAAATGTACAGAAATAAGTGGAGGAATAGGATATTTTCATATGAATATTTTTGACTGCAGTAAGATATATTTATATTTCAGTTTCTTTACAATTTGAATAGAAGTTGTAAGCCATTTTGCGAATAGTTTGATATTGAGTATAAACCCATAGGCTGTTTAATATTGATACACACACACACACACACACACTTTGCGAATAGTTTGATATTGAATATAAACTCATAGGCTGTTTAATAGTTAAGTGTTTTATTTTGATACCAGCACACACTAAAATAAGGCTCATTTGCAGTTATATGATCAGCTTCAGTGATATTAAAAGTTTCAAAAATAGTCTACATGTACGAAAACATTCTTTCAAAACCACACGCCACATCTCATACTATGTCTTCCCTACAGCAGGAAATATTTGTGTATACTCAACAAATTTAATACAGGATACATTTCCAAATGTTAAAATAGTTTTTAAAATTTGGTTTGGATACATCGTGGAACTGTCGATTAACTTCACTGAACAAAATTGCTTTGAGTGTACTGTTTTGAAAGACAAAATTAATTGGGCAATAGAATTTGTAATGGCTGAATTGTGTGAAAATGTAGTTATCGAGGTGTGACATTTTTCCTTGTAATAAAAGAAACAAAGATAAAAAATTAAACTTGAGTAGAAAATGGTTAGAAGTACTGTCACGCGCATTTGAAAAAGTATATCCCCCATTAAAATTAAAAATTATTGACTGAATGTGTGTTATGTCCATCACAAATTCCGATGTAGAAAAATATTTTTATTTAATACAAGAAGTTCGAAAAAGAGAACATTAGGAATGAAAATTAGATTTTTCCCCAAAAATATTCAGTTAACATAAAAATATCATTTATATGATTTTAATTAAAATAAATTAAAAGTATTGAAAATCCTTTTTTATGTTATTTTAAATTAAAAATATAATTGAATAGAGAAAGATCGGTTTTATTTCATAAATGTAATCGTATGTATATCATCGTTTACACCATTTATTGTCTTATTGTTTAAAAAAAGAGATAGGGCCTTTACACTTTTTACCTCATTACTTTTTCAAAAACAGGAAAGTGAGCACGTTTTCTTACTATCATATTCAAAAATGAATACAGGATGCTTTTTTCTAGTTCAAATCGCAATTCCAAAAAATATATATTTTTTAATTTTTAAAAAATGACAGTAAAATAAATTTTGTTTGAAGAAAATATAATTATTTTTCAGCGTCTAAAACACCATTTCATTTTTTCCTTTTTTTTTTTTACCCTTCATTTTGTTTTAATTTTACTGTGACTGAACATATCCGGAAAACGACCGAGTGGAACTACAGCTTTTGTACAAGATTGCCCAAGGCAACTTAACAGCTAGCTGTAAAGGATTGATCTCTTGGTTCTCACTTGACAAAGAGACCGAACTAAGTCATAAAATTGACCCGTTCAACCTCCCAAGTTTTAAAAGAGGGAAAGGAAAGAAGTCTGTTGCATTTTTAAAGCGAACGGCAAAATAAGAGTAAGCGCTTTCGGAATAACTTTTCAGGAGGAAGCGAACCACCCAGAGGGTTAAAGCTAAAAATTTTTTTAAAAACAAGTTAGAAGAGAAAAGATTTTAACATTAGATCAGTTTTATATTTTTCATTGAAATTTGAAATGTATTTGTGTTCTAATATAGCCACAGTTAAATTAGCAGCACATTTCTTTTTGTTTGATTAAAAAGATAATTTTTTTTTATTTATGAAGTACTTATTTGTTTTTATGCTTCCAGGAAAAGAAAAATTGTAGAAATTAATTTTCTGTGTGTTCATAAAAAGCTGAGATCAAAAAGAGTAGCACCTGTTTTAATAAGGGAAATTACTAGGAGAGTCAATAGAGAAGGAATATTCCAAGCTGTTTATACTGCTGGTGTTGTGCTTCCTAAGCCTATTGGAACATGCAGGTACTTGAATTTAATACATTACAAAACTTACCTCATGAATTTTAAAAAAATAGAATTTTTTTTGAAAAAAAATATATATATGTTAAATAAAAAAAATGAGTTTTTTTTCCTGTAAACTTTTTTTTATTAATTTTGCACGCTGATAGAAAATGAGCATAAAATTATCATTATATAAGTATAGTATTCATAGTATCATTGATACTTATATTTTGTCATAATTTCCTTTTTTTGAGTTAGCTTTTTTATGTATACACCTTCATATTTCCATCTTTATGTTTGAGCACTTTCTTTCATAATCAATGAATGGTTCATTGAAAGAAAAAGATTCATTCAATGAATCATTCATTGATTATAAAACAAATTATCAATAATTTTTCCTAATTTTTTTGCTTTCACTTATGTCACTTTTATCTTCCTATTCCATTAAAAATTGTTTGCTGTATTAATGAAGGAAGAATTGAGAGTAGCTTCAGGGAAAATACATTGGATAAAAGCTCTAGTAATTTATTTATTGAGCAGCCATTATGAAACCAAATTATAATATTTTGTAGTAACTATTAGGTGTACAACTTTGCTTCTGCCGTTTTACAATAGATGGCTGTAGCGGTAAGTGGTAGTCGAAATAAATAGATTGTAGATGTCATACAATAAACTTAGGTATTTGTAAACATAACACCATCAAAATATTAGTCGATTTGTGTCTGCATCATAAAGTTATTCTCGATTAAACATGTCAGCTTACGAGCCAAATTCTCGTCATTTGGGGGAGGTTTTAATTTTCTGCTTTAATATGATGAAATCTGTGGCTGAGGCTCATCCAATGCTCTCAAATACCTATGATGAGGCCGCTATTAGTGAAAGAACGTGCCGAGAGTGGTTTCAACGCTTCAAGAACGGTGGTTTTGACGTCGAAGACCAGCATGGCATTTGGTGGGACCAGCTCAGCGTAGTGTATTAAGTTGTTAAAACCGACTGAAACAATCACAGGCGATCGTTATCAAACACAATTATTGAATCATAAATGTATTATCAGTTTTTTACAATAAAGCCTCGAATTTCGGAAAAAAATGGCGGAAGCAAAATGTGCAGGACGAGTAATTTGCACAAAGTAAGTAATAAATTAAACATTGCATGCATAATTGCAATTAAAAATGCTTATAATCTATTTTTAAAATTTCATTTTATTTTTGATATCCTAGAAACATGGGCTAGTATCTCTTGAATCCTAAGGTTTTCCTTTTTTATACCCAGCTATCTGCCTTTTAAAAATACTTTTTATGTTGGATTCAGAGTGAGTTTTGGATTAGGGAATTTGTATTGAAATAACTTATGAAGATATCAGCTGTTTTGAAAAGAAATAAGAAATCTCAATTCGAAATTTTTCTAAAAGTTTGATTTGGTAAATAGATTACAAATAGCTTATAAACAAGTATATTTATAAATTAAGTCAATTCCTTGTTAGATCAGCAAAGAACAATTACTTTAGTTACTTTTTATTAAATAGTTACAATTAATGTAAATATGTGTACACACATGACAGAATCACAACATTAAGTGGCGATTAATTTTTATTAGTTTTCATTAAAGAATTGCATTGTCATCCAAAATATTCATGCATATTAAATTTCAGTTCAACTGAATGCTTTAAAATGTGAGAAAAATAATCTTAAAGTTTTGACCCAAGACGCTAAAAATGAAGCCAATGTGGCTTTGTATCTTATTCTTTAAAATGTGAAGGAAAAAAAACCTTTTCAAGTTTTGATGCAAGTCGCCAAAATGGTCGCTTAGTCGCCAAAAATGATACCTTCGGGGATATATTTGTAATTCTTTGAATAATTAGTTTTAATCAATTAATTTTTATTAATTATTACTGCATTGTTATCCAAAATAATCATGTATATAAAATTTCAGATTGAGCACTTAAAAATGTATTTTTATTAACAATTGAAAATTTGAACAAGATAAATAAATATATAGAGAGTATGAGCTAATAGGAATTGAAAAAAGAAAACCAAAAATCTGATTTACATTAAGATCAATAAAGTAACTAATTTTCTATAGTTATGAAAATATTTACACTTTTTTGTGTATTCCTTTATGTGTGTGATTAGAGGATCTTACATTTTTATGACATTTGTCTGTTTTGAAACCAACTCATAATTAATTTTTAAATGTTAATAAACACTTAATTCTGGTGGAGTTTTAGTGTGTTTAAAACAAGTTTATATATATACAGGTAGTTTGAAGATTGGTAAATGCATCAATAAGTTCACACTTTAAAAAAATTCAGCATACTATTTTATAATTTTTATATCAATTTCAATTCTACTGAAATAAAGTTATTTGTGAATTTTTTCTCCAGTATAGCAGGAGAAATTTTATTTAGTGTGGTTAATTCCTGGATTTTACCTTTGATTTTGAGTTTATTTGTATTGTATATTTGTGGTTCCTCAAATATGTATTTAATTCACCTGGAAAGTATTCCCCCCTCATATGTACGAGTTAGTGGGTTTTTTCTTCCTATCTTTACAAGTTTAAGTTTTTGAAATTTTCTCTTGGCTTCTTGGTTGCCAAAAATAAAAGGAAATTTTTTTTTTTATAAAATACTTATTTTAGTTTGATGCACAAGATATACTCTTTATCATCATACTTATTGTATGTGACTACAATATATCAAGGAAAAGTTTGAGTATCATTAAAGTGTATCATAAAATGTACAGCTATTAGTCACACTTCTGTAATTTTTAAATAACTTGTTTTTCGTACTTGTGTGTTGAAAAAACATTTCCATTTACTATTGTAAAATTTTGTTAAAAATCTTATTAATGAAAATTTGGGTTTATGATTTTATGGATTATTTTAAAAAGATGACTATTAAATAAATTAAGGAAAATGTAAAAGTTCATGTAATATCAGTCTAGCTTTCTTAACTAAATTGCTCTAGAAAAATATTTTTTTAATAAATGAGTCACCACAATGAAAATAATTTTATGTATTAATGAAAAATAATTTTTTAATACATAAAAGGAACAGAAAGTATGTTTTAAAAGTAATCATTTGTGTATATATATATATATTTTTATTCTAGGTATTGGCATCGTTCCCTCAATCCTCGGAAGCTTATTGAAGTTAAGTTTTCTCATTTAAGTCGAAACATGACTATGCAGCGAACTCTGAAACTATATAAATTGCCTGATGTAAGCCTTTTTTTTTTCATTTAGATCATGATTGAAAGTTTCACCAGTTTAAACTTTTGTAAATTTTTGTTCTAATTGTAATACATATTTAAACTTTTAAAATTAGAATACAAAAATACCTGGATTTCGGGCAATGAAGGAGAAAGATGTTAAACAAGCATTAAAATTATTATCTGAGGTGAGTTTTATTTAATCTTTCATACAGATACGTTACTCAGATTAAAGCTGATTGTCAATTAGTAGCAATATTATACATAGATGATTAATTTATTTTATATACTAATTCTTTTTGATTGAGAAATCTTTTAAGTGTTGATGAAATAATTTTATGATTAAAATAAGTAATTGTTTTTTTCAAGTGGAACATATTTTGTCTTTGTAAAAGAATAATCAAATGTAAATAAAGCTCTGAGTTAATTATTAATTAACTGATTTAATAATGTGCTATTAATGTGTTAGAAGTATAGTTATGTATAAAAAAGAGGAGATAGTGTAGAAATAGTGATCTTTTGATGTTAATAGATGGTTTGTTGTTTCTAATAAAAAATATATGCTGAGTTGCATATTCTGTGAATGCAGTATTTGGCATCAAATGGAACTTTGCAGGTGCAGCTTTACTTCCTGTTGAATATATACAGTCAGGTCTCTTTTTATGCGATTTTGAAGTTGTGTGGTTTGTATTTCAAACATTTGCGGTTTGTATTAATTATGAGCTAAGTGTGTGTTGTGGTACATAGATACTGGAGTTCAAGTTTGTCTTTCTCTTGATTTATTCATAACATTTCGATAAACTTCAATAAAACAAAACTTAATAATTTTACAAATATTAAATCCTCAATTTAACTATTAGACTGAAATTATTCTAGAAAACAACGGCACTTCTAGAAGCCGAAGCCAAGATCAAGATTTTAAATAAAAATAACCGTGATAAACAACAGCGACTAAACGCGCTGAAGCCAAGTTTTTGATTCTTTTTCATCTGCTACATTTCATTTTTGTCGGGAAGCACCCCACGTGGGTCGGAGCGCAGTGACCGATACGCTCCGCCCACGCAGGGGACGATAATTCACAACAGTTTGTATTCCACACATTTCTAGATTTTTGTTATTATTATTATTTTTTTATACTGAGACGTAGATCGTAGTATTCCGAGAATTTCTGTATCTTTTTGTTTCTTACGTCTGCGGCTCGGCTGCGACAGTCTTAGATTCGCATTCGTTTTTTCAGTAGTATACTGATACGATATCATTATTTCGAAATTATATTTTCTCTTGGTGGTGCCTGGTTCATTTTTATAAAAGTTTCACTTTAATAAAGTGGCAAATTTAAGTTGCAATATAATAAGCAACAAATTTTGATTTCTGGATTTAAAGTGAGTGTTGTAAAGTTTTATTTTTCATTAGAAAATCGTAAGTGTAATTTTTTAAAATTTCTTTTCTAAGATTTTATTTGGCCCAATGGAGGAAAAAAAAACATCAAAGACAGTCAATTTCGTTGGAAACGAAAATTGCAATTTTAGATCGCTTAGGAAAAGGAGAAGGATCTACGGCTATTGGAAAACATTTTAATTTAGGCGAATCTACTGTCAGAGCAATTAAAAAGAATGAAGCTGCAATAAGAAAATCGGTTACTTCTGGTACAAAATTAAGCACCAAATTTGCATCGTACACAAGGGATGTATTATTAGAAAGAATGGAAAGAGCCATCACAATTTGGATTGAGAAACAAGTTCAAAGAAGGATTCCTGTAAGTGGTTATTTAATCAAAGAAAAAGCTCTTCAGTTTTATAAGTCAATGAAACAGTCAGAACCATCAACTTCCACTTCCCAAGCTGGAAAAGAATTTTCAGCTAGCAAAGGATGGCTAACCGGGTTCTTAAAAAGAAATGCACTTCATAATATTAAGATAACAGGGGAGAGAGAGTGTGCGACAGCAGACGAAGGAGCAGCAAAAATATTTTCAGAGGAGCTAGCGAAAATTATTGAAGATGGGGACTATTCTGCCGATCAAGTATTTAACGCTGATGAAACAGGACTTAATTGGAAAAAAATGCCTAACCGTACTTACATCGCAAAGCATGAAAAAACTGCAATTCGACATAAAGCAAGTAAAGATTGAGTCACCTTATTACTTTGTTACAATGCATCAGGAGATCGGATGTTGAAAAACCTCTCTTAATAAATAAATCTCTTAGACCACGCGCCCTTAAAGGTAAAGATTTAAAACAACTGCCCGTGCATTGGATGGCTAACCCGAAAGCCTGGATGACAACAGCTATTTTTACAGAATGGTTCAATAATTGTTTCGTACCAGAAGTGGAAGCCTATATGAAGGAAAAATCTCTCGATTTTAAAGTTTTATTAATTGTTGACAATGCAGCAAGTCATCCACAATTAGAACATCCAAATGTTCAACTAGTATTTCTTCCCCCCAATACAACAAGCCTTATTCAGCCATTAGATCAAGGCATAATTGCAACTTTTAAAAAATATTATATTAAGACAACATACAAATTCATCTTGAATAAACTAGAAAATGAGTCCTTAACAGTAAAAGATGTGTGAAAACAATTTTCTATTTTTGATTGTTTAATTCATGTTGCATCTGCTTCCGCTCAAATAAGACCTAGAACTTTAAATGCCTGTTGGAAAAAGATTTGGCCTGCATGTGTGACAGACAATACAACCACTCAAACATCGACACTATCAGATGAAATAATTAATTTGGCACATGAAATTGGAGGAGATGGTTTTAATACCTTCAGCCGCGATGATATAGATGAATTGCTTGTGGATGATGCATTAAATGACAATGATATTATTGATTTAACTTTAGATCTATAACTGTAGACGGTGTCGTAGGTCTAGAAGGTGATAATGATGAGGAAGAAAAATCAACTCCCCTCACTGGAAAATTAATTCAAGAAGGTCTTCAACTTTGCAGTAAATTAGAAAATCATTTTCTTATTAATGACCCCACTTCTGAACGAGCCTCTAAATTACAACGTGAGCTGAAGAACTGCATGTCTGGATATCGTGAACTATATAAAAAAATAAAAGAATCCTTGTCGCAAAGTTTAATTACTGATTACATTGTCAGAAAAGGAAGAGCTACACAGAACGAGAATGAAGTTTGTGAAGATCTGTGGCCTTTACCGCAAATATCTATTGCAGAGACAGTCTCTTCTGATGATGGTGATTTGGAACCACTTCGCAAACGGTGCAAACTATTATCAGATAGTGATAATGAATAAAAATGTAAGACTGTATTACTTTTCCATAAAATAAAATGAATTAAGGTTTGAATACAAGTTTTTTTTTTAGCTTTCATATAAATTTCTTTCAGACATTCGAACTAATTTATCATGCATCCTATTTCTTTTCATTTCTGCAATTTTTTTTATGCAGTTTAAGTTAATTTTAACTAGTTGTTTTGGTTTTATGCAATTTTAGAAAACTAAGGAACGTATCCCTACTTTTTCCATTCAAGTAATGTCTTTTTTAATGCGAATTTTTTATATGCGTTTTTCGGTAGAACATATCTACCGCATAAAACGAGACCTGACTGTATATATATATATATATATATATATATATATATATATATATATAAAACCAAAGTTGTTAGTTGGAAATAGCTGTAAATAAGTTTCTGTTTGTATCATCTTGATTAAAGTTCATTCAATCCATGAACCTGGTGGAATCATAACAGTATGATTTACAAGTTTGTTGAATGAGTATCAACTAAAGTCTTGGAAAAAAAAATTTACTGAACATATTTTTTTTAGTAATTAATAATTTTCGAAATATGGCCTTCTTATATTATTACATGAGTATCAGCATTTTTTCCAGTCTACACTCATGCCTTAGAAATTGGCAACTGCAAGACTATTCAGGAAATCTATTGAAGCTACTTCAACTGCACTAATAGTGTTCTTTCTGACCTTATTGATTCAAGGGAATAAAAGTCAACAGGAGCCAGATTTGGACGGTATGGTAATTGAAGGGGGGGCACAGCAGCACATGTCTTTTTTGCCTTCTTTGAATGATTTTGTGCCTTTAATGCATGAATTCTGGACATGGTTTTTCTTCCTTCAAACTTTACAGATCATATCTGCGGTAACTTTTGCAAGTTTATTTCTCTTAATGCAAAATTTAGTGGCACAATACTGCATTTTTTCACTCATTATAAGCAGTAAACACACTCACTTTTTATACTACACATTCTGATTTTTATACTACACACTTGGAGGTGATTGATACTGTTCTAGCTTATGGCATTTTTTTGACTTTCCACAACCCTTTCCATTGGTTAGAAAAATCTGTCCCAAAACTTATTGGACAAACCCTATATTTCATATGGATTATTTGTTTAGAAAACATTGTGCTTTATTAATTTTTTTCTTCATATATGAACTGAAGATTTGGTTTTCAGACTTTTACTTAATCTCAAATTGCACAACCATGTAACCCAATCGTTGAAATATTGGGTGTAAAACACAAATATGGAGAAGAAATCTTACATTCAATACATGAAGCATTACACAATGTATCTTTAAGATCATATTTGTTTGAAGAAAAATTACCTTATTTAATAGATTTATTTGTATTGTAATCAATTATAATTTTAACTGCATTAGTTAATGTTTGAGACATATATTTTTAAAAAGTGATTGTGGGGATGAAATTAGAGCGTAGTCAATATGGAAAATTATATATAAGTGTATTACAATAACATAATGATTATATCTGTAAAAAAATTGCTGTAATTATTGTATTTTATTGTTATTTTATTTTTTAAAAAATCATACACACACTTTAAATGTTTATTCTTATTTTAAGTTGAGTTTTATACCTATCATGTATTATGATTCCCTCTTTAGATAAATTTTGAAAGTAATTTAAGACTTTCTGTATTTTTACTTACTGTATCTTGTGCAGCTCCTTTAAAAAATTAAAATTAAATATATTTGGTTATAAACAGTTATTCAATACCTTTAATGTACTGCTTATAAAAATGTAAATGTTAATAGTTTGATGATAAAATTATTTTACAATTTAATTTATGAAATTTTGTAATGACAAAATTAATTTATAAATTTGCATGGTTAGAATAATTGATTTGTTTAAATTTAATGTTTTAGGTTATGTTCAATTTTTGTGACTGTGTAATAAATTTTTGTGTTGATGTAGTACTTCTATATTAATTGTGATTGAATACATGTATTTTTACATTTGATGCCCTTGGTTATTTTTTATTAATTTAATCATTTCAATGACAGAAAATGAATATAGTAATTCTGCTTTTACAGTACTTGTTGAAATTTGATCTTGCACCTGCATTTAATGAAGATGAATTTCGATATTGGTTTCTTCCCCGTCCAGATATAGTTAACAGTTTTGTTGTTGAAGTGAGTCTTACTTGTACATACTTTATTATTCTTTTATTATAATAGTACATATTGATTTATTTTTTAAATGGAAAAGAAAAAATAACCTTGCATTATATGAATTGTTTTATTTAAAATCTTGCAATTAAAGTTATATAATATTTGTTATTTAAACTGTGTATGAATACTTATTACATTTCAGGATGTGGGAAAGTAGGTCTGTATTATGTCTTGTCATTTACTTTGTAACAGGCAAATCATTCATGCATTCCCTACAAATGTCTCACAGCTGGCATGTTGTGACTTTTTAGATGGAACATTTTTTTGTATTTTTTCTTGCACTTCTAGTGACAAGACAACTGCTGATCCTTCCTATGTTTGTGATAGTAAAATATTTCAAGATTGGAGAAGTTGACTTTCATTTTATTGAAGTATCTTTAAATTTTTGGTATTTGTTTTAGAATGAAAGGGATGAGTAATGTAAGTAAAGGGAGAGCTCACTTTCTAAATGTGTCAATAAATATAAAACTTGTGCACAAGTTTTTTAGGGTTTTACGTGTATTTCCTTTCCTACTTCAGAAAGCTTTGACTCCAGATTGTGATGAAAAAGCAGTTATTGATTCCTCCCCCCCTAAAATTAGGTTTAGCCATGCTTATCCCCTGTCTTGTAGGATGATTCCTTTTGTTATTGTCCCATTTCCTCAGACTTGTAAACAAGGCTAAAGGGTTAAATTAGTCTTAAGTTGTTTTAAAGTGAGATCTCTCTATAATCATTTGATGTTGAACATGTAAAATACAAAAAAAAAGAAAAGAAAAAGAAAACCTGTATAAAGAAAACCTTCATTACAATTTTACTATGCTCGTATAAATGATACACATTACATACAAAGATTGTATACAAAGCTTTAATTTCTATTTAGAGTTATGTAAAATTTTAAACAATAATTGTTGTACATTGCACTCGCTAATCTTGACTCCATTAAATAGAAAGTTGCTTGATCTAGACAGATATTTAAAAAATGCAAAAGCATGTATACTTTGATTAGGGTTTTTTACCTATCGCTTACCATGTAATTGTACTGATTTGCATTCTTGTGTAATTATTTACCATTTTGCCCTGTCTTATTTCAAATTATTTGTTCTTTTTGCAAAGCAGTGTTAAGCTATATATATTGACTCATTTTATTGGTGTATTTAATCCAGACAATATAGATTCCCATTAGTCTGCATTAATGAAGTTCTATTATAATATTTATCCATAGGAAGCAGATTTCAAAAGTTGCTAATATGTGCTACAGTAGTTAAATTTAGATCTGATATGAATTAATAGTGTTTCTTTCTAACATGCTGTCAGTATGATATTTTAGTCCTGCAATGTTTTTCCATCTCAAGTTAAACTACAGAATTTGAGTCTATACTAGTTATAAAAAAAAATCCAAATATGAAAGGGAGAGTTATTAAAAGATGGGTTATAAAGGATATGAAGTTATGCTTATTGAGATATGCGTATGAAAATTACTCAACATGTATGAAAGCAAAATTGTTTGTTGATGTTAATGCATCATGATAAATAATGCATAATGATATGAGGAGTAAAACTGTAACGTTTTCACATAAATAATTCGTATAATAATTTCTTGTGCTGTATTTTTTTTTAAAGCATCTAAAAGTCAAATGCATTTACTAAGCAGTTTTTCTTTCATTTTCATTCTTTTCTTTTTATATGCAGTTTTTTATTATGTGTATTATTTATTTTTTGAACTTATTTAAATTTAATAAGAAGGTTAAAAATTCCCACTGAACTTTTGTGATGTATTCTTACCTTGATAATTCAAGGTATCAGTGTGCAAAATTTGTTCTTTTTTCATCAGTGATGAAAATTTGTGCTTTCATGGTTTGACAAAATTGTACAAAAGGTATGAGAGATAAACTATTAGATGTGTGATATGTATGTAAAAATAAATAATTAATACTCAGATCAATTAGATGAATATTTTTTGAATTGATCTTATTGGATCTAGAGGTAGAAAATGAGGAATGTATTGATAAAATGTAGGAACAATATTAATTATGAAAATTGAGTAAATTTATTTGTTTATAAAATCACTTATTACTAAAAGTGTAATGTAAAATAAAACTACAAAGATAATTGAAAATTTTTTTGTAAAAATTTAATCTGAAAGGTCGATTGAAAAATTTCTATTTGACAAATTGCTTAATATTTAAAACACTTCATTAAAAACCAGTTCATTTTATATTTTAAGGGGGACATGGTATGATTTACACAAAATTTTTAATTTAATGATTTTCTTAATTTTTTGAGTTGCCTGCTATGTGTATGTATCATGTAAAACAGATTTTGTGCTCAGAATTTCATGAAAAGCTAGCCATTTAATTTTTTAAGTGTAGAACTTGAAACTTACAATGTGATTTAAAAATGCTACTCCTCCTACAAAAATTGACGTACATATATGAAATCCATTTAACTATATGTATAACAAAAGTTGGTATGGGTTTTGGGATAATATGATTGGTATATGTACAATACTTTTTATGAATGCTTATTGAAAATTCCTTACAAAAATTTGTAAATTCTAACTTCAATTATTTTTTAAAATATAAGTATTGCCTTGAATGGAAAAATGCATACCAACTTTTGTTCCATGCACTTTTATCAACAAGTGAATAAAAATTTCCTATTAAGCACAATGGAAAAAAAGCTTAAGCATTTTAAATGAAGACAAACTAGCTATTTTACCTTGTTGAGATAAGTCAGTTAGTTTTGATTTGCCTTTGGAATGTGAATAAAAACAAACATAAAAGTTACCATAACTGCTTCATTCAGTTTTCTAAGAATTCATTGTCTCTTTAAACCTTAAAAAACTATCCTTATCATGAAATATAATTAGTTATAATTTTGTTATTGATCATGTCCATTTTAATCCATAAAATACAATTTTTTAGGTATAATAACATGGTTTTGTTTTATATTCTTTACGTTCATACTATAGGTGAATGGGATAGTTACAGACTTTGCTAGCTTTTACACATTGCCTTCCACTGTAATGCATCATCCTGTTCATAAAGGTTTGAAAGCTGCATATGCCTTTTATAATGTGGGTAAAGGAACACCTTTGGTTGATGTAATGCAAGATGCTTTGATAGAAGCAAAAAATGTAAGATTTAAAAGTCATTTTCTAGTCAAATTTAATTAGGGCTGAATTACTATTCACATATTTTGTTGTCGAATATTATTCTTTTCACAGCAGCTGATCCTTTCTTCAGAATTTATTTCTTAAATCTGATATTAATGAATAGTATGGAGCTGTGTTTAGTGAAGTAGCTTTTTGTCGGAAAGGGTAAGTGATTAAATGCATGAAGCTAGGTCTTTTTGCTGGAACATCTGATGGCAATAATGATAAAGGGTGTTTTTTTTAGAGGTATAGAACTTTAAATTGCAATAAAACAATGATGTATTATTCGATTGACATGAATTTTTTTTTATTCGAAAGATAATCTTGTGGCATTACATTTTAAATATGATTTCTGGCATATGACTGCCACAGCTGGCTCGGATGTAGTCCAATCTTCGATGACTTTTTCCAACAATTTTGTTAAGCGATGAAGCGCACTTCTGGTTGAATGGCTACGTCAACAAACAAAACTGCAGCATTTGAAGTGAAGCTAATCCACAAGTGTATGTCGAAACACCGTTACATCCAGAAAAACTGATTGTTTGGTGCACTTTATGGGCTGGTGGAATTATTGGTCCGTACTTCAAAAACGATGAAGGCCACAACGTTACAGTCAACGGTGATCGGTATAGAGCCATGATTACTAACTTTTTCATTCCTGAATTGAACAATCATGATGTCCAGGAGCTGTAGTTCCAACAAGACGGTGCAACATGTCACACAGCTCGTGCCACAATCGATTTATTGAAAGACACGTTTGGTGACCGCCTAATTTCACGTTTTGAACCTGTGAATTGGCCTCCAAGATCTTGTGATTTAACACCGCTAGACTATTTTCTGTGGGACTATGTAAAGTCATTGGTCTATGCGGGTAAGCCACAAACGCTTGGCCATTTGGAAGACAACATTCGCCGTGTTATTGCCGATATACGGCCACAAATGTTGGAAAAAGTAATCGAAAATTGGACGTCCAGATTGGACTACATCCGAGCCAGCCGTGGCAGTCATATGCCAGAAATCATTGAAAATGTAATGCCACAAGATTATCTTTCGAATAAAAAAAATTCATGTCAATCGAATAATACATCATTGTTTTATTGTAATTTAAAGTTCTATACCTCTAAAAAAAACACCCTTTACAAATTATATCCCATTGTGGTCACTTGTGCTTTGATCCTGCAGAATGCCTTATTAAAGTTATTGTTTAGCACTTCTAAATTTGATTGGGAATGCCAAAGGGGAAAACAGAGTTGTTATCTATTTAAAAGGGAAAAACAATTATGTAATCAAGTACATTTGGCATCAGAAAAAGATGCTTCTTCATCTATAAAAGTTGATGATATACTTATAGTCATATTCTACTGTATCTTTAAAGCTTTCTAAGTTTACACAATTAAATATCCTCAAAAATTTTAAAGCATTCATGTGCTTGATAATTATCATTTAGTTGTATACTTGTTTTTGAACAAAATGCATTAAAATGTTACTCTTAAATACAAGGAATATTATTAAAATTTCGATAAAAAAAGTGTAAAATTTTCAATTTGATTTTCATTGTAAGAAAGAAACATTCGTTGCACATGATTGTTTTAGTGTATAGAACTTGTTGTCACTTATAAGGAGGTTGGTAATAACCATTATATGGAACTAACCTTGAGAGCAAGTTGAACTTATTGTAACCCAATGATTATTTGTTTTTTTTTCCAAATATTTTTTAGTTCTTTATGTATTTTTCGAATATTTTCTTTTGCAGATGGGGTATGACGTATTTAATGCTCTAGATTTAATGGAAAATAAGCTATTCCTAGAACCTTTAAAATTTGGCATTGGAGATGGCAATTTGCAGTATTACTTGTATAATTGGCGGTGTCAACCTATGCAACCAAATCAAGTTAGTAATAGTTTTTCTCTTTTTAATATTCTTGTGCAAACTTTAACCTTTTTTTTTTATAAGTGTTAGGTAGATTAAAATAATTAAAAAGAAGATGCGTAATGCACAAATATTTTTTTGTTTGAAATTACAATGTGTGAAATATATTCAAAATGTAAGTTTGAAAATAACAATTGATAAATCTCTTGCTAAATTGGAGTATATCTGTTAGTTCATAACAATAAAAACATTTCAAACAAGTTTTTTCTTTGTGAGTGTGAATTCTTTAAGATGTTAATCTGAGTTTAAGTAAGTATTATCTCCAAAATTTTATTTAAATTGGATGATTGATAAATTAATTATAAAGAATTTTTACTGAAGAGCAGTAAACACACACACACACATAGTTAGTATTTTATTCCCCTTTGATTTATAATTGAATGCGAACTACATGTGATATTTGATGCTCCCAAAGAAAATTGAAAATGCAAATAGTAATGTTTTTTGTGTAAAGAAGACACTCATCACTGCTTTAGAATGGCCATTATCTGTACTTCTGATTATCCCTAAAAGTAGATCCATATAGATAAATTTTTTATTTTAATTGATTGAAGTAGTCCTAAGTATGCTGAAAATTCAAAAGTTTAATTTGTTTCACCTGCAAATAAAGTGTTTAACATTATGTAAAGAATATACAGTTTATTAATGAGGGATGTAAAATGAGTTCAAGAAATATTATTAATTAGAATTATGCAAACATTTTCTTGTATGAATGTGTTTATTATTTTGATAAAATAGAATTTTTAAGTGCATCAGGGTAACAGGTTAAAAAAAATAATTTTTTTTTGTCTTGTGGTTAGTAAAAAAAGTTAAGCAGAAGGGAAGGAGAGCTGCAAGGAAAGCACAAATAAAATCTTGCATTGTTTTTATTTAATGATTGTTAATTTCTCTTAGTAAATATTTGCTGTTGAAAAACCTATACATTCCATGTATCAAGCTTTACCTTGTTATGCTTCTTATTTTATTGTTGCTTTAATATTTCATCCTAGTAATGTAAAATATACAATTTGTTACATGTTAAATGCAACTACACCTTTCTCAGTTCTTCATGAATGCTGATTTGATCGGGATATATGTTATAATATATATTCGAAAATATCCATCAGCAGACATATTTTTTGCAATCAAATTGAGTATTTATGGTGTTAATTAACACAACTTTCAATAAAATTGCATTTTTTGCAAGTGTTGTGTTCATCATTGATGAAATGAAAATAATGTACAGGGTATCCGACAAAGATTGTGTGTTTTTTTAAAAAGATTTCTCTGAGGTACTATTGGAATGTTTTATTACACCAGAAGTTGGGTAATATGTAAAAGTTTTTTTTTGTACTAAAGATGTACCTTATAAAGATTGAGTGGGTGCCCTTTGTGACACGGCAGATATCTAGGCGATACTCCATTTCCGTCCATACTCGCTCCAACTGCACCTCTTGTAATGGCAGAAAAGGAATGTACCCTTTTTCTTTATTTTTTTTTCTAGGTACCCAGTATGTAGAGTGGTGAAAATTGGCCTGAAAACTACTAGATACTCCAAGTTTTGAAATATCCACTTTTTCTGTGTGCACAAAATTGTCAATATGGCACCCACTAAACCACAAAAGGCATTTTGTGCTGTGAAATATGCAAAAATAAGGTCTGTTATCACAGTTCAACGCAGCTTTCAATGACAATTTGGGGTCGACCACTGGACAAAAACTCAACCATTGACATACACAACTAATGGAGCCAGGTTACCTTTGCAAAGGCAATAGCTCCGGGCGACCGTGCTCGGAGGAAACAGTTGATAGAGTTTGGCAATCCTTCCTTGGAGTATCTAGTAGCTTTCAAGCTAATTCTCCCCACTTTCTATACACTGGGTATCTAGGAAATAGAAAAGGGTTCATTCTTTTTTTTGCTGTTACAAGAGACATGTTGGTGCGAGTATGGATGGAAATGAAATATCGCCTAGATATCTGCTGTGTCACGAAGGGCACTCATATTGAATCTTTGCAAGGTAAAACTTTGGTACAAAAAAACTTTTTATATATTACCTAACTTCTGGTATTACAAAACATTCCAATAATACCTCAGAGAAAGTTGAGAAAATTTTTAAAAAGGATACAATCTTTTTCGGACATGCTGTATTTTAAATCAGTATATTATGAGATTTTCCACTGTTAAATTAATAAATTTTAATGTTCTTTCAAATTTATATTATGTTTTGATGATAACTTTTTTGTTACAGATTGGGCTTGTTTTGCAATAAACTGTAGGAGAATTATATCTTGTCATAAAGAGAACATATCACAAGTGTACTATCAGATTTCTGTTGACAACATTTGCAGACAACTCATTTCTATTTCTCTTTTATAAATAAGGGCAAATTTAGTTTGCCTTTAGAGTATAGCATTGCCTTCATATGCTCTGAAGAGGTAATTTTTCAACACCAAGTTAATGTTACCTTGCTCTATGGTCCACAAGTATTCTGCACACCTATATAGTGATATGTTCCAAGTAATAAAGAGAGCTCTTCTTCAGTGCAAAGTAACTTTCTTACGAGCAAAGTAACGTCTCCAATGAAAGACTATTTTTTTGTGGATGCAAGGAGTGTGAACAAAAAGTGATATATTCCAGATTTAAAAAAAAGAAAGAAAAAAGCTTAGTGATTTCATCCTAAATGTTTGTGGCTTCTGTAATTATGACTTTGTATTGCATTTAATGATATTCATTCATTGATGCTAACAAAACATGCTTATCATTAGCTTCATTCTTTCACTCGTATTTCAATCACAGTAAAGATCTTTATATAAATATTGAGGAATATTAAAAAAACGTTTTTGGTAAAAGTTATTCTGTAAAAAAAAAGTTTTAATATATTAAATATACTGAAATCATTAACAGAAATATGTTTGGTGTTTTTTTGAGTTTAAGGAGTTTTTTGTTTTTTTTTGGAGTGGATTTGGGTGTTTTTAAATATTAATGGATGTTAAGCAATAATAACTAAACAAATAGTTCTTTTTGGAAGGATTTTAAAAAATTATCCTTAAGGGATGTGTGTTTTTGAATTAATAAATTTCTCACAGTTTTTAAATTTACTGTATAAGTTTAGAGTTATTTAAAAAAATGCAACATCATTGTGAAAAGATGTTTTAAGATATTTATTATTTTTGTACAATTAGCAATCAAACTGTTTCACATTAAAAATAACTCCATTATTAAATTATGAGATAGATCTACTTCATGTATAATGTTTAGTGCTTTCTATTTTTGAGAAAATAATCCTACTCAGGAAGGTATATAAACTAAGCCTACAGCAATAAAAACAGTTCAGACATTTTATTTTAGTTGATGTATGTATTTATGTCTTTGAAGTTTCTAATTTTTTTAAGAAATAAAAGTTTTTAAGTTATAAATTTTTGGAGGTGTTTTATTTTCATTAATTGGACTTCATTATTTTTTCGATACACGTCAACTTTTCGATTCATGTTTCACTAGTTTTGATTTAGTTTTACAGAGTGTTTTTTTCCAGGTATAGAAGTTTAAGTTGGCATTACTTTCCAAGATGGAGACATGGCCGCGGTAGAAGAGTGGTATAGGTATCGGACCGTGGCTTGCTTTGTCACGGGTTCGAGCCCAGTACCACTAAAGACCCGCCGTGTAGGGCAGCGATGCACGTTAAATCTGTCGAGAGCTGAAACGTCCTCCCGTTGGTGTGGTGTGGTAGTTAGGAGAGGGGGGGCAGCTCAGGTGTTGTCCACGTCACTTGACCATGGTTCAAAATTACGTGGTCCGTCGCCAAAAGCCCTCGTGTAGCTGAACAGTGCGACGTTAATATTCAATCGATCAAGTCATAGCTTTGAGCACCAAACTGGTGACAGTCGGCTCGTTTCACCCTAATTTTGAGGAAGAACACCCTGGGGATAGTCAGAGGTCTCCCACCTCCTCCCCTTCTACCTGGCTTTTTAGAGTACCCTCATGCCATGTAGGCACTATACATTTACAAACATACATGCCTTCTCCACAATTCAAACCCAGGCCCTTTTCCTAATGTTAAAAAAGAGGATACATAAATTTGAAATGAGTTTCTAGATAAATACAGCAATAAAAGTATTTTGCATGGTTAAATTCACACAATCTATTTATCATACTGTGTATCCTTACACAAGTCCTATATTAACTCAGTTTATCATTTTAGTGTGTTGAAGTAAAAATTCATGTTGCAATGAAATTCATTCAAACAGACAGTATTTTAAAAAAAAATGAGGAATAATTCTATATGAGAGATTAAAAAAATGTGATATCAATATTTTATCAAATTTTTTTTTTCCTGTACGGAAAAGAATCTTACATATGTACTTTTTCGTCATTTGAGCAATGTTTGATTTTCATGGCAAAATATTTACAAGTGGTATATTTTTTTTTTGAAGGAAATAAAGAGGTACACTATAGGTAAGAGGTATTAATTTTGCTGTTGTAAATCATTAAAAAATATATAAATTTTAGTAATTATATATACACATATAATTCAAGTTCAAGTAGTTAAAAAAATTTTAGTAGTATTTCACTTTATAAAGAATTAAATTCATTTGAATCCATATCTTTCAGTACAAAATTAGGTTTTAAAATGCAACTTGACTAATATTTACATGTGTTATCCCAGTAAAATTTTGGTATAAAAAAACCTAAATCTTCAAGATTATTTTATGCATTATACAATTCGTAGATTCATAATTATTGCCTACATAAATACTATTGTAACTGAGATAATGTTTGAAAATTTTTTCTTATTATAATATTAATATACTATTACGTTATCCTTTTTGCGAAGAGATGTCTACTACAATAGCTACGTATCGAGTGTCTGCAATAGAACAAGGCAAAATTTTTTTTTTTTGCCTTTAAAAAAATCATAACATTAAAAATAATTCTGGATTCTGAAAATGATAAAATATGCAGTTATTTTTATCAAAAAACGTCTATCCCTCAAAACAAAAACTAGCAATTCTCAAAATACAGATACAAAACTGCAGTGAATACGCTTAAGTATAGATGCCATGAGAATTTAATTTTGGATCAATTCAAGTCATGACATATATATCTTCAATAGCGTTTTAATCTGTAAAATTTTGTATGGATTTGATAACACCTTAATACTTGAAATATTTAAAATTGTACACGAAGTGAAAATTACAGATTGTTACATTTTATAAGGAACTGGGATACGTCAATCCCTCAGTCCTCTATCTTGTATTAGAATCGACTCGGTTTTGCTCCTTGGCTGGTGATGGTGGGCGTGGAAATCGGTGGCAGGAACCAATGGGATAGCAGGCGCATGACTTCTCATGAGTGGCTTTGATTGGATGATGGGAGTGAGCTTCGAAAATTGTAATTGGGAAATTTTTTAAAGAGTAGCTATTGATGTTAAAGTTTAACAATTGATGGTAAAATATTCAAGGAAATAAAATGAAAATATAATAAATTTTGTAGAAAGAGAAATTACGGAAAAAGGAGTTTAAAATGTATCTAACATAGCTTCGAAAAGAAGTAAAGCCTTAGCTTTATCATCTTCGGAGTTTTTTAGTTTGGGAAGTAATTGTAAAATTTCAGGTGATCTTTTTATGATAGAAATCATGCTGGCCAGTTCAATCACTTGAATCATCTGAAATTTCATTTTCTATGGCTTGGATTCCGTGGGAAACTTTGTTATTTTAATGTTCATTAGTTTTTTCAGTTAACTTGTGGACTGTGGTGGGGGTGGAGGGGTGTGCGGTTCCGCTAACAATGTTAGCGAAAGAGACACCTTCCCTACGAACGTTGCTTTCGAAAGTTTTATTCGCGGTAAGGGGCGTACCCTTTTTTGGCTTAGCGAACTTGGGGCATTTGGTGTAGCAGGCCGAATGACCACATTCTTGGCAATTTATGCAGAAGGGGTTTTCCTGTCGCTCCTTTATCGGGCATTGACGAGTGGGGTTTTCTTTTCCACACTTTAGACATCTTGGCTTGAGGTGGCAGTTTTCTGCCGTGTGAAAGAAATTGTTGCAGTTAAAACATTGGGTAATTCCTCTAATGAGGTAACCTTCAATTTTAACTTGCATGTAGCCGACAGTTTTGAGATCGAAGATTTTTTGATTATTGGCGTTGCGGGGGAGGGTGACTTGGAAAAATGGGAGAGCGGTCTTAGTTTTCTTAGAAATTAATTGGGAAACATTTTCAATTGTGAATCCTTCTTCTTCTAGGTCGGATTGTATCTCGTGAGTTTTGGTAAAAATGGGCAGTCCTTTAATGACTATTTTGATTGGTTTTATTGGCTTTGGTTTAAGTGAGAAAAATTCAAAATCTTTGTCTTCAAGAAAATTTGTAAGAGTGTGATACTCTTCTATGTCATTAGTGATTAATTTAATAAATTCTCCTGACGATTTGTTAGTGATATCTGGGAATTTTTGATAAATGGATTTAAGTTGGTCTCTGATATTTTTCTTAATTTTAAGATGAATTGGGGGAGGTGGCTTGGGTTTTGGGGGCGCTGTTTAATTATTTTCTTCCGGAGCAACTTGATCCTTATCATTTTTAGATTCAAGATCTGAGAAACTATTATTTACAGTGCCTGGCTCACTAGGTAAAGGAGAGACAGGTCTAGCTGTTTTCTTCTGGAAGACAAAGTCTTCCACAGAATCCTTTTTATTAATTTTACGTTTTTTCTTTTTCTTTATAGAATTATTTGCATTTGTGGGTGCCTCAGAATAATTTTTTAAAATGTGATTAGAATCACTATCTTTATGCTTTTCAGTCGGTATTGGGGGAGTACAGTAATTACCATTGCAATTAAAAGTCATACATGGGGGAGGGAACGAAGCTCACTCACCATTGTATCCTTTTTTCTTTGGGTATCATCAATAGAGGCCCGAAGAATGGTCTTCATCTCGTGGTTATCATCGGTGTCTGGAAAGTTGACAAGTTCAGTGCAGCGATTGATAACTATGCCATGGGCTTCGATTTCCAGCGAAAGCCTGTTTCTCTCTTCGCAGCTGTTGGTAATATCTGGTGGATCGGTTTCCATTTGTGCCATCAGGACGAAAATAGAATGCAAGTCGGAGCTCAGAAGAACACGTCTGTTCTAGTCGAAATCATAGCGTCTTCTTTTTTCAGGAATGATAAGTCACGCTTAATGATCAATTTCATTAACGTGAAAATCACAATTTTCTTTACGCCTTTTTGTAAAATATGTATTATGAAATGCAGTGGTGTATTTGAGAATATTAGCCCCCGAAAAGTCAGGATTTGCCTTTAGTATTATATAAGTTGGTTAACTACGTACTTGGCGTCATCAGGCTTAGGGCCTCCTAAAAATTCTGAGACCCTCGCAATGCGAGAATGTACGTTACAGCACTGATGTAATGTTATGCATGCTTGAATTTATTGTTGTTACTGAGGCCACCTGATAGTCAAAGGCCAGATCGAGGCCTGCAAAATTCATCATGGCAAAGGGCTAAGCTAAGCCTGACGTTAGCCGTAGTTTTGAGCACCATACAGGTGACAGTACGATTCGGCTCGTTTCCACCCCAATTTTGAGGGAGGACACTTGGGATTGGTCAGGGGCCTCCCACCTCTACCCTTCCACCAACTACACGAGAGGACTTGCAGCTCAACGGCTGTTTAGAGTACACCCCAGCCGCAAAGGCAGTAGACATTTATAAACATCCATGTTTTCTCCGGAATTCGAACCCAGTCCCTACGGCACCGCAGTCAGCGTCGCTAACCACTATACCGTTTGGGCGACTGCTTGAATTTAATTGCTTGCAAATAAAACCTAGCAGTTTAGAAGCAACAAGTAATTAATGAAAATATGTTCGATTCAAGTTGGAACGGTTTTCAAGCACTTTTTAAAGCAGTTCAAATGAAATTTTCCATAGACGTTACACTCAGAATATTCGAGATCAAGGGTAAGATCTTGAAAAATCAAACACTTATGTGAAAGGCTTGTACTTTCATGAACAGCAAAATCTCGAATAGAATAAATAAAAGTAAAAAAAGTAGTCATGTGATTATTCTGGTAGGTCTAGTCCGATAGAAGCCAAAATTCAATTATTTTACAGAATTTCTTTATTACACCAGTTAAAACAAGCCTTGCAGTGGCCTAACAGAATATTAGAGGCCCCCCGCAAAGTCAGCTTTTGGGTCCCAAGCCAGATCTTACAAAGTGTATGTACGTGGCTTCAGTCAGTCTTTGGGCCCCTTGAGCCCTAGGCTCCCCCACGTTGCGGGGATTGCAGGGGCAGGGCCGACGCTAGGGGTGGGTAAGCCGGGCCCCTGCCCAGGGTGGCAACCGTAGGAGGCGGCAAATTGGCCGTAAAATTAACTAGTTTATGAAGAAAATAAACCAAAATTACCCAGGGTTTCTAAGAGTCAAAAGAAAAATTCGAAGAAAAAAATTAAAAATATGTATGCAAAATATTCACGTTTTCTATAGAGTCCTAGAGGTTTTTTTTTTTATTTTTAACGAGTACTCATTAGTATTTAAAGCCGTATTTCCCAACGCTGGTCTCATGGGGGAAGGAGGAGGAGGAGGCGACAAAGAAGAATTTCGGCATCCGGTTCCTTCTCTTTCAACTAATTTCCTACAACTCTTGCTGCTTTGTATGCGTGAATTCGGGTACTATTGAAAGATAGATTTTGGCAGAGATTAGTCTCAACAAAAGAGATGAAAAGCACGGTCAAGTTTTATGAATGGAAAGAGGAGCAGAATGACCCTGAGAGAAAGACCCTTTTTCGAAGAAAACTGAGGGAATCTTGTGTTAATTTGACCGAACTAATTCTTTTAGCTTTCTGTGCTTATGCAGACAAAACAAAGTCGGACAACAAAAAATATAACAATATTATCATTTTCAAATTCTCTTTTAGATTTTTAAGGTTTAATGCCCAGGAATTTTAATTGTGACGTCCTCCTTTCGAAACTAGTTTCACTCTTTCAGGACAATACTATTTCAGGGCAATACTAGACTGAGTTATGGGTGCACGTGCAGCTGGGGTTCATTATCGCTTATTTAGCGTCTGGACTTTGGTGCCAGTTAGACTAGACCAACAATTGTCTGACCATTCTACTGTGGACGAAATCGCTCCCGGGGCAGCGGATTGTCGCCTTACATACACAATGGTGAATTGTCCTCAAAGGCGGTAAAACGACGACAGTGGGCCGAAGGGGCTCGGCCGTCGGTGCATGTGTCGGACACCTGCTGGTTTGTGAAGAAACCGGGTGAGTGGACGATTGGCGGATTATGGACCAATGGGCTCTAATGAGTTGAGGTTGAAGGATCGACTCATGGGCCCACCAATGAGAAGACGTGAGGGGGGAGAAATGGACTGCCCCTGATGTTTTAAAAGGTTGGAAAAACCGGGGGAAAAAGAAAAAGAGAACGAGAAAAGGAAGAAAAAAGAGCTCGGAAAAGACAAGGGCTGGTCGTTTTAGGAAGCGGAGAGGAGAATCCCAGAGTTTTGTTTGGTGATGCTGACCAGGAATCTGAAACGCGAATGAGTAAAAACGCCTTGGGGACTGGACGGAAACAAGCTGTGGAGTGAGCGGTTTCAAAGCGGGGCTTCCATACCGGCTATAGGCACGGAAACTATTAACTTTACAATCTAACTAAAAAAAATCAAGTTTCATATTGGAGAAAAAAATTAAAAGTATTTTTTACTCCCACAACCTTGCTGTGATGCATTTTTTCCACGCTACCCTCTGATGACGTTACAGCAACATATAATTTGGTGGCAGCTTTGTGAGATAGGCATTTCTGTGAATAGATGCCTCGAACCCTTTATTGAGAAGAAAAAATAAAACGCCAGCCGTATGGAGTTATGCCCGCCTGATTCTCGCACAGCTTGTGAAAGAAATGTGTTTCATCGAATTACATGCAACAAGAAGTGACCGGAGTGCCTTGCTCGTGCCCGTGTGTTAAGGAAGCGTGCCCACCTGAAAGGTTTCCCGGAATTCCTGTGTTTTCCTGCTTGTGAAGAGTGCCCGCGAAGTGCCTGCCTTCCGTTTTTTCCCGGAGAAGGATGAGGAAGATGTTTCCAGTGTCTCCACCTGCAATGTTAAGGTCCGTCTTTTTCTTTGAGTATCGTATCGGGGCAGCAATACATTATTTCTAGTTTATGTAAAATTTTGTAAGGAAAGTAATGCTAGATAAAGTTAAAAGTCTAGACTGAGAGACTACAGAAATTATTAAGTTTGTTTGAAGTGTATTGATGTGCTATGTTTGTATGTGTGTTTGTTTATTGAGTTAGGTCGTAGTATACAGTAGTATATATGCTTCGTTAGCACCGTTTTGCGTAGTGTATTGTCACGTTACTCTGAGTATTTTTATTATTTTGTGAAATATAATTAAGTCTCAGTCTAGGGTACTGTTAGTTATGCTAGTTATGAGTATAATTTTGTGAAGTATAATTAAAGTCTAGGTTTAGTGTACGGTTAGTTACGCCGGGTAGTTGTATAAGTTTGTGTAGTACAACTAAGTATAGTGTAGTGTTGATTTGCGTTGGATATTTGAATTGTTTTAGTGACAATTGAGATTGGATTTAGTGTTGTATATTATTGCATTAAGACTTTCCTTTTAAGATTAAGAAAAGGTGATTTGCTAGAAGTAGAAAGGGAATTAGGGGTGGAAGTCAACGGCGATCAAACAAAAGTAGAAATTAAGGATATGTTTTTACAAAATGATAAAAATGATATGGAAACGACCAAAGCGGTGATGGAGGGAATTTAAGAAGAAAAAGAAAGGGAATTTGAGGAGCGAAGACAAACTAGAGAATATGAGTTGGAGCGGTTAAGATTGTCTAACGCCACTGAGACGGTTAGTGTATCGTCTGCCGATTTAGAAGGGCAAGGGGTAAATAGACGTGTTAATTTAAAAGACTTAGTGCCTAAATTTGATGCAAAAAATGCAGACATTAATTTGTTTTTTGAAATATTTGAAAGGCAGGCGAAAAAAGAAAAGGTGGCTGAGGATAGATGGGTCTCCCAACTCATACCTTTACTTCCGATAGAAATTGCGGAGATAGTAGCGAAAGAACCTTTAGAGAAAAGCGACGATTACCCCCACATAAAAAATCTACTCTTGGCCCGGTTCCGACTCACACCGATAGCCCTTAGAGATAGATTTGAGTCGCATCAACGCAGACCAGGGGCCATGTGGGCGGATTTAGTATTCGAACTAAGGTCCTACCTGGACAACTGGCTAGCGGGGATGAAAGTGGGTGATTTCGCCGCATTGAAAGAGCTACTAGTGACAGAACAAATAAAAAAAGAGCACCAAGTGAATTAGTAGACCATTTTCTAGATTCGTGGGATGGTTTCAAGGAGGCTAAAAGTTTAGCTGAGAAATTGGACCATTTTGAGGCGATTAGAAGAGTGCATAAAAAAACTGGTCCGACGAAAACCTGGGAGCGTAGAACCATTGATAAACAGCCTCTCGAAAGTAAAAATAAATCAGCGCATTTTAGTGGTAAGGGTAAAAATATCGGGCCCTTGAACAGGGATCCTTATAAGCATGAGGTAAGCCATGGGAGTTCTCAAATTAGGAGGGAGTGCCTCAGGGCGGGGGAGAATCAATTTGAGAAAAGGAAGCCCATAATATGCTATTACTGCAATGAGACAGGGCACATAAAGCAGTGTGCCCTAGATTAAGGAAAAATAATTTCGAAACGGTAGCTAATTTAACTTTATATAAATACCGGGAATTACGACCCATTTAAAAATTCAAAATGAACATGGAAATAAATGGCATAGATCGCGTATGTCTAAGAGATTCGGGGTCATCCATAGACGTCTGTTCGCGGAGCTGGATTAATGAAAATGACCTCCTAGGTGAATACGTTTGGTTGAAAAGCCCGTTAGATGAGATTTGCCACTGTTTGCCTCTGGCTAAAATTAAAATCAAAACGAAGAAAGGAGAGTTTTATACCAAGGCTGCAATAAAACAGGATAGTAGTGACAATGATCTATATTTATTGGGAAACCGAACAGCTGAACTGCTGGAGTCAGACGAACAGGGGGTGCAGTTGGTTAACGCAGTGGTGACTAGAAGTAAACAAAAAAGATTTTCCCCCGAGAAAGAAAAAGAGGCGAATGAAGAGGAGCTTGAACTTACGGATTCCCCCCCTCCCCCGTCCGAGTGAGGGGAAGACGATAGCTTTATCATTCCTGCTTTTGAAGGAGAAGGGGGAAAGAGTTTGTCAAAAGTGAATGGTGTTGAATTTAAAGAGGAACAAAGAAAATGCCCCGATCTGAAACCATTATGGGATAAGGCCCTAACAGGAATAGACAAAGAATTTAGGGTCATCAGGGGGAAATTAGTTAGAGTTGCGAAAACTAAGCGAGGGGAGGAGGTCAGACAGCTATGCGTACCCATAAAGTTTAGACTTGACATTAACAAACATCACTTTGCACAAACATATCACTTTGTTGCATTCTCTGAAGAGTCCACGTCAGTGAACCCTCCGATTGTTACGATGTCTGACATGGATACAGAACCATACGATTATTTGAGCCTCCCCCACACCTTCCCATACCCCCCTCAGCTAAGCGCAGTATCCCTCAAACGCGGAAAAGCCGCACAGGGGAACGACAAGCGCCGCAAGCAGAAAGATCCCAAGAAGAAAGCCTCGGAGCCTCCGCCAGAAGAAACCGATAACGACAAATGCCGTCGCCACAAGGAAATACAAAAACGTATTAAGATGATGAACGGCAGACTCTCCTTCCTCGAGCATTGTATCCAAAGTGAGAAGGAATTTCCTGACCTCACCGATGATGACGCCCTCGTTGGGTTCCATAAAGAACATGATGAACTCTCTTCCCAGAAGGAGCAAAACTTGGATGAGTTAGCTTTGTTTCTTCCTTGCCCTGTACTGGATTGCCCGGGAAATGCTAAAAACGCTACTAAGCAAAAGGACCCCCCAGAGCCAAGTGTGAAAAAACACTTACGCTTAGAGAGCCACGATAGCAATAAAACAGCAAATGATGACAGTGGTTTCGTCTCCCCCAAAAAGACTGCGAAAAAACTAAAATTCTCTGTTCCCATTGCCGGGACCAGTCAGCCTGTTAACGTACAGAACAAATTCAGCAGTCTTTCTGAAAAGGAAGCTGAAATAAACCCCACGACTTCAGACCAAACAGCGGCTCCAATTTCCGCCCGTCCTAAAGTCCCCCCAATTATGTTTAAACATAAAAAAGCTAACTACAAATCAATCGTTAAAAACCTAAACAAAGATTTCCCTGACTGCGAAGTCAAGCTAGCAGGGAAATATTTCAAGATTTTCTGTAAAACCCCCGACGAACATCGCATTGTGACAGATTACCTCAAGGAAATAAGAGAGGAATTTTACTTCATTGACCCACCAGATTCCCGCCCCCTGAAAGTTGTCATCAAAGGCCTCCCGATTTCTACTGAAATCGATGAGATCCAAGAAGACTTAACTTCACAAGGATTTAGCGTAGAAAAGGTGGCTCAGCTCACCCGATCAAAAACAAAATCCCCGCTCCCCATTTTCATGGTTGAGCTTGAAAAGAAATCTGATTCCCCAGATATTTTTAAAGTAAAAAAGTGCTGCTACCTCGCGGTGCAGATCGACGCTTTTAACAGACGACCGAGGGTTTCACAATGTTACAATTGTAACTTGTTTAACCACTCGTCGAAAAATTGCTTCATGCGCACCAGATGTCTAAAATGCGGTGAATCTCACCGCACAAATGAATGCCCCATTAAAGAAAAGATAGAAAATCTCGTATGCATCAATTGCAATAAGACAGGACACATGGCAAATTGGAGCCAATGTGAAGAATTCCCCAAAAGAAAACTCAGAAAAGGTGAAACGATTCGCAATCGTAACACCTCTACCGAATCTAACAAAACCTCAAAAAAGGTCACCCCAAATCTCTCCTTCGCAGCTGCCCTCTCGGGCGCTTCGAACCAAAAAAAATACTCCCGGAACTCCGGCCGCCACCGAAGAAACCCCTTCAATCAATGAAAAAAGTAATGAAAAAGACTTTGGCTTCAAAGACGCGATACGCGAACTCAGAAGATTTTTTCTAGACTACCCCTTTCTCTTAGAAATGGGTAGGCAGTTTAGTTACGCAAAAGACGAAGAAAGAATTGATATTTTTTACCAAAACCTTATTAAAAATCAAAACCGAAAGGCCTAATTTCTAGCTCTTCTCATTTCAAAGATCTCTCAATTCAATGATTTATAGTTTTTTCAAACCCGCCTCCCTCGAAAGCTCACTCCGCCCACCGCTCGGGAAACCCCCGGCCATTGGTCGAAGCGAGACACCCTTACGATTCTCGGGCGCAAATGCGACCCTGAGTTATTCTAGCAATCCAGTACTATCTATTTCCACTTAATTTTAACAAGGGCAAGTAAGACTTTTCAATGCTACTCCCCAAGTGTTCGATAGGAGATTAAGACCTCTTCGGAGATCAGGAGCTCCGCTGTTACCATTCAACTCCTAACAAACATAGCCATGACGAAATAGGGGGGCATCTGGGGGCGACGAAAACCAAAGATAGAATTCTAAGGCATTTTTTTTGGCCAAACGTGTACAGAGACGTGGAGGAGTTCGTCAAAACTTGCGATTCGTGTCAACGAGTAGGGAAACCGAGAGATAAGGCGAAAGCACCTCTGAAATTAGTGCCAATTATTTCGGAGGTATTCTCTAAAATCAATATTGATGCTGTGGGACCTCTCCCCGTCTCAACAAAGCAAAACAGATATCTGATTACGTCAATTTGCGTAGCCTCTAAGTACCCGGAAGCTATTCCGGTGGAGAGTATTACTTCCCCGAACGTAATAGACGCCCTCTTGAGTATCTTTTCTAGGATAGGATTCCCGCGAAAATCAAACCGACCTGGGAACTTCTTTCACTAGTGAATTGACCACCACCTTTTTCAATAAGTTCGGCATCAAAGTGACGAGGTCATCAGTCAGCCACCCCCAAAGCAATGCAGTGAAGCGAGTGCATAGAACCATCAAGCGCGTAATTAAGGCTTTGTGCGTGGAATCGGGAGAAGATTGGGAGGGGGTTCTTCCTTTGGCAATCTCTCTCAGAACGGTTGCGCACGAGAGTACAGGTTTCAGTCCCACCGAGTTGGTCATGGGAAAGAATTTGAGAACACCCCAAACGTTAGTTTACGAGGAATGGATGGAGGAGGGAAACACGAGTCAATCGGTAGTGGAATATATATTGCAGTTAAATAATAGACTCAAACGTTGCCAAGATATTGCGATCACTAGGATGAAAGAATGCCAACTTAAAAGGAAAACGTGGTACGATCGCGATGCCGTGGAACGGAAATTTGTAGAAGGGGATCTGGTAATGGTGTTAGCTACCTCTAAACAAAATAAACTTGAGGTGAATTGGATAGGGCAGAGAAAGGTACTTAGTAGAATTTAGGATACAAATTATGTGATAGATCTACCAGGAAGAAGGGACCGTAGTACTATCTATCACGTAAACTTACTAAAACCGTATCATCGGAGACCCGAGCTGGTAAGCCTGGTTGTAGAAGAGGTCTCGGATGACATAGAGGGAGATGCTGAAATTCCTTATCCAGATAAACAATGCACGAAGTTTGACTAACACGAAATATTGCGGGAAAATCAACTGAACTTAAACTATCCCCCTCTCAGATCGACGAATTGGCCGCGGTAGCCGAGTGGTATAGGTATCGGACCGTGGCTTGCTTTGTCACAGGTTCGATCCCAGTACCACTAAAGACCCGCCGTGTAGAGCAGCGATGCACGTTAAATCTGTCGAGAGCTGAAACGTCCTCCCGTTGGTGTGGTAGTTAGGAGAGGGGGTGCCAGCTCAGGTGTCGTCCACGTCACTTGACCATGGTTCAAAATTACGTGGTCCGTCGCCAAAAGCCCTCGTGTAGCTGAACAGTGCGACGTTAATATTCAATCAATCAATCAATCAATCAGATCGACGAATTAAAACAAGTCATTACTAAAAATAAGGACGTGTTTTCCCCAGACCCTGGGACGACTCACTTGATGCGAATGGATATTGAACTGATCTCCGACAAGCCCATTAAAACAAAACCTTATCGGATGTCTCCGAGACAAATTAACATATTGCGAGAAGAAATTAAACGTTTGTTGGAACTGGGTGTAATAGAGATAGGACAGTCCGATTATACACTTCGCCCCTTATTTTAGTAGAAAGCCCGAATAAAGACCCTCGTCCATGTGTTGATTATCGTCGATTGAACGAGATAACTCGAGCTGAATTTTTCCCTTTGCCAAATATGGAAGAGATAGTACAAAAAGTGAGTGCGGCTCCCTATGTAACGGTGATGGATTTGTCGAAAGGTTACTTTCAGATTCCGCTCACGCCGAGAGCTCAGAGATACGCAGCTTTCGTTACTCCATTTGGCACCTATATCCCCAAGAAAATGATGTTCGGGTTAGTATGTGCACCCTATTATTTTTGCAAATTGATGGCCCAAGTTTTAGAGGGGTTAGAGCAGTTTGCATTGCCATACATAGACGATATAGCCATTTTTTCCCAAGGGTTGAAAGATCACGTAAAGCATATCGACATAGTTTTAGGAAGATTGAGAAAGGCGGAGCTAAAAGTGAAACCCTCTAAATGTAAGTTTGCTCAAGAGGAAGTCTTATTTCTAGGGCATCGAATTGGTTCAGGGAGTAGGTCTCCGAGTGATCTGAAGATAAAAGCTATAGCAGATTTCCCGTGGCCCACCACTAAAACACAGGTACGATCCTTTCTCGGTCTAGTGGGGTACTACTCTAATTATATCCCAAATTACAGCACAATAGCTTCACCCTTGACCGACGCACTGAAAGGGAAAATTAAGAAAGAGAAGATCACTTGGGATGAGAAATGTGGGAAAGCGTTCGAGGAGCTAAAAGCCAATGATTGATTGATTGAATATTAACGTCGCACTGTTCAGCTACACGAGGGCTTTTGGCGACGGACCACGTAATTTTGAACCATGGTCAAGTGACGTGGACGACACCTGAACTGGCACCCCCTCTCCTAACTACCACACCAACGGGAGGACGTTTCAGCTCTCGACAGATTTAACGTGCATCGCTGCCCTACACGGCGGGTCTTTAGTGGTACTGGGCTCGAACTCGTGACAAGGCAAGCCACGGTGCGATACCTATACCACTCGGCTACCGCGGCCACTAGCTAAAAGCCAAACTCGTCTCCCAACCCATATTTTTTGCCCCAGATTTTGCCACGGATTTCATCCTGCAAACGGACGCGAGTGAGGTGGGTGCTGGGGTTGTTTTATCGCAAAGAATAGAGGGGGAAGAACACCCCATCGTTTTCCTAAGCAAAAAAATTTTCTAAAGCAGAGCGAAACTACAGCACGGTGGAAAGGGAATTCGCTGCGATAATTTTTGGTCTAAAGCGATTAAAGCATTATTTAGACGGGCAAAAATTTATTATAGAAACCGACCACAACCCTTTAAGGTACCTAAACAAGATGGGGAGTACTAATCCTAGGTTACAAAGATGGGCGTTGAGTTTACAGCCGTTTAATTTTGAAATCAAACACAAACCTGGGAGGCTCCATGGAAACGCGGACGGCCTAAGTAGATTGGAATAAGTAGTTTGTAGATTTTTCTATTAATTATTATATATATTTAAATTACTGTTTTATTTGTATGTTTGTGAGTGTATCTGTGTACATTGTGGAAGAAAATAGATGTTAGTGAAAATCTCTGATGTCTCTTAGTCAACCGTAGGCCAACAGATGTTTACTTCTGTAGTCATGCGCGATTAAGTGTAGATGGTTAGTAAGAGATTGGCATTTGAGACGCATTTTGTTTAAAAATTATAATTTAAAGGTGAAATGTAACTTTGAGGAAAAGAATCTCAGATTCGGATTTTAAGATCTAATTGTGTAAAGTATACATTTTTTTTTGAAATTTTGATTCATGTATTATGTTATTTTTTGATTGTGTTTAATACCGGGATTGTGTGTGTGTGTGTGCTGCCCTGATCAATCTCATTGATGGGACGATCTTTATGTGTGTGATTTCTAAGAACTGAATCCAACTAGGACCAGAGCAGTCCCGTGAAATGGACTTTTTTGGGGGAGGAAGTTGTGACGTCCTCCTTTCGAAACTACTTTCACTCTTTCAGGACAATACTATTTCAGGGCAATACTAGACTGAGTTATGGGTGCACGTGCAGCTGGGGTTCATTATCGCTTATTTAGCGTCTGGACTTTGGTGGCAGTTAGACTAGACCAACAATTGTCTGACCATTCTACTGTGGACGAAATCGCTCCCGGGGCAGCGGATTGTCGCCTTACATACACAATGGCGAATTGTCCTCAAAGGCGGTAAAACGACGACAGTGGGCCGAAGGGGCTCGGCCGTCGGTGCATGTGTCGGATACCTGCTGGTTTGTGAAGAAACCGGGTGAGTGGACGATTGGCGGATTATGGACCAATGGGCTCTAATGAGTTGAGGTTGAAGGATCGACTCATGGGCCCACCAATGAGAAGACGTGAGGGGGGAGAAATGGACTGCCCCTGATGTTTTAAAAGGTTGGAAAAACCGGGGGAAAAAAGAAAAAGAGAACGAGAAAAGGAAGAAAAAAGAGCTCGGAAAAGACAAGTGCTGGTCGTTTTAGGAAGCGGAGAGGAGAGGAGAATCCCAGAGTTTTGTTCGGTGATGCTGACCAGGAATCCGAAACGCGAATGAGTAAAAACGCCTTGCGGACTGGACGGAGACAAGCTGTGGAGTGAGCGACTTCAAAACGGGGCCACCATACTGGCTAGGCACGGAAACTATTAACTTTACAATCTAATTTAAATCGATTATATTATTGGAGAAAAAAATTAAAAAGTATTTTTTTTTACTCCCACAACCTTGCTGTGATGTATTATTTTCACGCTACCTTCTGACGACGTTACATAATCTTTACGCAAGATAAAGTGAAAAGAAAGAATTATTTCGCTGCATTTGTGATTTTTCTATTTTATTTATTTATTTCTCGGTTTATATACATAAATATAAATGTCATCAGTTTCTTAGAATATTTTTATGTTGATTAACATTTTTAAGTATGTGTGTTTTCGTAGCGTGAATGTACCGTAATCATCTTAAAACATTTTCGATTGACACTTATTCAAATGAAAAATTATTATTTGCTTCTCTTATAAAAATAAATTCTTTAATCGCTTATAAAGGACAATAGTAGGTCATTTAAAATGCGAAACATTAATGAGTTTGAGTATATTTATTAATTATTTACCATACATAAAGAGTCCTAACCGCTTTACCTCGAAATTGAATTGCAACGTAGTTATATTTATTATGCGAATTTTGTTTTGTAATCGTAATATATTGTGATAATTTTGTTTTGTAATCGTAATATATTGTGATAATTTTGTTTAGTAATAAATGAACAACTCTATAATTGCTAAATATTTAATTCATACTGCTTCAAACTGTTAAAAGAATTTTCAAAGGGAAAAAAAGTTAATTTTACTTATATAGACACTTTTTTTTTTTTTATTGAATGTAACATGTGAAACAAACATAATTTTTCTAATCTATTCTAAGACTGTTAAGATAACCATTATTTTGTAAGATTAAATTTTAAAAACTTCAACAATATATTCTTTTTGCATGTTATTGCCATTTAAGAAGAATTTGCATGATACCTTTTTAATTAAGATCTTTTATACCAGTCATTCCCAAAGTGGTCTATATAGACCCCCCAGGGGTCTATGATAACCTCCAAGAGGTTCACGTCAGCAAATAAACAATTTGGGGGTCAATGAGGTGTAAGTGGGGTCTATGTGATATTAACCCTCATTAAACTAGATCATGACTTTAATTTTAAAAGATAATTAAATTAAGTGGAAACCAAATTTTACATATTTAGCAGATTTACTAAATTTAATGAGGTTAATTGGGGACCATACAAGGTGACAGTATAATATTTTTTAAAAACAGGAACCATTTCAGCGTTTCTTTCCAGAGTTAAACTAAAGTATAATACTGAAGGTCCAGAATTTTCTCAAATTAATTTAGACAATCTGTCAGCACGTTTTAACCTACGTTCAACATTTAACTGCCTTTTATTCAGATTTTGAAACCAGGTTTGAGAATGCTTTGACTATGGTAATACCACAGTAGGCAATGAATTTATGATTATATTGAAAAAAAATGTCACATGACAACAGGAACTGATCATGATATGCACCAATGAAGATTTTAAAGTTTAGAGACGGATGCCAGCAATTTTGGCTTCAAAAAGGCGAGCTTGTTATTTGTCCTGAATCATGGAATATCGTGAGGAAGTTTTGAATTATTTTTTCTTATATGAAGAAGTTTTAGCGCGCAGTTGCCTACCTCCAAAACAAAAAAAAAAAAAAAAAAATAAACTGGACACTACTAACAGAGGAGATTTAAGGTTAAACCTGACAAGATTGATACTAAATGTTGAAAATTTGTTATTGTAGCCCCAGATTCATCCCACCCTTTAATATTAATTGTGTGTTGTTTGGTTGTTTTATTTAAAAGTTAAATATATGAAATAACTGTTAATTTAATTAATTAACATATGCTTTTAAGCTTTAACTATATTTCATTAGTTATGAATTGAATTCTTTTAAAGTACCAGTAGCAGTATTAGCTATCAAAAAGACATTTAAGTTGATAAATTTGCAAAAATTCAATATTAATTAAGCAGGGGTCTACCCTTAACCGAAAAACATGGTGAGGGGTCTATGAGATAAAAAAGTTTGGGAACCTGTTTTACACGGACAATTTGAAGGAATATTTAATGCAGTCTAATAATTATGTGTATAATAATGTGTATAATTACATATATTATGTGTACAATTATAAAAATACATAAAAAATGTATATCTTTAAAATATTGTAAAAAATTCTGTATTCTACTAATAAAGTTCCTCAAAATGCATATTTCAAAAAATTTAAAAATTGAGTTAATAAATTATCTGCAGTTTAATATAAAGAAAATATTTAAAAGACTAAGATTTTAAACCAAAAAAAAAATGCAAATATTTTTAAAAATATACAAATATTTAATGCAAAAACATCTTTTAGATAAATTGCAAAATTTCAGGCGTGAATTTTAAATTTCAAAAGATAACTATTAAATAGATAATTTGAATATATAGTGATATCAAAGTATATATAACATAGAATTAGCAGCCCTAATAAGCAAACAATGACTTTAAGCCTAAATAACTTCCAAAGCATTTTTAAAATTAAGTTTTAATCTTATCAAAATATGTTTTATTTGTGATTAATACATAAAGGCTTTAAATCTCAATCGTTTAATTGCAACGAATACAAATATAAAATACTTGGAATTCCTATTTCAATATATAAAAAAGTTTCAGAACATAATCACTTATCCAATACATAAACGAGAGGCTCTTTATCAGTGTTCCGTAGAACAATGGTGCACTAAAAATTAAAAAGTCTGGTTTCAATTTGCAGTTTTTATTCAGTTTCATTTTACTATTATATTTCTCAAAAATCCTTTAAAATGTATTTTTCGTGATTGTGGAAAGGTTTAAAAGCGTTAGCATGTATATTTAAGAAAAAATCTAGTAATAATAGGTTCCAATCTATAGCAATATTTAAAAAGGCAACAAAAGGATGTTAAAATTACGACAGAAATAAAAAGCAACAGAAAAAAATTTATTGTAACAGATCAATTAATGTGAAAGAATATAGGTACTATTTTTTGCTTGTTCCTAGTATAAAACTTTAAAGTGAAAGCAAAATGTGTATAACAGAAATAAAAACATGAACACAATTTATAAAGTAGATACGTCATTTCAAACAAAATCGCTGGGAAAGCTGAATAGATGCATTAAAAGCACTAAGGTATCAAGTAGGAGGGATATACGATGCTTTACTTGCTGTTTGTAATAATTCGGAGATTGATGACACTATAAAGGCTTCTGAACGATTAAGGCGTGTTAAACAATTTAAGCCGGTGAATCTCAACCTGCGGCCCGCCGGTCTTTTCTGAGTGGTCCGGTCATGGCCCATTGTAGTAAGAAATTCATTGTTAGAGAACAATGCGCTAAAAATTAAGCAAGGAATTCTTTTAATCAAGCAATTAAATATATCGATTTTGCAATCTTTTTTTAATAGTAGAATGTAAGTAAGAGATTGATAAAAGAAAATAGAAATTATCCCATAACTATAAAAAAGTCAAATGTTTGTGTGGGCGTGTTTGATAGTAAAGTTAATATCGTATTAGCATAAAAGCCAAAAATTAGTTTTACAAATTTTGTCAAAGTTGCTTTGGTTTTATAGTGTCTTTTCCATTATCCGCATGTTGTAGCCCGCATGAAATAACTGTCATGTGTATGCGGCCCGCGTGAAATACCCATTATGTCTTTGCAATCCAGCGGTAACAAAGGTTGAGTACCTCTGATTTAAGCTCTTTTGTTTCATTGTAATTTGGTACAAAATCTTAAATTGTATCAATCCCATAAGTAAGCTCTTGCAGATAAAAGACTGATTTACCATCCGCTATTGAAATATTGTAAAGATTTTTTTCAAGGATTTTAGATCAGACACAGCCTTTAATGAAATGCTTTGCAATGCTTGAGAACTCGCCAACGAAACTGAAATGCCGGCTAATTTTGAGCTCCCCAAGCCACGTCATAGAGTTCGAGTGAGTGAATATTAACGTCGCACTGTTCAGCTACACGAAGGCTTTTGGTGACTGACCACATAATTTTGAACCATGGTCAAGTGACGTGGACGACACCCGAGCTGGCATCCCCTCTCCTAACTACCACACCACACCAGCGGGAGGACGTTTCAGCTCTCGACAGATTTAACGTGCCATAGAGTTCGAAGGAGGAATACTAATTTCGACTATGAAGCACGAGGTGATTAGATAGACAATCCTACTTTGAAAAAATAAAGCTCTGCTTTATACTTCTCATTAGATAAAGCTATAAATGCACTTTAATCCAGGTTTGATTTGATGAGTACCCACAGCAACTATTTCCAATTTTTATACTATATTTGCGATTTAAAATATGCTCCTCAAACTGACGAACTAAAGTATTGTAAAGATTCAGAAACAGTGTTAACTGATGGGAATTCACCAGATTTAAACGCGCTGGACCTGGCAGACGAGATAGCAAAGCCAAAACCGCTACTAAATAAAAAATGAAAATCCAATCGAGATTTTAAAATTCAGATCGAACCTGGATTTTGCTCCAAATCTCGGTATAGTTTTAAGGATTAGTTTCTCGGTATAGTTTTAAGTTATTGCTTGCTCTCTCAATAAGTGCGGCAAGTGGAGAAAGGAGTTTCTCCAAATTAAAATTAATTCAAGTTTTTACGCTCCACTACTACCGAGGATCGGCTAAACGGCTTGACAACAATAGCCATTGAACATGAAGTAGCTGAAGAAATTAATGTTAAAGAAATTATAAAAAAGTATTAGAATTAAAATTGAGAAAGAAACACTTAAGTTTAACTCGCGTTTCTTCACGTCAGAGGGATATGGATCTGCAATAGATCCTCCATCCCCATCCGATAGTGTATTTTGGCGCTGACAAGTGGAAGTTTAACTCTCGTTTTAAATGCATTTTTATTATGTAATTAAGTTTTAATGTTTAGTGGTTCTATAATTTGTTTTAGGTTTTTTTAACACTTGTATTTTATAATTGTACACTAGAAATTACTTTCTGTGCAACCCTAATTTATTTTAATTTAGTACCAAAAATATAAATTAATAATTTTGTTAATCAAAACTTCAACACTATTGATAGAAATTTTTTTGATCACGTTTTATTTTACCATTAAGCATGGGTTGATTGATTGAATATTAACGTCGCACTGTTCAGCTACACGAGGGCTTTTGGCGACGGACCACGTAATTTTGAACCATGGTCAAGTGACGTGGATGACACCTGAGCTAGCACCTCCCTCTCCTAACTACCACACCACACCAACGGGAGGACGTTTCAGCTCTCGACAGATTTAACGTGCATCGCTGCCCTACACGGCTGGTCTTTAGTGGTACTGGGCTCGAACCCGTGACAAAGCAAGCCACGGTCCGATACCTATACCACTCTGCTACCGCGGCCACCCATTAAGCATGGGAAGGTTTAGGTTAGATAATTTAATTCTTGTTATAAACGGGAGTGGCATTTTACATCTTTGCCCGGGGCAGCGAAACTGCTAGCGCCGCCCCTGGCAGGGGTGTACGTTACGCCACTGAAGTCATCACAAGATGAACTCAAAATGGGAGCTGAGTGATACTAGTTAAAGTTTAATCAATTTAAGTCGACATTGTACGATTCAATTGACAAATGTCGGTAAAATATTAAATTGTTCTTAATATAAACTAAGGTAGTTTTCTATAATCTCGCAAAATTTGAAAGTTAAAAAAAAAAAAAAAAAAAAAAAAAAAAAAAAAAATAAAATAAAAAGAGTTACAATAGATTTGATGTACATTTTTATTCACCAGTTTGTCTTAAAGAAAAAGTATAACTAGTTTATCTTCATTTAAAATGTCAAGGCTTTTGCTCTTATTGTGCCGAATGTTTATATTGTTTTTCCAACTATAGCTTTTACTACATGTAAAAAAAGTAGCAAGCATTTTGAAATTTCAAAGCAATATATTTTTTAAATGGTTGGACTTCGTAGTTATGCATTTTTTTTCAAAGAATTTTCATTATTCATAAAAAAAGTTTAATATCAGCAGAAAACCTAGTTCGCTGTACTTGTAAATCAAATTTCATGCGTGTACGTCAATTGCTCTCTAGGAATAGTATTTTAGAATACCTTAAGATTTTCCCTTAAATTATTCATTAACTTTTTGCAGTATTTTAAGCACAACCCCCATTTTATGTAATACATGTATATACAGGGATTAATGGGTCGAACTTTAAAGATAATGTAGGGGACATAAGGATTCAGATTTGCGCGGAGGGAGTCTGACGACTTTGCTTGTTTTTGCGGGTAGATGGTGCCACGACACATTGTATTTTTCTTTTCAGTCAAGGTCACCAATGTCCGTGATTAGAACTCTGTACCCTCTAATTTGTAAGCACGTAACATACCACTAGACAAAAGTGATCACTCTTGTCCGGAGGCTGTTACCGGCTTATTTAGATATCACCACAGTCGGAAATGCAATGGGCAAGCAGTGCGACAGATACAAGAAACTAAGACAAGACAGATCTTCTGAAATATTTATCGGTCAAAGGTATTACACGTACCGTGGTAGATGAAATGTCACAAGAGATGATCAACGTTTTCAACATTGCTAGCGATGCACACATTACACCGTTAAAGCATGGGTTGGTGGATTCGATCAAATACACCTGGATTGTGTTTTATATCCGAAATGGCATAGACTATTCTTGCTATCTGATCCGTTTCAGAATGCACAGGTGTTGCGTATAAAGCACTTTTCAGTGCACCCCATATTCACAAATTACGATACAAATTAGTAAACATCCGATGCATCTCTGTGTACCTTTTGCAATACAATCCGTCTGCTGCTTGTGCATTTCTTTCTGCCACATCCACTTTAGTAAGACATCCCACACTCCTCTGGTGATGACAGCTCAAATGACTGCAGTATTGTAGGTTTGGTTCCTCCAATGCTCATGTGAGCAACGCCACCTAGTGCGAACGAAGACTTTTGACCAAAGTTTGCTATGCAAATCTACATCCTTGTGATGTCTTCTACCTCCCCATAAAGTTTGTCTCAATATTTGAGACAAAGCTTACTTGTAAGCCATGTCTCAAAATAACTGCACATAGCTTACAAGTAAATTGTAAAAACGATTAAATCAAAATTTATATAATCGTACCAAGCCCATTTAAGTACCACTCTAGCTTCAACTATTATATAATGCAAGAAAGTAAAGGCTTTTAAGCAATATACAAGTATTATAATGACTTCACACAGCTCTGGGATAAACTATTTCTTTCAATACGTAAATCTGAAAATATTTTAGCACTATTGATTAGCAAGAGGGTCCACAAAAATTTAGAGTATCTTTTGCTGCAATATCTCATCTCTCTCGCATAAAATAAAGACGTAATTCACTCTAATTCCACACCGAGTCGGGCGAGTTCGCTGGCTCCAAATCCGCCTTACTTAGCGGACTAAGGTATAACTATCGCTGATCGGGACTCGGACCGGTCCCGGATCTCCTCAGTTCGGATTCCGCCTTCCTTCGTGGTCTCCCTATCTTTTTCACTATCGCTGAAGGGACCTCACAAGGACTCCCTCAAAAATCCAGTCTTTCGCTGGAGGAGCTTCACAACGGCTCTCCCTAAAAATCCAATCTCCTATTCTCGCTCCCCTTATATCCTGTCATACCATCCCACGCCTAATCATCCTCCTGGATCTCTTGTTCTTCTGCCGCCTCTGTCCGTCTCAACTCGTTTCATCTCTAGCCCCATGGGCGCCGATGTCTAGGTGCACATTGTAAGTTACCAGACGCGCTGTCGTCACAGAATCTCGGGAAAACGAAAGCACAACGGTTGAATGGTTCATCGGGGCACATGATCTCTGACGAGGTCTTAATCCCCCATCTTCAATGTTGTGGGCTGACTTTACAAAATGAACTTTCCATGGTAGATTAAAATAAGGAAAGTTGGGGGGAATGCTAAAGTAAAATTAAAAATTAAACTCCGAGAGTTATTAATACTCTAACACAGTAGTGCTGGAGCCGAAAAAATCGAATCGCCGAGGAACGGCAGGGTTGAAACAGCATTAGGCTGACAGACGAAACGTTCAGAGAGTAGACACCCGAGAGAGAGTGTGTCTTAAACTATAGGAGAGTGAAGTCGGGAAGGTGCAAGGAATGAAAGATACAAGAGCATAAACATTAATATTGGAGAGGGAAAAAATTTAAGGGTGAGTGGGAAAGAGATATTCTGAGCCAAAGGCAGCGAAACCGCATTAGGGGTAATTACAGACAAATTTGTAGAAGATGTCAATCTTTCATGTTTTTCGGCATTTCTTGAAGCTTTTCCCATCTCGATAAGAACTGGGAATTCTTTGATAAACTTTAATCCGCGACTCTCGGCGCGGGGCTAGCTATTTACTTTCGAAAGCACAATGTTAATGCGTCTCTTTTTGACGTCGAGGACAGTCTGGGATAAAAGAGTCCCAATCTTTGACCACCCAATTCCGAAATTCTTTCCCAGCAATTAGGGAAATGTCAGGAATTTTCCCAACATCTTTCGACAAGGGTCAAGGGGTCCGTAGTAATTAGGGGGAAGAGACCGTCTTCGTCACAGTATGATAACCAATCCAAGAAATACAATGCATTTCTATAAACACACGTGCTGGGATAATTATTGAAGCGTAAAATTCTGTCAAAGTCTCAAGAGAAACAACAAAATTTATATGCGAAAAATTTATTTAGAGTTTAAAATCAGATAAAGTCAACAAATGTAAATATGCGGTCCACAACATAAATAATTGTCTAAAAATATATAACTTAATCTTCAGTTTGCACACCAGACATGCAGTTATATTGGGGGCAACAAACATAATACAAGAGATCAAGATGAAAGATTGTAACTGCACCCATGACTAATATGTAAGCAATATTCATATAAAGCATGTAGTAGTACATCACCAAACAGGAGCCACTTGGATCGACTTTAGGCAAATAAATGAACTCTGAAATAAACAGAAAGATCGGCATTAGATAAATAACTCAAAATTTGAAGCTTAATAACTGGATCGCTTAGGAAAGTTCTAAAATCCTATAACTATAAATCTAGCCAAACTTACACCAATCCAAATGCATTGACGGATTTTGGTCGTTCCGCGGGAATGCTTGCCGGCAATTTAAGCATGTTACCAAGTTCCGTATAGAATTATTCTGTATATAAATGGAAAGTAAAACTAATTATAGTTTTTTTAAACTAAAAAACCGCTTTTATGGTTAATCGAACTAAATAAAAAATAATTCTTAATATAAGAATAAAATGACTTAAGAGAAAATTAATGTCATAGGGGCAGAAATGCGAGGCGCTCTACACCAATTGTTATTTCTTACTAGTTCAATTCCGAAATGCTGAGTTAGAGTAAAAATTTAGTACAAAGCACCCCACGTTCTTACCACACAATGACATCAGTTTTCTCGTTACTTTATTCTTGTATCAAGAATTTACTTTTTCGTTCGATTGACCATAAAAGCGTATTTTAGTTTCTTTTAAACTATTTTTTTAGTTCGATCTACAGCTAAAAGCGTGTATTTAGTTTTTTTTTTAACTATCAATTATTCATATACACTTTAATTTTTGGCCCTCCACCGAAAAAGTTTGCCCATCCCCGAGAAAAAATCCCCCACATGCACAAGTCATTTATTTCCATTTTCAGAAAGACTGAACAATTGCTTATATTATAAGAAATTGCTGACGCAAAGAAACGTTTTCGGTTTTTGGGTTACTCTTAATCTCTTAGTCGCCAAATCTGGAAATTGTACATAGAATTAGTCGCCAAATCTGGATTATCCTGTCTCCCAAATGTCTAGTTCAGGAGAATGGAACAAAATTATTGTATTGTCATCGGTCCTTGACTAATGTGCAAAACTTCGAATTAATCCAACCTTTTCAAGTGGGTAAAAATAGAGTTCAAAGATTCCGTTACATACGAGTGAAACATAAAAGCGTGTTAAAAAGGGACTCATCCTCACTCACAGCCAACTGAGTATTTTAATTATCAAATCTACAACAGACCCAGTATTATATTTCAGTGCAGTTTTCACTGGAATAATGAGCGAGTTGTATTAACGCCGCTCTATAAAGTGATATGGGGCAACTATCGATAGACGTCGTAGTTTTGAACAGTCAAGGGACGAAGACGATACCCGAGATGGCGACCTTCCCCCCTAACTTCCTCACCACACAAATGTAAAGACACTTGAGATGGCCCCATTCTCCTAACATCCACACCAATGGAAGGACATTCCATTATATGCAACGTGCATTGGCCTCTTCTGCACAGCGAGTCTTCAGCGGTTCTAGGGCTTGAACCCACGACACGCTGGCCACGAGTTCACGACCAAAACCACTAGGTTACCGCCGACACATGAAATTTGGAGTGATGTATTTGCCGAGGCATCGTCAGTTCATTGGTTCAAAAACATGAAGCCCGTCGCAAATAGTTTTCATGTTGCTTCTGGATGTAATGTTAATAAGGAATGAATTCCTCCGTACAGATCTTTAAAGTGTATTATAATGCAGAATAACTTAAAATTGGTTAAGGAGTATAATGGCCGTGGGTAGCCAAGTGGTTAGAGCATCGGACTCTAGACCGGGTGGCCTGGGTTCGATGCCACCAAATACCCTCCGAGTGCTCACGGAGTACGTGCTCGTTAAATCAGTGGGTCCGTAGTCTTGTGGGCTTATTCACGAGCGCAGGAACTGGAGAATATTTCCCTCCCCTTCAGTTCACTTGCAGAAATTGTGGAGGTGGAGATAGAGGTCGTGTCGCCATCTATCGTCCCTTCGGGGAGTTTTTCCGAGCTTAAATCGCACTGTCACCTGTATGGTGCTCAAGGCCAACGACAGGCGTACCTCTTGCCCATGCCACGATGAATTTCGTTGGCCTCGTTCTGACTACGTCAGACAGGTGGCATTAGCCACAACAACAACACAGGAGTATAACATAAAGTTGAAACGAAACCTCTTAAGTCTGCATGTGGCCGTGGTAACCTAGTGGTCACGGACTTGTGGCCAGCGTGTTACGAGTTCAGCGACAATAGGCTCTAGCCTAGTGCCACTGAAGACGCTCCTCGTAGAGGGACCAAGTGCACGTTTGGTTTGTCGAGGCTCAAACGTCCTTCCTTTGGAGTAGCGTGTGAGTTAGGAGAGGGGCATCACCTCCGGCGTCATCCTCGTCACTTGACCAATGTTTAAAATTACGAGGCCCGTCGCCAAAAGCTCTCTAGTGTGACGAAAATACTCACTCCAAAGTCTGCATACTTAACCCCGAGGAGATTCTACATTCGTAAAATTATACAATAGAGTTCATATAGCTTGTATGACAATCAACTATTATGCTCTAATAGAGAATATAAACTCTACTTACCATCCGATACAACCAGAATATAAAAATGAACACGTTTGTTCTATTCAATGCATTTTACACAAGAACCTTGGGAATTTAAGAGGGTTCACCCATGTAATTGGTTAAAAAAAAAAAAATCAAATTTTTCTTTCATAAATTGCTTTAACATGCCTAGAATACGGTGGTAAAGGGATTTTTTTTAAGACTAAGTCATTATAAAGAAGCAGGTGTTAGAAGAGCAGCTGTTCGGAGCAATGAGTTGGCAATCAAAGGCTGGGCCTATTGTGAACAATCGGCTTGATACCATTGACCCTTTCACATGCAAATATGCGTTCATACAAGTATAGACAATTTTGTAAAGGTTAAGGTATCCGACTACGTTCGGAAACGTGATTTTGCAAAAGAGTATAAATTGATAATATTTATGATTTAGTGTCACTTAGATTAGAAAACTCATAAAATTGTTTTAAGATTATTACAAGAAAAAATTAAGTACAATATTTTGACAAAAAATGATCATAGAATGACCAATTTTCGAAATATTCTCCTTTTTGTGAAAAATTCTTCTACTATAATAATATTTTGCCTTTATATAGTTCAGACCTTTCAACAGAGGCTCAACTAGAATTTGAAATGTAATTTAGAAGTGGGTTTACACATATTTTACGATAACAGGAGAACAATTTTAAGAAAAAAAAGCCGCGATAATTTCAAATGGTTGTAACTCTGAAAATAATGTGAATTTTTCAAAAATCCTAGTTCAGACTCTCTGGAGAAGTCTTTACTTTATATAAGCGAAAGTAAAGTTATATTTTAGAAGCATTTTTTTATAAAAGGAGAACATTTTGAAAAAAGATTGTTCCAAGTTAATTTTTTGCCAAAATAGTGCATTTAAATAACTTTTTTGTCAAAATGTCCTTAAAACAAATATATACATGTATTCTAATCTAAGTGACCCTAAATATCATGAAAATTATCCATTATGCGCTTTTTAAAATCACGGTTCCGAACGTAGTCTACCTTAAGGGAAAGAACGAAGAGGAAGAGTTTTGCAAGATTTGTGCCGAATGTATGAAGAATTTGCACTTACAATAAGAGAGAATCAACAAGCAATTTCACATTTAGAGAAATCGTTGGGAATGATTCAAAAGCAAGGAAATTCGATTCCATGAGCCGAAGCCAAAAGATAATTTGCGGGAGTGAAATGAAGTTCACCAGGCATGAATTAAAGTTTTTGAATGGTATATTCCCTGGTGATGAAAAATGGATCCGCTACAATAAACAAAAGAAATCGTGTGGACCACGGGGCCATGCTTCTACAGCCGAATATTTACGGAAAGAAACTTGTGTATTTGGTGGGATCAGCTTGGTATCCCATATTACACAGGGCCTTTTTAAACTCCTCGGCTCTTCAAACTGTTGCGACGTCTCCCGGCCTTCCAACAGTTTCAGTTCGGAATTTATTTTTCCCTCAAGTCGCCTACAATTTCCCCCTTTCTTCGTTTGTTCTTAGTCTTTCCATTATCCACTACCTATGGACCCACTATGTTGGCAACCGGCGGGAAACTATAGTGGGATGGTTTGGCCGCGCTTGTCCCCGACAATAACCATTTAGCTACCGCGGCCACTATTGTCAACAGAAGATTGAAGTTAATGATCAGTTGAAATGAAAATAAAGATTAATTCACATTTTGAGTAAGACTTCATATTTTTTAATGGAAAGTTAAAATATTTTTAAAAGGCAGTACGACAAAAACTGTTGGAGCATCATTAGTTGATAAAAATTAGAGGTTCTCCCACTAAAAAAGTTAGAAATTTCGCAATCTATGACATCAGATAATCGCTTTAAATCTCCATTTCTGAAGCAATTTTTTTTAGACTTAACTTTACTTGTTTCTAACTACATCGCTGGGAAAATAAAAAGTGATCCTACATTATTTTCAAATAAGATGTTAAAGAATAAACCGAAAGAGAAAAACCCATTTCTAGCTCGTCAGAATTTGCGATAGGATACAAATTCAGAAATACAGATTAGATAACTTCAAACGCATGGAATAAAATATTAAGGCAACCAAAAATTGAGCGAGTGTTTGAATATTAACGTCACATTGTTCAGCTGCACGAGGGATTTTGACTACAGACCTCGTAATTTTGAACCATGTTCAAGTGACGAGGAAGACACCCGAGCCGGCACCCCTCCCCTAGCTACCACACCACACCAAAAAACTGGGAAACCGATCCTCCCATTGCTGGGTGCCTCGAACCGTCTATTGTTAGACCAGATCGTCGTTAAATGCACTCTATGGCGTAGCGTGGGAGCAGCAGAGGGGGAGGGCACGACCCCGAACGGCATTGAAAAGGGGCGGCTAGCACCACGATATTTAAATTCAAAAATTTCAAACTCCAAATCGCGCCCACGCAACGAAATTGACGGAAACGAGTGAAAGCTTAAAAACACGCACAAATGCAGGAAGTTTATTAGTCGCTTTGCAATCGCATTCGTTTTTATGTTACTTAAGCTTTTGGCAACCGCTACTGTGTGAAGTCAGTGATTCTCAAAGTTATTTGCAAACAGAGGGACCAAATATCCATCAATGTGCTGAAAAAATAAATTTCCAAATCTGATTAAATTAGTAAAGCTGTGTGCATATGCACACTCGCTGTGTGCGATCCCATTTGTCTAATCTGTTAAAATTTAATTTTTTTAACTTGCCACCCTAATTCTTGTATACCTTCTCCCACGTGTCAAATTACAGCTTCTTTTAATATTCTTAGATACGTTTTCAAAAACTAGTTCCACTCTGCAATCATTTATTCTTGATCAAATTCAAACTTGAGATAAATCAGTTAATATCCTATTAACCTTATTTCTTGGTAAAAAACAGAAAAGAATACTCAATTTACATTAATTACCATGATTTATCATTAGTTATAATTACGAAGACTTTAGAGCCATAAAATAATTTCCGTTCACCAGATCGGGAAAACTACCCGCTGTGCGGCGCCGATCACCTCTCGTCTGGATAAAGGTTGACTTGCCTTGGAACATAACTGTCAGAATGTCCGGCTTCTGATAATTTCTCACGCGAAACTACATGACCGCTGAGCCGTCACTAGTTCCCTAATAGAAAATGGGCTCTTTGACCACATGGGACCGCCGCATGCCCGTTTCATATTACCCCCCCAGAACACTACAAGTGTATTTAAAGAGTTCCCATGGATATTAGTACTCACCAATGACTATCAGCACTGCCACCATTGCAATCGTAATAACGCTAATGACTTGGAACAAAGGAATCTTGAGAGTGGGAGCAAATCTTCTAGTGGCGACATCTGCAATATGGCATACGACGCAAAGAAAACCAAGAAAACCATTCGCTAACGCCAACTTCGAGATGTCGAAAGGTTTATCGCACACGCCTTTGTACAGCATTCCTAAAAGAAAACGAGACTCGTTTGAGATGAAGTAGCACAATTGTTTCAAAAGATTACGCCAAGGTTAATTTGATCCTTCCCTTAGGGAATAACTAATCTCTAGAATTATGGAGAGTGTAATAGCTTTGTTGATCATGCATTTTATAAGAGCATGGGTCGTACTCAGATAAGTCATTTTTATATACAAACTAAGCTATACATAAAACTTTTACCTATGTATTTGATCTAGATGGAAGAAAAATATTGGCGACAAGGGAAATTATTGAGAACTGCTAAAGATTGCTGGGACATCATGGTACAATGTCGTCCTTATTTATTAAAATCATAGACTAACGACTCTGCTACATTGAAAATATTGGGTGGCTATCACTTTTTCTGTCAGTTTCGCGATAAAACAAAACTATTTTTTATCATAGTTTGTCATCTTGTATTTTAACAAGATGTTTCTATTAAGTATACAGAATTAAAACTAAATTTGTCACAGAAATTAGCATTTATTGGGGGTAAAGCCAAATTAATAATTAACGAAATCGGATCCGTGCGCCCAAATAGCCATTTCACATGGAGTGAATATTAACGTCGCACTATTCAGCTACATGAGGGCTTTCCATTTCACATGGAAAGGAAGCGAGAATGGTCCGTCAATTATTCCTTCTTTAAAAACTTTTGATCTACTTTGAAACAGGCCGTTTATAACTACCTCAGCACCCTAGGCACTTAAAATTGTTACGATCTCCCCTACCACTATCTCCAGAGCAACCTTTCCTTTAGTTACGTCGATTTTAGTTCGGTAGCTTTTCACCTTAACTCTCATCTCACTTTGTTTTTGCTTTTTGGAGATCTTTCCATTATCCTCCACCTATATATAATTGGACGTTTTCCTGGCAGCGTAAGTAAAGGATAGTGGCATGATTTCTTTCCTAACGGTATCTCCGACCTCCCACCATTTTGAAGATTAGTGAAATAAATGAAAATATTTCACAATTACAGTACAGAGTATACATTATTGAATGAACTATTTATTAATTTGTTATTTATCTTTTTCATCGCTTACCGCACTTTACCATCTTTTATTTATAGACATTTTTATCGAGTCACTATCATTGCACTCGAACAAAGGTTTTCTTCGAGCTTTGATCATCGAAAAATCAAAGGACATTATTGCCGTCGATTTCCATTGCGATATCATTTCGAGTGCATACATTACGAGACTGTTAAGCTTTTCTTTTTCCATAGATCTCCTCGTTCCAATCTTTACTCTCTTAACAGAAACTTCTCATGACTTGCTATAGGCGGCGATACGATCGCTGTAATTTTTTAGTCCTTTAATTTTTGTAGCCATAGGTACGTGCCTAGCATGCCTAAGCGGAAAAACGGCCCTGACATTCAAATCAGTGTTCAACTCTGTTGAGTTTGCGAGTTGGTACATACTAATATTAAAATTATCTGCAAAACTAGTTACTCAGTTTAACCTAGTTATTTACATCATATTTACAGATAAAAGGTAAAACTAATCATTATTGTACTGTTGGGGGATGTGGAACACTGCATCTCATACAAAAGGACTCATTTAAATAAGCAAATTTAGAAATTTTAAAGGTTTAACTAAAAGTTCCTAGAAATTATTCATTCAAGACTTTTATTCAAATAGCTGCAAAAATTGCCGATACAATATGCATATCTTATCAATGAATCGATTTTGTTCATAACCCACTTTAAGTCCTTTACTCCATTTGTTGAATTTCTAAGTGTTAGCAATTGCGTGTTCTCCGACTTCCCAAAAATACAACACACTTTTCAGAGTTTATTAAAAACGGAAATACAAATCCTGGTTCATATGAATGAGAGGCAAACTTTTTAAAGCTAATATTGTTTAAATTTCTAAGAAAGTCGAATTCTAGTGAAAGTCACGCTATTTAAGGTGGCGAATTGTTAGATGGATGGAAATAGGGTTGTCACCGGCTGTCGCCACTAGACGTCTCTATATCCCGCAGTGTGGTTCAATGTGGCTGTGATATCACTAGATCTGGAGATTCTTTAGCTAGAAGACATATTCTAAGTTACACCCAAAGGCAACTAACTAGTATATATAAATATATATATAAATGTTACTTGACTAGCTCATTCGGCCTGAATCTCTACTGTGCCTCGGTTCACTTCAGACCATTGTCGCATCAGGAATAATTTCTACGACGCGAAGAGATGACCTTCACAATGCAAGTCATTCGGTTGTGTGTGTTCTGAACCTACGACAGATCTGTTAACGTTGGGCAAGGAAACATTTCCCAAGCCGACAGTAATGGATTTCTGTTCATATGCGAGTCCAGTTTCAAATCAGAGGGGGATTCTAGGAGTCTGCTGATTTAGGAAAACACGTACCTGTTGCAAGTAATTCAAAATTGCCGAAAGAGTTACAAAGGTCGAGGAATCATGATTTCTACTAGGATCACTGTGGCAACATTGACTTGAAATTGTTTCTCAAGGAGAAATCACGACTTGTGCGAGATCCTATAAAGATAGGTTCCCTCCATTTGCCGCTGCTTAGGTACTGAATTCATTCCGATGGATGATCATCTCATTCTCCACTCGAGAATTTGGTATGCACGTTACTGCTCCAAGATCTTTACACGGACTGGAACAGTGAGCGAGCTAACACTAACGTCGTACTATTCCGCTACTCGAGGGCTTTTGACAGCGGAAGTCTTAATTTTGAACCCTGGTCAAGTGACGAGGACAACACTCGAGCTAGCACCCCATTTCCACACCACACCAACGGTGTGACGTTTGAGCTTCGGCAGATTTAACGTGCATCACTCCCTACACGATGAGTCTTCAGCATTACCACGCTCGAACTCATGACACGCCGGTCATGAGACCGTTACCTTGACCACTAGGCTACCGCGACCACCACGGTCTGAAACAAGGATTATTTTTTGCTTTCCGTTTCTGTATATGATAGTTTAATTGGCATGATAAAGAGTTGATGCCTTCAATGGATTACATTTAGAGAAAGAAATTCCTTTTTAGAACCCATACTTCCATATTTTCCCACATAAGATTGCTCTCTTCAAGGCTGGATTTCTCCGTCATGTTTTTTCTATAAACCTTGTGCCAGATTCTATAAAACCTATGCGTATTTTCTGAATTTCTTGTTCTTATGTTCACTCTAATTAAACTGGTTGTCTTCGACTTTTGATTCGAGTGTGTATACATTTACTTTTTATAATTTCCTTTTGATCCTTGGGCCGATTTCTTTCCCTATAAGAACTATGATGCAAGTTGTTGCAAAATGTCATTAAAAACAAATATTTATATATCTTATTCTGCCATTACCTTATTGCCATCATTACCCTTTGTAGACATGACACTTTTATATTTTACCAGAAGTACCAAGCATTCTGCACTTCACTGAAGTGTGTGTGTGTGGGGGGGGGGTTCTCCAAGAACATCAATATTATTTTAAACCCTTGCTGAATGTGCTCCGCCTTCATTAGTTAAAAATACCAAAAGGTAAACTATTCAGAAGATGAATTCGGTTGGTTAAATAACATAATCCGCTTTCCTATATAACCGGCCACCAATGTCAAATTACATCTGGAAGTTCCTCGATGAAGTGTATAATTTTTTTTTCTCAAATTAAAATTTTCCTTCCAAACTTTAATTACGATACACACTTGAAATTCTAATACTATCCAAAATATAGAAATTTATTTGATATCTCTAGTTAACGTTCCTGTATAATTGCCGATTTCAAAATGTTTTACAAAACGCATAACTTTGCAAGCACCTACTACAGGATAAAAAAAAAGACTGGTCTAATAGAAGTATCCACCGAGCTCTTATGAAACTTTACGAATAACGAACGCCGAGACTAAAGAGACCTTGTTTAGAATCTCATTGACATTCAAGTTTACATAGCTCATTTTCAATACTCGTCAGAACTTACCCATGACGATTCCGGAAACAGTAGGAACAAGCATAAGGCACAAAAATGCAAGCCAGGCACCTGAAAGAGATTGACATTTAGATTTAATGTGTTTAAACTGGAAAGTTTATTTAATAACGATAACAGGTCTCGATTATATGTATCGGTGCGAAAAATTTAAAGGAACTTTCAGATTTGGCCGTAATTTCGAAAAACAAGAGGACGTACTCTACACAGAGGCTGGTGAAATTATGCCAGTCGTTACTCTGCTGACAAGTACTTCAGTGAGAATGTGTGTTCGCTGACAAGTTTCAGAGTGTGTCGAACTGTGAAGAATTCCTACCAATTTTACGTCAGAAATATCCTTCATAACTACTCTATTACTGAACCACACGAGGCCAGAAGTCAGATAATAGGTCCTTTTGGAATAAAATATCGTGTATCACGTAGTTAAGCAATTGTTTACGTTTTAGACGATTCTGACCTCGTCATATATTCTATAGGAGAGTTAAAAGGTATAAAGCTTCCGGATAAGTTCAGTTGAGGCATTAGTGTCAACTATGTAGATATGTACTTATAATTAAAAAATTAAAATTTTCCCAACTAAGTTTCCTGAAAACTAATCAAGCTAGAAAGACCTTCACTGAATTAAATGATAAATATGATTTCTTTGATGACACATACATAATCATTACTATTTTTGAATCTCATGTAATACTCATTACAACCACCGTTTTTTACCGAGGATTTTTGTGAATGAGGTACCTAGGTTTTCAACCCTCCATCTGGTTCTGCGATGTTATGGTGTTGCATCTTTGGTTGGGGGAAGAGGGCGTGACTTCTGATCTGGAGATCCAATGGGAGTGAAGGATACCTCTGCTATGGATGTGAGCTTTTGGGGTTGACTGCACGAACTTGGAGTTAAAAAATTTAAGACTTAGAATAAAATAGAAGTTAAATTTTGACAAAAATAATGAGAAAATCAAAAATTACGAAATTTAAAGGGTAATTTCAGAAAGAGTAAATTAAACTTAATCCATAAGTGCTTCTGAGAGAAGGCAGGTTTTTCAGAATTTAAAAATTTAAATTTAGAGAGAAGGTAGGAGTTTTTGGATTTTTCTCGACTAAGTCAGAAATATTAAAAAGTTCCAAGAACTTGCACCAAGTCGGAGGCATTCTCTTGACTAAGGAATATACGGGGGCTATTTTTCTTTCTTGTTATTGATAATGGTTTGATATGGGATTTCTCCACTAACAGTATTAGTGAAGGAAGTTCCCTCTCTAACTCCGTTACTGGCGAAATTTTTCTTTTTCGTTGGGTCAGCGAAAGGGGAACCTTTCTTTGGCTTAGGGAATTCGGGACATTTTGTATAATACGCCGAGTGACCGTAGTTCTGTTATATTCATTGCTAAGTATAGATTACGCGCTAACAGGTGACAGCGACTGGAGATAGAATTGTTCGAAATGCCGCCAAGGCGTGATGTGTAGAAATGAAGTAAAATAATGAAAAGCGACAACTTGTGGTGGAGTCCTTTTCTGAAATTATATTTCGTACCATAACGGAATCATGCTCATGTTATGTCGCCTGTTGCAAGCACGATTCTTAAGAAACGTCATAGGATCCTCGGGGAGGAATGAATTCATTACTTCCTAATCCTTACACGGGCACACATTCGAAAGATCAACCAACACACTTTCAATTTCATCTGCGAGGTTTTAATTTTTCCTACAACACTAACACTTTTTAGCAACCAACAAAGCTGCAAATTCGAAATCGCACACCTTTACTCCCAGCCAATACAAGTAAACATACTTACTATATAATGTCAATAGAATAGGATGGAAGTTTTGGAGTATTGAATGCGAGGATTATTCGTGTTTAGTTGGTAGAATATTGCCATCATTGCGTATTGATATAGGTCAGGCTGAAATATTTGGTTCTGGTTTTCCCAAGCATTTCATTTGATACATACAGTAATTCTTTAAAAAAAACACACCTATTGACTAAGTACGTGAACCGTAAATAGAAACATTTACAGGAATTGAACCATAGGATGAGACTCGATTTTTCTCAACCTTGCCGAGCATTGCAAACGTTCACCAGATGGAAGTTTTGATGTTATCAGTATTACCAAAGAGATTTTATAGTTTTAATTAGACATGGATAAACTTTGGCAAAACTAAGTATTAAGCAAAATATCTATTGCATTCCGGTATCATGCGATAAAGATAACCACGAATTTCTTTGAGTAACACTGGGGTCCTACCGGACCTCGATTTTTTCCCTTTCCTCTGACTTGCAAATTATAACCTTTGTAGAGTATCATACCAGACAGCGGAAAGTCCCCCCATGACGTATCCAGACAAGACAAGCCTATAATAGCAAATGTTTCTTAAGGAAGTGATTCTCAAACTGTGGAGCGCCCCCTTCTTAAGGGGGCAGGATAACACCTCCGCGGGGGCGCGAGCATATCGAGGAGTCGAAAATAAAATATTTAGAGTATTTGCTGAATGGAAGCAAAATATATATTCCGATATAAAAAAACAAACTGTTACGCCGATATAATGTACTTATAAATGTATTGCACAATGTATACGATTATTAATTTATCAGTACTAAGTTAAAAACAAGTTTAATTACTAGGGACTACCAAGGGCTCTTTTGTATGTGTTATTTAAAGTAACATACAAGATTTAATACTTATCTTGATATATACCGTTTATGAATAAAATTGTAGCGTAGCTTTAGTGTCGAAATACATCATTATTGCATTCAATTCATTGTTATTGTATGGGAAGGGGTGATGAAAATTATGATTGAAAATTGGGTCGCAAATATTGAAAGTTCGAGAAGCACTGCCTCTTAAGGATTTCTCGACTTGGAAACTCATGTAGCCTAGTTAAGCACACAAACTAAAAACCTCAAACTATTCAATGAGAACGGTTTATGGAGTTGGTATAGACGAGACCCACTACTTTCTTCCGTTAACGACAGCTCCACCTAGCTATCCCCACCCAGCGGATTTGTCTCTACCGTGAGGCTCGAAGAGTTTACTCACTCCAATAACAGGGCTGCTTTCTTTCAGATCTGCAGTGACAACTAAACTAGTTTAGTAAATGTGGGTGAAACTGCCACTATCCAAACACAGCCTCTAGGACCGCCTTGTGGTAAAACTGTCCTGGCAGCGAATCTAGAAGAGACTCCATTACTAACAGCCCCACATCAAACTATTCTGGGTCCAATGAGTGCCTCACGGCTGTCGCTGGGCATATGGCTCGCAAAGCGAGCCTCCCTCCCATGCCATAGTTAACGGTGCCTGATGGAGTAGCAGTCCTTGGGGGAGAAGGAACAACCTGATTGGTCGTTGGTACGTGGAGAGAGGGCGTGGCTATGAGGAACTTTGAAACTAAGTCAAACTGGTGAAAGAGCCCATCCTGGAATAGCTGAAAGGCTGCCGTGTGATTGGACGAGGAAGACGAGTGAACTGGCTCTAGATTGGCTTCCCTGAAGTTATCGAGAATTACTGAATGGGAAAGTTGCTTGTGTGGGTGAATTGTGAACTTAAAAATTGATAGGTAAAAATAAAAGTGCCTCACGACAGAGGTTTGAAGAGACTATATACACCTCAATAGCAGAACTGTTTTCACTTCAGATCCGTACCAATTCTACAGCTAGATTGTAAAGTAAATTTGTCAGAAAAAGTCAAGATTTTTTTTTAACATGTCTAAATTTTAGTTTCTTAAAAATTTTTATACAATGCCGTCAATATATCGAAACAAAACAGTACTATATAATTATACACGCCAAAAGCCTCACAAAACAAGAGGAAAAAGGAGATTGAGGGGATCACTGGATTACCCATGTTCATATAAACGAGACTAGTTAGAGTGGATGGTAGTCTGGCGAGTCGCAAAAATTGCCAGTGATTACGATTTGTAAAGCTCAAATTTGGGGCGTTTAAACGGGTTCTTTGATTGAAATTTTTTATGCAAGCTAAACGTAAATGCTTGCGTAAACTATCGTAGACAATGGCAGAAATAGCCGAGAATTGTTTGCCATCCGATATATTACGAAATCTATCGCGACCACTGATCTCAAATTGAAAAGAAAAAGGATTGAATATACGATTCATTACATACATACAACTTTATCGTAATTCAAAAGATTGATGCTTACTGGAATTTCGGAATTCCTTAACAAAGTTTATGTACGATTCTCCATGCCTTCCAAAACAAACCATTGATTGCCGTTGAGATCCATTATCTATTACCCCAGATACATCAAGCAAGGGAGAGATCGACTCGTTAGTTAAGGAAGTTTGTGCGTCAGGAGGTATTTCTTGAAACTTTCCGCTTTCACTTTCCCTCTTGATCCTTGAAGGGACTGCAAAGAGATTTAGAGTAGTTAATCAAGTCAAAGCTGCATCGTTTATTTTCACATAAAGCTAGCAAAAGACTTTAAAACACGAACATTATTGCCCCGGATACTCTATTTAAAGGAAATTTACAGATAAGCGGTTTTCAGTTTAGCGTCAAGACATGCAAATTCGCTTTAGAATATAATATTTCGTCTGCTGTAAAAACAGAACAATTCAGGGGCGTAGCTACAACCATAACCGCTGCATTATTGATACGGGGACCCCAAGATACAGGGTCCCAATATGTATACGTCAAATGGCTCCAAGTAGCTCCCCCAAGGAATTTTGGTACAAGACCCTCTCAGGACTAACTATGCTAGTGTAACAATTACTGCAACTCGTAAGACAGCTGGAAAAAAGGCATTCTTCCTAGCATACAGTCTTTTGTATTCCTTTTTAGTTTTCTTACTTGGTCTTTTTCATACTCGAGATTTCATAGTCTAGCAAATGGGGTAGACCATGTAGACATTCAATAAATACGACTAGATGCATTTCACTAAATACAACCCCTCAGGGGGCTCACCTTTAGGCGAGTACGGGTGTCACAATCCCGAGGTGCCTTAGTGATCTTTTCCTTTCCCTAAGGGGTTTACTGTCTTTAGTAAACACGGGGGTCATGAACCCGGGGTACCCTAGTGATCCTTCTCTATTTTCGACCCTACTTGTCACCTAATTTCTCCTTTTCATGTCCGGACCACAGACCTATATTACAAAATGAACATTTAAATTTTTCGGTATTTTTCTACTTTTAATGTTTTAAAATGCTTTTGAAACTAGTCTGTTTTAACGAGTTTTTGGCGCAGTTTGGCCAAAATTGGCCCTTGCGCCATTAAACCTCAAAATCACTCACTCACTAAATACAAACGTATTAAAAGTTCTTAAGCTATAAGAATATTGCTGAAAACATTGAAAACCTTATTTGGGGATGATCCCTCACCCACTATGGTTAATTTGGAGCAAATAACAGCAATATAAAACCATGGGCCTTAACTCAAATTTAATTCTAAAAATTTCTAAAGGAACAGTTTTTTTTTTAATTCAGATAGATTTGCTTAATAGCTAAATTTTGTTATAACAAATTAAGTTATTCGTAGAAATATTATGTTAGAAACGGACACTAAGAAACCAGTAGCAGATATCTATGCGTCGAAGACTCTGGAATCTAAGTTTAAGAGTGAACCCCTCGTGCTAGTCTATATCAGGTGGAGATCTCGCAATCGCAGAAATCTTTTTAAAACAAGACTTATAAGTTACAATTTTTATCTGAAATTAAATTAGGGCCACAGCACCCTGAAAATTCATAAAATTTTCAAGTAACGTATCCTTCACCAGTCAGACGTCCAACATAATATCACCCAAGACCAATCCACCACTGCTGGTCTTTTTCTCTGCTGTTGAAAGCTGTTCACCAGGTCAAGTTAATTTAGTTAGGTTGAATCTGAACTCTGAATAGAATGGTCTTCCACTAGTCCATTTTTCAACGGTTGTGTTCTCTACACCATGCTGAACACTATTCTACGAGTCTATTTTAATTAAAATAGACGCACAGACTTCCGTTAATTTCTACTCATAGAATAGTGTTCAGCATGGTGTAGAGAACACAACCGTTGAAAAAATGGACTAGTGGGAGACTATTCTATTCAGAGTTCAGCTTCAACCTAACTAAATTAACTTGATCTGGTGAACAGCTTTCAACATCCGAGAAAGACCATCAGTGGTAGATTTGTCTTGGGCGATATTATGTTGGACGTTTGACTGATGAAAGATACATAACTTCGAAATTTCATTCTTATGAATTTTAAGGGTGTTGTGGCCGTAATTTTTAGATACAAAATTAAATTTTGATTGCGTCTATTTTAATTAGATCTTCCTTCAATGTCTGTAGTTGTATTAAGTTAACAAGAATTCAGCTGTTGCAGAAAACATCAGACATCCTGCACTTGCTAAAGCAACTAGCAAGAGGAACCATGGAACTTTAAATGCTTGGCGGCGGATGAGACGAGATACGCGCGCGCGGGGTTACATTCGCCCCTAGAGAGTGGCTCACTCGTGTGCAGGACAGCTGTGCATTCCGGATCATTTGCATGACTCCGGGTTGCGTCTACCCGAGATTTGAGTCTTGTCATTTCTTCGTGTTTATCAGGTGGCAAATTTATCGATGGAAAGTCATTAAAAGTCTTTAACTTCCCTTACAGTTTAAATATTAAGCACTGATGTGTAAAATTCAGTCTGGAGATTACGAGTACAGAATTAGAGAAAAAAAGGAAGTCTACTTAAACTCTGATAAAGTATTCAAAGCAATTTTCACGTTTAAACCGTTTCCATTCAATTACTCTTAGAATGAAAAAATATGCAATATCTTTAAAGATAATGTTGAAAGTACTGATTATACCAGACAATTAGAAACAAAAAACGAGACGCATTTCAGCTCACTTACTGTAATCTTCATCAATCTCTTCAATACAACCGATTTCCTCAAAAAATAGAGCTGCCTGCTGTTTGGCACCGTTATCGAAGAATGCTTGCTCTGGAGTAATTTCCATGGGCACATCACCACTAGATGTAGATATTTGTATACCAGCAGGATGGATCACGTGAATGATTGGCTCAACGTAAGAGTATTCAGTGCTAGATTCCACCGATGCTACAGTACCGGCAACTTCTTGTGTAGATGACCCAGAAGGCGAATCGACTGCAAGACGAAAGTTATTGTAAATTAAAAGCACTTGGGGCTCTTTAATTCAGTGTCATCTAATATGTAAAGATTACTATTCAAAAAGTATTCCAATATTATACAGAAATTTGACAGGCGATAGCCGTCAGTCATAACAATCTTAAATTTGGGAGTGTTAGATGAATTAGCTCAATTCATTAGTCACTGAAGCAACAGTCTGGAGATGGATGCCGGCTTCGGTGTTGTCCTCACCACTTGACGGAGGTTCAAAATTGCGAATTCCGTCTCCAACACCTTCATGTTGCTTTATAGTGCAGCATTAATGTAATTCCTTTAATTTCGATAAACCCATACCCTGAATTTTTTAGAACAATTTCGATTAGTTTCCATTTGGGATGCACATTAAACTTATCCCCAAAACTTGTATTACTTTATTGAAATGAAATTTGAAAACTTACAAGTTTTATGGGGGGAGAAGCTGAAATTAAACCCAGTTTCATCTATAGAAAATACTTCTGTTCTCTGGTACAAACATACTATTAATTTGGCCTTGTTGAAAGTTAAGTATAACACTAATTCCTGGGACTTATCTACCGTGTAGCAAGGGAAGGGGGAATTTTATTCGAAAGTTTTCGAGTTAATGCTCTCCAAATCCTTAAATATTTAAGATACCTGCGTCTTTCTGAAGGTGAACAAATGTTGCATTTGCCATACTACCAAATGCAATATTCCTGATTTAACTCCAAGCTTCATTTGTGTTTAAGATGTGTAAGCAAGACTATTTAAGATATATTCTTCACATAATTCACACTTTAGCTCTGAAAGATAAAATTATACATCTTTCTAAATCAACACTTTAATCCTTAAAAATTAGAGAAAACCTCCCAGGAACATTACAAATATTAATAAATGCTTTTATTCACTTAGTCTTAAAATGTAACTCCCAAATTTCAGTTCGAACACTCGTTTGGCCTTGTATTGACGAGAGCCGAAACTTTACCTGAGCGCAAGTGAAATTCAGAGGACGGTAGTTGCGACTGTTGTCCCGAGACTGCCCGAGGCATGTAGTGGACTTTCGACTCTAGAAATCCCTGAAAGAAAAAATATGCACGTTGAACTGGAAGCCTTCTTATTCCCACTTAAATCAGATTCATAATTAAGTTAATACAAAACGTACATTCATTAAAATGCATTGCTCATAAGTTCCCGTTATTTTGCTACTAACCCTCCGAATATGCTACTACATCTCAATATTTGTTTGAATATATAAAATCATAGTTAAAAATACTCTTTCATGGTTAATTGAACTAAAAAATAATTCATAGTATAAGAATAAGATGATTTATAAGAAAATTAATGTCATTGTGGAAGAAGCGTGGGGTTCTCGATATCAATTATAATCTCTATTCTACTCTAATCTATGTTCTATTCCGAAATGCTGAGTTAAGGTAAAAGTGTAGTAAAAACACCACGCTTTTACCACAATGACATTAGTTTTGTTTTAATTATTTTATTCTTATATTAAGAAATGTTCCCTTTAATTCAATTAACCATAAAAGCGTGTTCTTTAATTTTTTAAAAACTAAGATTTTTCATTTTTTAGTTCAATCTACAATGAAAGCATGCATTTAGTTTTTAAATAAACTATTCATTGATGAATTAATCTTAAATCTGCCATTTAGAATCTAGAATACCCTTGGCATCCTATTAGCGCGTCGATACAGCATGGTTTGAAAAAATGTAGGATACGCCAACTCAAGGAAAGTCTGGAAGAGCCAAGTTTGAAATATTTAAAGCGGAAGAGGGTGTAAATGCAATGATATTCTCCAAAATGAGCTCAATGTTCTCTGAAACTTTCATCAGCATTAGACATAAGAGTACACGCTTTGAACTCAAGAGTTTGTGAGAAATTTATTCCGGTGTGACCTCTGAATCAATTCTCAGTTGTTTTGGTTAAATTGAATCAATGAATGTTGTTTCATTCCATAGATCCGACAAGAGAACTAAAAAAAAGCAGACATTTTCAGAGAAACTAGACATTTTTGGCAAGAAATTGCTGACGCATCCTTCCCTTTCTTACATAAACATTTGTTTGTTGTACTTGTATTAACCACGAGCGTTTTCGCTTTTAGGGTTGTAATTTTATCTTTCAGTCACCGAATCTGGAAATGGCCTTTGGAATTAGTCACCGTATCTGGAAATTGTTAATCCTGATCAGGACAATAGAACAAAATTATGAATCATTGTATTGTCATCGGTCCTTGACAAGTGTGAAAAATTTCTAATTAATCTGACCTTTTAAAGCAGGTAAAATTAGTCCAAAGATTCCGTTTCATGCAAGTAAAGCTTATAAAAAGAGTGTTGAAGTCGTAAATCCAATATTAACATACAAATTTAAGGGGAAAATTCCTCAGATTCTTTGACGCTTTAATTGGAGATCAGACATTTAAAGCAATACTCCAATTCTTTTTCACCATTGTAATGTATAACATATTCTAATCATAGTCATTACATCAGTGCTTCTCCAACTGTGGGCGTGCCCCCTTAGGGTAGCGGGATAACTCTAAGAGGGGGGCGAGAGCATATTGAAAAGTCGAAGACGAAAGATTAAAAAAAATGTATTAGTTTACTGGAAGTAAACGTACGAAATACATTCTGGCGTAATAAAGAATGAAATGAACATTTACACTGATATAATATACTTATCAATGTATCAGTATTGCACACAATGTATTTTATAATTAATTTGACAATACCAAGTTAAGAACGAGTTTAATAATTACCAGCGACTCCATGGGCTTGTCATAAATAAAATTATATACAAAAATTAACACTTATCTTGATAATTCGTACGGTTTATAAATTATTAATTGCCTATTAAAAGTTACACTATTAAATCCCCAATGCCTCTATTCTCCCCGCAGGTACACATAGAGATGTTTTAGAGAGGGTGGCTAGAAAAGGAATAAATAAAGAAATCTCCTGATATAAGAGAGCAAGCCCTTCGCAAACACTGTCAAGGTCCTTTTATTGCATTCCAAAACCTTCGGAATAATTTTTAAAGATAACAGTGCACAGAAAATATCGTACTTTAGAAAGACATATATACGCCTGGGGCATTTAACGCAATGTTTAGACGAGACGTATATATACGGCGTGGTACTTTACAGGTTAATGTCGTATTATACCTTTAGCGTAAGAATATTTTTTTTCTTTAATTCAATATATTGTTGTATGGAGAGGCAGGAGGGGGGAGCGATGAAAACTATGATTGAATATAGGGTCGCCAATAATTAAAGTTTTAGAAACACTGTTTTATATTATAGGAACATTTTAAGCACAAACTTAAAAAAAAAAAAAAAAATATCACCTCTGGAAGTTCGTCATCTGATAGAGCCGCGACTGTGAAGCGACCTTTTCGGAAAGATTCGGTTGTCATAATGGTAAAAATAAAATTATCAGAACCGGTCGTAAAAGAATATGATAAAATTTGCGTACACAGGGAGTTAAACGTGTTGCTTATATATGAACAGTTCTGTTCAATAACGATTGGTTGTTTATTCTTCACTTCGCAGAGAAAAAACATTACAACTCTACACAACAGGTACGAGTGAAAAGAGAAGGTGCCAACTCAGATGTCAATTACGTCATTTGAACATTCAAAATTACTAGACATTTTAGCTGTCGCTAATAGAATGACCGCGGTAATCTAATAGTGACGAAATTGGGGTCGACTTTGTTAAATCTCAGGAATCCTGCGTTCATTGAAGATCCGCTTTGTAGAGGGGTTAATTCACGTTAAATATGTCGAGGTTCAGTCCCATTAATGTGCCGGCTGGGAGGTGTAGTTGGTTTGTTACTGGCCTTCTGTACCTAAGGTTGCGGGTTCGACCCCGGCTCAAGTCGGTGAATTTTCCTGTTGTAGAAAATCGACAGTGGCCTTGTCGAATGATTATACAGCATGAAAAATATCCTTTGAGTGTCCGTTTGACTTGGATGCTCTCGGCAACAGTAAATTTCTAAGTACAAATTTCGTATCGGCAGAGCTTAGGTGCCCCCCCTCTGGGGAAGAAATTGGGCGTCAGAATTACTTGTGGTAACTGGTATCGCTTAAATGGTGCCACACTAAAAAGTGATACCAGCTCCTGGGGAATGTACTAGATCTGCAAAGGTAGAAATACCAATACGCAGCCCCATTACAAAAAAAAAAATCCCCATTAGTGTGATGGGGAAGTAGAAGATGGCGTGCCAGTCCAGATGTCATCTTCCTCATTTAACCTTGGTTCAAAATTATGAGGTCTAATAGTCCTCGTGTTGCTTTAGATTGCGGCACGAATAAAAATCTAATCAGATCGTCACACGCACCCTCTACCACCGGAATCAAAATCTTGAGACGCTATTTTTTAAATAAAATCACACTTTGAATAACATATTTTAAAACAGCGCGAGAGCTATTGGCGACTGGCAAAGTAATTTTGAGTGTGACCAGCAACACACCTGAATTAAGACCTTACTCTCCAAACCTCTGCGGTGAGTGAACATTAACGTCGCAAAGTTAAGCTACACGAGGGCTTCTGGCGACGGACCTCGTAATTTTGAACCATGGACAAGTGACGAGGACGACACCTGAGCTGGCACACTCCTTTTCTAACTACCACACCACACCAACGGGAGGATGTTTGAGTTCTCGACTGTGGCCGTGGTAGCTGAGTGTTCAAGGTATCAAATCGTGGCTTGCCTTGTCACGAGTTCGAGCCCACTACCACTAAAGACCTACCGTGTAGGGGTGCGATGCACGTTAAATCTGTCGAGAGCTCAAACGTCCTCCCGTTGGTGTGGTGTGGTAGTTAGGAGAGGGGGGTGTCAGCTCAGGTGTCGTCCACGTCACTTAACCATGGTTCAAAATTACAAGGCTCGTCGCCAAAAGCCCTTGTGTAGCTGAACAGTGCAACGTTAATATTAACTCACTCACTCACTCACTCACTTGAGCTCTAGACAGATTTAATGTGCATCACTCCCCTACACGGCGGGTCTTTAGTGGTACTGTGCTCGAACTCGTGACACGCCAGCTACTATCCGATGCAGGGGCGTAGCTACCGCCGTATCAGCCGTATCAATGATACGGGACTCCAAGTTACAGGGGCCCCAACATATGTGTAGCTACAATATCACTGTAACGAACTCTACGCTCAAAGACCGTGTGATTTGGAACTTCAGTTGGGTGACGAGGAGGACGACTGAGGTGGCACCCCACTCTCCAAGCTTCAACGTGAGGATCTCGAGCCTTGCCGTGAAATACCTGAACATCGATTGGCAACGTAGACTGATCGCAAGCACTGCGCATGCACGAGTGCCAAGCCAGAGGGAGTCGGCAGTTGAAAAACCACGACTTGGATCACCTGGTGGCTGATTGAGTGATGTTCTCCGAGCTCCACCCGTGAGCGTCTTGTTGACATCTGAAGTTGGCTTTTGCTTCCGACGAGAGCAGTGGTATCTGTGGGCTCCACCCGTGAGGCGCAGTGGGAATATCCTCAGTCGGTTCTTACCTCTTAACGTATAAAGACTGATTATCTCTGTGAATGTCAAGAACTCTAATTTCTAAATTGTAAATACTGTACAAGGCAAATTGTGTATGTCTGGGAACTGTCTTGTGTTTTGGAAATAAATCTACAAAGATCAAAGAGGTGTCATCTTTTAGATGTTTAAGACGTTACACCACTAACAGGTCTTTCTTTTCTAAAACGAGGACCCCGAAGGAGTTTTGATCAGTCCTCGGTACACTAGTAGTCCATATTACGGGCTCGTGCTGGCATGTCATGAGTTCGAGCCTAGAGCCGACCGTGTCGAAAAAATGCTGTTTTTTTGTGTAATGAACTGCTGGTCGTTCGTCAGAGCCCGACATTCTTAACATAATTTGTTCCGTAGTACAAAGAAAGAATCATGTACCGTAATATCCGGGGTATAACGCGCACTTATACTTTCAAGGTGCCATTTTTAATCTTTAGGAATATTCGATGTAATGACGCGCACTCCATTTTTTTTTTCTCTCGAAGAAACCTGAAATGTACGTGCGCTGTGTTATGTTTTAAAGTCATTTATTCGAGGATTATTCCAAGCTTTAGAAAAAATTAGTATGCTTCTAAAACTACAACCCATAAGTTCACAAGGAATGTTATTTCTTTTAAATAAACGGTATTTAGGTACATATAGTAGGGCCAGGGGGAAGTGATCCCATGGGGGTAAAGTGGGGGTATATTGATAAACACTTGTTTTCTCTTTTTAAATAAAGATATTTATTTATTTATTTTTGAGACATATATTGAGATTATAGTAAACATTTTCATTTTAGTTTCTGAAGTTTTCAACAAATTTGATGTTTATTAAGTTTTTTGATATGTTTGTGTAAATGGTTTATTAGTTTAGGCTGCTGTGATAAACTTTCTTCTAAAATCAATACTAACAGGCAAAAACTATTATTTTTATTTCAAACTTGTAGAGCAATATCTAAGGAACACATCCACATAAAAAGTTAAAAATAAATTTTGTAATTCTATTTATCATGAGTTGTTTTTTTAGGTGGAGTAATTTGGAGGTATGGTTATGCTTATCTAAGTGTTCTATGATAGGGACATTTTTTTACCTTTACGTTAACTTTAGCAAATGTCTAATGCTCTATATTTTACAATAAAAGGACTATAACAATTAATTTACTTAGTATTTATTCACTAGGTAGCAATTTTATTACTGAAAAACATTTTGCAACCATTAGATGTTGGGATGTTTCCTCCTACGAAAAAAAAAACTTGGAAGGAGATTTTGAAACATTGCTTTAGAGAAAGCAGACTATATATATACAAAATGTTTCTACATCATCACTTCCATTTCTCTTGAAAAAGTTGTTTGAAAGAATGAAGCCCGAAAATGCAGTGAATGGATTAGGAGGATCAGGACTTTATCCTCTGAACAGAAAGGCCATCCAACACCGTATTCTCATTACAGATAAGGGAAACAACCAAGAGCACGTAGTACAAGAACCGATTTTTCCACAACCATTGTATCTTCTGAAGCTCTGTGTCGCTCTACTCACCTTTAAAAGATAAAGAGAGAAACCAATAATACAAACTCTCTCTCTCCCACCCCATCTGTAAAAACAATTTTAGCCATTGAGAATTCAAAGAGAAAGCGAAAAAGAGTACGGAGCAAGACTGGTGAGGTTTTAACTAACGAGAATGTTTTGGTCATGTTAGCTGATGAAAAAAGTGACCAAATTCCATCAAGTAAATATAAAGGATGTAAAAATACAGAAAGTTTTAAAGTAAAGCAAGGATCATGGGTAGAAAGGTTGAATACCGGCCAAGAAATCAATCATCTAAATTCATTGGACAAGTGATAGCAGTTAATGAGTTCTATCACAGAAAATATTTGACCAAGTCACCATTGGGGGACTATTACACTTTCCTGTTATTGATGATGAAGGTTGTGTGGAGTTCAGTGATATGTGCTGCATATTACGTGAAGCTAATTTTAAAAGCCCTGGTCATTGTTTCTTTAGTTAAATAATTTGTAAAATAATTTTTTTTGCCCATTTGTACCATCAAATATAATCAAGGCACGCTTATTTCAGCGTATTCTTGTTTCAAAAAGAATATCTACAAATTTTTATTTAAATATACACCAATATTAGAACTCTCCCCACTTTCCCCCAACATGGAGTATCAAAACATGCTCCTTCAAATTATCACTGTGAGAAAACAATCTAACAAAATTGAACGGCTATGTTTCATGTTTAATCTATATGAATCCAAAGTATATAAAATGCATCAAAAGTTTCATTAAAATGAATTCAATAGTTTGATTTTAGGGCCTCCAAATAGTTTGATTTTACCCCCTTTTCCCTACCTGACCCTATTTTTTTTCTATGTGCTCATCTTTATTTCTTTATTTATAAAGCTCTCATTTTTAACCCGGCGTATAACGCACACCCATAAATTTCGTTATTATTTTTTGTGCTAAAAGTACGCGTCATACACCGGATTTTACGGTATATATTTCTCTTTTTATCAGATATATGCACAATCGGTACTTTTACGTATTATACCGTCGACAAATTAGTCAAATGAAAAGGCGTCTCAAAATAATGCGATATACAACCAATAATGGAATACTTCACACGTACATACAAAAACAATAATCTTGTTCGTGTATACGATGGGTGAGAGTTGTACTTACGTCGCATTATAAAACTGCACGAGGGCTATTGGTGACGAACCTCTTACTTTTGAACGAAGATCAAGTGACGAGGACGGCACCTGAGCTGGCACCCTTTCTCCTAACATCGAGACCACACCAGAGGGAGGACGTTTGAGTCTCGATAGATTTAAAGAGAGCAGCTGCCTTCTCTACACAGAGGGTCTTAAGCGGTACTAGGCTAGAACTCATGACACTCCATCCACGAGTCCATTACCTTGAACAATAGGTTACCGTGGCCACACGCATATAAGATGGCAGCATTTGTCTACATCTTTTGATTTGGCAATATGTCTTTGATTTGCTGAAATTGGTCGGTGGTATAACACCAAAGTACCTCCAAACACTTTCTGATTGTCCTTAAACATATAAGGATGCTATTTGGCCGGTAGAGTTCAATGATTAAAGTTTAAACATTGCAGTCCTTAAGGCTAAAGTTGTACGTTCGAGACATGGTATTTTCTCTTTAATATTTCAGAGACTAATTGTTAATAACTTATATTTAAGGCTGTTTTCGGTTAATGTCAAAGAATAGGACCCGAATTCGGAACATTTTTTCAGATATAAGAGAAATGAAAAATTAATATGATATTATGGCTTCAATATCCTTTGAAGAGCAGCATTTTTTATCGTACTTCCCGTTTTTAATCGAGTTGATTAATTTTCTCTGGCATAAAATGTGTTTCGCATTTTTTATATTCTATACCCTAATGTTAAATGGACTTTGCCTTCACGTATTAAGACAAAACAAAAAGTATTCACGGAATATTTTCGAATTTTTTTAAAAACACTATATTGTTAACAGAGGCACGAGTTATAATATAGCAAATTTCCATGGAAATTGGGTGACTTTTTCTGTCTGAAAATGTGCTTCGCGTTTAGTTAGAGCTCTCGTACTTTTATCGAAGACAGCCTTAAGAAAACGATATATGGTTCGAATCAATTTTTGATTGGAGAATCAAAATATTTGAACGGAGTATATTATAAGATAAATTAATTTTATCCAAAGCAATAATTCATAAAAAATTGGTTGAATAAATTATACAATATTTTTCTATAATTACATTTCCCATTAAATACGAAATATTTTTAATTTTAATGAAATAGGAGGAAAATTATACCACTTCTAGGACAAATCATGTTATTACTTAAGCCACTTGATCGACAGTAACATCAGACCAAGGCTCACGAAATTAAATGTGGCTTGGGGATCTAATGTACGCCTGTCGCTATCCGTAGCTTTGAGCAACATACAGGTGACAGTGTGATGTGGCTCGGTTCCCCACTAATTTTGAGGAAGAACACCCTGGAGGTGGTCAGGGTCCTCCCACCTCTCTTCCCCTTCCACCCGGCTCAACGGCTATTTAGAGACTACATGCCGTGAAGGCATTATACATTTATAAACATCCATACCTTCTCTGGGATTCGATCCCAGGCCCAACGACACAGCAGTCAGTGTCACTAACCACTGTACCGGATGTGCGGCGTGCCAAATCAACAATAGTATTATAATATATCAATCGCATTGAAAATTGCCATATTTTGGATGTAATTTTTAGAGTGGATTTCGTGGCCGTGGTAGGCGAGTAGTCATAATCACGAACTCGAGGCTGGCGTTATACCAGTCGAGTCCTGGGTTCGAATCCTGGTGCTGCTGAAGACCTACCATATAGAAGGGTTGATGTAAGTTAAATCTGTGATGGCTCAAAAATACCTTGAGTAAGGCTTTGACAAGGTCTTCAAATTTGAAGAGTGTAGTGCAAGCTCAGATGCTTGTCCGTAGTTCCATATTAAGAAGTCTGTCGCTAATAGCTCTTATTCTGCTTCAATGAGTGAGTGAGTGAATATTAATCTCGCACTGTTCAGCTACACAAGGGATATTGGCGATGAACCTCGTAATTTTGAGCCATGGTCAAGTGACGTAGACGACACCTGAGTTGGCACCCCTCTCTTAACTACCACACCACACCAACGAGAGGACGTTTCAGCTCTCGACAGATTTAACATGCATCGCTGCCCTACACGGTGGGTTTTTAGTGGTACTGGGCTCGAACTCGTGACAAGGCAAGCCACGCCCTTGGTATCGGATTATGGCAGGCATGTCATGAGTTCGAGCCCAGTACCACTAAAGACCTGCCCTGTAGGGCAGCGATGCCTGTTAAATCTGTCGAGAGCTGAAATGTCCTCCTGTTGGTGTGGTAGTTAGGAGAGGAGTGCCAACTCAGGTGTCGTCCACGTCACTTGACCATGGTTCCAAATTACGTAGTCCATCGCCAAAAGTCCTCATGTAGCTGAACAGTGTGACGTTAATATTCACTCATTCACTCAGAGCATGGCGATAACCAATCAAAATAACCAGGAGCAAGTGCTTTTTCATTCATTTGATCTTTTAATATTATGGCAGTAAGATGGCAATCCAGCTGTATGGACAGTATCCGAAGTGAATGTCATAATTTCTTTTACCTTATAAGCATTCGTAGAATACTTGCATCTTACATATCAATCCACTTGTGTTAGAAAAAAAGGTTTTAGAACAAAATCTGATTTTTCCAGATGGGTCAAAGAAAACGTTTATATAAATTTTATTTTGTTTCAAGTCTTTGATTGAATATTAACGTCGCACTGGTCAGCTACACGAGGGCTTTTGGCGACGGACCACGTAATTTTGAGCCATGGTCAAGTGACGTGGACGACACCTGAGTTGGCACCCCCTCTCTTAACTACCACACCAACGGGAGGACGTTTCAGCTCTCGACTGATTTAACGTGCATCGCTGCCCTACACGGTGGGTCTTTAGTGGTACTGGGCTCGAACTCGTGACAAGGCAAGCCACGGTCCTATACCTATACCCCTCGGCTACCGCGGCCACTTCAAGTCTTAGAAATTCTCGTTTACGATAAAACCAAAATTTGTTAAAAAATTACTTCAACTCTTGTTTGTTTAAATGTTATATATATAGATATGGTGGTTTCCACTCACGCGCGCACGCGTTTATCTGATTTATATATCAAGGTATAATTAATACTGATTCTTAAATCAGTGAAGAAGTTGCTTTTTCAGAGCTTTTTTAAACGGTTTGGTGGTGTGGTTAAGAATTTTTAAATGTATTCATTGTGTAATAGAACGGATGTAATTGCATTTCTAAACGTTGTTTTGCAAATTACTAATGTCACACATTAAATTTCAGAGCTATAAAAACCGTAACAAGATGCTCCGTTAGAAGTTTCAACACTACACTACTTCTAGTGAATGATTCGAGTGCATAATTGTGATAGTATTAGTGACTGGAATTTACGTCGCTCTGTAAAGCAAGACGAGGATTAGTAAAAATGGAGCTTGTAAATTTAAATTATGGTCAAGTGACGAGGACGACAACCGAGCTGCCATCCACTCTCCGAACTTTCACAACACGCCAAATAGGAATTTGAGTTTTTCTACAGGGCAGTTCTTCAGTGGCACTACATTTTGAATGAACTCATCCTCGGCTACCGCAGAGGGGTGAGTGTGTTAGTACACGAGGGCTTTTGAATATTCACGTTGCACTGTTAAGCTACACGAGGCATGCATCGCTGCTTTTGACGACAACCCTCGTAATTACCTGAACCGTGGGGCTCAAATGACGAGGATGATAACTCTTTAATGAGGGCATCATAAGGTATATATCAATTATTCCTGGAACTCCTCTCTCGATAAATTTAATTCTACCACATACTGGCCAAAATAGGCACTCACTTTCACCAACAGGGTCAGAACGTTTCAACTCTCGACAGATTTGTATTGCATGCATCGCTGCCCTGACACTGCGGGTCTTTAGTGGTTTTGATTGCGGGCTCGAATTATAGTTTATAAATGTAAATGATCTCATTTATGATCTCTACGCCAGCCACGATCAATGCCTTGACCTCCTTTGAGCAAATATCCTAAAAAAAAATCGGCCACTAGTGCATCACCCCTGTAAAAGACACAAGCAGTGGTATTTTGTATCGGATCGTGGCTTGCCTTTTTTTTCGCGCAAATATTCCTATTATGGTCACGAGTTCGATCCTCAAACTACCAAAAAAAAAATTGAAAGTGTTACTTAAATTATTCACTGGAGTTTCGATTTTTATCATGTACAATAAAAATGAGATAGGGAGGACTCAGCCACCCGTGACCGTGTAGGGCGATTCTCTTGCATTCTAGCCCAGTGCCACTAAAGACCCGCCATGTGTCGATGCACTAAATCTGTCGAGAGCTGAAACGTCTTCCCGTTGGTGTGGTGTGGTAGTTAGGAGAGGGGGTGCCAGCTCAGGTGTCGTCCACGTCACTTGACCATGGTTCAAAATTACGTGGTCCGTCGCCAAACGCCCTCGTATAGCTGAACAGTGCGACGTTAATATTCACTCACTCGGGTTAACATGCCGCATAATCATACGACATGGACGCTATCGATTTTTTGCATCATGAAAATCCACCGACTTGGGACCACGCCTACCCAACTACATCATCCAGCCGGCGTGTGTATGTAAACATTGTCAACGCCCAAATATAGGATACACCTAAAAAAAAAACCCCTTCAATTTATTTTGAATTAAAATTTAATTTCTCAGAAAAAATAATCTTCATTTCCCTGTGATAAAACAGATATTTAAATAATATATTTAGTAAAGAATAAAATATGAGTCATGACATTGAATTGGCTCGAATTTTACAGTTCGAAATTCAAGAAGAGTTGGTATTCGATTTATGAATGAATGAATCGAATTTTGTATACCATATATAGCCATTTGACCAGCGGAATTGTTCATAAATACAAATAATTTAACTTAAACTTAACAATAAATCAATGATGTTTACAATCTTTAATTCAGTATTAATGAAAAATATCTTCAGTCATGCTGATCTAAACCAACCACTTCACTCGTCTGATGCTGAACAAAATCCGTCATCCACACTTGCTTGATGCAGAGTTCTATGAAATGAACTGTATTCAACAGCAATTCGAACGAGGTTACGGAAATGTGCTCTACTGTAGCAACTAAAATGTAAAATACCTGCAGCTTCTGTAAGTATAGGACGCACAATCTCAGGATTTTCAAGTCTGATCGCATGGACACATAATTGGCAGATAAGAGCTATGAAGAAGAAAGAGGCATAATGTTCTTCATTAGCTATTGTATCCATATATTCTCTCAAGTAATATCCTATAGGTATTTCGGCTTCGGTTTCCGATAAGTGAAGCCAATCTGGTTGGTATTGCGAATAAATATCTTGCGTACAATAATGAGTTAATGCCGCCCAATACTTCGTGTAAACAACGGAACAGTAGAGGAAACAATTTCAGGTACATTTGGAGGTGGTTCCCAGTTCATGTTGTTGTATTCCAGCACGAAAGAAACTGCTTCTGTTAAAAATCGAATGTTATTTACGTGTAAGCGACTCACCATGTTGAAATAAGGAGATATCTATCCAGGGATAATCTCGGTTCAAATATTTGAGTAAATGCCAGAACGCGCGCGCGTAAAAAAAGATATGGGTTTGTCGATTAAGAGTATCAGGTGCATATATGCGCAGAATTTTCGTATTACTTTCATACTTACTAAACAGATTCAAAATTGCTTTGTTGATTGATTAGGAATTATTTTGTATTAGAAAATTATTCCTAGAGGTTTAGGGATCTGAAGATTAAAACCCCTTGTTTCGGTCATCAGTGGTTCAATTAATCAGTGGTAGAATGCTTTTGATCAATCAATGCTCATATCGTCAAATTATTAGACTCAATATAATTCAATAAATCATCGAAGACAAGTGTAAGATTAAATAATAAGTTTAATGGAATCTGGAGTACGTCTGCACTCGGTCACGTACAGAAGACCTCTGGTGTAAACAAAGCATGTTTTTACAAGCAGTGCCCTCTATACGGAGGGGGATTCTACCACCCCTTATGTACCGCATTATGATTTACTGCAGTTTCTTTCATGAAATACTTTGTTTTGGATCACTGTATTGAAAATTAAGAGATATACATAAACAAAATACTCAACTTTGGGAAATTTAATCCGTTAGAGCTAATTAATTAAAGATATTCAACTGTAAAATTAATTATATACACTTAAAATACACTTAAAATAAATAGTCAAATCGTTTTCTAAGGTCTTCATTAACATACAAAAAAATAAATAAGACACTCAAATTTTGACGCTAAGTATTTTTTCGGGACAAAAATGCTAATCTTCGCAATCCGCTCAAAACTCCGTCAGCTGAAAACGCAATTTCTGCCATAAAACTATTCGCTTTACCCGCTAAAATACTCATCATAGAAACATGCAGCCATATATCGTGGAAGAGCTGATTTCAAGGAATATTTCTGCTAAGTATCGTCAGAATAATCGTAAAAATGTTTATTCTATGTAATTTTAAAGTGAGTGGTACTTCTAAGTACCGTCGGTACATAAAGGGTTAAATTAAAAACTTAGAAGATAAAATAACTTTATTGTTTGACTAATGGTCTGGTTTTTTGTTTATTGATGTTGCACTACAAAGGAACACGATGGTTATGGGCGAATAACTTAGTAATATTCTGAACCACCTTCAAGTGAAGAGGACGACCCCTTAGTAGGTATTCCACTCTTGACTTTTACATCACGATAATGTGAAAATTTTGAACCAAGACCAGTGGCATAACGTAGAATATTAGGGCCCCCTGCAAAGTCAAGTCTTGTGCGCCAAACTTTGGAGCAAAGAGTCATCTGTAGAGACTGTTTCCTTCTTGGATTCTCATAAGTATATTTGTTCATCTAACAACATAATCGTTGAGATCCAAAAGCAACTTAAAAGTCTAAAAGATAAAAATATCTCAATAGATTTGTTCGCTGACACACACACACGGACGTTCTCGGAAATGAGCGGACCGATTGGCTTGCAAAGGCCGCAAGCAAGCGCAAAATTAACATTACCGTTAATATTCCTAAATCATTTTACAAGAATATTATAAAAGAAAGAATGGTGAAGTCTTGAAACTCAGAATATCTCATTTCAAACAAAGGGAGCTTAACAAAGACATTTTTTCCAACCATTAATGAGAAACTGTCCTGCCATCATTTTTATACTATAATTACAAAATAATCCAAATTCTAACTGGTCATGGAAAATTTAAACGCTACTTGAACAAATTTAATTTTGTTTCGTCATTTTCTTGTGATTGGGATATTGGTGGCGAGGTAAATGTAGAACATGCGCTTCTTCTGTGTTCCAATTTTGAAAGAGAACGAAACATCCTGGCTTTCAAGAGACTTAATATAAATTGGACTTCGAATCTTCACCAACTTATTTCCACCAGAAGTGCTTTTGAAAAAGTTCTGTAAATTTATTGTAAATATTTGTAATCTTTCATGACTAATTTTTTTTCCTTTCCTTTGTAATATGTGTTTATATTTTTGTAAGCCCCGTGTGATACTTTGTGGTGCACGGGGACTTTATAATTATTTTCAATAAACAAATAAATAAAAAGACTTCGAATCATACAAAGGATTGTGTGCTTGGCATCAGTCAGGTCTTGGGCCCGTTAGAATCCTGAGCTCCTCCCCCACGATGAGAGGGTACGCCACTGGCTACGACATACTAAATGTTCGTATGTCGTGGCACTCATTGCACTGCAGGACCTTCTGGACACCAGGATTCGAACCAATAATTCTACAGAAACAACACAGCGTGCCTGCCAGTTCATATCCAGAATTTGTTAAAAAATTAACAAAAGGCTATTCACGCAAAATTTAATTCTAGGGAAAACCTCTGTAAAAAAACGTAAGGAAACGTCCATACTTTTAAAAAAGCTTTTGGAAAATTTGTTCTGCCTTCCAAACATTCATATTTCTCTTCCAGGTGACAACCCCTTTCTGAAAATGAGAGCACCTTTAAATTAACCCTTAACTTTGCAATTTTTTTAAATTTCTATAAAAAAATCATATCAGCTAGTTCTCAAGTAATAATAAAAGGGAAAAGTATGAAAAAAATTAAGCAGTTTTAAATTTTTTGTTTGTTGCAGAAGTGCAACATTGCGCAGTAGTGCTGTAAATTACAAAACTTCTTTATATATATATATATATATATATATATATATATATATATATATATATATATATATGTCAGGTTTGAAAAGTTTAGGTTCAAAATTAAGGAAGTAATAAATGAAAATAGAGCGAACTCTTTACCATCGCGTAAGGATTTATGAGTAAACAAGCCTGTTAAAAGGTGCAACGAGCGCTGACGAAGGCGAACGCATACTAGAAAGGACTTGGCTGGTGTCTCCTCGCTGAGATATTGTATTTGGTAACACCCGGTTGCGCGGCAAAAGGTCCACCATGTTAGATTATATATGAAAGCGTAATAAAGGAATATTGTGAAGATGATGCCCTCCTCATTTGACCAGCAGGCCTGGGGCCTGTCATATATATATATATATATATATATATATATATATATATATATATATATATATATATGAGGATTTTATTGTTCATTGTTATAAATTGCCCTAGCCTTACATACAATGAAAATTTTAAAAACGGTTATTGACTTTGTTGTAACTAAGTGCTACTTTACACTTTTTGCACTCAATTTGAGTGTAGCTCTTGCAGTTCGAAACTAATTATCAAAGTAGAGTGTATAATTTTTATTACGACTTATAATTCTTGCTAATCGTATTATGACATTTGCACTAGCGTCTGAATCTGGTTACTTTTTCTGCCTATACTTTTCATTATTTTCTTGGCTTGAATATAACTAATTTATAGGCAAAAAACCTGATATACCACAAAGTAGAAAAAAATTTAAATTCCCATTTATGTGGCTTCAATGGTAAGTACTGTTTCATATAATGTCTTACTTTAATTGAGCATATTTGTTCATCAATCGATAGATGCTTTTCTAAAGGAACTTAAGCAAAATTTTTATTTAGCTCATCATAAAGGGGTCTAATTTTATGCAGCTTATCATGGTTAGGATGATCTCTTCGTAGATGTTTATCATTATCAGTAAAATGGAGACTCTGTCTAATAGTTTCAAATTTTTTTAAGAGCTTTGTCTCTAATTCGATCAAATGCAAGCTCTTCTGATCAGTATGCTCTATAGTTTGGCAGGTGTGAACTAGAGATGCATCAATACAAATACCCAAATATTGATTAATTTCATTTTCTGATGTAGTCAAAGCCTTACTTGGATTCTTTTGAATATCATATCATTTGCTCTCTTCATAAATGTAACTTATGATCTCGTCCATCCATAAATATTTAAAGGTATGGAGTGTCCAAATCCACATAATTTCTCTTGTTAGCGTGACATCCCATGGAATTTTATTACTTCTTTATTCAATGAAATGTTTTCGCTTTTTCCATAAAATGTCCTTTGAGAATATTTTATTATTCTTAAAAGTTAAATTTAAAAAGAGGTTCCGAATTATTCATATATCTATCAATTTCATCTTGGGTTAGTATACGGTTTTGGGCCATGTCCAAATGGTGACCAATGTTCCAGACCTGCAACATATAATTAAAATCCAATTTTTTTCGAACTTTTTCCATTAGAAAATCAAAATTACTTTTAAATGAACATAAAATGTTTAAATTTCTTACCTGGTAACTTATTTTGTCAATAAACTAGAGGAAGCATACAATATAACGGATTCTTTTTATAGCAAAAACACAGTTTTTGAAACATCAGAGATTTTTATAATTTTTGTGATTTCTGTAAAAAATTTGATGCGATCTAGTGACAAAATTAGCATGTATTTCGTTGCAGTAATCTTTATTTCTAAGACAAGTGATTTGCAGATAATTAAAAAAAAATATTGAGTCTGTTAAATTAAAATTAATCATATGTTGCAGAAATGCAACCGTGGGAAGTTAAGGGTTAAATTGTTTATTATTTTTTTTCAAATTATGACAACACCCTCAATTTTCATATTTCGCAGCTTTTAATTCCTCTGAAGTTATTTCTACCCAGAGAAATGACTTATATCCTCTAAATTGGGCAGTACAAAGCTCCAGGCTCTGACCTCATAATTATAGCTATTACGAGGAAATCTTTCATAGAGCTTCTCAAATCGCCTTTTCTGTTTTCTTTCTTGTCTTAAGTATTTTAAAATTAAATACCTTTTTACGCGCAACATAATAGAGATGCTTCTTTTGCTTAATCTCTTCCTTCTTTTGGTTTATTGCCGACTCTCGGAAAAAATTCTTGAACACCTGTTTTTAAAAGTTTAATAACTGAATTTTTTTATCGTCCTCACTTCGGATTCCTTGAGAATTTTAGTTATAAATAAGCTATTTAATTTCTAGTCACCTTGTGACGGGCTCACGCGTCTTTTCATTAAGATGTCCTGTGGGGCCAGAATTAATGGCAACTCTTTTCCAACCAAACCCAAGAAGTGAAGCGTGAAGGAAAGATGAAAATTAGGAAGCTTTTAAATATTAGAAGTTAGAGTAAGTGGTATGGCAATTTTGGGAATGTAATGATAATCCGTGATTCAAGCGTGAAAAGGTTTTGGAAAGGTTAAGTGACAGCCAAAAGAAGTTATTCGTGACAGAGAGCCCTTAGGTCAGGGTGCATACCATTGCACTCCAGTAAACCGCAACTTCAATTAGCGATCAGATTGATCGCTACTTCATTTGACATTAAGGTAGAACGGACTATTTAATATTCGAATATGCAAGTTAGGCAAGTTAGTTATTGATAGTGGTCAGGGTTACGCTATTTCGGTATTATCTGTATATATATATATATTGTGAGTTTAGCCGCCGTAGATTCCTTCACATATATTATTATCCAATCTGTTAAAAGTTTAAGTTTAAGATCTTAATAAAGTCATATTAAGATCATTCTTCATTTATTCCTACACCTCTAGCTCACGCTGATAATCAAGGAGAAGGGCGCCCAAGGGGGTGCCCTTACATTGGCACCCAACGAAATTTAATTTATATGAACCCGAGGTAAGAGGCGCGAACGGGTTTAGTGTTTTACCAGAAGTGTACTTTTCCGGGTCCAAGAAAGTAAATGAATTTTTGGAGGGTATTGATAATCAAATACGATTACTTGAGATACCCAGTGATTTATCATGTGCTTATTTGTAAGGTCATCTCCTGGGGAAGGCCAAATATTGGTATCAGATATTCGGATCAACGTTAGTGCAGAATAGGGCCACGGACTTTGCGCATTTAAAGGCGGCTTTGTCAGAAGCATTCCCTGCTATCCGTAATAAGAAAGATTTAAAAATAAAGTTTTATGCGTTCCAATAGATAAGGGACCAGGAACCAACAGATTTTGTGTACGATCTGTTAAAACTGCATAAACAGCTAAAACTGGGGATGTCCGAGGAAGCTTTAGTAGATCCTATTTTCAATAGACTTGAACCCCAAGGCTAGGATTATGTAGAGGGGTTCGAAATCCCCCAAACTTGGTTCAACTATTGGAGATCTTATCTAAGTTTGACGAAAGATATTCGTGCAAAACAATGAGGGGTTCGGGGAATAGGGATAATGTCAAAAGACGAGGTTGGAATGTGCGTAGGATGTCTAATGCTGATGATAGCCGGAGAAATTGAAGAAATTCGAAAGTTTTGCGAAGACCGAGTAACGGTAGAAATGATTATAGGGGTAATTACGAGAAGGGCCGTCAAGGAAATCAGTGTTTCGACATCAGGAATAGATTTCAGAAGGATAATCGATTTAACAATAGGGGGATACCAATTTAGAAATGGGGCTCAAAATGACGATTTTAGTCGAGGGGACCGCAGAAATAGAGGTTCGAGTGAGAATTTTAGTCGAGGCGATAGGAGGCAAAGGGGACGATTAAATGTTTTGAAAGTTAGTGATGATCAAAATGATCAGACTCCGTCGGCAAATGAGGTACCGATTAAACTTTCTGTGATTCGCATGTCTCCAGTGGAACTCCCATATGTTCCTATTTTGTTAAATGATACTTTTACGAAAGCGTTCTGGGACACTCTGGAGTGGAGAAGTCATTTATATCGGAGGAGACATACAGAAAATATTTTTTTTATAAGCAAGTAAAAAATTACGTGCTCAGGTGATCACGGCACAGGGAGCTAAATGTCAGAATGTAGGAATTGAATGTTCGAATTAGGGAGTTTGAAAAGCCTTGATTGTTTCATGTGTTGGCAGATTTAGAATACCCATGTATTCTCGGGGTGGATTTCATAAGTGGATCAAATATTATTTTGGACTTTGATCGAAAATCATTGGCGATTCCCGATTCACAAATTGATATAGTGGTTAAAACGATTGAGGAAGGAAATGTAGAAATAGATCAATCTAAGACAAGGTTGGAGGAAAAACAGAAACAGGAGTTGCGGGATTTGTTTAACAGTTTTAAGGGATTATTTTCAGATAAAGTGGGCCTTACACACGTTTTATATCATGAAATTGACACGGGAGATAAGCCACCAGTTGTTTCTCGTCCATATCGTTATGACAGGGTGAAACAAGTGATACTTGATTATCATGTAGAGAAAATGTTGACAGAGGGAACCATAATTCCGATTCAATCCCCGTACGCGTCACTAGTGTTATGTAGAAAAATAATGGGTTACCGCCGGATAATCCGAAAATGTACAGATTTGCTGTCGACTATCGGAAACTTAATTCTATTACAAAATATCAACGTTATCCCTTACCCTTAATAGATGATTTAATAATGAATATACCCCATACGAAGATTATGTCGGCTCTTGATCTCAAATAAGGGCAATTTCAAATGGCAGTAAACCCCAGTGATATAGCTAAGACCACGTTTGTCACGAAGAATGGCATCTACGCATTTCGGCGTGTGCCATTCGGCTTGACAGGGGAAGGCTCCCAGTTTGCAGAAGGCAATATATTTGATTTTAAAACCGGTGATAGGGAAGTTTGTGAATGTGTACATGGACGATGTTATCATATCATCTCCATCGTTCACTCACCATGTTGAACATCTAAGGGAAGTTTTTCGATTATTACAAGACGCAAGGTTAACGTTAAATAAAGATAAATGCAAATTTGGTTGTGATGAATTGAAATATTTAGGTTTGATTATTAGTAAGGAGGGAATTAAAACGGACGAGACAAAGGTTCGAGCTATAGTTAAGATGAAGTCACCAAGAAATTCTAAAGAGGTATCCAAATTTTTAGGTATGTCCCAGTGATACGCGAAATTTATTAAAAATTATGCTGATCTTTGCGAACCCCTTTATAATCTTAAGCGAAAACTCAAGAAATTTTGTTGGTCAATACAGGCGCAGAAGGCATTCAACGCTGTAAAGGCGGCGATAACGAAAGCGCCAGTTTTAAAGCGCCTTTCGAGTTATTTACGGATGCCTGTTCAATAGGTGTAGGAGCGGTTCTAAATCAGGACAGAGACCAGTGGTATTTGCTACTCGCACGCTTAGTAGTGCGGGGAGAAATTACACTGTAACGGAGAGGGAGTGTTTAGCAGTAGTTTAAGCTCTTAAATAAATTCAGAACGTATTTAGGTTCACTGCCAATTAAAGTTATTATGGATCACGCTGCATTGACGCTTTTAACACATGGTAAAAATTTGTCGAGTTGAATGATCAGATGGGTTCTAAAATTAGCAGAATTTAATATAGAATGGGAACATCGTTCTTCAACTCAAAATGCGGTGTCGGACGTTTTGTCAAGGAACCCGATTGAAAGTATAATAGGAGAACAAGTTAAGTGTGCAATAATCAGGGATTTGGTACTTTCGTCACGAAAAGAGTTAATCGAAGAGCAAAGAAAAGACCCGGAAGTAGGTCATATCTATAGATATCTAGAAAACCCAGAAGATTGCTCGGTTAATGCGACAATATGTGAGAATTAGTGCCGCGATTTCCGTTTAATCGAGGGCTGGTTGCTTTATTCGAAATAGGCAACGTCGCTAGGTGAAATGCGAGTATACATTCCAAAATCTTTAAGGAATGAAATAATGAGAGAATTTCATAACAAGCCCATAGCAGGTCATTTAGGACGCTTTAAGACTTACCATAAAATAAGGACTTTTGTTATTTCCCGTATATGAGAACATTTATTGATCCATATGTCTCTACATGCCATACGTGCCAAGTTAATAATTATAAAAACGCGTTACCAGCTGGTCGATTAATTCCGATTATATCAAATTATCCAAATAAAATAAAGGGTGTTTTTTGAGAGGTATAGAACTTTAAATTGCAATAAAACAACGATATATTATTCGATTGACATGAATTTTTTTTTATTCGAAAGATAATCTTGTGGCATTACATTTTAAATATGATTTCTGGCATAGGACTGCCACGGCTGGCTCGGATGTAGTCCAATCTGGACGTCCAATTTTCGATGACTTTTTCCAACATTTGTGGCCGTATATCGGCAATAACACGGCGAATGTTGTCTTCCAAATGGTCAGGCGTTTGTGGCTTATCCGCATAGACCAATGACTTTACATAGCCCCACAGAAAATAGTCTAGCGGTGTTAAATCACAAGATCTTGGAGGCCAATTCACAGGTCCAAAACGTGAAATTAGGCGGTCACCAAACGTGTCTTTCAATAAATCGATTGTGGCACGAGCCGTGTGACATGTTGCGCCGTCTTGTTGGAACCATAGCTCCTGGACATCATGATTGTTCAATTCAGGAATGGAAAAGTTAGTAATCATGGCTCTATACCGAACACCATTGACTGTAACGTTGTGGCCTTCATCGTTTTTGAAGAAGGATTCCACCAGCCCATAAAGCGCACCAAACAGTCAGTTTTTCTGTATGCAACGGTGTTTCGACATACACTTGTGGATTAGCTTCACTCCAAATGCGGCAGTTTTGTTTGTTGACGTAGCCATTCAACCAGAAGTGTGCTTCATCGCTAAACAAAATTCGCTTATGAAAATCGCGCGCGCGCGCGACCATTATTTTCGAAATAAAATTGCACAATTTGAAAGCGTTTTTCAGGCGTGAGTCTATTCCTGATGAATTGCCAAACCAAACTGAGAATAAATCACTTGACAGCTGTTAAATCGGTCGCCATCTTGGAAAGTAATGCCAACTTAAACTTCTATACCTGGAAAAAAAAACACTCTGTAGTTATGTTAGATTTGTTAGGTCCGTACCCTGCGTCGAGAGTGAGACGTAACAGATATGTTTTAGTAATTATGGGTCATTTCAGCAAGTGGGCTGAAATCATTCCCCTTAAAAAGGCCTCGGCTCGAGTAATAGCGGATACTTATTTTTGATAATAATATATCGCGTTTTGAAGCTCCAGTAAAATTAATAAGTGATAATGGTCCCCAATTTATATCCGATAGTTTTGAACATTTAAGTGATAGATTAGGCATAAGGCATGTGAAGACCGTTGTGTATAGACCTCAGGCAAATAGAACCGAACGCGCGAATCGCGATCTTGTGCAAATGATTGCAAATTATGTGAATGTTCAACACGATACATGGGACCACACACACACACACACACACACACACACACACACACACACACACACACACACACACACACACACACACACACACACACACACACACACACACACACACACACACACACACACACACACACACACACACACAATTCTTACTTGATTTCGCTTATGCGATTCGTACGGTATTGTAGGAAACGACGGGAAAACCCCCAGTAGAATTATTTTTAGGTAGAAATTAGTAATGGTATCGGACGGAACCGAATTTGCAGTAGCGGATATTGAGAGATTGTTTGATGAATCTAGACCAGGGGTGGCGAACCTTTTTGGGTCAACGTGCCATTTTTTCTAAAAATACGTTTAATGAGTTATAGGCGTGCCATCAAATAATTTTGACTTGGGATTATTGAAGAACTAATAAAACTAAATACGAACAAATCAAAATTCTTTATTTAATATGAAAAAATACATTTTGCACTGTATAGTAGTAAATTATTTAGTTATACTTCTAATTTAAATTTAAATAACATTAGTGTGATTTCTGCTGTTGTAGATTAGATGACAAATAACTTATATCAGGATTATAAGATGTTACTTTTAGTAGAATGCATGCTGAATTAGAGTCGTCTGTTAAACGGTTTCTAAGCGAGTCTTTGATGTTATTTATCTCTGAAAATAATGACTCGCAAGCATAGGTAGAGAAAAATATGGTTAAAATAGCATACGCCAACTTCTTCAAACAGTTAAATGCGTCTGGAATCGAATTCCATGTTTCCAAAATCTCGTTACTGGTATTTTTACTTATATTGCTTGTCAATCTTAATGCTTCAATCTCAATTCCAACTTTTTCCCCGTTTCAATAAACTTTTGAATCCATATTGAACTAGACTGGAAATCAATTAGTTGCATTTCAAGTTCTTCAATTTCCAACCAATCGAATTGAGACAAGTTCAGTTTATCAAACGAAATCACATCAGGGTACATAATAAATTTGATTGATTTGATTTAATATTAACGTCGCACTGTTCAGCTACACGAGGGCTTTTGGCGACGGACCACGTAATTTTGAACGACCATGGTCAAGTGACGTGGACGACACCTGAGCTGGCACCCCCTCTCCTAACTACCACACCACACCAACGGGAGGACGTTTCAGCTCTCGACAGATTTAACGTGCATCGCTGCCCTACACGGCGGGTCTTTAGTGGTACTGGGATCGAACTCGTGACCAGGCAAGCCACGATCCGATACCTATACCACTCGGCTACCGCGGCCATAATAAATTTGAACGTTTCCGATAGTTCCTTGAACTGAGAAAATATCAGTGAAAATTCTTTGATTAAAGAATCCATTATGGAAATAAAGTCATCAATAACTTTTTCTTCATTTCGTTTCTCTTGGGCAGCTAAATCTTTGATATTTTTTTTCTAGTTTGGGAAGTACTTGTAGTTTTTTTGTAATAATATCGTTTCTGAAAACATATAGTTTAGCTTCAAAAGCGTGAATGAGATCCATCATGACGATAACTGTTTTATTCGGTCCTTGAAGCTTTATGTTCAATTCATTGAAATGTTGGCATATGTCTGTAAAAAACATCAATTTTAAAAGCCACATAATATCCCTCAACTGTGGGTATTGTTCAATTTTGCTCTCATTTTGTTGAAACAGTCTGATTTTTTCCAAGCAATCAATAAATCTTTGAAGTACGTTCCCGCGGCTCAACCAGCGAACATTGTTATACATTATTATAAACCATTATACACCGAATTGACTTCATCCAACAAAGAGCATCAAACTTTCGCTTATTTAAAGCCTGCGACGATATGAGGTTGACTATTTTTGTGACTAAAGTTATAACATTATCAAGAGATGTTAAACCACTTTTTGCACATAAGGCTTGTTGGTGAATAATGCAGTGGCATTCAAGAATCGAATGTCCTACGTCTGTTTTAAATAAAGAAATGAAACCATTTTTTTTGCCTACCATATTTGGAGCACCACATCAATGGTTACAGAAACAATTTTTTTCAAATCAATTTTTTTCTCAGCAAGCGAATTTCTTACTGCCGTACAAATATCTGTGCCCTTTGTAGTTGTTAACAACGATGTTATCGCAATTAATTCTTCCTTAATGATGTTTCCTACACAATATCGAGCAAAGACAGCTAAACGTGCCGATTTAGTAATGTCAATACTTTCGTCAAGACATAGCGATATAAAAGGAGCGGAGTTAATGTCATTTTTTTGTTGATCTATAACATTTTCTGCCAATTTCAAGATTCTATCTTTCATTGTGTTTCTAGCTAGAGGAACATCTTTGATGCGCTGAATTATTTTATCTTTATTATCAAAATCATCAAAAAGCGAGGGCGCACATGCCAACCAAGCTTCCTTCAAAAACTCTCCCTCTTGAAAAGGTTTACCATGCCGAGCAATGGCATTTGCAGCCGAGTAACTTGCCGCACTTCTGTGACAATTTTTGTTTACATATTTAAACATAGACGTCGACTGTTTATTTCTGTCTTTTATTGCACTTGCAATTAATTCATTTTGCTCGGGTTCGCTTTTTTCACAAAAGGATTTGTGATTTGTTTCAAAATGCCGTTTTACAGACGTTGTTCTGCATACCACTGTTCCAGAACATAAAACGCACACCACTTTGTCACCTTTATTGATCATGCCATATTTCTCAGCCCACCAAGTTTGAAATTCTCTGCTACACTTACTATCTTGCACTTTTTTTTTGTTGAACTAGCCATGTTAAATAGCAGTTAAAAATCGTAAATTTAACACAAAACTTTAAATGTACAGTTGTGTCGATGAAATTGACTGTTCTATGTGCTCTCGCTTGATTCCTCCACCCCCCGCCAAAAAAACCCCTTTTACTGACTGCGCACGACTGCGGGCTCATGGGCAGATTTATTTGTTTTTAGGAAATTGAGTGCTTGTACGAGATTTCTGTAGTGTCTGCTCTTTTGCTTTTGTCTCAGGTCATTAAAATTTTTAAAAATAAAGCAGTGAGAGTTATTTTACCAATTAGACTTACAAGACAAGAATTAGATCACATTAATAAATTAGATGTATACAAGCTGAACTATTAATGTAAACGTTAGAATATGTTCTTTAAACAACTTGAATATATTTAGAAATAGTTACATACACACACTATGCGTAGGTAAACTTTGCATCATTAGCAATTTATAATATACGAAGTGTTTACGCAAGACATAACAAACGAGTCTGCTCCCCGACTTGTCGGTGTCGCGACAAATCACTAGCGTTTGTTCATAATACTTCATAGTAAACTTAATTATTTTAAGCTAAAATGCAAATCGTTTTTGATCGATGGCGTGCCTAAAATATTCTGTCGCGTGCCATCATTGGCACGCGTGCCACTGGTTCGCCATCCCTGATCTAGACGAAACACAAAGGCTAAGCATGAAAAGTGGGAGAAATATTATAATAGACGCAGGCGCGATGTGCAAATTAAGGTGAATGACTGGGTCTTGATAAAAACGCATCCTTTAAGTTCAGCAACAAAGAAAGTAGTGGCTAAATTTAAACCAAAATTTGAAGGTCCGTTTAGAGTGTTAGAAGTAAAAAAATAATAATGTAGGGATATGGAAGTTGGAAAAAAGGTTAACCGTCAATGTCGATCAAGTTAGAATATATCGTCGTAGGAAAAGTGACGAAATGGAGATAAGAATTGGTAGTTCGTATAGCAATAGTTCACGCCATAAATCGAGTAGGTTTGAAAGTGTACAATGGAGATCAAATGAATCGCATTATGGTAGGAAGAAGCGGTCAAGTGTAAAGCGTGAGTTAGAGGAAAAAGGGATAAGTTTTTTTAAAGAAAGATCAGGGTGAGAGGCACACAGGCAAGACCGATAAGCGCGGACCACTTATCAGATCACCACCTGGCTCTTAGACAGAACCCAATAGAAAGCTTAAAATGAGCTGGAAAGAGACTATTGGTTATAAACGATCGCGTGACTCTGGGTCTGGAGGACCAGAGAGGAAGCAGAGGAAGGGGCAAAAACATCAGGGTAAAAAAAATACAGAGTTAACTGTATCTAGTAACAGTGAATTACAGTGCCCTAGGAAAAGATATAGAGTAGATGAAATAGTGATGCACAGTACTAGTGGGTATAACCTCAGACCAAAAAGGGGAGCAAAAGGGGAGAGAGTCCCGACCAGCCATTGAGATGAGGACACAACGAGGAGTATCAGTTCGAGCCAGGAAAAGCCGAGAACAGCACTACAGCCCCTACATCGTCGAAGAGCAAGGAAGATCAAGCAGCAAGAATACCAGAGGAAGTAGTCAACAGAATCGCCAGGAAAGGAAAGGAGGACAGAACAGCAACAGATCCATCTCCCTGGAGGTCCTAGTAGGAGATGTCAACTGCAAGTCATAAAAATTAGGTTGTGTATCATTTCATTTTATATTCTTTCGAACAAGTGGCCGGAGGAATTATTGTAAAGAAGCAAGTCATGGTTGTGTATTTAAAATTTATCTCGCCAAGCAAAAGTTGTCACTACAATGAGTGCATTTTTCTAGAAGATGAAAAATGAGCTTTTGACTTGTACATTTTTTTTCAAAATTATGGAGAAAACAATTGTAAATATGCATTTGTTTACTTCTATGTATGTTTTCGCTGAGATGCGACAATTCCTTTGGTTGTTTGTTACACTATACAATTACAAACATTTTTCAATAAGCATTTAAAAAACAAACAACCAAAGGAATTGTCGCATCTTAGCGAAAAGTTCTTCACTTTTATTATACTCTCTCTATATATATAGAGACAGTATAATAAAATAAAAGTGAAGAATAACTAGAACGCACAGTGCTAAAGAAGTAAGAAATTGGAATTCAGCAGACACAATATATATACAGTGGGACAAACAATTGAGGATACACCTTACTTTTACTTGATAAATCCAACTTTCAATAGAAATAACACATTAACTAGAAGTGCAAACGTGTTTCTATTTTCACACGTAACAAAAGGGTTAATTTACAGTAAAAATAACGAAAATCAACCAAAAAATATCTAAAATTAAAAATTTCACAAGTATTTGAAATAAACATAGGCACATCTTTACCTCAAAAAATTGAGGATACACCAATGAAATGTTTGTTTAACTACCACTAGATTTTTTTCCTGCTTGCTACTACAATAGCCTAAGTTTGGCCAATTTTATCTTAAACTTTTTTTCGACTGCTACTTTTGTCTTTTGAAGTTGCTTATGTGAATTTAAAGTCGCAATTTTAAATGTAAAATGGGTCCTCGGACAGAGACCAGTATTGATGTAAGAAAATTTATATATTAAGGTTATTTAAGAAAGGAATATCTTATCGTGAAATAGCTAAAATTGTCGGTAGAAGCCACTCGTGTGTCCAGAAAATCATTGGAAGATTTAAAAGCGATGGATTAATTGAAAATAAAAGTGGAAGAGGAAGGAAAAGTATTCTGAGTGATGTAGCCAAAAGGAAAGTTTTGAAAGATATCAAGATTGATCCTAAACTAAGTGTAGTCAAAGTTGCTGCAGAAACTTCTCGAATAAAAGGCAGATGTGTAAGTGCTGAAACTGTGAGAAATTTGATTAGACATGCTGGATATAGCAGTCGAGTAGCTAGAAAGAAACTTTTCATAAGCTTACAAAATCAGGAAAAGCGTTTGGAGTTTACAAAAACTCATCAATTGAAGACAGATAACTTTTGGAAGAAAGTTATATTTAGTGACGAAAGTAAATTCAACTTTTTGGAAGTGATGGCCGTCGCACCGTTTGGAGAAAGCCGAACACCGTTTTGGATCCAAAAAATTTACGTCCTACAGTTAAACATGGTGGTGGCTCCGTCATGGTTTGGGGTTGTATGGCTTCTCAAATGGGGTAGGAAATTTAGTTTTTATAGATGGCATAATGGATCATAAGCTTTATATAGATATACTCAACAACAATCTTAAATAAAGTGCAAAAAATTGGGTTTAGATGGAAATTTTATTTTCCAGCAAGACAACGACTCCAAACATACGGCACGTAATGTCAAAATGTGGTGTCTTTTTCATTGTAAACAGCAATTGCACATCCCCCCACAGTCCCCTGACATCAATGTCATAGAAAATTTGTGGGCCACACTCGAAATAGCGGTCCAAAAACACCAAATTAGGAACAAAGCCCATTTAAAGCAAGTGTTCCAAGAAGAATGGGATAAAATATCTCCAGATACCACCAAAAATTGGTCGAATCGGTACCAAGACGTTTGGAGGACATTATAAAAGCCAAAGGACATGCAACCAGATATTGACACTGTCTTTGTATATGATATGTCACACAAATTTCATTGGTGTATCCTCAATTTTTTGAGGTAAAGATCTGCCTATGTTTATTTCAAATACACTGCTCAAAACAATTAGGGGAGCAAGCAAAAAAGTGAAGAAAACCGTGTGAGACAGCCACGTATTGGCATACAATGCATAGTACACGCGTATCAATGCGCAATACAGAAAAAAGGCGTAAAAAAATTTGGAATTAAGCTTTAATTCTTTGAAAATATGGAAAAAACATGAAAAGATGATTTTGGGCAACAATTTGGTTACATGTAAACGATAAAAAAAGGTACTGTTTAGACATGATGCATGAGTTTTAATAGGGCGTGTGGTCTCCTCGAACAGCTAAGACTGCTGCACACCTGTTTGCCATGGATACGATGAGGTTATCGATCAGACTTTGGGGAATACTGTTCCACTCCTCAAGAAGTGCAATCTCCAAGTCTCGGACAGTAGCAGGCGGCCTTGATCGCGCAGCAATGCGTCGTCTGAGCATATCCCAAACATGCTCGATTGGATTCAGGTCAGGAGAGCACGCTGACCATTCCATACGCTGTATTGTTTCAGCTTCAAGCATGTTCTCCACCAGACGAGCTCTATGCGGTCGGGCATTATCATCCTGGAAAACAAAGGAATCTCCAATAGCTCCAGCGTAAGGGATGACATGAGGTCGAAGTATCTCGTCTGCATACCTTCGGCCCATCAAAGTGCCATTCCAAATGATATGCAGGTCCGTACGTCCGCCTATGCTGATTCCACCCCATACCATCCAACCAGCTCTTCTGTATTGTGACCTTTCACGAACGAATGCGGGGTTACTTCGAGTGCCCCTGTCCCTCCATACAAGAACACGTCGGGTGTCACACTCTAGACTGAATCGGGACTCGTCTGTAAACAGCACTTGGCTCCAATCATGTTGCTCCCAATCTCGATGCTCAGCATCCCATCTTTTTCGGGCCGCACGGTGGCGTGGGGTCAACGGAATCAGACCATTGGCCTACGTGCATAGAGCCCTCCCTCGTGAAGCCGATTACGTACTGTTTGGCTGGACACCTTTCGTCCTGTTGCCAAGAGCAACAGTCTTTGCAGCTGCGTAGCATTCTCTGTTCTGTTTCGATGGGCTGTTAACTGTATATACCGGTCATCAGTTGATGTAGTGGCGCGTGGCCGACCTGCCCCTGGTCGGCGTCTAACATTTCCTGTTTCTTGGAATCGATTCCACAGCCTTGCAACAACACTTCTGGTAACTCCAACAGCGTCCGCGACACTATGTTGTGTTTGCCTGGATTCCAGTCTGCCTATAACACGCCATGCCATGGATTCCGGTAAATCACGTTGTTGAGACATTCTCAAGTAACCTTGTCTCAAAAAAAAATACTGCGCAATCGAATTTCACAGTTACGGCAATAAAACAGACGTTTCTGCAACATCCCAATTTCTGCTCTTATCTCCTTTTTCTGGTTTTTGACGTCATGAACTTTGATTTGCATATAAAGTTTTCTTCTTCCGTTTCCTGGTAGGCTTTACATTATGGATGATTCATTTTATGTTACTTATTGGTATACATCTTTGCTTACTTTTGTTAAAATCATGTGCTCCCCTAATTGTTTTGAGCAGTGTACTTGTAAAAATTTTAATTTTAGGTATTTTTTTGTTGATTTTCGTTATTTTTACTATAAATTAACCCTTTTATTACGTGTGAAAATAAAAACACGTTTGCACTTCTAGTTAATGTGTTATTTCGATTGAAAGTTGGATTTATCAAGTAAAAGTAAGGTGTATCCTCAATTGTTTGTACCACTGTATATATATATATATATATATATATATATATATATATATACATACATATTGAGTCATTAGTGTACATCTGGTTTGGGGAACGTGGCGTAGACAGATTATTAACACTAACAGTACTGCGTGATTACAGGGGAAGTTTATTGGAAAAGCCAGATGAGGTGCATATATGAAAATTAGTTGTAATTTAAAGGTGGTATATAATGTATGAAAATTAGTTGTAATTTAAAGGTGGTATATAATGTATAAAAATTGTAAAATGTAATGGTATGTGAAAATTTGTTATTCCAAGTGATTTAAAGAGTTTTTATTTCAGAGTGACAGATCCTGAATTCTTGATAGGAAGCATTTTTTTTTGTACATTGTAAATCCGACAGGATGGAAATAACATATATTAAGACAGAAGAAGAATGTAAAAAGAAAAGGAATATTTTCATTGCAAATCTGACAGGTTGGAAGAGAAGTGTAAAGAAAGAAGATTGTAATAGCTTTTAAGTAGAAGTTAGTTAAGGGGTGTGCGGCTCTGGTTTTTCCAACTAAAACATATATGGTTTTTTTCTCGGGTTCGTTACCTGAATAGGGCACGCCCATTTAATTGTAAGGAAGAATCTACCGTGATAAAAATACTCAACTAGACAAACATTAAGTTATGTAAAATTTATTGTTGCTGTCGAGAGTTCGAATTAGGGAGGAATATTAAAAATTAAATTTAAGATAAATAGTGAAAATTAAAGTTTAAGTTGAATATTAGAAATTAATGGTTAAAATAACTATTTGAAGTTAAAATTTAAATAGAGCATTGAAAGTTAGAAGTTCAGAAAAACAAATTTAGGCACCTAATTTCTTAAGGGCCATTAAGACCCTCGAATAAATCACTTTTTGCTTCTTGGAGGGAGTTGTCCTTTGGGGCCAGAATTAATGTTAACTCTTTTCCAACCAAACCCAAGAAGTGAAGCGTGAAGGAAAGATGCTAATTAGGAAGCCTTTAAATATCAGAAGTTAGAGTAAGCGCTGTGGCAATTTAGGGAATGTTATGATAATCCGAGATTCAAGCGTGAAAAGGTTTTGGAAAGGTTAAGTGACAGCCGACAGAAGTTATTTGTGACAGAGAGTCCTTAGGTCAAGGTGCATACTAGGGTCATTTCTTCACAGCGACCCAAATATCTAAATTAAACACTTTCAAAGAATAATTTACTTAAAACATTGTGGCAATCCACCTGGATTCCACCCTGGACACCAAGATTGAATTGAGGCAAAGAACGACCAGACGACATTTTTACAATAAAAAATTATATTTATTCACTTGAATCAATTATCAACCTTCTAAATACAAAGATTTGTCAAGATGTCTACGTCAATGTGATTGACCCTAAAATCCCGAAATATGATACTTATCAAATATTAAACTCAATATCGAACGGGACTGTCGGAATAAGAGGACCCAGAGATACACGCAATTTGAATTACTAGCATTCATTAACTTCCCACTAACTTTATTATATATTTACTCTTATGATCGGATAATCTAAATTTAAATATCACCTTCCTTTTACTTTCTTACTTTCCAGGTAGATAAAATTTTCCAATTGTAGATCACTGCCTAATAATCAGCGAGACGCTAATCGCACAATCAAATTGAATCTTCTTGGAACTCCGTCAAACTTTCTCTTGGCGTATCAACCTCTTCTGCTAGCTTACAACACTCTCCTTAAATACTTTGACTAATTTGCATATCCCGGTTTCTTCTTTTAGAGCTGGTTGGAAATATACGCGAATTTACAATCCCCAAAGACGCCCAAGAGTATTAGTGATAAAGTGCCGTACAGATCCGTCACATGTTTATAGAGCTTCTTCAAATAATACTCAATCCTTCCACACAGCGATAGCCCCTTCTTATTATATTTCCTTACGTTGCAATTATCTTAAACACCAACATTGGAATATCCGAAAGCCAAACTTAATTTCTGCCCCATTACCTCTTGATCTACTTTCCCTAGTGGCAAGGTAACGGACGCATGGCATGAGTTCAGGCCTAGTACCTCTGAAGACACACAGCGCAGAGGGAGACAGATATACGATAAATAAAGTTCAAACGTCTTCCCGATGGTGTGGCGTGGAAGTTAGGGGTGCCAACTCATGTGTCGACCTCGTCACTTGACCTTGATTCAAAATCGCGAGTTCCGTTGCCAAAACTCCTCGTGCACATAGAGCAATGTTAGTATAACTCTCTATTTATGGGTTATAATGCCTTCAATATTTTCGATGACTAATACGCCAAATTAACCACCGTGCAGGGTCCCCTTAATTTTGTTCCAATTTTCAGACCGTTTTAAATTACACTTCTAAGGCATCATCGCCCTGTAATTTAGGCAACGTATAGTATGGAATTAAAATAGTCTGAAATTATTAGGGTTACCGCCAAAAGAACCAAACAAATAAAAATTAAGTATAATATACGTTATCACCATATTAACCACATTACCACGTGATGAAAATCAAGGTAACCAAATTGTAGTATCATCTCTCAACTTGGCCCGTAGCGTACTGTGATATCAAAATAGTGCCTAATAAAGTTCTTCAACTAGAACAATCAAACTTTTCATCCCAAAAAAAATTGTCCGTTTAACAACATCCGCCGATTTTAAATAACGAATAGAAACCAAGCATCATTATTAAATCCAAGGGGCACACTAATCTACAGATCCCTGGCTAGAAATATTTTTTTATCCTAACAAAATTAACATAATAAGTGACAAAAATTAAATTTCCATTTATTACGACTTAAAATTTATTACTTAGTAAAACAATAAATAACGTCCATATTTATATAAAAAAACATGTAGTTTTTATTAAAAACATTTGATAAACAATAAAATATGAATCCGTAAATAGAATTTTATACAGTTCGTGATTCGACAGGAACTCATTTTTGATTTATTGATGAAACATTTTGTATATGACTGGATGAATTAAAAATCATCATTGTTCATAAATACAAACAAACGAGCGGAAAGTTCACCTAATGGAATGACAGCTATTTCCATTTTATATTTTGGTAAAAAATATCTCGACACTGCTAATCTATACAAGTTATATCAATCCTCTGCCGCTGTAGAGAACCCGTCGTCCTCACTTTCTTCATGCTTGGCTCTATGCTGAGAAATGTAGTCAAGAGCAGCTTCATTAAGGTTAACGAAATCCTTATAACTATTGCATCGAGAATATAAAATAATAACAGCGTCTACAAGTATATGGCGTACAATCTCAGATCTTTCAAGTCTGATTGCTTGAACACATAAGTGGCAAGTGAAAGCTACGAAGTGGAAATAAGTATGATAACTTTCATTGGATACGATATCCATTAATGCTCTCAGATAGTTCTGAATATATATTACAACTTCAAATCCTTCAAACCATTCTGGCTCGTAGCGATAAACCAGTTCTTCCATACAATGATGACTAATTGCTATTCCAATACTTTGATGAAACAAAGAAACATTTGTGGGAATAAGTTCGGATATACTTACTGGAGGATCCCAGCTCAAGTTGTTGTACATCATCACGAATGAAATTGCTTCTTCTAAGAATAAAATGATGTTGTTTATGTGCAAGCGATTGTCCATGTTGAAATACGGAGTGGTCGTTCTGGTGTTAATCTTGGGTAAAATATTTGTGTAAAAGCTACAACGGAGAAACTACCATGTTTGTTGATTAAGAATATCAAATAATAAAAATGCCCCTAATTTTCGTTCTGAGGGAAAAAAATACTTTCATGTTTGCTCAAGATCTGCGAAATTGCTTAGTTGATTGATTAAAAATTATACCGGTAAGAAACTGTTCCTTGAGGTCTAGGGTGAGTAAATATTAACGTCGCAATGTTCAGCTACACGAGGGCTTTTGGCGACGGACCACGTAATTTTGAACCATGGTCAAGTGACGTGGACGACACCTGAGATAGCACCCCCGTCTCCTAACTACCACACCACACCACGGGAGGACGTTTCAGCTCTTGACAGATTTAACGTGCATCGCTGCCCTACACGGTGGGTCTTTAGTGGTACTGGGCTCAAACTCGTGACAAAGCCAGGCATGATCCGATACCTATACTACTCGGCTACCGTGGGCGCCCCTTGAGGTCTAGGACATTCACACCAAGGAATTTAGCAAGCGGGATAGATGCAGCCTATCAGAGTCCTTAAATCCTCTCCCAAGGGCTCTGATTGGTTAAATTTTTAGTGCTCATTTGCTGCTTTGGTGTGAATGAGTCTTTAAGACCCACAGGGGAATGGTAGCCTGGTGGTCATGGTCCTCCATTAAAGATACTCCCTGTAGAGAGTTGGTGCATGTTAAAGCTGCATTCACACCAAGGCTGTCAGCGTCAAGCGTTGAGCGTCTAGAAAATCACTGACTTCAGCTCGCCCGAGATGGAGTCTCTGATTGGCAAGACGCTCAACGCTGACAGCCTTGGTGTGAATTCAATTTAAGTCTGTCGCGAGGCTCAATATCTTCCCATTGGAATGACTGGAATTTCATAGAGGGAGTTCCTCGTCACTTGAACTTGGATCTAAATTACGAGGTCCGTCGCCAAAAGCCCTCGTGTTGTTGAACAGTGTGACGTTAAGGTATCGGACTACGTTCTGAACCGTGATTTTGAAAAAGCCTATAAATGGATAATATTTATGATATTTAGTGTCACTTAGATTAGAAAATGTATATAAAATCGTTTAAAGAATAGTATTACAATAAAAAGTTATTTAAGTACATTATTTTGACAAAAAATGAGCATAGAATGACCCATTTTAAAAATATTCTCCTTTTGTAAAAAATACTTCTGTTATAATAATATTTTGCCTGTCTGTAGCTCAGACCTCTGTACAGAGGCTCAACTAGAGTTTTTGAAATCTATAGCTTAGAAATGGTTTATCCACGTTTTACGACAACAGAAGGAGAGAAATTTTAAGAAAAAAAATCCGATAATTTTTAAAATGGTTGTAACTCTGAAAATAATATGAATTTTTTAAAAATCGTAGTTGAGTCTTTGTACAGAGGTCTGAGCTATACATAGGCAAAATATATTATTATAATAGAAGCATTTTTCACAAAAGGAGAACATTTTGAAAAAAGGTTCATCTAAGTTAATTTTTTGCCGAAATGTTGTATTTAAATAAATTTTTTTGTCAAAATGTCCTTAAAACAACTTTATACATGTATTCTAATCTAAGTGACACTAAATATCATGAAAATTATCCATTTATGCGCCTTTTTAAAATCCCGCTTCCGAACGTAGTCGGATACCTTAATATTAACTTATTCACTCACGCAAAGCGACACTTGGTGACAGACCTCGAATTTTTAAATCATGATCAAGTGACGAGGATGACACCAGAGCTGGCACCCCGTCTCCTAACTTCCACACCACAGCAACGAGAGAATGTTTGAGCCTCGAGGCAGATTCAAGGGCATCATCCCCCTACATGGTGGGTTTGCAACGGTGCGATCTCATGAGACACCGACCACGAGTCCGTTACCTCGACCACTAGGCTAGCACACCCACGAGTTGAAGAGGAGGATTATATAAGAAGAATATAACCCAAAAATAAGAAAACATATCTTGAATGTAGATCATATTTGGATCTATCGCTCAAGAAATAATAATTAACACACTTCAGGGCAACAACAGGGCTGTCAAAGCACTGCATTCACAAGATCGTCCATTAGTTCATGAAAAAGCGAAAAAAGCTTCCATATCACTCGTATAATAAATATACACTGCTGTTAAATTAAGAGAAGATGCATATTTTGCCAAGACACGAAATGATTTCAACGATCTCCTGTCTACAGACCGTAGATAGACTGTCCGGGAATTACTTTAAAGGTTGGTCTCAACCAACAAATGATGTGAAACAAACTGAGGACCATCCGCAAACGTCCATTTTTATTGCAAGACAATCTATGTATCTCCTTATCCTCCTCGTTAATTGCAGTGTCTCACAGAGACGTTTAAAGGCATGGCCCAACTAGGCCCGGGCCTAGGGCGTCGTCTCATTTTCGATTGGGCCTCAATAAGATCATTATTCGAATAATTTTAATCATCAAATGTTATTCCCGGACATATTCTCCAAAAAACTATGAATTTCTAACGATATGCCAACTATTTAGAAACAGCGGCAAGACTATATTTTCCCGTCATGGCCATGTCTAGGCCTACCACCATACATCATCTATACTCATTTAATTGAAAGGCGGCAGTCAGTCTAGTTGGTTTGTGCCTAGATTTGTGAGATTGAGAGTCACACACATTGATTTGTTATGAATTATTGTATTCCGAGTATTTTGGCGAGTATACTTTACAGATGTCTATTTTAGATAGAAGGACACAGAGTGGGGTTACTTTTGCTTACAGCCTCAAGAAGTATTAAGATGTCCCTGACAGTGTATCCAACATTCTGCGACGACAGCATTGGGATGTTTTGGAATATATATATAAATATATATACAGTCGAACCTCCATATAACGAACCTCTATATTGCAAATTTTTCTATATAGCGAACTTTATCCTGGAACCAAAAACATTTCACGATTTTCTTCGTAAAATAACCTCTCAATAGCTAAGTGCATTTTTTATATAACGAACTTTTTCTCTTGTGATTCCACCCCCCCTTTTTAAAGTATTTCTGGTTATTTCAAGTTGTTTTTTCTTTTAGTTCATTTTATGGTGGTCATACATCTTGAAATGTTTTTATTAGGTACCTGGCTCGTTGAGAGCAATAGAATTCTGGGCGTTATATCCAAGAAGTGCAACCTTTAACCCCATCGTTCAGTTCACTAGTAACATCTTCGACATCCCTTTTCATCCTCAGTGGATTTGTTTCGTGTCCCCGTGTCCCTTGACCTAGTCTCTGTTTATTTGTAGTGTTGATCAGTCGTCTAGTAACTTCGTTTCTTGTTGCTCGAAAACGTCAAAACGTAAGTCCTTGAGCACCAAAGAAAAAAAATTAATTCTTCAGGAAGTGGATAAAAGCGTCAAGAAATTTTCCTTGCAGTTTTTCTTTTCTTTCTTTTCATTCATTTTGATAGGTAAGATACATAAAATAAATATTATTAATTTACAAAAAAGTGCGAATAAATGCTTTTTTTTAATATATAGTGTTTGTGAATTTGAAATTTGTTTTATGTGGTTTATAAAGAAAACTGAAAGATGAGTATCTATATAACGAATTTTCTATATAACGAACTCTTTTTCGGTATTTAGCGACTTCGTTATATAGAGGTTTGACTGTATATCCACCGTTCTTACCTGACAGGAGGGCATATGACTTCAACCTCTTTCTTAACTTGAAAAGTTGTTTTGTTTGGGAGCATCCTACATTCTAAAGTGGCATGTGTGCCAGCGATGCTCCGTCGCTGACCCGACCTCGCCGATGGTAACCCGACTTAGACCCGACTTCCGACAAAAGCTGTTAAACTTTGCTGGTGATTATACGGAAGAAATCAAATGCAACTTCACTTGAAAGTTCTTTAAACCCTTTATCTACCGCATTATCATTTACTGCAGTTTTTTTTTCATGCAACATTTTTTTTTTGGATCACTACATTGAAAATTATGGGATATACACAAACAAAATACTCAACTTTGGGAAATTTAATCCGTTAGAGCTAATTAATTAATTAAAGATATTCGACTGTAAAATTAATTATATACAATGCTCAGTTAAGATAAATAGTCAAATCCTTTACTAAGGTCTTCATTAACATACAAAAAAAAATAAGACACTTAAATTTTAACATTAATTATTTTTTCGGGACAAAAATGATAATTTTCGCAATCCGCTGAAAAAAATGCAATTTCTGCTATAAAACTATTCGCCTTCCCTGCTAAAATACTCATAGAACCCGTGCTGCCATATATCTTAGAAGAGTGGACTTCGAAGAATATTCCTGCTAAGTATTGTCAGATTATTTATTAAAATTGCACAGAACAACCATTTTTAAGTCAATGGTACTTATAAGTACCGTCAGGAAATAAAGGGTTAAAAAATAATATAAAAAAAATTAAACTCAACCCCTCCCCGCTACTTAGGTCAATAAAGAAAAATTTTATTTTAGTTACTTTTTACCAAATATTTACAATTAATATAAATATGTATATACATATGGCAGAATCATAATATTAAGTGGCAAAACACCTTTTAAATTAACATTTGATTAATATTCAATTTTAAATTAACTTTTTAAATGCATTAAATTTGTATTTGCATTTTTTAATAAAAATTGAATATAATAGGTAAGAATTTATCTTATAAACCAGTGTAAAAGGAATGCTGACGTCTAACTAGCATATGATTATTTAGGTTAAGTTAAATCTTCATCGCAAATTTAACAAAAATTGTTTGATCCAATGGTGCTGCTATCTAGAAGAAAAAATTTGACCGAAATATATATCTTTTAATGAATTAATATTTGAAAAAACTGTATTAACATCAGGAGTCCTCCACTATAAGTTTAAAAAATGCATTTGAAGTTGAGTGAGTGAATAAATAGTATTTTATCAACGCACGCTTGAAAATTTGAACAAGATATATATAAATATACATATATAGGGAGAGTATGAACTGATAGTAGGAATTGTGTGAATAATGTTCTCTTTATATTACCTCTATTTTATTTACATCTCTTGTAATTAAAATATTTTCTCAATTAAGAACGTCACATGTCAGTTACAAATATTTATTACATAACAAAAACAATATGTTAAACTCTTACAAACATAGTCTATATCGTTTATCAAGAGAAAATCTTTATTCCATGGAAAATAACTTTTTCAGGCCTCTCTCTTCCTCTGTACTTAATTCCATGATCGTCATCAGCTGCTTTACATCATCATGTTGTGATAACGGACAAAACTGCTCAATGTAGTCAATGCTGTCGAGCAGTTGTCGAACCAGCCTTTCAGCAGCATGTCCACAATCTTCTAGAGTTTGAGCAGAGTAGCAGACGAAGAATAGTGATTGATCTCTGCAAAGTTTATTTTTAGTAAAGAATTGCACATGATATTTTTAATAATTCAATTTTCAAAAAAGTAATCTATATTCTTTGGTTTTAATTAAAGAGTTGTAAAAAGATTTTTTTTTAAAAAAATAATGCTTCGAAATATTTAAAAAATTTCTCAATAATTGAAATATTTAAAGTATGGTTTTTAAGGTATGAAACGTAAAATCATTTTTTTAAAAAGCGGTGTACATAATTTGAATTTAAAGTTCACACACACACACACACACACACACACACACACACACACACATACATACACACACACACACACACACACACACACACACACACACACACACACACACACACACACACACACACACACACACACACACACACACACACACACACACACACACACACACACACACACACACACACACACACACACACACACGTTTTACATTTGCAATATTAAAACATCACTATAGAAATTGTATTGGAATGCTTTTTTATTGAAATACAGACCGAATGAACTTATGTGGAAGAAAAAGAAAAATGTTCATTTCATTTTTTTCCCTGCAAACTTTTATGAAGGAATAAAACCTCCAGAAATTATTCGTCGCATGCAAGCGCAATATGGTAATATCTATTTATTGCGAAGCAAGATCTACAAATGAATAGAGCACTTTAAACGCGGAAAAACTTCTTTATGTGACGACGATAGATCGGACAGTCTATCGACGTCAACAACTGAGAGTCGACTTCATCGAGGAAAAAGTGATGGATTCGCAGGTATCACACCAGGGCTGGTATCACACTTTCCGCAAACAAAAAGCGTATCACTACACTCCTTTCCTTCTTGATGCAGATCGGCAATGGAGTTGCCATTTTGAACGGCATCCTACACTCCAGCAACTACGAAGAAAGACGAGTGACACGATACATAGAAGTGTTGCCGATTACCCCTCATTCAGTGCTGGATACTAGCGCTGTTGCCAAACCTTGGAAAGAGAAATTGCAAAAATTCCTTTACTTTTTGACTTACCCTTGTATAAGAAAAGATAAGAATGCACCATTACTACTATTACTGTACCTATATAAGGGATCTTATGTGCCAATAAGAGTATAGAGCGGGCCATGATCACTCAGCTAATGTAACCGCGCTCGCGTATAAGATAAATCATTTAAATTTAAAAATATACAAAAAGGTACCGGAATATTTAAAATATAATATCTTAAATGACTTGCATAATTATGTAGTCTATTAAATTAGTTGCTGTTATCATACTCACAAGCAGTCGTAACTTTTCCAAAGTCTATGTTGATAAGTATAAGGCTCTTCTCCTGAAATTTCCTCAATATACTTTATTATTCTTTCTTGATTATTTTTAATAGTTTGAGAACAATTACTAGAGTAGTATTTGGTAACATTATAGAGGCAGCCAATGTGCTCGGTGACATCTGTTGGAAGAGAAAAAGATAAAATGTTTTAAAAACAAGTAATATAAAAAATTTTTTTAAGTCATTTCCTATTTAGATAAACAAAGAAAAATTTTATTTTAGCTACTTTTTATTAAATAGTTACTATTAATATAAATATGTATGTACATAGGACAGAGTCACATTAGGTGGTAATTAATTTTTATTAGTTATCATTAAACTATCGTATTTTCATCCAAAACAATCGTGTATATAAATTTCAGTTCATCTGAATGCTTTGAAACGTGAGAAAAAACTTTTCAAGTTTTGACATAAGTCGCCAAAAATGATGCCAACGTGGTTGTATTTGTAATTCTTTAAATAATTAGTTTTAATCAATTAATTTTTGTTAATTATTATTATATTATTATCCAAAATAATCCTGTACATTAAATTTCAGCTCAATTGAGCGCTTTAAAATGTATTTTATTAACAATTGAAAATTCCCCCAAGATAAATAAATAAATAAATATATAAATAAATAAATATATAGAGATTGTGGGCTAATAGAAAGAATTGAAATAAAGATGTATTAAATCCACGCGCATAAAACCAATAACACCAAAAGAGTTTTGACGGTTAACAATCTCATGTGCGTTTTTGAATTTTAGACATACAAAACTTCGCACGCATATACACTCAAGATGTTTTATAATAAAACAATATACTTCTAAAACGACGGAAGAATTCGTTGTGGAAACATTTTACTCGATTTATCGTGTTCCGATTGCGCATGCTTCACGTTGAAAAAAAAGTATGTACTAGTACAAAGGGCACAGACGTCAAAGAAAAACATAAAACACAAATTTAGCTTCTTTAGTTCGAACTCCCAATGCAGCAATTCTTAAATTGTAAAAACCTCAAAAGGTACGTAGAGGATTGATTGATTAAGCGAAATTAATCTTCGAATAAAACATCAAATGAAAAATTTCAAATAGAGTGTGCCTTAGTTGGCGATATTTTTGAAGATTGGCGATTTCCCTTCAGTAAATATTTTTTTCTGGCAGGATTTGCTGACAGTGTTATCACTCACTTTTATTTTGTCGGCATTTAAGAGATAATTGAGAGTTTTATAAGTTAATATAAGTTATTAACGTTGCTTTAAAAGAAATAAGAAGCTATCTTCGAGAAATAGCGTGCAAGTGCTGCTAAAGCTGACCACACTATTTCGAAAAGAATCCGCTACGAATTCATTACTGTCAAATATACCACTCTGATTGGACTCAACAGTCCGCGTAAGAATACAACCTTGCCGGCCAGAAAGTGCAATGAACTTGGACGCACCCACATTTTTTACTAATCCCTGTTTCCTGTAAACGGCAAATGCAAAATTAAAATCCGGTGGCTTCCCATCATATTTAAGAACCATGGTCAAGATACGAGTATAATACATAATTCTATGAACGTCATACACTATCGTGAAGAATTCTGATGATTTATGGGTTATGCCATATATTAGTAATGGTTGAGTATCTATAACATAATAACAATGGAGTAATGGCTGAGTATCTATCACATAACAACAACATAAATAAATAATTTTACAGTGTGCATGTGCGTGTAAAGATATCTATAAATATATAATATTAATTTTAAACTTGGCCACACACACACACATGTTCATGACCATAAACTCCTTCTGGTCGGAGTGCGTTCTGTTGAATCATCAGCTCAAGTCCAAGTGCTAATGAAGACCTATCACGTAGAAGTGCTAATGCACGCTCAAACTATCAAGACTCAAAGTCTTTCCGTTGGCAAGTTTTGGAGAGAATACCATTTCTGTATCAACCTCATCTCTTGATTTTAGTACAGAATTACAAGGTTCGTCGCTAACAGCCCTTACAGTTGATAAACAATAGCTGACACAGTCAATAAACAATCTACCAATTTTAAATTCTCACATATTTGAAATACTAACAAAATAAAATTAGGAACATACACAAATTTTCATTTTAAAATAAAAACTTAAATTAAAACTTTAAACTAAAAAAATAACGAAAATAGTATTAGTTAATTATTCTTTGCTGCCTGTTATTAATAAACATATTTTCGTACAGGCTAGTTTGATCTAAATTGTTACCTCCTCATAGAAAGATTTACTACATTCGCTATGTTAGAATCCAAACAACTTTTATCCCGTAATGACAGCTTTCCAAAATATTTTTCAGTATTTATTTATCAAATAATCTGAGGGTTCTTTTTGTAAATTTTTTTTTCTTGTTACCCAGCTAAATACGAGGCATGAACGGAAGCAAAGTACAGTTTCGTTCTATCGCTACCGAAGTTCAAGGCTTGCGCATTCGTGTATCTGTTTGATTGTCAGTTCAGTCAGGAATCATAGCACGTTTCGTTCCACCGCTACCACAGCTGTAGTATTGTAGTTAAAGGCTTGCGCACTCGTGTTTCTGTTTGATTGTCAGTCCAGTCCGGAATCAGAGTACGTTTCGTTCCACCGCTACCGCAGCTGTAGTATTGCAGTTCAAGGCTTGCGCACTCGTGTTTGTGTTTCATTGTCAGTCCAGTGAAACCACAGCAGCCGGATTGTGTTGTTTTTACTCGTAAAAGGGAGCATTCAAAACGTTTAAGATGATTGCCGATCCCACCCACAGTGAAGTGCGTTCTGTTATCCATTTTTTGAAAGCAAGGAATGTTGAAGTAGATGAAATTTATTGTCAATCTCTAAAGATTTATGGTGAAAATGTAATGTGTCATGAAATGGTGAGAAAATGCGCTCGACAATTCAATGTTCATGACGATGGATGGTGTGGGCAACCTTTTGTTGTTAATGATTATGTGGTTGAAAAAGTGAATGAGAAAATTCTTAAAGACAGTTCACAATAAGATTGCTTTGCAATAAGTTTCCACAAACTATCCATTAGCGGCATCTTTATTTGAAGGGGATATGTACAGTTTGACGTGCTCTTTTATGTAAAAATAAATTTGGTTTTGGAAAAAAAAAATTTATGCGAGTTTTTCCAAAACGGTACTAGTTTCCACACACGGCTCGAAAATCCTCAGATTTCGTTGGAATTTTAGAAAGAGTTGCATACTTGGATCAACGTTTATAAAACAATTTATTTATCTCGCACCAAATTAAGGCCGTAAGATATTAATTTGTAGTAAAAAAGGACTGTGTCTTTATCATTCCTTTTTTGGTCGTAGGCATTATAATTATTGCCATCTAGAGATCGGCTGTTTATCAATTCATTGATATTTTCAGTTTAAATATCACCAGAGTGTGGTAAGTGATCAGAATTATCGGGGATTCTAACTCCTTTTTACAATAAACTGTGTAAAAAAAGAGTTAGGTATAAGAGATGTTAGGTTGATTTTGAACATCTCTCGAAGGCAGTGGTTTTCAAATTTTTTCGACTCGTGGAACCCTTAAAACTATAAGGTGAACTCCATTTCACACACTTATAAAAGAATATTTCTTAAAATAATATTAAAAACATCTCAACATGTTTTCGGTCTTATACAAGGTGTGACACAAAAAACAAGACTCAGTGTGTAGCTTGAAAAAAGAGTGGAGTGTGCAACAGCTGTTTTGTTGACGTCATCCCACGCACCTCCTCTATCAATATGGTCAGTTTTGACTTAAACGATCACGCCAGTTGGGAGTACTAAGAAATCGGCCATGGAAACATTTCAAATATTAACCAAGGCTTATGGAGATGAAACTTTGTCTCGTGAACATGCGTTTGAATGGTACAAGAGATTTTCAGAGGAAAGGGTCAGTGGGGAAGATGATATAAACCTGCTGGGCGCAAAAGGTCAGCAATTAAAGACTAAAACATTGCCAAAATTCGTGATATAAATGAGTTCCCACTCACATCAGTGGTCAGACTGTTAATCAATACTATTACAATGAAGTAATAAAAAGACTTCGTGAAAAAATAAAGGAAAAAAAGGCCAGTGAGAGAAGGATGACTGTTGCACCAAGACATTGCATCCGTTCACATGGCCTTATCTGTCAAGCAGTTTCTGACCAGTAAAAACATTACTGTGATGGGGCATCCTCCTCATTCATTTGATTTGGTCCCATGCGAATTTTTTGATTTCGGACAGTTAAATCTCGTAGAAAGGTCATCCATTTTAGGGGACTTCCAAAAACCTCGTTCTAGAGCTGTTACCAGCAATGGCAACACCTGATGCAGAAATGTGTGAATGCTGAAGGTAATTACTTTAAAGGTGATACTGTCACGGAGAACTGATTCCGTGAGTTGTAAGGCAAGAGTCCGTGGGGTTTGCCTTACTTCTATATTATCCTCGCGACCTAGAGATGTGGGAGTGAATGAAGAGCCAGACGTTGCCATAATCTTAAAATATCTTTATAAGGATCTTAACTTAAACAATATACAATTACAGTATTAATATTCAAACAAAGTGAATCTGAGGTGAAGAGACACACAATACGTATTACCAAATAATCACGTCACTGACCACTATGTTTAACTTTACTGACTAATCCTAATCTCAATAAATACACAGTTCTTAGTAGTTTAATTAGATGTTCTTACCACTCCATCTTGGGTAAGCAGCAATTCGCTTGAATTCTAACTGACATCGCTTTAACTCGTGTGGAATGGTATACACCTTTAACTTGAACGCACTGGAACGGATAGATTAAATCCTGGATGAGGGATTTTCTCTCACTTAAGTTTTAACACTTGAAATCATAGACCTCGTAAATTCACTTCCCATAGTCACCCAGCGTGCGCAACACTTCTACTATTTATAAGATTCTTAATTTGCATATTTCACGTTTCACTTCTTGAGTTGATTGGAAAGAATTGCCATTCTGGCCCCAAAGAAACCCAAAAGGAGTTTTAGTGGAAATCGCGATGAGCCCGTTACAAAGTACAATGATTTATTGGACCAGATTCTTTTTTTTTTGTGTGTCACGCCTCGTTTGTAGACACACACAAAAAATAATATTGTATTTGTTATAAAAAATAATGTAATTTTAATATGTACTCAATATAATATTACTTTATTATTTAAGTGCCATCTACCCATGCATTATACTTAGTGAATTGGATATGTGCTTGCATTTTTTTTACACAAAATGTCTATGTCTAGGTCTATTAAAATTATCTGCAATTGCATTTCTTATTTTATGTTTAATTCGTTTTCTATAATTTTTTTTGTAGTCACTCACGTTAAGAGATATTTTTCACTTAAACACATTGTTCTGAATGGTATTAAAAAGTTTATAAATACAGTAAGACCCCGCTTAACGCGGGGGATACGTTCTATCAAAGTAGAGCGTAATGCGAAACAGTGGTAAACGAGGCTATCTTAACATATAAATAATGGGGTTAGGGGAAGATGGATAGAAAATTGGTTAGGTATTAAATTTAATAATTATGTTTTTTTAATAAAAATAAAACCAAACATTTATTTTTTACAAAAATAAAAACAATATAAACGAATATATACATGTAAAAACAAATAAAATTCTAAGTCAGTCAGATCATTCAGTCTATTCTGTGCTTCCAATTTTCTGCCTTTTTGTCACGAAGGCATCTTGTTGAAGTTTCCAAATTCAATGCAGCACTAATTTGAGACGGACGTTCACCAGAGTCTAATCTTCTAATCACTTACATTTTAATTTTCAGTGAAATGCTTTTTCTGGTTGCTTTCCTTTCATGTTTTTCATTATCACACATGATAAAAACTAAAGAGCATAATATTTGTCGCTGTATTAATCGTTATAGTATTACATAAATTTATACTTACAATAATGTCAACAAATGTTTCAAATGATAAAAATGCGTCCGTACAGCACCGTACCAAACAAGAAACACAACTACAAGGTTTCGGATATGTTATGTATATATTTTGAAACCTACAATTTCGCTGAATCCCCGTAGCGCTGCGAGCAATTTCGGGGAATCCCCGGGTTGAAATAACAGAGCGCCAAACCGAAACAGCGTTAAGCGGGGTCTTAACTGTATATGAGAAATCATGTGTATTTTACATGAATTTGCAACTTAAAGTTTAGGAGCTCGTTGATATGTCGATAAGTTGTTTCCTCTTCTTTATTATAGGTATGTGTGTGTTTTCCACGAATGAAAAAAATGTGCCTTTTTTTATTAGTAAAACTGTTTAGTTGTGCAAAACTTTGTACTAACGAGTATAAAAATATTTCATTAGACCCAGTATAGTAAGCATTAGAATATTCGCAATCTAGTAGGTTGTACATATAAAAAAACGTTTTAATATTCTTTTATTGTACAGGGTTATGAACCAGTTTTTAAAAAGTCATACTTTCGAAACTACTGCATATGTTACAGTAAGTGATATCTGAAAGTGAAGAGAAATATAACTAGTTTTTCCCCCACCAATGAACAACAGCATATTCAAAATCACTGCGATTGAAATCCAAACATGGCGACAATGAGAGAAGTGTCTTTGCGTATTAGGGCTTTTTCAGCTATTTTGATGCAACCTGCATTTAGAAATCGCTACGGAAAAGAGTCACCAAACAAGAGCATTCTACGATGGTATCCTCAATTTAAGGTATCCGACTACGTTCGGAACTGTGATTTTGCAAAAGCATATAAATGGATAATATTTACGATATTTAGTGTCACTAGAAATTAGATTAGAAAATGTATTTAAAATTGTTTTAAGAATATTGTTACAATAGAAAATTATTTTACAATATTTTGACAAAAAATTGACATAGAATGACCCATTTTCAAAATAATCTCCTTTTGTGAAAAAAGCCTCTATTATAATAATATTTTGCCTGTATATAACTCAGACCTGTCTACAGAGGCCCAACTAGAATGTTTGAAATATATAACTTAGAAGTGGGTTTATCCATGTTTTATGACAACAAAGGGGAGCAATTTTGAGAAAAAAACGCCGATAATTATTTCAATTGCTGGTAACTCTGAAAATAATGTGAATTTTTTAAAAATTCTAGTTTAGACTGTCTGGAGAAGTCTTTACTTTATATAAGCGAAATATTATTATTTTAGAAGCATTTTTTATAAAAGGAAAACATTTTGAAAAAAGATTATTCTAAGTTAACTTTTTGCCAAAATATTGTATTTAAATAATTTTTTGTCAAAATGTCCTTAAAACAATTTTATACATGTATTCTAATCTAAGTGACACTAAATACCATGAAAATTATCCATTTATGCGCCTTTTTAAAATCACGGTTCCGAACGTAGTCGGATATCTTAAGATATCTCACTACCCTTACATCATAATTTTTTTTGAAAATTGACAATTTTTTATGATTTTATTTTATAGGCAATCTTATTAACTTTATAAAAATACGAAGTTTTTATTTTTATTTTCCATTCATTAGAACAAAAACTACATGTGATTTAGTAAAAGCTGCTGCCATAACCTTAAATAATATGTCAAAATTTAAAATGCGTTTTACTCGAAATGTGTTTTTTTCGAAAAGCTCAAACGGGGACAGCGATTCCATGAAAAGTTCTTAAAATAATTTGTTGAAATTTTTTGTGGATGTTCTGTATAAAAGTAGAAGTGTTTTAACCTTCGGATTTATCAATCACTGCTTTATTACAAAATTTACAGTTTGTGACGAATCTATACGGAACTTTATCACTAACCTTCTGAGTCGTCCCTTTTAGGGAAATTTAATTCCCTACCTATTTCCAATCAACTCCAGAAAGCGGACGGGATTCCTTGTTATATGCAGATTAGATAAAGTATTTAAGTCAAACGAAATAGTAAAGTTAGAGCAGTAGGAGATAGAGATTGAAGCAGAAAGATATCGTGGATTTAAATTGAAGATTTTTTGTTAGAGATATTTAATCTCAAGAATTGAGATTCCGAGTGGTAAATATAGATTTGTGTTTAAAGTCTCATTAAAGTTTTAGGAGTGAGATTAAAGTTAAATGTTCAATAAGAACATTATTAAATATAATTCTGGGATCTCTTATCGTGGTAATTTCTGCGTGATCGTTATTTAATAAATTAATTAATTGGATCATTAATTAATTAACTTAAAGGATATTACCTTTAAAACCTCATAATATTAGTAGTCAAATTTGTTAATAAGTCTTTGATTCTATTTGGATAAGATAACCAAATAAAGAAAGTTGTTTATAAAAATGGCTACTGGTTCTTACATGACTCCTATTTATTCTCGTTCTCAAAGTGAGGTCCTAGGAGACCTTCACAAGTTCTTTATGTGAATTTAATCACAGTTTTTTAAAGCAATTTCATATAATAACTAAGATAAAGTGCTCTAGTTTTGGTAATATTTAAAATATCTCTTGTCTTGAAGGTCATTTAAAAAAAGAATAGCAAAGTAATACATCAAAATTGAAAAATTGAGAATTATGTAATTTTTTGCCAATTTTTACCTATTTTTTCCCATTTTAGTAGTAATAATTTATTTTTCTCTTCTTAATTTTAGCCTTTTTTCTTAAAATGTATAAAAACTACAAGAAAATCTCTATATCTTTAGTTTTTTTAAAAAGAGTTGTCACAAGTAGTTGGATACCTTAAGAAAAACAGATTGCTTGTGTAAAACGAAAAGCAGCGGCCGGCTAAGCGTCTCAGAAGGAGCAGTGGAGAGGGTGAGGTGGAGTTTTGTTCAAAGTTCAAGGAAATCTACTAGAGTTGTCGCCTGTGATCTTGGAATTCCCCAGATAATGATATGGAAAACTTAACGAAACAAATTATAATTCACATCATTTGCAATAGACACACAAAATAACAGAAAACAACAAGTAAGCATTTGTACAGCATTGTGGACCATTAATATAGTGATGCTACAAAATGTACAGAACGAACTGCATTACAGATTGGACATATGCTGTGTTGCAAGAGGGTCATACATCGAACATTAGTAACAGAAAATAACTTAATATATTTCTCTTTACATTCATGTATCACTAAGTGTAATGTGTGCAATAGTTTGGATAATATCATTTTTTAAAATATTGTTCATCATTTGTGCTCACCCTGCATTACAATAAAAGTAAATATATTATTATCAAAAAAAAAATTAGGTTTTAATGACTGGGATTATCGTTAGGTACTTGTGGTTATACAAACTTTATATAGAGAACATGAATCGAATATCTTGACACATTTGTAATTTTTCTTTTCGATTTTTTGTGACTCGTGGAAGTCCAGAGTTCAGTGAAACACAATTCGAAGAGCACTGCTCTAAAAATTTGTTTCCTGGGAATCTTTAAGGTATCCGACTGCGTTCGGAACCGTGATTTTAAAAATATGCATAAATGGATAATTTTCGTGATATTTAGTGTCACTTAGATTAGAATACAGGTATAAAATTGTTTTAAGAATAGTATTACATTAAAAAATTATTTAATCACAATATTTTGGCAAAAAATTAACTTAGAATAACCTTTTTTCAAAACGTTCTCCTTTTATAAAAAATGTTGTTATAATAATAATATTTTGCTTATACATACAGCAAAGACTTCTCCAGAGAGTCTGAACTAGGATTTTTGAAACATTCACATTATTTTTAGAGTTACCACCAATTGAAATAATTATCGGAGTTTTTTTCTTAAAATTTCTCCCCTCTGTTGTCGTAAAATATGGATAGATCCACTTCTAAGTAATATATTTCAAAAATTCTAGTTGAGCCTCTGCACAGAGATCTGAGTTTTATACGGGAAAAATAGTATTATAACAGAAGCATTTTTCACAAAAGAAGAATGTTTTGAAAATTGGTTATTCTACGTTTTTTTTTGTCAAAATATTGTACTTAAACAATTTTTTATTGTTATAATATTCTTAAAATAATTTTATATACGTTTTCTAATCTAAGTGACACTAAATATCATAAATATTATCCATTTATACGCTTTTGCAAAATCACGGTTTCGAACGTAGTCGGATACCTTAAGAATAAAATTTAATAAAAAAAAAGGATAATCTTACTTAAATGAAGAGTAGAATCCGTTCGGCAAATTTCTTTTATGACGTCGATTACCTTATGTTGTCTTTCCATAGTAAACCGGTACAAATTTACACTCTCTTCTCCACAATTTTTTGCATAGTTATACAGGCATTCTTGATGCTCCACAAAAGGGCTGAAATTTAATTGAAATATAAAATTAAAATTTTCAATTATCTAATATTATTTTAATCTGTAAAGAGTTTTGTGGAAAGAAGTATAAAGTTACTTTCCTATACTACGATATGGTGAAAGCAAATAATACTAATAACATGAATTAGATTTTAAAAAAATAATGCAATCCTAAAACGTTTGTATTCCAACTTTTTACAAAGCTTCTCTTGAAACTTTTAAAGTTGGTTCAGTATCTCCATACAAACTAATTGGAATTTTTGGAAATTGGTCATGTACATATCGTCGGTCTAAGTATCAGACTGCGTAACTCTATCTGGGATGCTAATTTGATACAGTAGGACTAGGAGTCAAGTTGTTGTTTATGTCCGCCAAGATAGGCGATAATATTACGATATGGTTTACTATGATATTTTTATCGTGCGATATTGTTACAAATTTTGTGTAATGAACGCTTAAAATAGTGTAAATAATTAATATCTGGAAGTGTAATACATTAGTATTATTTTCTGTTGTATTCACTTTATGTTAAAATCTTGCCCACCCCCTCTGTCTTCGAAATCTAGTTTTATTATGAAATAAAAAAAATAGTGATTACACTGATCGAAGGAATAAATTAAAAGAGGAACGCGCACTGAGGCATGGCGTAGACAAAACAAAATGGAAACGCTAGGCCTTCATCTTGGATTTCATGTAACCCGACAAATGCTGCTGCTTGGCGCGATTAAGGAATCGCGCAAAAGAGCGCCTGGCGCGTTGCAGTTCTATATCAAATCAATTACACCGGTGGAGTTACGCAGTCTGATAATTAGGCCGACGATATGTTGATATCATACAGAAAAAAATAAATACAGGGTTGTGAGTGACTTACCCTTGAAGTCACTCCTTCACCGTCTTGCCTACCTAAGAGTGTGGGAGTAAAAAAAGCAGAACCAGAAACTTCTATTATTATTATTATTTATTTTACTCAAACACACTAATCAACAACAGTTTAAGCCTTAAGAGAATGTCATCGGAGATAATATATAGAAAGCAATAAACCCTAAGTGAACAGGCGCAAGTAACCAATTTAATTTAATCTAATCTATCGTTGACTATAAATTCCCAATCCACTAATTTAATACAGTGACAAACACCTCTCTTAACTTAAGCTGTGACAATCAACTTTAATATATCTCACCTTCGTAGTGACTGTAACAGTGTGACGGAGCTTTATCGTGCCTTTCACTGATCCTCTTGGGGAATCTTTGGGGCCAGAATGGCATTTCAATCCAACCTTCTCAAGAAGAAAACGCAATATGCAGATTAGTGAATGATTATAAAAATTGGAGCTTTTGCATTCGCCAGGAGGTCGGCTGAGTATTATCGGAGCCATATAAAAGTCGGTTAGAAGCCAAAAAGTGAATAGAAGCTGGATAAAGTCGGATAATAATAATATATAGAAGAATATTAAAGGAATAAAGTTCAAGAGGAGGATATAAAGCTTGGTTGCTGATCGCCGTGCGATATTGGTAAGCGATTGATTATTAAAGTTTAATTATAGAGCGGACTCTAGGAATCGGCTATAGATAAAGATTTCGAGCTTAATTTATCACAAAGGTAGTGAGTAGGATTTAATGCGTTATTTACTAAGAATTGCTAATTACGTCATATCATTCCTGATCGTTTTCCTCTAAGTAAGACTTTTGTTCCATTGATTAATATATATTGAGATAATAATAAACTAGATTTATATATATTATGGAAGGACCGAGTGGTCAATCATCTATCCCTACAAATCTAAGTCGCGTGGATGAAGAGATGATACTTCCGGGCAGGGGGTATCACAACAGTTTCTCAGATCCTTCTTCCTATAATTACAAAACTCTGACTTTATATAGTCGAAATAATCTACATATCAGGGTTTCTTCTTGAGAGGGATGGTTGTGAATTAAACGCGCATGCTAACCCAAAGATTCCCCAAGAGGATTAGTGAAAAGATTCCGTAAAAATGCGTCACAGGGTGTTGCCGAATTCGAACGATAAATTGAAAAGGATGATTGTAAGCAGCATGGGGAAGATAAACTACCACAGATGGGGTCGTAAACCATGTTTATTAGGTGAAAATCGTGATAAAAGTAGCTATCGGGAGGACGATGCACCAGACGAGGGGGGTGGCCAAAAGAATGCTGGAGTTTGAAGTGCTGTGAAATGGTTGAAGAAACCTGCATGTTTGCAAATTTCTCACTTCCCTCGGAGTTGCCACAGAAAGTACCGGCCACTGTACACCAGAACGTGGGGTTGATGCATGACGGTGCATCAGTACATTGTTCGATTGCGTAATCACCTACATGCTACATATCCCGGGAGGTAGATAGGGCGTTGTAGACCCGTTGCTTGGCTTCCTAGCTCCGCGAACCTCAATCCCTTGGATTCTTCTTCTTGGGTTACCTGAAATCACTTTGGTATGAGAAGTAGGTGGCTAAAGTAGAGAATCTCACTGTACGATTCATCGTCACTTCAACTCACATCGACAGCACACCGTGTGTTACCTCCTGCCCGGGGGTATCATCTCTTCATTCACGTGACCTAGATTTGTAGGAATAAATGATTAACCCCTCGAAAATTCCATAATAAATCGAATTTATTATAGTCTCAATTTGTATTAATCAATGCAGCACAAGTCTTACTAGGAAAATCAGATCAGGAATGATACGACGTAAAATTAGCTAAAAATTATTAGAATGAGAAATTTAATTTATTTATAATTAGAAAAACTAAATTAACGCCTGAAATCCTGCTCACTATCTTTGTGATAAATTAACCTCCGAACCATTATCTATAGCCAATTCCTTAACTCACTAGAGTCCGCTCTATAATTAAACTATAAGAATCAATCTCTTACCGATATCCCAAGGCGCTCCAAAACCCAGCTTTATGTCTTCCTCTTGTTTTCAATTCCTTTAATACTAATTGATGCCGTTGGTTGAGTTCGAATAATAGCCAGAGATGGAGATAGTACTTAAATTTATATTACAAGAAAATAAATATTTACAGTTAAAGTTTACACTAAAAGGTAATAATGCGGTTAAATGAAAATTACACCCTTGAAGGTGCTGCGGATTGATGCGAACAAGACCTTGCGTCCGTCCGTTGCGTTTCAGTTTTCAGAGAAGTCCCCGTACCGGTTCCAAAAAAGTTTCCGTTGGGGTTGGAAAGCGGGAAAATCTCGCGCACTCAGTTACAGTTAAGTGAGGAGTGGAAAGTCTGGCGCACTCAGTTGCAGTTAAGTGAGGAGTGTGGGAAACACTAATCTTCTATATGTATTATTATCCGACTTGATCCAGCTTCTATGCAACTTCTAGCCGACTTTTATATGGCTCCTATAATACTCTACGGCCTCCAGCCGACTTACTCGCGAATGCAAAAGCTCCAATATATATAATCATTCACTAATCTGCATATCGCGTTTTCTTCTTGAGAAGGTTGGATTGAAATGCCATTCTGGCCCCAAAGATTCTTCAAGAGGATTAGTTTGGAAGGAGCAATTAAGTCCCGTCAAAACCGGATTTGTTTAAATGAGTCCGACAATCCTTCGTCCGCCAGTGTCGGATGTGCTATGACGTACGCGGCCACAGTTTTGAACAATTCCTGTGACAATCACTTTTCGTTGCTTTTCTGACATCGAGCTGTGATGTATTGTTTCTATTGCAGACGTGCTTTACGTCTAATCAATGTATTTCTTGTCTCTTAATGTCCCTTTTCATTTCACTTGATTTCACGCCCTTCATTACTGTTTTTGCGTATTACTCCGAGTAAACGTGATTTGTGATCCATGTTCTGCACTGATTTGTCATCCCCATGCTGCCAATTATCACACATCTGAATTTGTAGGTAGAATTCGGTAACAGCTTGTATAACGTAAAAGTTATGGCATACATACATAATCCTGTGCATGACTCGTCAGGACAAGAAATTCCAAAGAAGGTTAAAATATGGGACAAAAAAGGCTTAATAAGGAACAAAGTTCCATAAGCAGTTAAAAATCTGTTACAATGCTAATGCTGTTGTTGTTACTAACGCCACCTGTCTGGCCATAGCAGATCGTGGCCCATGAGAGCCATACAAGTAACAGTAAGGTTTGGCTCGTTTCCACCCCAATTTCGAGGGATAGCATCCTTGGATGATCAGGGACATCCCACCTCTCTTCCCTTTCTACCAATCTCACGAGAGGACATGCGGCTCGATGGCTATTTAGAGTAACTGCATGCCGCAAAGGAACTATATATTTACAAACATCCATGCGGGTTTCGAACCCATGCCCTACGGCACATCAGTCAGAGTTACCAACCACTGTACCGGATGGGCGACTACAACGCTAATTCATGCCGGAAATGAGACCGCTTATGATTCCCTGTGGTACCGGCACGTAGACATTCCACTTGTTTGAAAACATTAGTTCAACCATTCAACAAGTTTTTTATGAGAAACTCGACTAAATATGCAACTTTTCTTAGTTTTAAATTGCCGATCAATTTCAGCACAAAATATTTAATTTAGCCGTAATATAGAAAAATAGCTTTTCAATTTTAGTTTCCCAAAAATTAGATTTGAGCACCATTTTTTTTAATAAATTTATTAGAATGGTTCGATAAAAAGTAGGATAGTATTGAAATATCGTTGTATCAAATGAGCTTTGCAAATACAGGGCGATTCATAAAAAAATATACACTTTCCTGATGCTGTAAAACAGCAACAGTCAAAGACACGCACCGCCTCAATGAACTGGAAGTTTTACAGAACCAAAAGTTGAGATTCTCTCTTAAAGTTTGTGAGGTATTCTCCCGTGGGTGATACCTTATTCCTAAGTTATCTTCGTGACCTAGAGGTGTGGGAGTGAATGAAGAACCAGGCGTTGTCATGATCTTAAAATGTTTTTATTAAGATCTCAACTTAAACATTAACAATGATAATATTTATATTATGACTTAGCGGATCTGAGGTGAAAAAACACATAATACGTTTCACCAAATAAGAGCGATCTTAACCTCTATATTTAACTTTACCGTCTATTCCTAATCTATGTTTATATCACAGTTACTAATAGATACTAGAATTATCCTACCTTAATCTCTTGTTTAACTCGCGTGGAATTGTATCCACCTCGACTTGATCGTTCTGTCACGGATAGCTTCACACTCAATGACGGCTTTCTTCTCTTCCTTTAGTTCTCGCGCTTAAACCAGACTAGCATAATAACTTCCCAATAGGTCATCCACTTACGTTAAACTTCAGCCATTTAAAAGGTTTCTAATTTGCATATTCACGTTTTGCTTCTGGATTTGGTTGGAAAGAATTTGCCTTTTTCGCCCCCAAAGAACCCAAGAGGAGTTTTTAGTAGAAAACGCGATGAGTCCGTCACAACATTTAGTCATGAAATCTATCAAAAATCAATAATTTTCCTGTACTATCAAAGAAAGAAATGCTATACTCTGAGTTCGATGTGCTGTGCTGTGCTATTTAAGGCTATGTTCGGGATACACCAATAAAAATCCCTCATAATTGGACCCCAATATATTTATGAAATACCAATAAAAAATTATTCAAATTCACAAAGTACAAAAATATCTGTTCACAAAAAGACAATACAAACAAAATATGATCACGAAATATCACGAGTAAAACCATTCTGGTTCGTGATGTATTAATAAGCATTACTCAAGTTCTTTAAATGCAAATAAAATCAGTTATATTTCCATACAACATCAAAAAATAATAATTTTATAGAAATAACACAAGTCACTCATCCAGTGCTCACGAAATATCAACAAAAACCAGTAGCTTTTGGGAAACATCAATAAAAACAACTAATATTTATGAAATTCTTGTATAGAAGGATCGTAGTTTTCCGATAAAAGATCGATCAAATTTATTTCATTCTTTCTATTTCTTTCTAATGGGGCTGCGGATGTATAATTGCCGTTGCACACCTAGTACATTCTATTCCCCGGGAATATGGCATACCTTTTTAGTGTGGCATCATATAGGTGGATATCAATTGCCCCAATGTAATTTTGATGTCCAGTTTCCTCCCCAGAGCTCTGATGATGCAAAATTGTCATGGAATTTTTATCTACCGAGAGTAGACAATCCAAACAGGCCTTCTAGGGATCTTTAACATGCCGCATATTCATAAGATATGGACGCTGTCGATTTTCCGCTTCATGAAAATCCATAGACTTGGTCCGGGGTCGAACCCAAAAACTTGGGCTTACAAGATCAGCACCAAATCAACTATGCCACTCAGATGGCTCAATCAAATTCATAAAATGACAAAAATGTCAAATTCAAAAAAGTAATAAAATAAACAGTTGGCTGGATTACGTAGTTGGTTTATCGTTGGCCTCTTGTACCTGAGGTTGTGAACCCAAGTCGATAGATTTTTATGATGCAGAAAATTGACTGTGTCCATGTCGTATGATTATGCGGCATGTAAAAAATAACTTGAGTGTCCGTTTGGCTTAGGTGCTCTCGGCAAAATTAAATTCCTAGAACAAGTTCGTATTGTCTGCTTGCCTCAGGGGAGAAAACTAGGTGTCAAAATTATTTGAGGCAATTGGTATCGACTATATGGGGCCGCAGTAAAAAGTGATATCAGCTCCTGGAGAGTGTTCTAGGTTTGCAAAGTTAAACCGCAGCCCCATTGAAAAAAATAACAATAAACCACCTGAAATTGGCTCAAGCATGTCACCCCTGAAAAAAACAGGGGTGACATGCTCACGAAATGCTACAAAAATCCAATCCCATTAATGAAATACCAGTGTGGAGAGTGAAAAATATGATCATTGTTAATTATTAACAGATTATAGATTGAACGATCACTGTTGTAATTTATTCCTAAGGTTTTAATACATACGGACACATCCTGTTCATTTCTTCCTCAGACCTTGGAAAACCGATATCATTCATAATGTCATCAGGAGCTAAAGAGCATGATTCAAACGCAGAGTTCATACATAGATCATTTGTTTCCGACACACCTGAAAACAATATTAAATTTCATTTCATTTTAAAAGGGTGTAATCCTTACAATTTGCACCAAGAATGGGATAAATTCATGCGACGTCATAGTCACGTGATAACTACTATTTTTTCTTAGTCAAACTCTTTATAAATCCATGCGACGTTATAGTCATGTGGTGAATACAATCACGTATTTCCAGCCAATCAGGTCACGCGCTTCGTTGTTGCCAACTTTTGCTTATTGCAGAAACTTTATTTTAAAAATTACGCATTTAACATCAATAATAATGCATATAAATGAACAAAATGCATTTGATTTATAGTATAATTTTTTTATATATAATTTTGAACATTTTTTTTGGAAGAATTTAAATATTTGAACACTTTTATTAAGATTTCATCATTATCAAATTCTAAATTTTGTCTAAACTTTACAAGCAGAACGTCAGGAGCAAGTCCAATGTTAATTTTGAATTCAATGAAAACACGTGACTTAATTTATCATGTCACCATCATGAATTTAGCCTATTCAAAATACAGTCTGGAGATAACAACTCTACGCAAATGAAATTTATTAAATTACAAAAAACAGTATTATATATAATATATCTTTATATATTAAAATCTTCTGTGCGTGTGTTTGTCACTAAACTTTTCCTAAACGGCTGGACTGATTTCAATGAAACTTTTTTGTGTGGGCTCAAGTTAATTCGAGAATGGTTTAGATTCACAATTCGGTCCGATATCGCAATTAGTTAAAAAAATATTAATTAAAAAACATTCAAAAAATACAACTCAAAATTAGCCTGCATTGTTGTAACAACACTATTGTTATAAACAATAAGAAAAAAAAAAAAAAAAATTTATTTTAGCAACTTTTTATTAAGTAGTTGTAATTAATATAAATATGTATGTACATATGACAGAATCACAACATTAAGTGGTAATTAATTTTTATTAATTATCATTTAAGTATCGTATTGTTATCCAAAACAATCGTGTATATAAAATTTCCTTTCAACTGAATACTTTAACACGTGAGAAAAAAACCTTTTCAAATTTTGACATAAGTCGCCAACGTGGCTGTATTTGTAATTTTTTAAATAATTAGTTTTAATCAATTAATTTTTATTAATTATAATTATATTATTGTATTGTCATCCAAAATAATCATGTACATTACATTTCAGTTCAATTGAGCTCTTTAAAATGTATTTTATTAACGATTGAAAATTCCACCAAGATAAATAAATAAATAAACAACAAATAAAATATGTATAGAGATCGTGAGCTAATAGTAGGAATTGAAAAAGACGTAAGTTGGCGTCGAAAATTGATTTTCAGCCAAACTGGCCAAATCCGGTCTTTATTGTTACGAAAATGCAGACGATTCACGCTTTTTAGCGTTCTAAATATCTTTTCAAATAATCTTTATATACACTCAGGAACATTGAAAATAGTGACCCAAGAAGAAAGCATCGGATTGAAATGAAATTTAATACCCATAATGACACAGATGAGAGATCCACTTGCTCTCAAAAACAAGACAATTAAACGAATACAGGGTGTGCAACGATACAAATACTGGGCAACTTCAATAGCGCGTTGGACCACTTCCAGCTGTAATGCATGCCGCTACACGGTCTGGCATTGAGTTGATTAGACACCTTATGTTGTCCTGAGGCAGATGGGCCCACAAATCTTGAACAGCCAACTCTAAATCATGTACAGAGTGACACGATGGCATCTGCCGTTTTAGCTGATCCCATACGTGCTCTACAGGGGACAAATCGGGGGAGCGGGCCGGCTATGGAAGAGTCTGAAAATGACTTAGGAAGTCTTGAGCAACTTTTTCTGTTTGCGGACGAGCATTATCTTGTTAGAAAATTGCCCCTGGGAGAACATTTAGGAAAGGTCCTACATGGGGTCGAAAAATACCATCAATGTAACGTTGGCCCGTTAAGGTTCCACGCATCTCAATTAAAGTGGATCATGGCAGGTATGTCATGTGTTCGAGCTCATTACCACTAACCCGCCGTGTAGGGCAGCGATGCACGTTAAATCTGTCGAGAGCTGAAACATTCTTCTGGTGGTGTGGTAGTTAAGAGAGGGGGGTAGGTGCCAGCACAGGTGTCTTCCACGTCACTGGACCATGGTTCAAAATTACGTAGTCCGTCGCCAAAAGCCCTCGTGTAGCTGAATAGTGCGATGTATGTGTTACTATTCACTCACTCACTGAATTAACACGATGGCTATTGGCGACGGACCTCGTAAGTTTGAACCTCGGTCAAGAGACGTGATTCCTGAGCTGGTACTCCTTCCCAAAATACCACACCACGTAAGTGGGAGGGCTTTGAGCTTAGCATATTTTGTGTATCAACATCCTATACACGGTGGATATTTAGTGGCACCAGAACTCCAAGCCCTGACACATCAGCCACAAGTTTGTTACCATAAGCCTTAGGCTCCCACAGTTACTCTATGTACCTTCAAAGTGCGATGCTAAAAAAATCAATCAATAAATTAAAGAATAGGAGAAATGCACCATGAAGTTTCCCGATTAACTTATTTAGCATTTATAAATCCAAATATTCGAAAAAGACAATAATAAATTACAGTCTAGGTCAGGGATGGCGAACCAGTGGCGATGGCACGTGACACAATATTTTGGGCACGCCACTTACTAAAACAGTTTAATTCAAAATAACTAAGTTCAATAATATGAAGTATTGCGAGAAACGTGAGTGATCGGTTGCAGTTTTCAACGAGACTTTCTCAGTTCAAAGAACTTTCGGAAACGCTAAAGTTTTTTATGTACCTTGATGTGACTGCATTTAATGAACTAGATTTGTCCCAATTCTATTGGTTGTACATTGAAAAATTTGAAATGCAACCGATTGATTTCCAGTCTAGAGTTCAATATGGATTCAAAAATTTGTTGAAAGAAGAAGAAAGTTGGAATTTTGTGATTAAAACAGAAAGATTAACAAGCAATATAAGTCAAGATGCTAGTGATGAAATTTTGGAAATATGGAATTCGATTCCAGATACATTTAGGTGTTTGAAAAAACTGGTTCATTCTATTTTAACCATATTTTCATCTACCTATGCCTGCGAGTCATTATTTTTAGAGATGAATAACATTAAAGACTCACTTATAAACCGTTTGTAAGATGACTCCAATTCAGCTTGCATTCTGGTAAAAGTAACATCTTACAATCCTAAAACAAGTTATTTGTCATCTAATCTACCACAAGAGAATTCACACTAATGTTATTTTAATTTAAATTACACGTATAAATTAAACATTTACTATTATACTGTGCAAAACGTATTTTTTCGTTGTAATTAAAGAGTTTTGAGTTTTGTTAGTATTTAGTTTTATTATTTTCTCAATAATTAAGTCAAAATTATTTGACGGCACGTCTATACCTCCTTACACATTTCTTAAAGAAAAAATGACACGTTGATCTAAAAAGATTCGCCACCTCTGGTCTAGGTGTTGATCGAAAAGGAATTCTGTAATAAATAAATTCAATTATTTGTTAAAATTTATGTTTATTTCTTAAGGAGATATGGTAAAATTTATAAATAAATCTTTGTTTTAATGGTTTTTACAATTTTTTTCTTGTAACCAGCGTATATAGATTACGTAAAAGTTTTTGTGGCCAAAATGCTACAAAAGATTAACCATTTAATTTTTTTTGAAAAAGTTTTAGGATTCTAAATTCAAATATTTTTGAAAAAAGCATTGGTTTGATTCAAAAATTAAAGCGTTTGGCGCAACAGAAAAAAGCCTTATCATTTTAAATTAACATATAAATGAGTTATTCTTTCCAATTCCTACTATTAGCTCACACTCTCTATATATTTATTTATTTATATCAGTGGAATTTTCAATCGTTAATTAAATACATTTTAAAGCGCTCAATTGAGCTGAAATTTTATATACATGATTATTTTGGATGACAATACGATAATTCAGTAATAATTAGTAAAAAATAATTTGCTAAAACTAATTATTTACAGAATTACAAATGCAGCCACGTTGAGATCATTTTTAGCGACTTAGCGACCCTTTTGGCGACTTGTGCCAAAACTTGGAAAGGTTTTTTTCTCACGTTTTAAAGCATTCAATTGAACTGAAATTTTATATACACGATTGTTTTGGATGACAATACGATACTTTAGTGGTAATTAATAAAAATTAATTACCACTTAATGTTGTGATTCTGTTATGTGAATATACATATTTATATTATAATTGTAACTATTTAATAAAAAGTAGCTAAAATAAAATATTTCTTTGTTGATCTAAGTAGGAATTGACTTAATTTTTTTTTATATTACTTGTGTTCTTTCTGAGATTAATCCGCTTAAAGATTTTATTTGCCATTGGGAGGTGAACAAAAAAAAAAATGACACAAAAGTTATCATAACTTTGGATTTTTTTAACTTAGAGCTTTCATATTTTGTGGGATATTAGAAAATTATATAAAAAATAATTTATAAACTAAAAAGTTTCATTTGAATTTTTTCACCAATTTTCGTCAATTGAATCGTATTGTGTCCCCTTAAAAATATGCATATAAATTATCTAAGATGCATGCTGCTTTTGTATAGATTCCTAAAAAGTGGAACAGCTCTAGCTCAGCCACCTTGATAAGCAAACTTATTTACATCTCAACGAGAAATAGGACTTTTTTTTACCATAATCTCTCAGTTTTACCTCAGTATATGAATCATGAAATTTAATTATGGCCTCGTGTTGCTTCAAAGCGTGACGTAAAAAAACAATCATCGAAGACTAACAAAAGATTCTCTAGCACGCTTCTTAGTTTTGAAATGCTGTCAGTTGACGAAGTCAACATCAGAGATTATACCACCCACATCACATCTACTTTGTAATAAATCCACTTCATACTACTTCTATCTCCTTATACTCTATGTTAAATCACTTCATATTCAGTTTTTGGAGTAACTGTGAAGGAGATTATGTATAGAACTCGCAACTTTCGGATTCGTTAGCCCATAACATATTCACTATATCAAAATGATCCCCTTAGCAAGGAGGTTGTTAATGGCTTATATACATACCACCACCACACACACTCCCCTACCAGGGAGTCGGTGGATAGGTGAACGAACGATATCATAGTCATATCGAACGTGTGAGTTTTTGCCTCAAACGTGTTTTGACGTCTTGAGTGTTGAGTCATGTGATCTGACGTCTTGAGTGTTGCGTCATGTGAATTTTGACGGCTTGCTGTGCTGCGTCATGCGTGTCTGACGGCTTTTAGTTGCTCTTGCGGTTGATTGATGACGCCACGTATGCTTGGCGAAGTTTTTGCGTTGTTTCAAAGTTCGGCCAGGGTCACCAATGAAGGTTTGAACCTGGTACATTCGGATTCGTAAGCCCATATTGTATCCACTATACTAAAATGATCACCTTAGTACGAAGGTTGTTACTGGCTTATATACATACCACCACCATAACTGTATTTCTTTCTAAATGCATATTTAAATACAATTAAATTAAGATTATTAAGTCATAACAATCTAAAATTTGAACAATCAACGTCCTACTCTCAGCAGGCAGCGGTAAAATTATCAAACGTTGACTGCACCCTCGGGAGAACGTTTGAGACTCGCTAGGTTTAACGTATATCAGCCACTCTACACAGCAGTACATTTACACACTAGGGCTCGAACTCATGACACGCCGGCCACGAGTTAGTGACCATTACCACTAGACTCCTACAGCCACAGGTTTAGTTTCAAACGGTATTTTGTAGTTAAAAGGGAACTATAACCCTTGCTCCTTTGTTACGATTGATTGATCAATATTAACGTCGCACTGTTTAGGTACACGAGGGCTTTTGGCGAAGGACCACGTAATTTTGAACCATGGTCAAGTGACGTGAACGACACCTGAGCTTGCACCCCCTCTCCTAACTACCACACCACTGGGAGGACGTTTCAGCTCTCGACAGATTTAACGTGCATCGCTGCCCTACACGGTGGGTCTTTAGTGGTACCCTTGTTACGATAATCGCATTTTTACCTACCACCAAAAATATATTGATTACATCTAAATTTTTAATAAATTAAAATTATGTTATTATATTGTAATTCAGTTCTTAGTGTTAGATCACACTCTCTATTATTTATTTATTTATTTATCTTGGTGGAATTTTCAATCATCAATAAAATACATTTTTATGCGCTCAATTGAGCTGAAATTTTATATACATGATTATTTTGGAGGACAATACAATAATTTAATAATAATTAATAAAAATTAGTTGATTAAATCTAACTATTTAAAGAATTACAAATACAACCACGATGGCATCCTTTTTGGCGACTTGTGTCAAAACTTGAAAAAGGTTTTTTTCTCACGTGCATTCAGTTGAACTGAAATTTAATACACGATTGTTTTGGATGACAATACGAAGCTTTAATGATAATTAATAGAAATTAACTAGCACTTAATGTTGTGATTCTGTCATATGCATATTTGTATTATAATTGTAACTATTTAATAAAAATCAGCTAAAATAAAAATTTTCTTTGTTGATCTAAGTAGGAATTGACTTAATTTTTTTATATTACTTTTTTTTTAAAGAAAATATAATTTAAATTATTGTTATGTAGTACAATAATGAGAGAGTCTGATAACTGAAATAAATATAATTAAATTATAAGTTATTTAAAGTATTACCTTCGTGCGATCCTAGTAGAAGTAAAAAGAACACCCCCAGCATTCTACGTGCTATTCAAGAGTGTCTGTCCTATTCAGTGGCTACTAAGAAATTTACGCATTCTATTTTTATCTAAAACATGTAACGGATACTCCGATTGCTCTTTCATTGCGTAGAGGAAATCCTGTCCGTGTAAAAGTTATTCAAACTAAAGAATAATGTTTCTAATGAGGTCCTAATTATAGAGAAAAGTGACATCAGCAGGAAAAAAAAAGAAATAAGGTTTGTTTTTATTGCATCTGTGAATAAAAGTAACCAAAGTTTATTCTATTGAACTTTTTTATTTTTAAAATTTTTCAAATGATCAAAAAGATCTTCAGAACGAAGAATATAACGAAAAAATACACAAACTAATTACATATTAAGCTCAACCAGTATCGATTATGCATTATACCAGAGTTTCTCAAACTGTGAGGCACGCCCCCTTGGGGGACGTGACAACTCTACGAGAGGGGCGGGGCATAATGAAAAGTCGAAAATAAAAGCATTAAAAAAATTGTTAATTTACTGAAAGAAAACAAATAAAATACATTCTACAATAATAAAAAAATAAAATGCACATTTTTGCACTGATATATTAGATACATATATGCACCAGTGCTACACAATTTATATGATAATTTAACAATATTTAGATAAGGAACAAGTTTAATAATTAACAGTTATCCCATGGGGTTGTCATAGATAAAAGTATATACAAAAATTAACACTTATCCTGATAATTTGTATGGTTTATAGTTAATCCCTAAAATACCGATTAAAAGTTTTGAAAATGCTAACCAATGCCAACCATTTTCCACGTATGCGTGCGTATGTGATGTATTGGGGGAAGAGAAGAAATAAATAAGAAAATAATCTGAAATAAGTAAAAATCCTTCGTGCGCAAACATTGTCCAAGTCCTTTTAGTACAGTCCAATGCCTTCGGAATGATTTTATGGATAGCATTGCACAGAATAGATCGTACTTCGGAAAGCCGTTTATATATGTCCGGGTAAATTAACGTTTTGACTGAGCGAGAGACGTTTATACACGCTGGTGGCACTTAAGAGGTTAAAGTCGTTTCGTAGTTTTAACATCAAAGTATAATAGCCTTATAGAATTCAATACATTGTTATTGTATGAGAGGGGGAAAGCGCGATGAAAATGATTAAATATTGGGTCTGGAATACAGCTCTGCATATTTATAATATTACACAACATTATAAACATATTTAGAATGTTACACAAGATGCCACCTTAAGCATCATAACTTTACCAACAGACGATTATATAATACATCAGAAATTTAATGAAGTAATCAGATAAATTAGAGAGTTACATGAATTATATATATATATATATATATACACACACTAAATCAAAGCAGATGAAAATAAAATGCAAGAGAATTTTCAGCTATATATCTGTTGTTATTACTTATGCCCCCTGATTGACTGTAACATCAGATCAAGGCCCACAAAATTCATCGCGGTTAAGGGCTGGATTCTTACGCTTGTCTTTAGCCTTAGCTTTGAGCGCCACGCAGGTAACAGTACGGTTTTGCTCAGTCTTCCCCTTCCACTAACCTCACGAGAGGACTTACGGCTCGACGGCTGTTTAGAGTACCCCCATGCCATGAAGGCACTATACATTTACAAACATCCATGCTTTTTCCGGGATTCGAACCTAGGAGCTACGGCACCGCAGTCAGCGTCACTAACCACTATAACCGGATATATCTAAAATTAACCCACCCTCTTCGCTAGGTCTGTTTATATATACAAGGGGATTCCCGACCAGACCGACAAACTGGTAGGGTGAGTAAGGGGTGCATAGACGACTCAAAATCCCATAGGAATGCAGGGTCGCAAAGGCCGCAGTTGCGAGCTATGGTGCAGAAAAAAAAAAGAACAGCAAAAAATTAATGTGCACAAAACCTTTTATCGAAGGATTGTACAACAGGTGCTCGAAATTACGGCCAGAAGTCGTCTGGTATGCCTGACAGCGATGCTACATGGAATTCTTTACGTTCTGGAAGATTCCTGACCTGTCAAGTATTCTCTTGGCAGCGACAAATATTCGACCGTCTCCTTCAACCGAAGGAACAGGCGTCTCGTACACCAAATTCTTAAAATGAATCTAGATTAAAAAGTTCATTCACTTTTGAACACTTGTTGTAGCACAAGCTTTCAATAAAAGGTTTTCTGTCTCATTAATGTATTGATGTTTCTGTTCTTTTTCTCTGCACCATAGCTCCCAATTACGGTATTTGCGCCCCAGCATTCCTATTAGGGATTGCAATACCGGTATAACGGGATACCGAATACCGGTATTTTGAGCCATTTGTATAATTTTGTAATACCGGTATTCACAAGTTTAAATACCGGTTTTTCGGTATTTACTAGAAATTTTTAAAATTATCTCCACTGTAAGTTCAGGGATCGTCAGCATAGCAAATTAGTACACGTTTTTGTTTTTATGTCTCCCTAACGGGGGAAATTATTTAGACTGTGAATACAAAGTTTCATCGTATATAATCAAGAGAAGTTATAAAATATGTGAATCATCCAAGGAGGTGGGCCAAAACTATTCTATTGCATCTCAGAACGATACTGCACACGCACAGGATTCATAGTTCAGTTCAGTTCAGTGAAATCACTGAAATAGTGGAGACTTGGCTAACGCCTTATGCTCCGATAAAATTTTGATCAGTTTTTAATCCAAGTTGTAACACACAGTTCGTGATTGCACTGTCCATCAGTAATTTGAATTATCGCGTTGTGCTTCAACTGAGATTGATGAAAGTAGAGTATAGAGTAACTGGAATTTTAGAATCTATTGGATGATGTCAGAAATTTTTCAACTTTTTGAACATGCTCTATTGTTTTACATTTCGCTATTGAGGAATAAGACCATTCTCCGTGGTTGGAGATAAAATTTTTCAAAATTTCCCGCTGTGATTTGTATTTGATACAGTTTAATATAAAATGTTCACTAGTTTCTGGTACTTTGCAATCTGCACACAAAGGAGAATCTGTTTGTTTAAAAAGGAAGTATATATCATTTAATGGTAATTTTTTAGCTCGCAACTTATTGATTAAAACTTCTGTATTTCTATTTTTTGTTGCCTGCCTGTTCCATTTTTCAAGATGAGAAATATAAAAATAATTTTTATGTTTCTTGCTCTTTTTCCATATTTCTTCACAGGATTCGTAGTCTGATATTCGTATTTGTGAAAACAAGGTTGTAGTTGTGAAGAAAGTGCGTAATATTTCGATATTCTTTTAAATTGGTGAATTTGTTATTCACATTGTATTTGCATATTATACTTTAAGGTTAGAATATAACTAGGTTAGAAAATAGAACTGATGATTTAAATTTAAAGAAAAAAAAATGAAATTCTTATTCGACTGCAGAGATAAGAAAAGTTAATTGTAGACTTTGAAAGGTTAGATGCAGAATTAAGTGCAGAAGAATAAAAAATTATTGAATTTGAGAAAAGATATTTTGATTTAAAATTGAAATTTTATGATAAAATCGATATGATTGATGCATCTCGTTCGATTAATGTTAGTGGGCAAAATATTTCTATTGCTATACCAAAGGAGCAATCTAGTGCTAATTTTCGATTACCAAAACTAAATATACCAGTATTCTCAGGTAAATTTGAAGACAGGATAAATTTTAAGGTCTTGTTTGTAACTGCAGTTTATTCTCAAACTTCACTTGGTAACATTCAGAAGTTCCAGTATTTAAAAGGTTTGCTTTCAGATGAACCCGCGTCTCTAATTAAGCATATACCGTTGTCTAATGAGTAGTATGAAGAAGCTTGGGGAAAACTGATCGATAGATACGATAAAAAGAAGCAAATTGCTTACGCTTTAATTAAAACATTTTTAGATCAAAAGGGTATTTCTCAAGTAAATATGACAAATTTAAGAAATCTATTGGATACTAGTGACGAAGTGTTAAAAGGATTAAAGGCGTTGGAAACTAAAGCAACGAACAGAGACCCTTGGTTAATTCAAATATTAATGCAAAAATTAGATACAGAAACGAAAAGGCTCTGGTCAGTTAAAACCGCCGAGAAGGATTTTTCTACTTTAAATGAATTTTTAGAATTTTTAAGTGTCAGATGTTCATCTCTGGAATTAATGACTTGTAATGATTTTGATACTAAAGTACCCACTAAGTCTAATTTTATTGCTTATAAAAATAATCCAGGAAGTAAATCTGATAAGAATTGTTTAAAATGTTCAGGTGTACATAAGTTATTTAGATGCATGAAATTTAAAAATATGGATTTAATTGCTCGGAAGAGAAATTATCTTTGTTTCTTGTGTTTAAATAGTCACAAGCTTAAGGATTGTCCTAATAATTTAAAACGCAGTATTTGTCAAGATAAACTCTTTTACGTGGAGATTCTAATCGTAATAGTGCATTTTTGTTAAAATTTACTGACATTTAATGTCAATGCTAATTCTAAACAAGATATTGGTAATACCCTTAAAGGAAGTGTCGGTCAGCAAGAAATATCTAATATATCTAATATCTATTATAACCAAATATTTTTCAGATTTATTATACATATACTTATAAATAATATCCCATAATATTGAATAAAAATAACTTTAAAGAACAAAAAAATCAGTTGACAATGTGCTTCGGGTTGGTTTTATTTATACGATGAAAAGACCACAGACTGAATAGTGATATTTGCACTTTTTTGTGATTTAAATAAGATGTTCCTTTACCTTTTTGTGTGTGTTGTGATTCTTTATATACTGTTATAATAAGTTATACATTATTTTTTGTGAAATTTACACTCTCTAATAAAACTGGCAAATAAAACAAAGAAACACCTGTTTTTTTCTTCTGAAATTTCTACTACCGGTATTAAAACCGGAATCCCGGTATTAAGACCTAAAGAATACCGAATACCGGTATTGAACTTTTAGTCCGATATTGCAATCACTAATTCCTATGTGATTTCGAGTCAGCTCTATACCCTTTACACACCCTACAAAATTGTCTGTCTGGTAGCAATCCATCCTGTCGTCTATTAACGAATCACAATAAATTATTGATATCTAAGTCCTAGCATTAAGCTTTTGGCTGTATTGAAACCAACTTCCACATCACACCAACGGGAAGACGTTTGAGACTCGACAGATTTAATGTGCATCGGCCCCTTATGCATGGCAGGTTTTCAACGGTACTAGGCTCGAGCTCATGACACACCAGCCACGAATTCGTTACCTTGACCACTACGCTACTGCGGGAGTAGATTAAACGCACATCATCCCCTATACCAGGGGTGATGAACCTATATGGATCTACGTGCCATTTTTTCTAAAGAAGTGTTTAATGAGGTATAGACGTGCCGTCAAATAATGTTGAATTGCGATGATTTGGTAAGTAATAAAATTATATACTAACAACACAAGACTCTATTTACTATTAAAAAATACATTTGCACTGTATAGTTATAAAAGTTTTAATTATACGTGTGTGTGTGTGTAATTCAAATTAAAGTAACATTAGTATGACTTCTGTCGTTGCAGATTGGATGGCAAATAACTTATATTAGGATTGTAAGATGTTACTTTTTGTAGAATGCATGCAGAATTTGAGTCATCAGAGCCAAACGGTTTCTAAGTAATTAATTATAATTGCTGTGGCTCACCTTTTTGACAAAAGGATTTGTTTCAAATTGCCGTTTTACAGACGATTCTCTGCATACCATATCCCAGAACATAAAACACACACCGCACTGTCGTGTTTACTAATAATACCATGTTTCTCGGTCCACCACCAGTTTGAAATTATCTCTGTTACACTTACTATCTTGTACTTTTTATTCTTTTGCTCAACTAACCATTTTAAATAATTAAAAACGTAGAGACAAGACAGATAAACTTTAAAATACTGTTGTGTCAATGAAATTGACTATGCTAAGCGTAGACAAAATTTACACTGTAAGTAATTGTAGTCTACGACGTAACTAAGACAAGACAATAACAAATGAGCGTGCACCTCACCGCCCCGTGAGCGATCACTCGCGTTTGTTCGTAATATTTCATAGTGAACTTTTAAATTTTGAAATAAAGTGCAAACCATTTTAATCACTAGCGTGCAAAAAATATTGTGTCGCGTGCCATCAATGGCACGTGTGCCCTTGGTTCACCATTTCTGCCCTATACATAATGGATCTTCATTCGTATCAGGACTTGAACCCACAACTCTCCGACCAAGAGTTCATTACCATCGCCACTCGGCTGTAACGATGCACAACTACAGTGTGTGTGGTTCCGCTTTGTCAATATCCATATTAACTTGAGAACATAAAACCCATATAGATTTAATGTGTATCGGTGCTCTATACGAACTGTCTTCAGCAACAGATTATCAAAAACAATAAGGAAAGCCGAATAAAGTTTCAAGCTTATAAAATGTAATTCTAATATTAAGAATGTCCCACGCAGAACACCGCTCTATTTGTTTGATTAAAATCCCGGTATTAAAGATTTCTAAGCAATTGTTTCGATGTTTTCTACATAAATATTGTCATAAATGTTGTGTGTTGCCCATCCGGTATAGTGGTTAGTGTCGCTGACTGCGGTGTCGTAGTGCCTCGGTTTGAATCCCGGAAAAGGCATGGATGTTTGTAAATGTATAGTGCCTTCGCAGCATGGGGGTACTCTAAATAGCCGTCGAGCCCTAAGTTCTCTCGTGAGGTTGTTGGAAGGCGAAGAGAAGTGGGAGGCCCCTGAACTCCCACAGGGTGCTGTTCCTCAAAATTTGAGGGGAAACGAGCAAAATCGTACTGTCACCTGCATGGTGCTCAAAGCTGAGGCTAACGACAGGCGTAAAAATCTAGTCCATCACCACGATGAATTTCGCGGATCATGGTATGATGTTGCTGTCAATCAGGTAATATAAGTAACAACAATACAAATGTTGCGTATTTAATGCTAATTAATTTGGATCAGATGTTTAGTATGTTGATCTTACTTTCCGTTGTATTTATTTTGATAAAAATTGTAATAAATTTCAAGCAACGCTTCCTCTTACATTATACTGGCATTTCAATCAAAATTTCGTGAAATCTTGGCGATACAGCCAAGTTGCCATCATTCTTTGAGAACAAATTTGGTGGGTTGGTGACTCTGTTTGGTGACTTGGTTATAAAATGGAAGCTTCATGAGATTTCTGGAGAAATCTAGTAACATCACGATCTATGACATAAGCGGATATTCTGGGAAAGAGCTGGAATGCAGGCTATAAAAAGGAGTCGCTCGCTGAAACTGAGGCAGCTTCCACAGACATTGACAATAAAATCAAAAATTTCACAAGTACAATTCTCGCCACGCCTCCCGTCCAATAGGAAATCAGCACCGCAGCTATACTCCGCCTCACATTCACCAGCTCATTCAACACAGAAACAGACTTCGCAAACAATACCACAGAACTTTAAGTCCAGCGCACAAGACAGAACTCAATCGCGCACAACAGATTATTAAAAATACACTTAAAAATACTCCATTGACTCATGGAATCAACACTTATCTGCACTCAACACACAAGAAAATAGCCTCTGGCACACTCAAAAACCTTTTAAAAACAAACGCCAAGCTATTCCTCCACTCGAATGCGACAGAGGAACTGCCATCACAGACACACAAAAAGCAAATCTACTCGCTGACACTCTTAAAGAAAATTTTACAGAAAACACTTACCAAAACAGAGACACCAACACGGACAATCATATTAACAATACTGTAAATACTTTCATCTCCACTAACCCTACTACCTACCTCGACCCCGTCCTACCGGACGAAATTATTACTTATATTAAAAAATCTAGCTCTAAAAAAGCACCCGGTAAAGACGGTATTACTAATCGCATGATTAAAAACTTTTCTATCAAAGCCATATTTATATATTAACTATTCTCATTAACAAAATTTTAAAATATTATTATTTCCCTTCTGTCTGGAAGGAAGCTGTAATTTTTCCGATTCTAAAACTTGGTAAAAATGCTAAATTTGCAGACTCATACCGTCCCATTTCATTATTATCAACTTTAAGTAAAATTACCGAGTACATTATTCTTTCCAGACTCAAAAATTTCACGTCTACTAATAATATTATAAACCCTAATCAATACGGATTCACTCTAAAAACCTTTCCACAATTCACCCTCTCCTTAAACTCACCGAAACTATCTCAGAAGGATTCGAGAAACATAAAACCACAGGGGCCGTTTTTCTCGATATCCAGAAAGTCTTTGACAGGGTCTGGATAAACGGCCTCACGTTTCAAGCTCATCTCTTATAACTTCCCACCTTCACTCACTCAACTTATACACTCATATATCACTAACAGAACTTTTACAGTACGAGTTAACGACACATATTCAGATTCCAAACACACATATGCTGGTGTGGTCCAAGGTAGTTTACTTGGACCAATTCTTTTTAATTTATACCTAAACGACATCCCATCATACTCACTCACAAATATTAATATGTACGCGGACGATACCGCAATCTCTGCATGCTTCCGAAATTCCAAAACCGTCACTCTCGCCCTCAACAAACACCTAGCTTTGCTAGAAAAATTTTCGATAAATGGAGGATCAAAATTAATGTTGAAAAGTCAGCTGCGGTTGCTTTCACATACAAAAGAACACTACCACCACCACCCACAATGTACAATCAAATTATTCCATGGTCTCAGGAAACCAAATATCTTACTCATTTTTGATAATAAACTCACCTGGAAAAAACATATCACTTATGCTCGTGATAAATTCCGGAAAGTAATGTTTAAAATATACCCCCCTATTAAACCGGAATTCACACCTTGATTTAAATTGTAAAGTGCTTCTCTACACAGCCGTTCTACGTCCAATCCTCTCTTACGGATGTCCTGTATGGGGTTATGCTGCTAAGACAAACATTAATATCTTGGATGTTGCTCAAAATACTTTAACCAGAATGATCGTCGGTGCCTGTAGGTACATGAAAAACGACGAAATTCGCAATGCAATTAAAATTCATTCATTTAAATCGCACATCCAAAAATTAGCTAAAAACTTCTTTAATTCTCTGAATAGTTCTGAAAATGTAAACATGCAAAACTTAGAAAATTATACTGCAAGAATCAAGAGGAAACGACCCAGGAGTATACTCCTGGACTCGTATAATCCTCCCTAGCACTTAATTTATTCTTAATCATCTATTTATATCACTCTTTTAATTTATAATCATGTTTGTCTAGCATTATTTTTAAATCTATTCATCTCCTCTCACGGCCGAGCGCTCGTCGTACTTAAGTTAAAACTGCAGCAACACCGGTAGTGGTCAATGCGAGGGAGGGTGACCGCCTCACAAACCACCCGGGCTGTTTCCTTTTCAACCTCATAAATTTTCGCCCCTACTGGACATCCGTCACTACACCACTCACCCCCCCCACATGGGCATTTTTCTGAGCCATTATCCTCACTTTTCAACAGCCAATAGGAAGACTCACTCTTCCACTCAGATTCCTCACTGAAAACTTTCCGAGATGTCAAGATCCATGCCTCGAAGCTCCACCTACTGGCCTGCCGCCGCTCGTCCAATGGAGTAACTTCATGGGCAAACTGACGCCAGTCAGTAATCACGTGATTCCAACGTCAATAAACAGCACGTGTGATTTCATAACATTGGTTTCCTATATGTTTGTTGACGTCGTTTTTGTGTCTTAATTCTATCTAATTAAAAACACATGATATAGCATTGTTTTTGCATTATTCTAGTATATATATATATATATTTGTTAGGAAATAATCTTAACAACTCCTTTATATAATTTTTGTTTTATTCTAATTTATTTATCTTATTAGGTAATTGTCTACTTCCGACTAGTGTTAGCTGGCATATTTATTTATCCTAGTTCGGTTGGATCCTAGCATCTATTTATAGTTCATGGTACACTTAGGTATGACTCTTAGTTATTTTAGTTCTTAATTAATTTAGTAGTTGTTTATTACATAGTTTTGCGCAAGAATGGTTGACAGTATAGAATTAAAACTACTTTTTTAAAATTGTATGATTATCGAATAACATTGATATCATTTCTTTAAAAAGAGCTCACACCTATTATTATACAACACAGTGTCAGTTAGGTGTGAATAATATAAAAAATGTCTGTAATTTTAATTAATAATTCAAAGCCAGGAGAAAATATTTATTCTGAATTTTTTCAATTTTTGATGATAATTTGTGGGAGGAATGTTCACAAAAATTAAAGAAATGTTTCTTTGATTTTTACCTTCCACACACAAATTATCGATTTCTAAATTATTTATAATTATTCTTTGCTGTTAAAATTTAATATATGTCATTTCTTCCTTTAAATTAAAATACAATATTCTTAAGGGGAATGAAACCATTACAAAGGGGGTAACAATTTTTAGAAATGATTACATTTAATTTGATATGTCATAGTCTTATTTTTTAGAAGTACATATCAAACTTGCAAAAAAGTTTATTTCTTGAAGCCTGTGTACATAGAACATTAGTTAATATGAAAGTTTTAGATAAATGAAGAGAATTATCTTTTGGTAAAAGTGTTTTTTTTCCCTTTTTTTGAAATCTCAGTGGCTACTTAAGAAAGTATTTGTTTACCCCTGATTTAACTATTTTCCTTTTTTGCACAAATCCTTAAAATAGTTTAATTCCTGAAAACTCAGTATTATGCATGTAAAGGTAATTAAGGATGCGAGTATAAGATTCATATATATGTCTCCTGTGATGAAAATTGAATTTTTTTTACAACTTCATGAATTGCAAATTTTATAATAGTATCCAATGGGGACATTAAACACTATGTGAAGCATTATAAGAGTCAGACATTTAAAATAATCCCGTAATTTTGGTTTGATTTATCAATACTATAGGAAGTTCTTAATTTTTTCCCCTTTGTACTTATATGCTACTAGCTGATAAACCTGTTCTTCACAAAGGTGTGAATTTATATATATAAATCATGTTGTTTCGTCAATATTTGTGTGGACTGTAAAACTGGTTAAAGAATAAAAAATCAGTCTTTTTCGAAACGCTAAGCCTACTTTATTCGTGCACCCGCTTTTGTTGGGGTACAGCTAGACAATCTACTTTTACAATTTTTTTACAGATGGCGCTACAGTGCGCTGATGACGTAACATTCCGCCCGGCGTTGAAATATACAATATTTCAAAAAATATATTTAAAAAATGCAATTTGCTATATACAGTTTACAAATGCCTAAATGAATTAAATACAAATAAATTCAACATTCTAAAATAAGAAAAAAAATACAATATTCAAAAATAGAAAAATACAATATTCTAAGAATATAATATACTTCACATTACAATTTAATTTATATTATTATTTTCTATTGGTAAGATACATATTTTTGAGATAGAACGTGTGAGAACCCCCGTGGCAGTTTTTAGTTTAACGACTCTGACCTTACCGTCAGTTCCATAAATAACCTCCAAGATTCTTGCCATTGTCCATTTGCAGGGAGGCAAATCATTTTCCTTTAAAAGCACTAAACACCCTACGGCAACATTATTTTTCTCGAACTGCCACTTGTTTCTCTGCTGTAAATGATTAAGATAATCATTTTCCAGCGTTTCCAAAGAGTTTGTACACACTTTGTTGTATACTGCCACCTAGATAGTCTATTATCTGAAATATCTAAAATTGCGGGCTCAGGTATTGCACTGATAGGTCGACCAATTATAAAGTGTCCAGGAGTTAAAACTTCATATTCATTGATATTATCTGACAATGGTGTACTAATGGACGTGAATTAAGTATACCTTCAATTTGAATTATTATTGTCTCGAATTCTTCGAAAGTTATTTTACTATTAACTAAAGTTCTATAGAGATGGTGTTTGAATGATTTTACCCCTGCCTCCCAGAAACCCCCGAAATTAGGAGAACGAGGTGGGATAAATTTCCACTGGATAGCTTCTGAAGCAAAATAATTTGCTAATGTCTCGTTTTTGTTACAAATTAATTTTATGAAACGATTTAATTCTGCTGCTGCGCCTTTAAAATTAGTTGCGTTATCGGACATTAATGTAGAAATGCGGCCTCTACGGGCACATAGCCTCTTCAAAGCTGCAATAAATGCCTCAGTTGTTAAATCAGTTACTGCCTCTAAATGAATAGCCTTTGTAGCCAAGCATACAAAAATCGCAACATAAACTTTTGAAAATATCCCCTTTCTCTGATTTTTAAATTTTATTTGAAAAGGTCCGCAAAAATCCACCCCAGAGTTTAAAAATGGTGCACTTGGAGTTACTCTCTCTGATGGTAAATTTCCCATTAATTGATCTACCCCAGTAGGCTTCTGTCTAAAGCATGCAATGCAATCATGAACTGTTTTTCGTGCAATACCCTTGCCATTAATGGGCCTCTGAGTAAAGAATTCTCATCTAAGAAAGGATCTAAAGCCTTTAAATTGTTTTTGAAACACCTTTACCTTTTTTTTTCAAGGCATCGATTTCTGCTTTAAACTCACTTAATTGTGCTATTTTAGCTAAAAATTCCGTACTCCTCTTTACTTCATCTGCAGTTAGATATTTCTCCTTATTACAAGATTCCTTAGCTTTGATGTTATTAATGAACCTAAAAATAAAAAGCTAAAAATTCTAATTAATTTTATGAAATTATTTGTAACATTAAAGAGTTCATCATAAAAATTTGAAGAACACTCAGTCATTGAAAGGGTCACAGCACATTTTAGTTCATCTCTGTAGGAAAATCAGGAAAAAGTTGATTGTCCTCGTATTCATCAGTTTGTAAATCTGGACCCGAGAACCACATTTCGTTCTTTAAAAGTTCATCCAGATTGCAGCCTCTAGAAATTAAGTCGGCAGGATTGTTCTTGGAGCTAACATGTTTCCAATGATAGTCCTTTGAAAGTGCTTGGATCTCCGCCACCCTGTTGCTGACAAATGTTTTGAGTTTATGAGGTTCAGTCTTTATCCACGCTAAAGCAATCGTTGAGTCCGTCCACATCCAAATTTTATGAATAGATAATTGTAGAATTGGCACAACCTTTTTGACTAATCTCGATAGTAGTAAAGCTGCAGACAGTTCTAACCTCGGTATGGTGAGTGTTTTCAAGGGAGCCACTCTGGACTTGCTGCATAATAATCTAGTTTGAGATTGTCCAGATTCGTTGAAACATTTTATGTAGACAACATCAGCATAGGCACGTTCTGATGCAACGGAAAAGCCATGTATTTCAATCCGTATTGTTGCAGGAAGTAGAATGCACCTTGGGATTTTGAAGTTATTTACTTTCGCTAATTTTTGGTAGAAGTTCATCCACTCTTCCATTGCATCTGGTGGTAGCTGTTCACTCCAATCTAATTTTATTTTCCAAAGTTCTTGGATGAATATCTTAGCCTTCGTAACAATGGGTCCTATCAGGCCCAAAGGGTCATAGAGCCTTGCAATTTCTGAAAGCACGTCTCTTTTTGAGAAGTTGACTTTGTCACTAATCTTTACTTTGTATGTGAGACAATCCACCTTTGGATCCCATAGCATACCTAATGTTTTCACTGGAGCATCCTGAAATTCCTTATCAAACACATAGGAAGATGCAGATAAATCTTTCAACAGTTCTGGGCTATTTGACACCCATTTGTGTAGCTCAAAACCCCCTCTCTGTAATAGTTGAGATAATCTGGTTTGGAGTTTTTTAGCACCCTCTAATGTAGACTCTCCAGAAAGAATATCATCCATATAACTATCATTACAAATCACATCTGCTGCGTCAGGAAATTCCGCTTTTTCTTCATCTGCTAAGGCCCTTAAGGTCCTGGTAGCTAAAAATGGTGCAGAAACTGTCCCATAAGTTACGGTAGCTAGCTTGTAAGTCTTGACTGGAGCATCTGCACTAGTCTTCCACATAATTCGTTGTAAATTCCTTTGATTAGGATCAACAAGTATCTGCCTGTACATTTTTTAATATCTGCACTAAACGCGTACTCGTGTTTTCTAAATCTACTGACTATGGAAAAGAGATCTTGTTGAATAATTCCTCCGTTTAGTAAAATGGAGTTTAGAGAAAAACCACTTGTTTTTGCACTTGCATCGAAGACAACTCTCAATGGAGTGGATGTCTTCTCTGGTTTGTATACGGAATGATGAGGAATGTAATAGTTAATCTTATCTAATGTTTCATTTTTAATCTCCTCCATATGGCCTAAAAGTTCATATTCATTCATAAATTCTTTATACAAAGTTCCCATTGTATTGTTTTTGTTTAATTTTTCCCAAATACCATTTAGTCGTTTGATCGCATTCTCTTTGGAATATCCTAATAATGTTTCTGCATTTTCCTTTATGGGTAACCGAACTATAAATCTTCCCGTTTTATCTCTTTTATTGGTACTAACAAAATGTTCCTCACAATAAATTTCCTCTTCACTTTTTGTTATATTTCCTTAGAATCATCTGGAAGTGATTCCAGTTCAAAGAATTTCTTTACTGTTATATCTAAGCTTGGTTCACTTATTAAACAACAATTGGCTTGTTGTTGTGACTGAGGAAGGGTACCTGTGACTAAGTAGCCAAATTTTGTATTTTGTAAAATTACATTTCCCTCCTGCAAATAATATTGTTCTGGATTTAAAATTTCAAAAAATATTTCACTTCCTATCAATATATCTATTTGACCTGGCATATGGAAATTAGAATCAGCCAGCTCAATTGAAGCTGGAATGTTTAAGTCCGATATATTTAATTTCGAGACAGGAATCGCATCGATAATTTTAGGTAAAAGTGAAAATTGTACATTGCGTGCAAAAGTATAATCCCGATTTGAAACTTCAATATTAGCTGAATATTTCGATGATTGCGTAATTCCGTTAATGCCTGTTATAGATTGGTTTGCAGACTTAAATTTAAATCCCAACTTTCTTGCTATGTCTTCTCTCATAACGCATATCGTAGACGCATTATCTAATAATCCTCTTAACTTAATTCTATATCCATCAGCACTTTTAACGAAAATCATGAGAGAATGTATTTAATAAAACACATTTATTTCCATAAGTTAAAACCGCAACTTCTGGCTGACCTTCAAACCGAGTAGGATTCGAATTGCTCTCTATCCCCCTTTCCCCTACAGTGTGATTTTTAACTGCAGAGCAAAGTTCAGCAGAATCGTGAAGCAATGAATTATGTAATCCCTTGCAACCACTAACTGTGCATTTATATTTAGACATGCAGGCACCATAATGAAGTCTGAGGCAATTTATACAAAGTTTGTTATTGGTAACAAATTTCTTTCTGCACTCCACAGACATATTTTGAAATGCAATACATTTATAAAGAGGATGAGAATTTCGACAGAGAATACAAGATTTAACAGTTATTTTTTTACTATTAACTACCAGCGATTTGGCTTTAGTTGACATTGCAGTATTTTTATGGATCATTTTAGTACTAGGAATGCGAGTAATGTTTTCTAACACAGCACTTCTCTTTTCTAAAAATTTCACAATAGAATCAAATGTTGGAACTTCTGCTGTTTTCAACGACAGTTCGAATTGTTTTCTAGATTCTTTGTCAATTTTGTGAAGAATTATATTTATTAAAATTATATCTGATAGATCATTCTGCTCATATTTCAAAACTTTAAGTGCTCTAATGTTTCTATTGATACAATCCATTAAAGCGCGCAGTTCTTTGGCTGATTCGCTATAAATTTTTTCATAATTAATTATCTCAAGGACATGTGAATCTATCAACTGCCGTTTGTTTTCGTAACGATCTTCTAATGCTTTAAAGAGAGAATCGAAACTATCGCTAGGCGACTCTGAGAGCTTTGCTTCTCCTTTTAGAGATGCTCGAAGATAGTATAGTTTTTGCGAATCATTCAATTGCTCATTACTTATTAAATTAATAAATTGATTTTTAAAATTAGAAAATTCTGCTATTACACCAGAAAATTCTGGCAATGGAATTTGAGGTAAGCGGGGATACTATTTTTACCATTGTCATTTAAATTAATGTTTACATTTTCAGAATTTTTCAAAGAATACATTAAAAGTTTGAGACCTACCTCTGTTGTCTCGATCTGTTGATTTATATCTTCAATGTCCAGCTGAATGATTTCCAAGCTTTCGAAAATTTTTATTTCACAATAATCCTCAGCTATTTTATCTAGATTTATCTGTAATTGCTCAATTTTTTTGAGTTTAATTTCGATTTCAGTGACACTAGTATCCTTTGACACACTGTCTTCTCCGAGGTAAAAGCCTCTAACCTAGTTAAAGTTCCTTTGATTGAATCTTTTAAACGATTCAATTTCCCTTCAGTAGTTACGTTGGAGTTATTTTTATTTTTCGATTTTTTATCCATTTTCTGTGGCTTCGTAGGACCAATGTTTCGTCAATATTTGTGTGGACTGTAAAACTGGTTAAAGAATAAAAAATCAGTCTTTTTCGCAACGCTAAGCCTACTTTATTCGTGCACCCGCTTTTGTTGGGGTACAGCTAGACAATCTACTTTTACAATTTTTTTACAGATGGCGCTACAGTGCGCTGATGACGTAACACATGTTATGCATGAAATTTCTCCCCCCCTCCCAGTACTTCATTATTTAGAAATGGTAAATAACAATTTTCTAAAAAATATATTATATTTACTCGAGTTTACATACCTACACTTAAAATTCAAATGAATATTTTATTTCACTGTGGAACAGTTATTTGTTGAAAATTAATTTTTTGTTTACACAATGTATTGCGTATAAATACTTCATATGTATTTTGTACAATATTATGAAGTATTTAAAGCTATTTGAAAATGTTTCTAATAAAGTAACATTCCTATCTTTGACTGATTTACTTAGTAATTATCTTTTAAAAATGTTCGGAAATTTTTTTAGAAATGATTCTATAAAGTAATAAAAGAAAATACAATTTTACTATTAAGATAAAGAAATGAATCATATTGATATATAATTTTTGAAAAATATTCAATGTAATATGAAATTCACCTTTATATCTCGGCTACTAAATATTATGCATTGATATGCGACACTTCGATCACAAATTCAGATTATTAATGCGAGTATGAACTATATTAAAATTTACATTACAATTTCAATAATTTTTTAATTGCCTTTGTATAAAGTGCTTATAACATGTTGAACAACTTGTTATAAATAATTGTATAATATTAAAGAATATTTCATCAGAAAAAATACTATAATTTTCACAAATTCAATTTAATTTCTAATTGAATTGCATACTTCTTTAAGCTATTGTTTATCTCATATTAGATAGTTAATATGAAAGTTTTTATTAACAATAAATATTTATCCTTTGATGAAAATGAATTGCAAATAAGATGGAAACAATTTAATACAATATGGAAATAAATAGTTGCATAAAATTTCCATTCACAATTTCTACTAGTTATGTCTCTTGACCAGATATTTATGTTTAGTGTTAAACACTTGAGTTCCATTTCATGCAAACTTAAAACTTACTTGGAGAAATGTATTGGCATTTTATTTTGTTATCACTAATATGTATCTAAAGTGCCCTTTTATATATAATTATACTTTTAAAAAAAGAAATTGATCATTATAATACACAAGAGCCCAAAATTTATCTTCGAAACATATGTCACACAAAAATATCAGTGATTTTGACAAATTAACCTCTTAACAATAATTTTGAAAAAAGATTGTGTGTAATTCTCTTCGATAAATATCATAAAATTGATCAAAGTACTCTTGTTAGGTCAATATTTGCAACAAACTCAATGCAACAAATTTATTCAGGACATGTATCATGAGATTTATTTTTGCAAAAGTATAAAAGAAATCTAATCTCTATAATGATAAATCTACAAATTGTGCAAATACCAATAAATGCATATTTGTTATACATATGTAGTAAAAAAATTTGTATATGTGTGAGACAGGTTTTTATACCACACAGTCAAACTCTGAAAAACATGTGTTGAAACCACGCAAATATATCACAATTTTTATTTCTTTCCAAAAGAATTATGAATTCAAAAATGACTTTATTTTGGTCATGTAGGAGTGTGAGCAGGACTTTTATATTTAATATATGGACACAAATTTATATTCTACTCTATACACATTCTAATTTAAAAATTTTAATGCCTTAATTTATTACCATATTTGGAATTCAATTCTCGATAAATCATATATTTTACCTTAAGTAGTGCAGCGAATAAAGATTTTTTAAAATGTAGCACAATTTTTTTTATGTGTAATTTTACAAATGGTAAATGATAATTTTAATTTCTAATGTTTGAAAGTGGTTCTTATTTCATCAACTAGTATAAACATTAACACAGAGCTGTAATAAATTAAGATATTTTTTTCCATTTCTTTATTTTTTTCTTTTTCCCTGTAATATTGTAAAATTACTAAGTAAAATAAGTTTTATAAATATATATACTTCTTTTTGATATATGTATGGTTACATATCAGATTCTTGTGTTCTAATTTTAGATAATTAAATGCTGAAGTACCTCTGTTAACTACTCTGAAGATGTGTAACATAAGTAAAATTTAAGTTAACTAAACATAATGCTCTCAATATAACTTGATGTAAAATAAACAAATATTTGCTTTTAAATATTTATATTCTTGTAGAAGTAAGTCTACATCTATCTAAAATCCCTTTTGAAGAAGTTTCATTTGTCTTACGGTGTTGAAAACATTATTCAAAGAGTTGTCAAACACATAAACACTGGGAAGATGGTATATAATCCTCACGCTTCACCATGCTATCAAAGCACTTTGATTTGTTATAATGATATTATAAAATGATTTTTTCTTTCTAATTATCCTTTCTATAACTAATCGAGCAACCATTTCAGCAAAATAAGACATTTTAGAAAGTGAAATGTAAATCTTTAAGAACAAAATAATCGTATGCAATAGTAAACAAACGACGCCATATTCACCGGTTGACGGAATCATGTGATCGTGACGTCCCATGAATTTAGTCCAATTGCAATGATCTACTACCAAACATGAAAACTCAACGATCAGCCATGTCATTAAAGAGACTTTTGCCAGATACGGGATTAAGGGTTCTTCGAACCCAGGTGCCCGAATAAATTCCCGCAGAAACTGAGGCAGTATTAATTTAACTGTTGAAGAGTCCACTAGCGATTAGTAGCTTGCAAATAAATTTTACGTACTTTTATTTTTAGACGCCGATAGTCATGTTTGAGCGCTGTTAAAGGTGTAAAAACCTATTGGAATTTACTAAAGGAATTTTTTTAGGGCTATATCCTGTATTTCAGTGTTTGTATTTGTACAAGAAATTTTCATCTCTCCTGAATAACTTATTTGCTCTTTGATACTAAGAACATGAAATCCTCGACCATCGATCTACGTAACAATATAATATAGTTTTAGCTATTTTTCTTTAGTTTCGATAAAAATTGATTTTAATTGGGTTATAATCCAAAACCATACAATAGACTAGTGGTTATAGCTACAAACATTAAACCAGTGACTATTGTGTGTCAGATAATATTGCATAGTAAATTCAGTTGAATGTCATGTTTCAAAGCTAAATGAAATTAGCTTAAAATCCTTGATCTTTTCACAGATTAGTAAAAAAATCGCGGTACTGCCTAAAGTTTTATAATCATTTGCTCCTAATTGTTTTTCAAGCACAAAGAATACTTTTAGAGGTTAATTTTTTCGTCTCAATGTATCAAAATATATTTCTTTGTGAACCATCATTTTGAGAAAATTTTGAGAATTACTTGATTTAAGCTTTGGGCAACTGTATGTATATTAGATATTTTAAGAAATAAATACTAGGAAAGCAGTCTTCCCGATTTGTAGCAAAATTTGAGCTTTATTAATTGAGATTCAAACTTTTTATTTTTATTTTTAACTTACTTTTCACAACTTGCAAAGAACTCACTGCATTTAGGGAATTTACAATTTAAACATGGATGTCTCTAGTTTTCTTCTACACTGCAAATGGTCTACAGAAAACACGAGGAGAAATCGAAAGTTAAACATTAATTTATCTAGAAAATTATTGATTTAGTTTGACAAAGTATAGGCATCACTGTGATTAAGTTTTTTTTTCACACTCTAGCCGTACAATATAACTCTAAACAGAAAATCGCACCCAAATACATACAAGAGATGCGAGTTTTGTTCCGCCTATTCTCACGAAATTTCAGCCATTTTTTAACACGTTAATGGACTCTATTCATCTGACGTCATAATCACATGATAGTACGTTAAGCAGTCACGTTTTTGATTCGACTGATTATTTTGGCGATATTTTCGTATTTGCACCTACTATCATAACAAAATTAAATTCTTTCCCCCCCCTTTAACTTAAACAAAATACAATTTTTATTTTTATGCATTACTAATAACTTTATAAATATTTATTTTTTAAATTTCACATTAATATTTATTTCCAGTGCAAAATTACAATTTTTAAGTTCTCGGAACACCTAGCATTAAATCATGTAGCTTGGATATCGATTTTGGTCGCCAAAAACACATCGCTAAATTAAGTTGCTTGGCGATCGATTCAGTTTGCCAAAAAAGTTAACATTGCCAAGGCACCCCACCCTCCCTCGTTCTACCCTTAAACACTTAATTTTAAAGTATAAAGAATTTTGTTCAATTGAACGATCCATAATTTTTTGAAACACAATGTGGGTGGCAAACTAATTACTAAACCTAGAAGTATATAAAAGCGAGACACGAGGTAAAACAACAGAAGTATAAACTAAGCTTAAATCTAATATAGTAAACTAAAACTGTATATATTTAATAACTATACGAGAAAAACAAAAGACTAGGAAATATATTAAAAATATTTAGAGAACTAAAAAGATAAAAAGAATGTAAAACTAAAATGTCCGTAAAATCGAACGTTACACAACCACAAGTGTAATGCTATTAGCTGCTATTGTTTATTCGATAACCACGTGATGATTGGCACACGATCGCAGCGCCCTCTGGTGATGAATGGACCCCATCTCAAAACATTACGCGGAGAAATAGTGTTAGACATGTAATACAATAAAATTCTTTAAAAATAAATATTTCGTTAATTTTATTTAAAATAAAGTACGTTTATTTGCTCCTATAAGTAAAAATATATATTTTTTTTCATTTAAAGTCTTCACTTACTGCATTCTTGTCTATGCTGAGAACTGTAGAAAATACTAGCTTGAATGAGTTGAAAGAAATCCATATAATTATTGCATCTAGAATATAAAATAACTGCAGCTTCCATAACTATGCAAGTAACAATCTCATACCTTTCAGTTCTGATCGCATGGACACATAAGTGACAAATAAAAGATACGAAGCAGAAACAAGTATAATAGTTTTCATTGGGTGTTGCCTCCATTAATGCTCTCAGATAATTCTGTATGTATGTAGCTGCTTCGATTCCAGATAACAGAGACCATTCTGGTTCGTAGCGAGAAAACAATTCTTCCATACAATGATGAGTAATTGCTCTTCCAATACTTTGTCGAAATAAATGAACGGGAGGGGGAATAAGTTCCCATAAACATACAGGAGGCTCCCAGCTCAAGTTGTAGTACATCGCCACGAAAGAAACTGCTTCTTCTAAAAATAAAATGATGCTGTTTTTGTTCAAGGGAATGTCCATGTTGAAATACCAAATGGTATCGTTCTGGTGATAATCTTGAATCAAATATTTGGTTCAAAGCCACAACGAAAAGAGACTAAGTTTGTTGATTAAAAGTATCTAATATGAAAATGCAAACAAAATACATTTTCAAAAACACTCCAAAACTACTTAGTTGATTGATAAAAAATTATATCGCTAAGAAACTATTCCTTGAGGTCCGGGGCTTAACATATAGGAACATTAGTAGCCTATTCATCATGGACTCATGACCTGAGTGTCTTGTTGCTTTATATTGCGCCGTTGATAAAATATTCTCTCCCTCATTATTAAGACCCCATTATAAAGTAGTAAGACAGATTAACCTGGTTGATTGACTGATTCTTTGGTTATTCATTTCGCACTGTATACCAAAAGAAGGATTTTTAAGGAGGGAACGTTTATTAACGTATCTCTACAGGGTGTTGCCAAATTCGATCGACAAATTCAGAGAGGTGATAGTAGGCAGCATAGGGATGACAAATTAACATAGAACATGGGGTCTCACACCACGTTTAATGAGTAAAAATCGCAATAATGGTAGTCATCAGGAGGACAATGAGCCAGACGAAGGGTTTCCGAGCATCGTGGTAGGATTGAAGAAACCTGCACGTATGTAAATTTCCCTCTTCCGTCACAGTTGCCTTAGGGAGTACCGACTACTGCGTACTAGAACGAGTGGCTCCTACACGACGGTGCCACACCAACATTTTGATTCACTTTTATGCTACATATCACTGGCGATGGATTGGACGTGGTGGACTTATTGTTTCTCTTCTTTGCTTCACAGACCTCATTCCCTTGAATTTCTTCCTCTGGGGCCACGTGAAATTGCTAGTGTGAGACGTTGGTGGCTACAGTGGAGGACCTCGCGGCACGGATCAACGTCGCTTTACCTGACATCGCATCAGATTTGTTTGAAGGCGTGCGACAGTACTTGGTCCATTGGTGTTAGCTGTGCTATGATCTACGCGGCCGCAACTTCGAAAAACTCATGTGACACTCACTTTTAGTTGCATTTCTGACGTCGAGTTGTAATCCATTGTTCGTATTATAAGCATGTTTCACGTGTAACGTATTTCTCACCATTTATTGCCCCTTTTCATAACACTCGACATCACACCCTTTTTGTGAATAACTCCGACTAAACGCGGCTTACAACCCCATCTTCTAAGTTGATTTGTCGTTCCCAAGCTACCTACTATCATATGTCTGAATTTGTCAATCAAACTTAGCAATAGTCCGTGTAAAGCACCTAGAGAGCCATTGGGAACGGCCCTCGAAATTTTGAGCTAAGGTCAAGTGACGAAGATGACATCTGAGTAGGCATCCCTCTCTTCCTATTTCCACATCACGCTTTTGTGAAATCATTAAGACTCAACAGAGTTATAGGCGTCGACCCTTCTGCACGAAGATACCTGAGTGGCACCAGGATTCGAATCCACGACTCGACTGTATCAATGTCGACTACGGGCTCGAAACCATGATTGTTTGGTACCTTAACGTGTGCGTGTACTCCAGGATAGCAAATATAGATACCAGTAATACTGCATCAGGGTTCGGCTGATTTTATTGGAGCAGTAGTCATATTTGGCAAGCTTCACCCAATATCCTCTTATTTATGAAAAAAAAATGGAATTTGTTAGCCAGACTAAAGCTGTATTCACACCGAGGCAGTCAACGTCAAGCGTCTAGCCAATCAGAGACTTCATATTGTCCTAGATGGAAGTTTCTGATTGGCTAAACTCTCGACACTGTCTGCTTTGGTGTGAATGCGGCTTAAGAAATTTTAAGTGCCAGTGAGTGAATATTTATTAACGTTAAGCTAAATGGGGGCTTTTGGTGACGGTTTACGTATTAGTGAACCTCTTTCAAATGACAAGGGTGACACCTGACCTCTCCAAACTACTATACAGCAGCAACGTTAAGACTTCGATATTCGACAGACTTAACATGCATCAATCCCTACATGCGTATGCTTGCTTATGGAGCAATTTCCACAGCAGCGTGAGTGTCCATTAGTTTTTAAAATCGATTTAGAAAGCTGCGCTGCCAACCTTGTAATTTTGAGCCTCAGTCAGGTGACGAGAATGACATTGAGCAGGAACCCTCCCCTCCTAACTTCCACACCACACCCACGGAAGGATGTTCAAACTTCGATATATTCAACGTGCATCGACCCTCTCTACACGGTAGGTTTTCAGTGGCTCTAGGCTCGAAATGACACACCAGCCATGAGGCCTTGACTAGGCTACAGCGTCCCCGCTCTTCTGCTGCGTATTTCTTACGAGACCTGCTAACCGCAGCCAATACGCAATGAAATTGAGGGTGAATGAGTGAGTGAATATTAACGTCTCAGTATTCAGCTACTCGGTGACGTTTGACGATGGACCTCGTAATTTTGAACCATGGTCAAGTGATGAGGAAGACACTTGAGCTGATACCTCGCTCTCCTAGCCTTCACACCACACCAACGGGAGGACGTTTGAGCCTCAACACATTTAACGTGCATCAGCCCACTGTGCACGGCAAGTTTTATGGATGAATTACTTGAGTTGTTAAACTTTAGGCAACTGTGCATATATTATCATTTTTAGACATAAGTACTTGGAAAATAGTATTTCAGTTATTTGTAATTTAATTTGAATTCCATAAGTTAAGATTCAAATATTATCCGTGCATTTTCACAACTTTTTTAGTGTTTTTTGCTTAGGGAATTTAAAAATTAAATACAATGTCTCAGTTTTTTTTTCTGCTCTACAAATTGTCCACAGAAAACACTTAAAGAAAGCACAAATTAAGCATAAATTTATCTAGAAAGTTTGTGATTTCATTTTATAAATTGTAGGGATCACCGTGACTAAATTTTTTAAAAAACTAATTTGATATACGAGTACTACGAGTAATGTGTTGTCGAGTGATATGGAACCCAGATGGCGTCCTAGCGATAACAAATCGTCAGTACAATAATTTTAAAGAACTGTTTTGAAATGTATTTCAAATAAAGAAAATAGGAAGGGATTGAAAATAACCAATATAAATTAATAATTAAATACACTAATAAATATATTATGTAATAAATACTAATTTAATAATTATTATACATAATATTTATATAATTTAATATATTAATTATTATATATAGTAATATTCATATAATATAATATAAATATGATTCTGTTAATATACAAGTGATTGTGATTGCTCATGTTGAAATACGGAGTGATCGTTCTGGTGATAATCTGAATTCAAATATTTGTGAAAACCCCACAACCAAAAGTGACTACAGGTTTGTTGATTAAAAATATCAAAAATAAAAAAGTCCCCAACTTTCGTTCTGAAAAAAAAAAACTTTAGTATTTACTAAAGTATTACAAAATTGCTAAATTGATAGATTAAAAGGAAGTGAATATTTACGTCACGTTGTTCAGTTACATAAGGGCTTTTGGTGATGGACCTCGTAATAGTGAAAAATGGTCAAGTGATGTGGACGACACGTAAACTGGCATTCTCTCTCTTAACTATCACAACACACCGACAGAAGGACGTTTGAGCTTTCGACAGATTTAACGTGCATCGCTCCTCTACACGGCGGGTCTTCTTGATACTAGGCTCGAACTCATGATACGCCAGCCGGTCACGAGTCCTTCACCTTGACCACTAGGCTACCGCAGTCACTTATTTGGTGCCAGATAAGAATTAAAAAACTGGATTATATGAGAAGATTGTAGTGGAAAATAGAGAAATACATCTTGAATGCACATCAAGTTACAATGTATTGTTTGCAAAATACAATTTTACCCAGTTTTGATAATCTGCCAAATTCTAATATCCTTAATGTCTTAAATCTTGAAAATTACAATCCCAATGTCAATACTAAGAGGCCAAGAAGAATCCTTCTGGACTCGTATAATGCCCCCTAGTAATTAATTGCGTCATTCCCCTCGTGGTGAATGACCATTTTCTAATTTTGCATTTTACTTTCATGTTTCTTTTCTTAATTTTAAATTGTTCTCAATTTGTGCAACCCACACAGGCAAGCACTTTTTTCTAATTAATTTCTGTTTCATAACTTCAAGGGGTAGAATTGCTTTAGCTATCTCCCTTATTGGGAGAAGCTCTCCTCAATCCTTAGAAAATAAATTGATCATTTACAAGCAAATTTTGCGTCCAACGATAACTTACGGGTCCCCCGTATGGGGGGCCGCGGCCCCGACCCATACAAACCCATTCAAGTCATTCAAAACAAAATTCTTCGAGTCATTGCTAACGCACCTTGGTACGTTAGATTGATTGATTTAATATTAACGTCGCACTGTTCAGCTACACGAGGGCTTTTGGCAACGGACCACGTAATTTTGAACCATGGTCAAGTGACGTGGACGACACCTGAGCTGGCACCCCCCTCTCCTAACTACCACACCACACCAACGGGAGGACGTTTCAGCTCTTGACAGATTTAACGTGCATCGCTGCCCTACACGGCGGGTCTTTAGTGGTACTGGGATCGAACTCGTGACCAGGCAAGCCACGATCCGATACCTATACCACTCGGCTACCGCGGCCACCCTTGGTACGTTAGAAATAGTGTCATACACCACGACTTACACATGAAGCCGATTGATAATTACATCACTAGAACCCCTAGAAATGCTTTTACTTCTATTCAAAATCATGACAATCCAGTTATTAGAGCACAAACATTCTTCACGTATCCACATGCTAAATTAAATTTCGCTTACAAAACTTCGAAATGGAATCTGCCCTTGAAACCGCCGTAAACACAACATAAATACTTAATTGCTACATCTTAGAACACTCAAATGCCTTTGCCACTTGTCGAAACTGGGATCAGTGAAAAAGCTGGCTCCTGCATCTTCCTCCTGCTGTTGCGTTTGTAAGTTCTGCTTGCAGACTCCATTCTTTTTCATTCTGGCTGCGAAAAAAAAAGCAACAATTCTTTCTCCCTACTGCGTTTTGGTGCTCCTCGAACGCGTTTTTGGGCTTTTCGCCCCCTTCCTGCGCTCTTCCACTCTCGCTCTCGTGGCGTAACTCCGGTTTCGTTCTCGTTTGGCTCCTTCCTCCACTGGCCTCCGGAGGAGTGTTTTCTGATATTGCGTTTCTATTCACCCTTTTTTCCTTGATTCTGGGTATAAGCGATTTATTTCGCTGGCATCCGAGCCATCTAATTTTCGTTTCGTAATAGAGTGTTAACTCACTGATTCTTTTAGTCTACTAATCAGGAAGCTTCCTCTCAATCCAGGCTTCTCCACTTCAAGGCCCAAATATATTTCAAAGTGGGACGAAGTAACGTTTCGCGTTCCATTTCCCAAAGATGTCAAGCTTTCAAGGGTGCTACAACAGTGCTAGTAACTCATTTAAATTACGGAACATCCAATTATTTCATGGAAAAGCAGGAATAGCTTCTTTCTTTTCCGTACTTTCTGCATTGAAGATTACGCCATCCCTTAAGTCTATTACAAACACTCGTCAGAAAAAATATTGGGAGAACCATCTAATAAATATAGGTAATAGAAATGTGTGCAGCTATTAGTCACAAAGAGCCGCCATCGTATGGCGATGAACAAAATCTAAATTTATTGGAGTCCTTGTCTGTGGATGACGCTATAAGCGCCACTTAAGGCGGCCTCGCTTGGGACATGAATTGAGTGGAATGCTTCAGTTCATGTCACAAGCGACAGACTTATCTCCTCGTACAAAACCATACTTGGAATAAAACTTTTAATGAATATAAAATTTAATTTTTTTCGGTTTAAAATTGGGGCCGTTTAGCAAGTTTGGGTTTTTATGTTGCATGACTTAAAAAAAACTATAATTCAGTAGAACCTGTTTTGGTGCGGTCCTTTTCCTATGCGAATTTGTTTTTGTGCAATTTGTTTTATGTGATTTTATTTACATAACATATTTTTTGTGCGATATTTTCTTATGCGGCGGTATATGGATTTAAGGTATCTGACTACGTTCGGAACCGTGATTTTGCAAAAGCGTATAAATGGATAATATTTATGGTATTTAGTGTAACTTAGATTAGAGAAAATGTATATGAAATTGTTTTAAGAAAAGTATTACATTAATTATTTAAGTACAATATTTTGATAAAAAATGAACATAGAATGACCCATTTTCAAAATATTCTCCTTTTGTGAAAAATGCTTCTATTATAATAATATTTTGCCTGTATATAGCTCAGACCTCTGTACAGAGGCTCACAACTAAAATTTTTGAAATATATAACTTAGAAGTGGGTGTATCCATGTTTTACGACAACAAGGGAGGAAATTTTAAGAAAAAAACGCCGATAATTATTTCAATTGGTGGTAACTCTGAAAATAATGTGAATTTTTCAAAATTCTTAGTTGAACCTTTGTACAGAGGTCTGATCTATATACAGGCAAAATATTATTATAATGGAAGCATTTTTCACAAAAGGAGAACATTTGGAAAAAAGGTTATTCTAAGTTAATTTTTTGCCGAAATATTGTATTTAAATAAATTTTTTTGTCAAAATGTTCTTAAAACAATTTAATACATGTATTTTAATCTAAGTGACGCTAAATATGAAAATTATCCATTTATGTGCTTTTTAAAATCACGATTCCGAACGTAGTCGAATACCTTAAAAGGTTTTGGCGCCATTGTAAATTTTTCTCTCAATGTACATATATGTGTGGTGATGTCTAGGGGTAATGATGAAATTGTGCACGAAAGAAAGCATAAGCGAAGAGAGAGAGTTTAAAGAACAATTAATTTATTAAGGTAAGGAACAGGCTATATTTACAGCTTTTAATTATTTACAAGAAGATAAATGAAAGATAGTTCGAAATGAGAGCAGGATTCACCTGTGTGAGATGGGGGCGCCAAACATCACTAGGTCTAAAAAAGCGTTGTTTACGAAGGCAAAGCTGCTAAGAGGACGTCGACCTTACTTCGTTCATGTCCGGTGTGCGGGTGAGAAAATGATCTCGCGCTCAGGGACTATATGCGTCTGACGTCATCGCTCCGAATTCTTTCATTGGGCATTGAAATGCCTCTCGATTCAATTTGGTTTGTTTGGGGCCGCCATCTCTTACATCTCTCTCTCTCTCTCTCTCGAAATATATTGAAAATTTAAAAAATTCTAATTATTCGAAACTAATTAAATACTATTTCCTACATATATACACTTCAAGCATTAACCCCGTATATGTAAAAATAAATATATAGTTTAAACTATTATTGTTCTTTAGTTTCGATAAAAACTAGTTATTTTAATTGGGTTATGATGGAACGCGATATAATAGACTAGTGGTTTTAGCTATAAACATTAAACCAGGGACTATAGTGTGTCGAATAATATTGCATAATAAATTCAATTGCGATAATTGAATTTTATGTAGCAAAACTTAATGCAATTTTCTTAAAATCCTGAACGATGTTTTATCGGTATAGTTAAAAAATTGAAGTACTTTCTAATTTTTCTAAAGATTGATAGTCATTTGTTCATATTTAAGATGTCTTTCGAACCCAACAAATTCTTTTAAAGTTAATTTCTCCCTCAATGTATCAAAATACAGTGCAATGCGTTCAACGCAAAAACACTTAAGTCGAAATATCGGTTAACACGAAATAATTCAAGTCCAGACAAACTATGTTTTTCCAAGCATTTCCTGATGGGATGAACAATATTCGGAAAAAACCAGCCACGCAGGCTAAATTTAAGATGGCTGTGAAATGAAAGAGAGTTGGATTCACTTGTTTCGTAGAAAGGAGGCTAACTTGGCTTTGAAATACCCTCGGTATAGCCTGGTCACCAAATAATTTTGTTTATGTAAGAGGACTTGGTACCCTTTGAGCTATTTTCTTTCTTTATGTATTTAAAAATTATATTTTAACATTTTATATATCAATTCTATTCCAGAAAATGATACGAGATGAAATTTTTTACATATTATTCACACAATTTTAAAAATTTAAATACTTTGAAGAAAATTGGGAAAATTTTAAAACCCGACTCCTGTAGTTATTAAATTTTTAACCCGAATTTTTTTTGTAATATTCTTATGGATGTTATAAACAAGTTTAGGGATCGATTTTACAATAACTTAATTCGTTTTTGAGAGAAAAAAATAAAATTTTGATATGCATGCTAAAAACCAACGAAAAAGCGACTATCTCTTACATTTTAATTTTTTTTTAAAAAAAGTATTCAGTTTGCAGCAAAATGGATCCCTAATTTTGTTCAATGCTTTATATTCAACGTACAGCTAAAAAATGTAAGTTATTGATGAATAATTGTGGAAGGAGTAGCATTTTGAATGCACTGTTTCGAAAAACACAAACTGAGAAAAACAACTTTAAAGTTTATAATTCTGAAAAAAAAAAATTATAATAATCTCTAAACTTTTTTGAAAATAATTGCATTTTTGTATTTTTTCAACCTACATTTTTGTAAATGATCAATTTTAAGAAGGTGTTAATTGCACACAAGGAAATTCATGAAAAATGTTAAAAAAAATTTTTTTCTGTCACCAACGAAAGTTTAGTTTTTTTTCTTCACATAATATTAAAGTATTACATTTGTATGAAAAACATATCAGGAATAAGAACTGAAATTATATGAAATAATTAATATAAAATGCCTTAATTTAAAAATTTTACATGCACACATTTCACAAAGATGAAAAATTACATGATTGTATTGCCTCGAAAATATTCTGCTTTATATGCTACACATTTTTTTTATATAGTTATTATCTTTCTTTATAAAATAGATTTCTTTTATCATAACGATTTTTTTTCCAAAAAGGGGGCGTGGCCAAATTGCCTAGTTTGTTTTCAAATGAAGTTTTCTTCAACTTCTAACTTTCCGACTTTCAAAATTTGATATATCAATCGAAAGATGATAATGCAAAGAATAAGATTAAACAAAAATAAAAAAACGATAGGTCGGTCATTTTTGGGGTACCAAGTCCTCTTAAGCTATTTTCATCATCCCCTACATATGCCACAGAAAATCTTCTCTCTCACCAGAGGGCTTTGAAGTTTGATGACGAGTACATCGCAGTGTGAAAGAGTAAAAATCATTGAGTTTGGTTTGCATTATTTTTTCTATTTTAGAAAAATTGTTTTAGGGGCAAACAATTCTTCTGAAAGGAAACTGCTTTATTGTTTAAAATAAAGATAGAGCTTCTTAAGGGTGTTGATGAAAAACAGAAGATAAAAATCTGTATAGATCTTTCCATTGCTAACTATACTTTATCTACTCTGTTAAAATTCGTAGGTAAACAACGTATCTATGTAGGTATATAGCCCAATTTTCTCACGAACCACAAGACGCAGAAACTAGCAAAAGGTATCAAAATTTTGGGAATGATCCGAGGAATCCGTTTTGATCATTTATATTCCGATATTCCAATTAGTTAATGATTGATTGATTGATTGAATATTAACGTTGCACTGTTCAGCACACGAGGGCTTTTGGCGACGGACCACGTTATTTTGAACCATGGTCAAATGACGTGGACGACACCTGAGCTGGCACCCCCTCTCCTAACTACCACACCACACCAACGGGAGGACGTTTCAGCTCTCGACAGATTTAACGTGCATCGCTGCCCTACACGGCGGGTCTTCAGTGGTATTGGGCTCGAACTCGTGACAAGGCAAGCCACGATCCGATACCTATACCACTCGGCTACCGCGGCCACACCAATTAGTTAAAAAGATTAATTAAAAACCTTAAAACGCATTTATTATGCACGGGGCGCCATCTGCGGAGAATCGGAAAGATCATTTATTTACAGGGGAAAATTCGGAACTCTTTTTTTCAGAGGTTTTTAAAAAATTTAAAAATATTTAAAAATTAATATAAAATTATATATATATATATATATGTTATGTTTCTTTTATCAGTCTTTATAAAATGAAGTCCGAATTTTTTTTTATTTTAAAGGTATTAATCACGTTCTAAAATTTGAAGTTTAATCTATATTATAAATATTGCAGATAAAACAAACGAAATATTTTTTTAAAAAAATACTTACATAAAGGAATGTTTAAAACTATTTCAAAATAAATTTAGAAAATTACCTTCTTTTTTTTAAATTTATGGAATGGTTCGCTTTTTTTTAAAATAAAAAACATTCAGGCAGAATTTCTCTCTTTGTGTGTGTGTGTGTGAATAACACATTCTTAACAATTCAAACTAATTGGCACGATTGTTAAATCGGCTGCGCTTTATGAAACGGCAGTTCCCAGGTTCGAAACTGAGGAGGCAGAAACTTTCAATTTCGCATTACGCTACTTTTTAAAGGTTTACTCTTAGCATCAGAATCGTTTTCTTTTTATTATTGCTTCACATTAATAATTTTTAAAATTCTAACAAAATATTTCTTTTTTATAAGTCATACATTGAAATTTGAAGCTATATCTTATCTGTGAGAAGGAGAGGAAGATAGAACAATAATTTAACACTAAAAAGAACCGTGTTCGGGCTATACAGAGGGGAAAGAAACCTGTCTTAAATCAAAAATAAGTGGAATGGAGCATATTTCGAAAAAGGGAATTTTTTTGACATAATTTTAGAAATCCTCAGAAATGCTGGTGTCATGAGGAAAATAGAATGCTCGAGCAACGCTGGGTTAAGCGGTGGAGGGGGGATGAGGGAAGTCATTTTGAATGAGTTAAAAGTTCTGATTTTGTGAAAGAAAGGGAAAATTTATAACAGTAGTGATAGCCCGTGCAACGCCGAGCCATGCAGCTATTTCGAAAAAGGGAAATTTTTTGACAATTTTAGAAATCACTCACAGTGTACACACACACACACAGAAATGCTGGTGTCATGAGGAAAAGAGAAAGCCCGAACAACGCCGGGTTAAGCGGTGGAGGGGGAAGTCATTTTGAAAATGAGTATTAGATGCTCTGATTTTGTGAAAGGGAAAATTTATAACAGTAGAGATAGCCCGTGCAACTAGTCAACAATAATTTTTGTTTAAAAAAAAAGAAAATCATGTAAATGTTTCATTTTTATTAAAAACATTCATTCCTACATATTTATGGAAATAAAATGTAGTTTTTTAAACTTCACTTTGTGTAAATACGGGTTTCATTGTAATATTCTTTAACAAGAAATTCTTTTCACAGGAAAAAATACTTCAGTTTCATGTTAAACGGTTTTTACTGTATACCTCTTTGGGAAATATCATGACTATCAACTTGATAGGAAGTTTATAGAATTACTTGATTTGCTAAACTTTGGACAACTCTGTGTATATTATATATGTTTAGGAATAAATACTAAAAAAGTTGTCTTTCTTATTTGTTGTGCTTGAATCTAAACTAATGGAGCTCCAATTAAACTTTGTCCTTATTTTGTAAACTTATTTTTCACAACTTGTAAGGAATTCACTATGTTTAGGGAGTTTAAAATTTAAACACAGACGTCTATGGTTTTTTCCTCGTCTACAAACGGTCTACATAGAAAGCACTTGAAGAAAACGCCAATTAAACATCAAATTATCTAAAAAATTAGGAATTATATTTTATAGTTTGTAGGTATCCCGCTGACACAAACCGGTGCAATATAATTCTTAAAAAGGGACAAGAGGTACGATTTACACAAAATTTTTTGGTTGCCTCCTATGTGTATATACAATGTAAAACAGATTTTGTGCTCAAAATTTTATAAAAAAGCTAATTTAATTTTTTAAAGCAAAAACTTGAAAGTTATGTTATTTTAAAAAATGCTTCTCTCCTCCTACAAAAATTGGCGTACATGTATGAAATGCGATTTACAAGTGCGTCAAACAATGAACATCAAAAGTTGGTAAGGATTTTACGATAATGTGTTTAATATTTCTACAATACTTTTTATCAATGCTTATTGAAAATTCCTTAAAAAGTGCGTAAATTCTAAATTCAATTATTTTTTTTAAAAAATAAGTATTGCTTTAATTGAAAATGCATGCCAACTTTTTTATTCTATGTACTATTAGCAACAAGTGTAAAAAACTCCAAATATTAGGCACAAAAGAAAAAAAGCCTTAGCATTTTAAATGAAGACAAACTAGTTATTTTATCTTTCAGAGATTCAGTTTGAAGTTTTCAGCTGCCTTTGGGATGCGGATAAAAACAAACGTAAAAGTTATCACAACCCTGCGTTTTTTTAAACTTAGAGCTTTCACATTTTGTGTTTGTAGAAAGGTATATAAAAATTAATCTATATATATAAAAATGAATGTTTGTCTGTATGTCATCGATGAACTCAAAAACTACTGTACCGATTCTTATGAAAATTGGTATATATATGAATTTTTCCACGGAGAAGGTTTGTATAATATGCTCATTGATGCCACTCGCCACCAGGTGGCGCAGCAGAGTAGCAACTTCTGCCCCGTTCAACCGATTGTCATGAAAATCATTATGACCATGTATTTTTACACAGAGGAAACGAATATGATATTCGTATTCATGGAGTTACCACCAGATGGCGCTTCCATGTATCAAGTTCAATACTGATTTTAATAGATATCTATACGAATTCGTATAAATAAAAGTTCTCAAAATATATTTTTGGTGCGATAAGTAAAATAAAACTATAAACTTTCTTTTCTTCTCTATCTCTTCTTCTCTTCTCTTTCTCTTCTTTATCTCTTCTCTTCCCTCTCTCTCTTTCTCTATTCTCTTTTTCTTCTCTATCTCTTATTCCCTTCTCTTCTCTTCTCTATCTCTATAAAAATGATTGTTTACCTGTATGTCTTTTCTAGAATCGTAAACTATGTATTTGATTATGTGAAGATGTCATTCTAATGAATTTCATATATTGTCGTTACAGTTCATGCTGATATGAATTGAAACAAATGAAGCGAACGATAGATGACATTTAGAGTCGAGAGTTACATAAGAATTTGTGTAGGTTGTGAAATTCATATCTAGCTTACATTAAACAGACAATATTGTGCGTATTTTTATATTTGGGAGAGTTTTTCGAATAATTTTGTGCATTTCATCGTAAGCTGAATTAATTTAGATAAATACTTCAATCGGATTGAATATTTGTAGTTTCCGTGAGCTGATTATATTCATTTTCTACAGTGAATTTACGAAGATCATCGAATGTGTATGTGAAGGATTTGATTGCTGATTGACATTCCGAACGCATTTGCTGTGCGGTTTTTTTCTTATTAACATCTTATACCATCTGCGACTTTTCGACGTTTTATAAATTCAAAAGCATCACGTCGTTCCTGTATAATTATGCCTCCAAAGCGACGAGCAATTGGCCGATCTACACCTCAAGCACGAAAGAGAAGAGCATTACGAGCCTTAGAATCAGACGAGCAACGATCATTAATTCTGGAAAATCTTCGAGTACACGCCACTGAGACCCGTTCGTCTGAATCGTCTGACCAACGAGAAGTAAGATTAGAAACTGATCGAATACGTACTAATCAGATCCGTTATTCTGAGATAACTGAATTACGGGAAAGAAGGCTGCAAAATGTTCGAATAAGCACTGCTCGATCAAGACGAACACTGCACGCTGATTTGACTGCAACTGATCGACGGTCAGTTGAGGATGGTGGCAAATCCGTCATTCTGAAAGTACGAAACATTGATATTGAAGTAGATAATCGTTGGATTGTGCCACATTCACCACTGCTTTCAAAGACCTTCAAAGCACACATTAATGTTGAGTATTGCAATTCAGTGAAGTCGATCAAATACATTTGCAAATATATCAACAAAGGAAGCGACATGGCAGTCTTCGGAGTAGGGAATGTAGCTGCACCGCTCGATGAAATCAACCAATACCAACTTGGACGCTACATAAGCAGCAATGAAGCAGTATGGCGCATCTTATCATTTCCAATCCATGAACGACATCCAACAGTAATACACTTGGCGGTGCATCTCGAGAATGGACAGCGCGTGTACTTTACAGCAGATAATGTACGTGCAAGAGCATTGGTTCCACCGGCAACAACTTTAACTGCGTTTTACTCATTGTGCCAAGATGATATTTTTGCTAAAACTTTGCTTTATTCTGAAGTACCGAAATTCTACACGTGGAATGCATCGACTAAAAAGTTTCATCGTCGCACAAACAAGGTAAAGCAGTTGAAGGACATACCAATTTATATTCCAGTGATGCATTGGGTCGTCTGTACACTGTTCATCCGAACAATACAGAATGCTTCTATCTAAGATTGCTGTTGATCAATATACGTGGACCAATATCCTTCCAAGATTTAAGAACAGTCAACGGTCAGCTGTGCGCTACTTATCGCCAAGCTTGCCAAGAACTAAATCTTCTTGAGAATGATGCACATTGGGACACTGCACTAGCTGATGCATGGAATACTGCTCGACCACAGCAAATACGCACGCTATTTGCTATAATATTAACAACCTGCTTCCCATCTAATCCAAAAGATCTTTGGGAAAAATACAAGGACTACATGAGTGAAGATATTCTACATCGTTTGCGCGCTGAGAATCAAAATCCGGACATTCAATTCACACCAAACGTGTATAATGAAGCATTGATTTTGATTGAAGACATATGTTTGACAATCGCTAACAAGGCACTGGTGCAACTGGGAATGCCTGCTTCAAACCGACCTGCAAACAACCTTTTTGATCGTGATTTGCAACGAGAAACACACTATGATTCTGATGAACTGGGGAAATTCGTTAGGACAAATCTTCCGCAGTTGATTCTAGAACAACGCATTGCGTATGACAGAATTATGCGTGCAATCACAGAACAAAGCGGTGGACTGTTTTTCATAGATGCGCCCGGTGGTACAGGCAAGACTTTTCTTCTTTCACTAATTTTGGCAACCATACGATCACAAAATAATATTGCACTGGCTATTGCATCATCTGGAATTGCGGCAACTTTTTTGGATGGTGGCCGAACAACGCATTCAGCATTGAAACTGCCGTTGAATTTGCAAAACACTGAGGCACAATATCAGCAAAAATTCTGGAATGGGAAAAGTACTCCAAAAGTGTCAAATTATCATATGGGACGAATGTACAATATCTCACAAGAAAGCATTGGAAGCGCTTGATCGTACACTGCGAGATTTCAGAGGAAACAGACGGATCTTCGGTGGCGCACTCATTTTATTGTCTGGTGATTTTCGACAAACACTGCCCATTATACCACGATCAACACCCGCTGATGAACTTCATGCATGTCTTAAATCATCAGTTCTATGGCGTCATTTACAGAAATTGACTTTGAAAACCAACATGCGTGTACAACTACAACGGGATGCATCGGCTGGAAATTTTGCAAAACAATTAATGGATATTGGAAATGGGCGAATGGAATTTGATGAATCTACACAATGTATCACCCTGCCAGCAAACTTCTGTAAGATAACAGAAAGCATCGACGAATTGGTGCAAAAAGTTTTCCCAAACATTGCACAAAACTACAAAAACCATCAGTGGCTCAGTACGCGTGCTATATTAGCAGCCAAAAACATCGATGTCAATACCATCAACTTTACCATTCAGCATGGAATACCCAGTGAAACGACAACATAAGTCCATCGATACTGTGGAGAATCAAGATGAGGTTGTCAACTATCCAACTGAATTCTTGAATTCGCTTGATTTGCCAGGCATGCCACCACACGTTCTTACATTGAAAATTGGCGTACCCATCATACTTCTTCGAAACATAAATCCACCACGACTTTGCAACGGAACCAGACTCTCAGTCAAGAAAATGATGAACAATGTTATCGTGGCAACAATTTTGACTGGAAAATTCAAAGGTGAAGACGTCCTGTTGCCACGTATCCCAATGATCCCGACAGATATGCCATTCGAATTCAAACGTTTACAGTTCCCAGTGTGACTCGCTTTCACAATGACTATTAACAAAGCACAAGGACAATCGTTACAAGTGTGTGGATTAAATTTGGAGAATCCATGCTTCTCACATGGACAGCTCTATGTGGCTTGCTCACGTATCGGAAAACCTTCTGATTTATTCGTCTACGCACCAGATGGAAAAACAAGAAATATTGTGTATCCCACAGCACTTCACTAAACATCTAATTGAAACTGAACTTTGTAATCACACAATTTTTTCGAAACGGCTTTGAATGAATTGAATATTTGTGTACTGATTTTCCTTTAAAATTATTTTTCTTAAATTTATTTCAGTTGTTTGCGTAGCAACGCGCGCTGGGTACTGCTAGTTTAGGATAAAAAAGTTATTTGTTTTGACCGATTTTTGTCAAATGAATCGTATTGTATCCTCTTAACAGTAAAATCGCACCCAACTGCAGATAGAAAATAAGAATAAGTCTCCCCGAATTTTCACGAAATTCGAGCCAAATTTTAATACGTTAATTTCAAAACATTACGCACAAAAACAGAATTAGACATGGAATACAATAAATTTCTTTGCAAAAAAAATTTCGTTTATTTCATTTCCAATACTGTACATGTATTTATTCCTGTAAGAAAAAATTCATTAGTTTCATTTAAAATCCTTACACTTTGCATCTTTTTCTATGCTGAGAATTATAGTCAATAGCAGCTTGAATGAGGTTAGTGATATGATTAGTGGTATTGCATCTAGAAAATAAAATAAATGCAGCTTCCGTAAGTATGTAAGGTATAATCTCAGTTTTTTCAAGTCTGATCGCTTGGACACAAAAGTGGCAAATAAAAGATACGAAGCACAAATAAGTATGATAACTTTCATTGGGTATTACCTCCATTAATGATCTCAGATAGTTCTGTATGTATGTAGCTGCTTCGATTCCTGATAACAGAGAACATTCCGGTTCGTAGCGTGAAAATAGTTCTTCCATACAACGATGAGTAATTGCTATTCCAATACTTTGTCGAAACAAATGAACAGGGGTGGGATTAACTTCATTTATATTGGTGCTTAAAATTGGCTCCCAGCTCATGTTTTTGTGCCTCACCACAAATGAAACTCCTTCTTCTAAAAACCTAATGATGCTGTTTATGTGCAAGAGATTTCGATTGCTCATGTTGAAATGTGCACTGGTCGTTCTGGTGATACTCCGGATTCAAATATTTGTGTAAAAGCCACGACGAAAAGAGACTACAGGTTGGTTGATTTAAAATATCAAATATAAAAACGCCCTCAATTTTCTCTCGCTCTGAGAAAAAAATACTTTAGTATTTACTATGTAATTGCTTAGTTGATTTAAGTACTATGTAATTGCTTAGTTGATTTAAGTACTATGTAATTGCTTAGTTGATTGGTTATAAATGATATCAGTAAGAAATTATTCCTTGAAGTCTAGAACCCTAAAGTCTCTCATTCACACCAAGGAAGTTAGTGAGCGGGAAAGATGTAACCAATCAGAGTCTTTAACTACTCTTGGAAAGGTCTGTGATTGGTTACATCTTCAGCGCTCACCACTTGCTGTTTTGGCGTGAATGAGCATTTAAGATCCAAAGGGATGTGATGGCCTGGTGTTTATAGTCATGGACTTATGGCCGGCGTGTCATGAGTTCCAACCCTAGGGCTACTGAACCTCCCTGTTAAGGGCTGATGCAGGTTAAATTTGTCAATTCGAATGGTGCGGAACTTTGAAGAGCGGGTTTTTCGTTCTGAAATAAAAAATGCTTTTATATTTACTGAAGGACTGAACATTTTCTTAGTTGATTCATTTGATATTCGATAGAAAAGAAACTATTCCTTGAAGACTTACACTCAAGATTTAGAAACCGTAGTAGCCTAATGGCCATGGTCACAGACTCAAGGCCAGTGGGCCTTGAGTTCGAGCCCTAGTGCCACTGAAATCCCTTCATGCAGAGGCGCTGAAGCACGTTACATCTGTCAAGGCCTAATGTCCTCCCATTAGCGTGATGTGGCAATTCGGACACAGGTGTGTGGCGTCCGGTTGATTGAATATTAACGTCGCACTGTTCAGCTACACGAAGGCTTTTGGCGATGGACCACGTAATTTTGAACCACGGTCAAGTGACGTGGACGACACCTGAGCTGACACCCCTCTCCTTAACTCCACACAACCAACGGGAGAACTTTTCAGCTCTCGACAGATTTAGCGTGCATCGCTGCCCTACACGGCGGGTCTTTAGTGGTACTGGGCTCGAACTCGTGACAAGTCAGGCCACGATCCGATACCTCTACCACTCGGCTACCGTGGTTTGTGTGGTGTCCGGTAAAAGCCCACTAAACGGATAGCCAGTTCATCTTTTTTATTCCATAATTTTTTGCGTTTATCATAGTTTGTCTAAAACTATGATAAACGCAACTCGTCCCCAGTGATGATGTGCTTCAAAAAAAAAAATTTATTTTCTTGATGCTTGAGAAGCAAATCACAGATGTCAAAGTGACGACACGAATTTCTTTCCGCGAGAAGATGATGAAGTGATGTGTTAAGTTTTGAGGTTAAACCTTGCTCTTTCAAGTGGTCATGAAGTGTTGTAAATTCGATAAATTTAAACGCTCAGTGATCTCACGAGTCGTTATTCACCGGTTTGCATCAAACGATGCCTTAATCATGTATTTATCAACTTCAACTGGCCTTCCAGAACGTGCGGCATTTTCAAAGTCAACATTGACGGATCGAAAATTTTCAAATCAGTGGTGTACCATCAATATATCTTCTCGATACACAGTGGATAATTTTTTTTCTTGCTTTAACATTGTGGTTATCTTTTCATTACTAAAAAAAGTAAAAATAGGCCGAAAAGGCTGATTTTCACTCTTCATATTTGTAAGGGAACATGCCAAAAACTAATGCGTAAAAACAATTAGACTCTTTCTCAAGCAAGCCTTACAATATGAGCTGTCAAAACATATAAGGATTATACGGATTAAGAGTGGGAAGTTGTGTGTGAAAAAATATACTTAAATCCTCTGTCAGGAAAAAATTAAATTACTTTCCGAACAACCCAATAAAATAAACGTATAAAGAATGTTACAAAAGCTGCCACCTTAAGCAACATGAGAAGGCCCTTTCTCCGAACTTCCAATCACGCTTACGGAAGGACTTTTAATTTCAACAGATTAAACGTACATCATGCATGATTGGTCTTCATTGGTATCAGGACCGGCTCTAGCAGTTTTGCCACCCTGGACAAAAATGGAAAATGCTGCCCCTCTCTCCAAAGCAATTATATATATGTATTTGTGTGTGTGTGTAAGGATAATTAAATTAGATTTAAAATTAAGTTCCCTATATAGCACTTTTATTTTTCATTACATCTTCAAGCATTAAATTAATCACCCAATTATTTCTCCGAAACATATGACCTAACCACTGAACTTTTCTGATCACAGATCATTATATTTAATAGCCCTATATGTCAGCATTAACTTCCAAGTACACTTATAAAATCAGAGGTACTTCTCACATCTGGGTTTAAGTAGTAAAACCCTTAGATTTCACTTTGGCGTTCTTTTTTCTCTCTGCCTCTTAGCGTCAGATGATGTCGAAAATTCATTGAATAAAGTTCCTTTTTAAAATTAAGTCTGATTCTGACTCGAAACATGCCATATATATATATATATATATCAGTAAATAAATTAAAAAGAAGAATAATAAATCCTAAAACCACTTAAGAACAAACCGAAAGAACCAATAACATGGAAACATTACTAACCAAAAAAGAGAAATTTAACTAGAGTGGAAAAAACTATTATGATTTCCTGACCTGTCGCTGGCTTAGGACAGTGTAACAGGTTTACACAGTGTTTTGTGAGACCTCATCCTTCACCCTACAGCGGAAATTTTCGACATAATAGCATAGGAGATAAACCAATTAAATGCCCAAAAACCCACGTGGGTGAATATAACATCAATAGAATAGAATTGGAATATTAAATTACTATAGGAATCTGGGCGAAATAGACAAATATAAATATGTATAAACAAAAATATTTGCTAAAGAGGATCAAAATGATTATGACCATAAGTAATAATAATGAAATGTGTGAAGAAACTAAAATCTTACCCGATGTATACAGATTCCATTCGTGTACTGACACCAAGCAAAAAAAAATACAGTATAACTAAGAATAATGGCGCCATCTATTTATATTTTTAGTAACTAAACTTATTATAAGAAAATTAATAATATATACTATAAACTAAATAGAAATGAATATATTAAATATATATATATCTTGTTCTAAAAAATCCAAAATAATTCGAAATTAAGCGCATATAATTACCCGTTATGATTCATTGGCGTAGCTAGTTTTGAGTCGGTCCTGTATCCAAATTCCTTGGGGACTTTTTGGGAGGGGGAAGGGCTTTACATTTTACAATGTTTTGCATACACATTTTGGTTTCCCTAAGACTTGGGGGTCCTCTATCATTGATACAATGATAGCCACGCGCCTATCATTTAAAACGAGTAAAATGTAAGAGAATAAGTAGCCCGTTTCAGCAGGCTAATTTTTTTTCAAAAAAGAGTTTACTGATGGTGGTGATCACAAATGTTTTTATTTTAAATCATAATAACTACACACCTGACTAAAATAAAACATCTCCTGTGGCTCTCTATCTAATAAAAACTCTTATTACTCTTGTCCCTTTTAGAAAAGCTGGCACCGGACATCGGATGGGGGAAAGGAATGTCTGTCGTGACCCTACTCTTGGATGGGGAGAAAGTTACTAGTGAAAGATGTGTCACAACATTTCAAATTTCGTAATTTAACATATACTCCCGCCTCGAACCCTTCAAGGTTCAATGTAAAAGAAAACTAACACTAAGCATATAGAGTACAAAGTAAGGAAATAACATACGTTAAATGAAATACCAAATTCACACCCAATAATATTTCAGAAAATATATAAAAAATTTTGTAACCAAAAGAAATAATTATTTTCCTAATTTGATTGAAATGCCGCTTTTAAAATTTGCTGCCCCGGGCAGGGGTCCGGGTCTAGAGCCGCCCTTGTCAGGACTTGAACCCATGACTCGCCGGTCAAGAGTTCGAGACCATAGCTACTGGACTAAAACAGGATAACGAGAGACAACTAAATTGGTTCTGCATTGTCCATATATCCCCCACAAACTTGAGAACTTAAAACTTAAGACAGATTTAACATGTATCGGAAATCTACACGACTTGTCTTCCACATTGCCAAACAGTATAAAGAATGCAAAATAAAGTTTCATGCTTAGAAAATGTTATTCTAAAATTATTAAAGCCGCTCCGTTTTGTGTTTATTCGGTAAAAAAGTCCTGGTATTTAACAGTTAGTTGTGATTGACTAGTATACTTGTTATGAAGAACTTGCAGAATGTGCATATGTACTGACTACACTCGTCATGCGTAAAAAGTAGGACTACGGTCTACTTAAATTGGGATTTTTGTGGAAAAAAAATATTTTCGAATTTCCCAGATGTTTAGAATATTTCGAGTCCAGGCCGGAATAGAACAAATAAAAATGAAAAATTCAAGATTAAATCATGTGTCTCCGTATGCACTGGCTGTAACTGAGTATAAGTTTGCATAACGAATTTGTTTATGTGTGATAATGTTTTTTAGATGTTAGCATGAAAGAGCTAAGGTAAAAGTCGGAAAGTTGATTTATAATGGAGTTCCTTTAGGTGTGGTCAGACCTGGGAAAAATCCGTTACACCAACCAAGCGCTGAGCCCATTGATAGCTGATGGCCCAAAGTTACATAGATATTGAATAGTGTTAATTCCAATTGCTGATGTTACAACCATGTGCTGACATTAGAGTAATGGCTCATTGCCGTGCTGTTAAAACAAGTTACTTTACTTGGGTGGAAAGGCAAGGATCCTTTCTAGTAAGAGGACTGTGACCAACCCTACTCCAGAACTTCTTGAGTGTCAAGACAAATAGAATATATTTTACCATTAAAGAAGGAAATAAATCGGTGCGAGAATTTTGACGGTTACTAAAATTCACAGATATCTATAAAAACTTAAGGTTAGAGTGAGTGAGAGGGTGAATATTAACATCGCACTGTGCTCAAGAGGGCTTTTGGCGACGAACCTCGTTATTTTTAACCTATGTCAAGTAACAAGGTCGACACCTGAGCTGGCAAATCCCTCTCCTAAGTACCACACCACACCAACGGGAGAACGTTTGAGCTCGCGACACATTAAACGAGCATCGCTCCCCAACACGGTGGGTGGCCGCTGTAGCCGAGTGGTATAGGTATCGGATTGTGGCTGGCTTTGTCACGAGTTCGAGCCCAGTACCACTAAAGACCCGCCATGTAGGGCAGCGATGCACGCTAAATCTGTCGAGAGCTGAAAAGTTCTCTCGTTGGTTGTGTGGTAGTTAAGGAGAGGGGTGTCAGCTCAGGTGTCGTCCATGTCACTTGACCATGACTCAAAATTACGTGGTCGGTCGCCAAAAGCCCTTGTGTAGCTGAACAGTGCGATGTTAATATTCACTCACTCACCCCCAACACGGCGGATCTTCAGCTGTACTTGACTCGAATTCATGACACGCCAGCTACAAGTCCGTTACTTTGACAGCGGTTTGACCGATTACCGCGGCCACACTTAAGGTTGGAAGGACCGTTTGCCATAGGAACACGTGACCAAGCTAAATCACCTCATCACTCCTATTAAATCAAGGTTTTAGGCCCTCTAGCCCCTCAGGGGGCTCACCTTCTTAAGGTGAGTGCGGGTTTCACGCTCCCGAGGTACCCTAGTGATCTTTTCCTTTTCCCTAGGGGTTTACTGTCTTTGGTAAACACGGGCTTCACGAACCCGGGGAACCCTAGTGATCCATCTCTATTTTCGGCCCTCTTTCTTGCCATTCAAATTTCCCTTTTCTTCTTTTCACGTCCAGACCACAGACGTACATTAAACAATGAACTTTGTTCCAACTTTGTTTTTTTTCTAGTAAAAAAAATTGATATTTTTTACTACCGTATTATGGTTTACATTTTATATTACGTTCTTTTAATTTGATTTTCTTTCAATATTTTGTGATTTTGTTGCTTCTTTTATGTTCGATGATTGATTTTTTTGTGTTCAATTGACAATGCTTTTTACTTATTATCTTTTTTTTCTGCCACGAAGTCCTGTGGACTGACCAGGACTGAGTGGAATGAAGTTGTGTCTGATGTTTTTTCACTTTTGGTATTATGACACAACAGACTGCTCCCTGGGAAAACTGGCACTTGGAGCGGGGTGTTGAACTTCTGAGGACCTTTGGACTGGTGAGGTAGGGTCTTGGAGGAAGCGGCCATGTAGAGGGTACCGGAGAAAATCTGAGTTTTGCGTCTCAGGCCGCCAGATAGTACAGGAGCCCGGGACAGCCTAACCAGCATGTCCTGGCTGCTCTATCAGCTGGTGTATAATCCCGCCTGTCTTGTAGTTCCAGGTGGTGCCTGAATGGGGTCCTGCATTGCAGAGCGGGGGGCTCTCCCGAGGCCACTACTGGTTGCTGAATCTAGGGCTAGCCCTGCCAAACTGGTCCTCTGAAAATCAAAAGGAATTCTCCTCCTCCTTTCTCAAAAAATAAATCAAAATAAGTCAAAATAAAGAAAAAACTCAAAACGCATTTATTAAAACCCCCAACCCACCCTACCCAACTCATGATGCTCATGTAGTACCCACTCTCAACATTCACAAAGTTTCAACGACTGCCAGATTTTTACTACTTTCACTTGAAAACAATGAAATGTGGAAGAAATCGCCCTTTGCAATACAGAAAGCTCTTGTAGGAATAGGTGGTGAACCGAAAGCAGTAAAACGATTGCGTTCCGGGGATCTACTAATTGAAACGAGTTCCGCTCTACAAACAAAGTCTTTTCTTCTAGCGAAATCCTTTCTAGATTGTCCTGTTTCTGTAGTTCCACACAAGTCCCTTAACTCTTGTCGAGGTGTCATTTCTGAACCTGACCTGTTGACCCCTACTGATGTGGAAATCCTTGATGGGTTTTCTGGTCAGGGTGTTATTCAGGTCAGAAGAATAACAATTAAAAAAGACGCATCAATAATTCCGACCAAACACATAATTTTAACTTTTAATAGCCCCAAACTACCATCTACAATAAAAACCGTAAATCTTAACTGTAAAATTCGCCCGTACATTCCGAATCCTCTGCGCTGTTTCAAGTGCCAGAGGTTCGGACACTCTCAAACTGCCTGCAGAGGACAATTGACGTGCTCTAGATGTGCATCTGTTGGACATGCGTCCTCAGATTGCAGTCTGGAGCTGAAATGCGTCAATTGTTCACAGCCACACTCTGCTGATTCTAAACTTTGTCCAAAATGGAAAACAGAAAAAGAGATTCAAACACTTAAAACAAACAAAAACATATTATATTTAGAAGCCCGAAAATTAATAGGCCCACAACCGTCTCAAACTTATGCTCAGGCTGCCAAATCCATAACTTTAAATAATTATACGCAAACAGATTAAAATATAACAAAAATAAAATGCCCACCTTTACAATTACTTTCACCTCGATCATCCGTACCTCAGCCAAATGCATTTCCTTCAATTCCTTCAGCTTCCACATCGTCTTCTACCACTCAGGCAAATTTCTTGTCTTCCGCAACTTCAATAAAACCAACCACACAAATTCAATCTCGGTTACCTGGAACCATTTCTGCTTCTGCTGCTGCCCCTGACAATAGCCTAAATACCTCGACCTCATCCTTATCAACTGAAACATGCCTAGCTTCTACAACTTCTAATAAGTTTGCCGCACTTCAATCATCAGATCCCTTATTAGAGCCTGCAGCTACTACATCCAATAGCGAACTTTCTAAGACATCTAAAGTCCCACAGAATGTAAAAATGAATTAAAAAAATAGAAGAAAACGCACAAAAGCACAAAAAGCAGAAGTAGAAACAAAAATGGCTAAACATAAACCCAGAAAATCAGGAACTACAGAATTATCAACCGATGACGAGGATATGATTACGTATGATGTGCAGGCGGAGGAACACTAGAACCAGATCCTGAGGATAAATATGCCACGATAGAATGTTTTGTAAACAATCCTAGCGAATATATGCGTGCATTAACTCCCACTCGATTCAGGAAAAGTAGAAGCTAATTTTTCTGCCATGGATTGCCTTACTTTGTTTTCAACTAACATGTTCCATTTGTCTTTTTCAATGTTTTTTATTTTAAGATATGGTCTTCTTTGGTGGGGAAATTCTCCACCAAATTTTATTTTCTTTAATTGATAACGGATTTTTCAGTGATTTGGAATTTTAACTTTTTAAAACTCTATTGTCTATGCTTGACCAAAAATTTTTAAATGACTTTATCTTAAAATATCATGTGGATATGGATTTTTTATATCTTATACTATTGTTACTGTGTTTTAAATTTTATGTAACGTTTAAATTTTTTTTAACAATTGTTTGGCGCAGTATAGCCAGAATTGGCTCTTGTACCAAAAAACTCCAAACTCACTCAATCATTCACTTTGGGCCCTCTAGAATTCTGCCCACTCCTGCGGTGTGATATGTAGATTACGCCACTGTATTTGATCCAATGTCTTAACAACTCAATTTATTCTGTAACTGACGAGTATACTCGTCATCGTTCAATTTCCGTGACACACCTAATTCTCAATGATTGATTGCTTGATTATTAACGTCGCACTGTTTAGCTACACGAGGGCTTTTTGCCGACGGACCACGTAATTTTGAACTATGGTCAATTGACGTGGACGACACCTGAGCTGGTACCCCCTCTCCTAACTACCACACCACACCAACGGGAGGACGTTTCAGCTCTCGACAGATTTAACGTGCATCGCTGCCCTACACGGTGGGTCTTTAGTGGAACTGGGCTCGAACTCGTGACAAGGCAAGCCACGGTCCGATACCTATACCACTCGGCTACCGCGGCCGCCACCTAATTCTTAAAATGGAGCTCCACAGTTAACTGATTCAAAATTTCTAAGCATAATTGTTTCAATGTTTTCTCATTAATAACTAAAACTAGATTATATTTTTCAATTCCTACTATTAGCTCACAACCTCTATATATTTATTTGTTTGCTTATTTATTTATCTTGGTGGAATTTTCAATCGTTAATAAAATACATTTTAAAGCGCTCAATTGAGCTGAAATTTTACATACATGATTGTTTTGAATAACAATACAATAATTTAATTATAATTAATAAAAGTTAATTGATTAAAACTAATTATTTGAAGAATTATAAATACAGCCACATTGTCGACTTAGCGATCATTTTGGCCACTTGTGTCAAAACTTGAAAAGGTTTTTTTCTCGCGTTTTGAAGCATTCAGTTAAACTGAAATTTTATAGACACGGCTCTTCGACAATACGATACTTTAATGATAATGAATAAAAATTAATCACCACTTAAATGTTGTGATTCTGTCCTATGTATATACATATTTATATTAATTGTAACTATTTAATAAAAGTAGCTAAAATAAAATGTTTCTTTGTTGATCTAAGTAGGAATTGACTTAAAAATTTATTTTTAAATTTCTTGTTTTTCTTTAATTTCGATAAAAAATTCGTTTTAACCCGTTAAAGCCCAACTTAATTTAAAATTGAAATTTTATTAAAAACTTTTAAAATTATGTTTTAAACACTTAAATATAATATACAATTAAACTCCACACCAGTTACTTAGGATCCTAGATAATTACTGTCCTATAAATAGGACGCTGGGCGGCTATGGAAGTTTTTGAACACAGTACTTCTCCTTTGTTTTTAATTACTTGATTGCATTTCTGTTCCCAAACAATTGAAGTTCAATATTTAATGCAAAATAAAATGAAACAAGTTTTATTAAGTTTAAACACATTCACACTATTTATGGTAATTTGGAAAATATTTTGTACATAGCGTTACATTACAATTCATGCAAAATGAAAGAGGTTTTCCAGAACAATTTTGCATTTGACATCGTCTTTGTTTTTCTATTTTACTAATTATATGGTCAACTCCATCACGTCTAACAGTGTCTATTCCCTTTACTCGAGATGAATTTGTATAACTTGATTTACCGATTTGTTTTTGTAATGTGTTGCCTTTTTTAGATAGGCATTGCAATATGTCTCCTTATTTCTTTGCATTTTCCATGTTGTAATAACGCAGATATTTACAACAGCCATGTCTACAATTAAGGTAAAAGTTGACCAATACCATTTTTTTCCACGGATTTTTATGGTATGTTTCTCTAAAAGCCAATCATGCGAATCTACACCACCCATATTTTTGTTGTAATTGCTTACGAGACATGGCTGTTCGATTAGATTTTTTTCAGCTTTTCCCTTTTCACGCCTTGAAACAGATGTTAGTGGCTCAATTATGTCAATATTTGTTGCAAGTGTAACGCATTTGCTATCATTCCATTTTACCGCAGTAATTTTTCACATCAAAGTAGAAATCACGTTAACCACGGCTAGTCTTTTTGAAAGTAGAACCAATTTCAAGAGCACAATGCTGTATCCTGTCACTACTTATTGTTCCCGTTGCTCGAAATCCACTCTTTCTTAGGTCAACTAACAAATTATAGGAATTAAAAAAATTATCAAAATAAACTATATGACTCTTGGGATCAGTAACTAGCTGAAACATTTTTTTTACAACTCAAGTTCCCTAGGGCTCTTTTGAAAGAACCACGGTAGAAGCAGCATCGACAACTTCCTTGCAACAAAACAAATCAAAGTTATAGCAGTAACTATTGTTCCCCCATAATGCCCACATCTTATACCCAAACCTTGTGGGTTTACCTTTAATGTATTGCTTGAAGTAACGATGACCGTAATATCGAATCATTTCATGAATAGATAGATTCTTGTCAAGAATTCCTCATTTCTGAAAATTTGCGTTCATTTCAGTAATTTATTTTCGAATTTTAAAAGCTCTGTCATTTGTTTGGGACTTGGCTTCATTATTATTAGCTAAATGAATCAGATTTTATTAAATGAATCATAAATATTAAATCTTCATCTGACCAAAAGTCACGTTCACTTGATAGTGTATGGTATCCAGAGAAAATAAAAAAAAAACCCATAAAGGTTTTTCATTCTTCAGTTGATAAGGAAAAATCTGGTTTGTTTTTCCATTGTTTGGCGTATTTTTCTGTTTTTGTTAAAATAGGTTCCAAATATGTCTGAGACAAAAATTCTTCAGAAACTTCAACGGGCGTAGACCCTCTATTTCAGCTTTTTCATAGCTTATTTTTGAGGCATTACTTTCATTAGAAAAATTATAATTTGGTGGAACTTTTTTCCCAATCTTCTATTAACTCTTTTTTTTATCTTTCTTACGTGTATTTGATCCTGATTCCGAGCAACTTCGGTTTTTACTTTTGTTTGATAAATCTTTCTCTCTATGATCATCATGGTTTTTATAAGGTACAGAAATTTCAATTCTACCTGCAACGTCTCTTACAGATGGGCTAAGAGTTTCAGTGTCATCAAAACCTTCATCTGTTAATTCATCTACTTCAGGTATCAAAGCAATTATTTCGGACTCTTAAATCCTCCGAAAATAGATATTCTACAGCTCTCTCGGCAGTTTTAAAAACTTTTTTCGGCGACATCTTGAGCACCTATGAAATAAACTAAGTATCAGAAAATTTAACGAATGCGCCCAGCGTCCTATTTTTAGGACAGTAGTTTAAATTTGTAATTAAAACTAATAAAAGTGAAAATTTTAAAACGTTATAAGATATTTGTTAATAGAATATCAGAAATATAAATTCTGAAAAAATATTTAAACTTACCTTTAAAACCTTTTCGTACGATTACAATGAAGTTCAGCAAGAAAAACAATGAAAATGGAGAAGTTTGCGTGTCTGCAGCGGCCTGAAAAATGCTTCCATCTGGTCCAAACAGGCTTTAGTAATTCGGATGAAACCATTACTCTTCAGGGGTAGAAAAATAAGCGAAACGTTGAATTACTTTATTTATAATGGTGAAAATGAACTATCCTACAAATATGACGCTGGGCGGAAACGAGTTAATTGGTTTATGATCGAAAGCCACACTATAGACTAGTGGTTATAGCTACAAACATTAAACCAATGACTATTGTGGGTTAGACAATATTGTACAGTAAATTCAATTGCGATAGTTGAGTTTCATGTTGAAAAACTGTGTACAGTCGAATCTCTACATAATGAAGTTACTTAATCCCGAAAAAAAATTTCGTTACATGGAAAATACGTTACATAGGGATTATCCTTCAATTTTCTTTTTGAACGACGTAAAACAAATAAAATTAATAAACATCAGGTATATAAATAAAAAAATTATTCGCAACTTTTTGTAAATTAATATATATTTTATATATCTTACCTATAAAAAAAAGATAAATCTGCAAGAAAAGTTTCCTGCCGCTTTTATCCTCTTCCTGAAGAATTTATTTTCTTTGATGCTCCTGCTCTCACGTTTTGATACTTTCGAGCTACAAGAAACGAAGTAAAAAGTACGATTGATCAACACTACAAACGAACGGAGACTAGTTATAAGACACGGGGAAACGAGACAACTCCATGGATGGTGAAAGGGGATATCAAAGATGTTTCTTGTGAACTGGATAACGGGGGTTAAAGGTTGCACTTTTTGGTTGAAACGCTCAAAATTCTATTGCTCTCGGGAAGTCAGGCTCCTAATAAAACCAGTTTAAGATTTATGACAAACATAAAATGTGTTAAAAGGCAGAGGAACTGGAAACGCCTAGAACTACTTCAAAAACAGGGAGAAAAGAATTTAATCAGAAGCGGAAAAATTTTTTTAAATAGAAAATGCACTTCACACTATTGGCAGGTTACTTTTCGAAGAAAATCGTGAAATGTTCCAGGTTCCAGGAAAAGTTAACTCTATAGAAAAATTCGCAATATAGAGGTTCGGCTGTATATATAAATGAATTATGCGTGAAATCCTTGACGATATAATTAAAAAATTGAGGTACAGTCTGAAGTTTTATAATAATTAATTCATTAGTGTTTCGAACCGAACAAATTCTTTTACAAGTTAATTCCCCCCCTCAAAGTTTATCTAAATGTATTTCCTTGTGAATTATCATGAATACCAATTTGATAGAAAATGATGAGAATTAATTGAGTTGAACTTTTTGGGCAACAGTGTACATATAATCATTTTAGAAAAATAAAAGGCTAATAGTTTTTTTAAATTGTAATTTAATTTGAGTTCCATTAGTTTAGATTCAAACTTTGTCCATGTTTTTTCACAACTTTTAAAAATTCATTGTTAGGGAATTTACAAATTAAACATAGATGCCTCTGGTTTTTCTTCTACACAACAAATTGTCTACAGAAAACATTTAAAGAAAACGCATATTAAGCATCATCTTACCTAGAAAACTAGTAAAATTTTAGACATCCATCTGACTAAATTTTTTTTATTGATCATTTTAGTAGATCAATAAAACAGTAGATACTGTTAAGAGTTATTTTGTAAAATAATTCTTAGCATTATAATGGCCCCCAACTACATACAGGAAATATGAGTTATGGGTAAAATCCTAGGAGAGCCCACACCCTTGGCGACACACCAAAAAAAGCGCCAAGCCAGAACAAGATGGCGCCAAGTGAACCCGACAATGGCGGCAAGTAAATACAGAGAGATAAGGTGGATGCGTAATGAAAATATATGTAAACAATACAGAAATTAAACATTTAAGATAAGAAATATAAAAACAGCACTTACTTTCTTAATGCTGATCTTTTCCAAGTGGAGGTTACAGCGTAACAGATTTTAAAAAAGCCTTTAAGGTCTCATCGATAAGCGATGAGAACCACGATCGAATGACGTGGATGACATGTAAGCTTGCACCACTCTTTAATTAGCTAGTCTTACGAACAGGAGGACGTTCGAGCTCTCGACAGATTTAACGTGCATTGTTCCCCTACACGACGGGTCTTCAGTGATGATACTAAGCTCGAACTCATGACGCGATGGTCACGAGTCCGTTACGTTGACCACTAGGCTTCCGCGGTCACTCCTTAAGTGCTAGATAAGAATTAAAAAGTTGGATTTTATTAGGAGATTATAGCCGAAAATATACAGAAATACATCTTGAATGTAGATCAAACTAGGATCTATTATTTGCGAAATACCTCTGTACCCAGTTATGGATGGAAGGGTAAAATAACGGTACTAGTAAATCATTTAAATCATATTCTCCACCTTTTTTTGAACTGGCGGCTCCTTTTCTAGTGAGTATTTCGATACCAGCCTCCTCCCCCTCTAGCGAAATAACAGCGTACAGAATACAGGGTGAAAACAGAAAAAAAATTAAACTTTAAAAAATATTTTATTAAGTAATAAAATATAATTTTTAATTTAGTTTTTTCCCCTAAAGCCTTATACTACTTTAAAACCTGAAATAGCTATTGTTACGAAAATAAACTCTATAACAAAAAAAAAAGACGCACCAAGAACGAGTTGTCCGATAGTCAAAAATTGTTGCGTAGAAAAATCACGTATAGAATAAGAAATGATTAAAATTTCAGAAAAATTGAATGATTGTTTTTAGCGTTATACATAGTTACAGAGTAAAGAGCTCAATAAGGAGATGACCCCATCTCTAGCCTGGATGCTAGCTGCCACACGACGTGACATAGAGTGATAGAGCACCCTGATCTTCTCCTGCGGTATTCTTTGCCAAATTTGCTCCAATTGTCGGGCCAGGGCATAAAAATTTCCTGGTACATGCAGTTGCCTTCCCGTCGTATCCCAGACATGCGTGATTGGAGAGAGATCTGATGATCTTGCTGGACAAAGAAATGTTTGATAAGCTGTAAGACAGTTCATAGCAACATGTGTGGTATGTGGTCTGGCATTATCTTGCTGAAATATAAGGCCAGGGTACTACAAAAGGACTGATACCAAAACAGTTCTCAGAATGCCGTCGAAATACCGATGTGCTGTAAGTGTGCCTCTAATGACGACAAAAGGGGTCCGGCTTCAAAAGAAATGGCACCCTAGACAATAACTCCTAGTTGAGGGCCCGTATGGCGTGCAATATTGAAAGCAGGATCGGCATTCTGCCCTGGCCGTCTCCAGACACGTCTTCGAGGACACAGTTGGAAGCAGTATTCGTCGCTAAACACTGTACGTCCCCAGTCAGCATGATTCCAACCTGATCGAGCCAAGCACCACTGTAATCTGGCTCGACAGTGTGTAGGCATGATTGGCACCTAACGTAGCAGTCGGTGAGAGCGTAAAGTTTGCTCTATCAGCCGTCTGTGAATGGTCATGGCGGACACTTGTGTGCGGGTCGTACGTCTGATGGTTGATAACGATGAATCAAGCGCTGTAACAGTGGATCTGACAATCAATCTGTCCTCCTGATCTGCTGTGTCCCTAGGTCAATCGCTACCATCATGACGCATGAAATCTGCCACTGTCCACCCATTCTTGTCAGTATCTTTTAATGGCTTCATCGCATCGACCCATTTGACGAGTGATTTGTCCAACCTCCCTCTTTCAGTTCAATATTACGACCTCTTTCAAACTCTGACAGTTGCTCGTAATGAGCTCGAATCCTTCGGCGAGGCATTTTTCCAGTTGCAACAACGTATCCTAAATCACAATGCAACAGAAATTTTCACCATCAGATTGAGGATCGCTTCTTATAAACACCTGCTGACTGCGGAGTTCCGATGCGCTACAGCTCCCGCTATTCATTCGTTGGACACCAAATTTTAATCATTTGCACGTACGGCTCTTCGTAGACGAAATTTCATTACAATCGGGCAACTCATTCTTGGAGCGTCGTATTTTGTTAGTGTATTTAAATGTGTAATATTACATATTTTAGTCTTACATAGGGTAGTGTTGGAATTGAAACGCTACGGAATTTATTTAAAAGAGAGGAATAAAATTAGCTGATACACTCACCTGGTTATAAAGTATCAGCTAATTGAGGATACGAAGTAATCCATAATAGACTATTGCTTTCTAAGCAAATAAATTGACAAGAAGATGGGAAAATTATCCGAAATGTTAAACAATCGACCATAATCCTGGGTAGAATTGCAAAATCTATTTCTGCAGCCAAAATTCTTGGTAGCCATTCTTGCAGTTTATTTTTAATTTCTCATTTGTTGTCGGTTCTATTAGTTTTTCTTATAACTGGGATAAATATACTTTACGTTAATTGTACGTGTTTAAATTTTAAATACAATCAAAACAAAAGGTAACCAGTATTAAAGATTACTTTTGTTAGTATATAATCAGCGTGGTTTTTAGTCGTAGACTATATTTGGTTGATCTGCACATGCCCGTCCATGCCATCTCAACAACCTCTAATTTTTTCTGGGTCTTTTACTGCCCCTTGATAGTCTCAAACGCCCACAAGGGGGTGTTATCACCCACGTAGATAACCTATGATTTATATCACAAAATATCCGAATATTCGATGGAGTTACATGCAAATTAAAGTTGAGGGATACTCCATTCGGGGTGTCACTCAATGTTTTAGATGCAAGTATTTCTTCCATACGGCAGACAATTGCTATCAAATTCCAAGGTGCCTGAAGTGCGGAAAGGTCACCTTACAAAAGAATGCGAGATAAAAGGAAAGCAGAAGAATCCCTTCTGCATAAATTGCAAAGTCTGCAAGTATACTGCCAGTTATACTAAATGTCCCAAATTTTCAAAACCAAAGAAAGGAACCCCCCTAAATTTAAATGAAAATAATTTCTCTAGCAACAATGTTATTGAAGGAATTTCCTTCGCTAATAAAGGTAATATCAAATCCTCAAACTCAAATGAAAATAATAGTAAAACAGAACAAAATCAATCCTATGATTTATCTACACCTGAAACAAATATTTCACAAGTTTCTACTTTGAATGAACTTTCTAAAATTCTTTCCGGTCTGGTTAAAAAAAATGCCAAAGTTACTGCAACTACTCTCAGCTTTTAAAGCATGGAAATATGACAGGCGAAAAGCTTTTCTACTTGCAGAATAGCTCCTAGATCATTAATACTTTAATTTTAATATTTCTAATTTTAATTTCTCCGTTTTAGTACTTTTATATCAATAGTTAATTTTTTTTTCTGAGAAAGGCAGTCTCTGCAAGCTTAATCTACAATGAATAGCAATGAATCCCAATAGCCAAAACCAGCTACCCCATTCATCCTTGCCTTAATGAAGCCACTCCTTCTCCAACATACCAAACTAACAACACCAGTAATATCGTAGTTTTAAGATAGGGAGCGGGGGGAGGATCGAGCCATCGATCCAGTCTCCTGTGAAGTTCAAATTACTTATTCCATGGAAAAAAGCAGGGACATCCACTTTCATTTCCATGTTTTCTGCATTGAAGACTACGCCGTCCTTTACGTCTACCACAAACACTAGTCAAAAAGACAATCTTGGGAGTACCATCTAACAAATATCGGTAATAGAAGTGTGTGCATCTATTAGTCACAAAGAGCTGCCGTCATATGGCCATGAACAAAATACTTGCCTGAGGATGACGCTTTAAGATCCACGTTTGGCAGCATCGCTTGAGCCATTAATTGGGTGAAATGCAGACCACTCATCACCTCGTACAAACCCCTACTTGGAATACAACTTTCAATGAATCTAAAATTGTTTTTTTTCAGTTTTAAATTGGAGCAGTTTAGCAAGATTGAATTTTTGTGTTGCACGACTTAAAGAAACTATAATACAGTAGAACTTGTTTTTGTGCGGTCCTTTTTTTATGCGAATTTATTTTTGTGCAATTTGTTTATATGATTATTTTTTGTTAGATATTTTTTGTGCGATACTTTGTTGTATATGATTTTCAACGGCTTTGGCGCCATTGTAATGTTTTCTCTCAATGTACATAGATAAACTTCAATTAATGGCGTAATCAGTAATCCCGCTCTATCTTAATATATATAAATCTCGTGTCACAATGTTTGTCCTCAATGGACTTCTAAACCACTTAACCGATTATAATAAAATTCGCACACCATGTGCAGTTCGATCTAACTTGAGAGATAGGATAGTTTAAATCTCAAATTATAGTCGCAATTTTAATTTATTGCTAATTATTGTCTGTTATTATTTGACAGTCACAATTATCTGTTAACTCCAAATGATTCTAACAGATGTCGATACCTTTCGACTGGGTTGAGTAAGTAATCAATAGATGGCGCTGCTATGGTAAATCTACGAACGTGTCATATAAGCTATATTTTAATAGCATAATTACCACGTGTTGTTGACGCTATAAAATTAATTAAATTTATTTTGTAGTGAACGAAATACCGTATAATTCAATTATTTCCACTTTTTAAATTTTTGGTGTTAGCATAGCCGGCCACGTGTTACTTAGACTGATGTAAGTATTATCAAATAATTATAAAATTTAATTAAAATGTCAATGCAAAAATATATGATACACAATTTCCTACACTTTTTCAATAGTTGTACAAATATTTTTTTTTTTATTGTTTTCATTTAACCGCTATTAAAAATATTTAGCACTTATTATTTCAATGTGCTATGATAACAAGTTTTTCAGATTTTTTTTCTTATATTTAAACGATTAAATTAGTATTTCAATTCTTATTGAAATTATTATTTAAACTCTATAATTTAAATATGTACATGTCAGTATTATCACATAATTATAAAAGTTAATTAGAATGATTTTCAATTTTTTTTTCTCATATTTAAACGATAATTTATTATTTTCAGTCAAATGCCACGGAAAAAATCTAACCTCAACAACGCGAGCACCAGAGAGGCACGACGCAAACGTATTAAAAGAGCCCATCAGTTGGCAGAACAAATTGAATCAAGAAATCTAGCACAAAGAATCAGTACAGCAGAAGGTCATGCACAAGAATCTCAAGAACAGTGTAACGAACGTCTTCAAGAGAGAATATCATAAGAACAAGAGCAGCAGGAGAACGAGACATAGCCACAGTAGGAGCACAGGAACAATAATTTCAATTTACACATGTAAGTAATATCACATAGTTTTATAAAAGTTAATTAATATATCAATGAGAAAATGGCACAAAACTCCCCACACTTTTTCAATAATTGTACAAAATTTTTTTATTATTTTTATTTAATCTCTATTGAAAATTATTTTGCACTTATTATTTCAATGTTAAATTATTATTTTCAGTCAAATGCCACCGAAAAAATCTAACCTCAACAACGCGAGCAGCAAAGGGTCGCGACGCAAACGTGTTGAAAGAGCTCAGCAATTACCAGAACAAATCGAAACAAGAAATGCAGCTCAAAGAATCAGGACTGCAGAAAGTCGTGCACGAGAATCTCAAGAACAGCGTGACGAACGTCTGCAACAGAATATTACGAGAACAAGAGTGGCACGAGAACGAAACATAGCTACAGTACGAGCACTAGATCGACAAAGGCAACGGATCAGCCGCTCATTAACACGTGCATCATTCGTTCGGCTTGCTTTTGAATATGCACCAGATATTAACTACTCAGCGCATTCAAAAATTGCTATCGGTGGAATGGATAAAGTATGTCAATATTGTCATGCATTGAAATTTCGGAATGAAGCAGCCGGCATGTGCTGCGCATCAGGAAAAAGTTGTGCTGTCACCTCTACCCGCTCCGCCGGAGCCTTTATTATCCCTTCTTACTGGCAATTCAGATGATTCCAAATTATTTTTGCGTAAGATACGCAAATTTAATTCTTGCTTCCAAATGACGTCATTTGGGGCAACTAAAATTTGCGATCGTGCATCCGATGGACGTAATTTTGAAACTACATTCAAAATTCAAGGCCAGGTGTACCATAAAATCGGATCACTGATGCCAATGCCTGATAACAATCCGAAATTTCTTCAAATTTATTTTATGGGCGATTGTGAAGAGCGCGTGACGACTCGGTGCCTGTATAATTTTATTGAACAAGCAGAGGAAAGAGAAATTGTGATATTATTGGAAAATTTTTTAGAAGATCACAATCAACTAATTCAATTGATCAAAAGAGTTTCGCCACGACTGCAAAATGACAATTATCAAATCGTCATAAAAGCCGACAAAGTACCATTAGGTGAACATGCTGGTAGATTCAACGCTCCAACTGTTGATGAGGTTGCTGTTATCATGGTTGGTGATCCAGTTGACAAAAGATCTATAAAAATTACACGGCGAGACAACACTATCAGTACGATTTCGGATCTACACCGTTCATATGACGCACTACAATATCCATTGATATTTTGGCAAGGACAAGATGAATATCACCTTAATATCAAACAGTATGATCCAAATACCGGTAAATTTGACAATTATCTGTTTACTTTCTTACTATATGTATTGATTTAATTTCGTATTGCATTTTATTTTTATTTTTTAGGTGATTACAGAAATAATAAAGTTAGCTCAATGAACTACTACGCACACCGAATAATGGTTAGACAACATCAAGACAATTATATCCTTCGATATCGTCAGCTGTTCCATCAATACATTGTTGATATGTATGCTGAGGTCGAAAGCGAACGCTTGCGATTCCTTCGATTTAATCAGGCAAAACTACGATCGGAAGAATATATTCACTTACGAGATGCTGTTGCTGGAAACATCGATGGAAATTTAAATCCCAATGACATCGGTAATGCTTTCATTTTACCTTCAAGCTACATCGGCAGTCCACGGAACATGCAGGAATACATGCAAGATGCGATGACTTACGTACGTCATTACGGCCGACCGGATTTATTTATTACATTCACATGTAATCCGAATTGGGAAGAGATACAAACTTTACTATTGCCAGGACAACAAGCCATTCATCGTCATGATTTAACTGCACGTGTGTTTAAACAAAAATTGAAATCCTTAATTGATTTTATTGTTAAATATTCAATTTTTGGTATCACACGTTGTTGGCTGTATACGATAGAGTGGCAAAAGCGAGGTTTGCCTCATGCCCACATTTTGGTTTGGCTTAAAAGATAGAATCCGTCCTGAAGAAATCGATCAAATAATTTCAGCCGAAATTCCAGACCCATTAATTGATCAAGAATTATTTGATATTGTCACCAAACACATGATCCATGGGCCATGCGGTGCTTTCAACATGACGTCACCGTGCATGGAAAATGGAAAATGTAAAAAAAAAACTTCCCAAAGCCGCATACGAATGACACGATCACGGATATTGATGGTTATCCAAAGTATCGCCGCAGAAGTACTGAGAATGGTGGCCACACATTTACAATGCGACTGCCGAACTTTCCAAATCAAGTTGAGTTTGATAATGAGTGGGTGGTACCATACTCACCACTACTTTCAAAAACTTACAAAGCTCATATATCAATGTTGAGCTTTGCAGTTCTGTTAAATCAATTAAGTATATTTGTAATTATGTAAACAAAGGCAGTGATTTGGCCATATTTGAAGTACAAAACATTAATAAAAATGACGAAATAGCACGATACCAAATGGGCAGATACATTAGCAGCAATGAAGCTATTTGGCATATTCTCAGCTTTCCCATCCACGAAAGAGATCCTGCTGTCGAACATCTGGCAATACATCTTGAAAACGGTCAACGTGTATACTTCACTGAAGAAAATGTTCTCCAAAGAGCGTTCGAAGCTCCGAAAACGACTCTAACTGAATTTTTTACATTGTGTCAAAAACCTGATGTTTTTGGCCAATTCGCGAAGACATTGGTGTATGGTGATGTTCCACGTTATTTCACATGGAACAAATCCAGTAAAAAAATGGGAGCCACGGAAACAAGGAAAACCACATCCTTCCATTACAGGCATATTCAAAGCTAAGACATTGGGGAGACTTTACACGGTACATCCAAAGCAACGTGAGTGCTTCTATTTACGTTTGTTATTGGTGAATGTTCCCGGACCAACGTCTTTTGAATTTTTACGAACAGTTAATGGTCGAGTATTCAATACATACCAGGATGCATGTCGTGAACTGCAATTGCTAGAAGACGATAACCATTGGGACTTAACGCTTGCTGATGCTGCGTTGACATCAACACCGAATAACATTCGTCAGTTGTTTGCAATTATTTTGACGACATGTTATCCCTCGCAAGCACAAACTTTGTGGGAAAAGTATAAAAATTGTATGACAGAAGACATCTTGCACCGAATTAGACAAACAAATCAATCCCAAAACATAGATTATACACCAGAGATGTACAATGAAGCATTGGTCTTAATCGAGGATTTATGTGTTCTTATTTCAAATTTACCACTTAATCATTATGGTATGCCATCACCTAATCGTCCAGCCACCGACTTGGTCAATACCGATTTACAACGAGAAAATCAATATGACCATGGAAGTTTAGCAACAATTATCATGAACAGTGAACCGTTACTGACAGCAGAACAAAAATTATTTATGATCGGATTATGCTGGCTGTTGCTGCTGAACAAGGCGGGTTTTTTCTTGGATGCACCCGGTGGAACCGGTAAGACATTTTAATATCGTTGATTCTTGCCAAAATACGGTCGCAACAAAAAATCGCATTAGCAGTAGCATCGTCAGGCATTGCGGCTACTTTACTGGATGGTGGGCGAACAGCACATTCAACATTCAAGCTGCCATTGGACGTTCATAATAAACCAGATGCAATGTGTAACATCAAAAAGAATAGTGGAATAGCTGCAGTGTTGCGGAAGAGTTCTATCATAATTTGGGATGAGTGCACAATGGCACACAAATATTCACTTGAAGCATTAAACAGAACTATGCAAGATTTAAACAGCAATAATAAACTTTTCGGTGGTGCTATCTTACTTTTGTCTGGTGACTTCCGGCAGACCTTACCGGTTATACCTCGCTCTACTTTCGCGGATGAGATTAATGCATGTTTGAAACAATCATTCTTATGGCGAAGTGTTGAAACACTTGGATTGACCATAAATATGCGAGTACAATTGCAAAATGATCCATCAGCACAAATATTTTCCGAACAACTACTACATATTGGGAACGGTAAAATAGAACTGCAACTAAATACGCAATGCATTAAACTACCAGACAATTTTTGCACTGTTGTTCAGGATAAAAATGAATTGATTCAGAGTATTTTCCCGGATATACAGAATAATTATTTGAATCATGAATGGCTTAGTCAACGGGCGATTTTGGCAGCCAAAAACGTTGATGTTGATGAAATTAACTTCCAGATACAACAGTTGTTACCAGGCGATCTGATGTCTTTTAAATCAATCGATACTGTTGTTGATGAAAATGAAAGTGTAAATTTTCCGATTGAATTTTTAAATTCATTAGATATCCCTGGAATGCCACCACATAATCTTCGATTAAAGATTGGTTCCCCTATTATTCTCCTCCGTAATTTGAATCCACCTCAATTATGTAACGGTACGCGTTTGGTCATCAAAAAGATCACCGGAAACATTCTTGAAGCAACCATTTTGGCTGGGAAGTTTAAAGGAAAAGTGGTCCTGCTGCCACGTATTCCGATGATACCATCAGATTCTACCATACCCCTTCAAAAAGGCTACAGTTTCCAATTCGTTTAGCTTTCGCCATGTCTATAAATAAATCTCAAGGTCAAACAATGTCCATTTGTGGTTTAGATTTGGAAAATCCATGTTTTTCTCATGGGCAACTATATGTTGCGTGTTCACGTGTTGGGAAACCGTCGAATCTATTTGTGTTAGCTAAAGACAGGTTAACCAAAAACATTGTGCACCGATTGGTGTTAAATTAAATTGAAATTGAAAGTATTTATAATTCAAAAAAATAGATATTAATGTTTAAAAGTTTAAGACTGTCTGCCTTGCATACCTCATTTATGAGTTTAAGCGTCACATGTTATTTACTGTATTATACTGTATTATACTTATATTTGTTATAAAATAAATAGAAATAATAAATCTGATAAATTTTTATTTTGTACCTATTGATTTCTGCTTAATATCAAGTGTAAGAACATTTTAATTAATTGTGTTCAACGTACTTCCCCTTCAAATCTCAATCCAGTGAATTTGTATACCAACATCAACATTTTCGTCTTTGTTCGTAAATAATTTCATTGTACTAAAGGGTTATAGTAGTAGAAAGTCAAATAAGGAGTCAAATTAGATTGTTTACTATAATGTAATATAACAAAAACTTTAGCCACAGCAACGCGTGGCCGGGTCAGCTAGTTAAAATTATAATATAGTTTTAGCTATTATTTCTCTTTAGTTTCGATAAAATGTAGTTATTTTATTTGGGTTATGATTGAAAGTCAAACAATAGACTAGTGATTATAGCTACAAACATTAAATCAGTGACTGTTGTGTGTCAAATAATATTTCAAAATAAATTCAAATGCGATATTTCAGTTTCTTGTTGCAAAACTAAATGAATTTAGCTGAAAATCCATAAGGATCTCTTAACGGTATAATTAAAAAATAGAGGTATGGTCTAAAGTTTTATAATCATTAGTTCATTAAGATTTATTTTGAACCCAACAATTCTTTTGCAAGTTAATTTTCCCTCCAATGAATCAAAATACATTGAAATGTGTTTAACGCAAAAACGTTTAAGACGAAATATCAGTTAACACGAAATACTGCAACAATCTAGACAAACTACTGTGTATTTCCATGCATTTCTCTTAACACGAAACAAAAATCGCTTAACACGAAAAGATTTCCGTTATGAGATTAATATTCGGAAAACAAAGCCACGCAGGCTAAATTTAAGAGGGGTGGGAAATGAAAGAAAGTTGGTTTTCGCATGTGTCGCAGAAAGAAGGCTAACTTGGCTTTGAAATACAATCCAGATAGCCCGTGTCACGAAATAATTTGGATTATTTCAGCTACTTTCATTCTCCATCCCTACACATGAAAACATCTAATCTCTCATCAGTTGGCTTTGAAATTCGGTGACGAGTACATCGCAGGGTGAGTAAAAATCAATGAGATTGGTTTGCATTGTTTTTTTTTAGAAATTTTTTTTGAAGGCAAACAGTTCTTTTGAAAACCAACTGCTATATTGCTTAAAGTAAAGATGGAGTTTCTTCAGAATGTTGATCAAAAACAGAGGAGGAAAACGGAAATCTGTAAATATCTGTCTATTCGTAAATCTATTTTATCAACAATTTTTTTTTAAAAAAAGATAATCATGTAAATGTTTGATTTTCATTAAATACATTCATATACACGTATTTATGGAAATAAAACGTAGTCTTATAAACTTAACTTTGAATATACGGGTTTCCTTGTAATATCCTTTAACACGAAATTCCTTTCACAGGAAAAAATATTTCAGTTTCGGTATTTCAGCTATACAGATTTTCTCTGTATAGCTCTGAGATATCATGACTATCAATTTGAAGGATTGCTTGAATTGCTAAACTTTTTGTACAATTGTGTGTATATTATATATTTTTAATAATAAATACTAGGAAAGTAGTCTTTCTGATTTGTAGATTCAATCTAAACTATTGGAGCTCAAATTAAACCTTGTCCTTATTTTTAACTTATTTATCACAACTCGTAAAGAATTTACTATGTTTAAGGAGTTTAAAATTTAAACAAAGATGTCTCTGGTTTTCTTCTACACTACAACGATCTACAGAGAAAACACTTGGAGACGCAAATTAAACATTAACGTATCTAAAAAATTAGAAATTTCATTTATAAATTGTACGCAACCCTGAGCAATATAATTCTGGTACTAGTTCGACATCACGGGGCGAAGCACAAAGCGCTGCTTGGCGCGAAATGGAATCACGCCAAACAGCGCTTGTTGTCGCTAGAATGGAATCCAATATGGCGGCCTTGCGGTATCAAATCGTCAGGAAGATAATTTTGAAAAATTGTTTTAAATATTTGAAATATATTTAAAAAGAATACAGGAAGATATCGATATTAACCAAGAGGAATCATTAAATAATATAATCTAATAAAAAGGTACATGTACTAATGTTATGCAGTATATAATAATCTTATAACATAATTTAATAGTTACTCATAATAGTATTTAATTTAATAGTAATTATAAAAAAAGAATAATCATCGTATTGTAAAATAAAAATCATACATAATACCCACATAACGTATTATATATAAATGACATTAATTATGAATAAATAATATTAATTATAAAGAATAATAAAATTATAATTGAGCAACAAAACAATTATGAATAACATGACGTAATATTTATAAATATAATAAATTAAAAATAACGAATACTATATGATTACATTTAATAATTGTAGTTTTGTATTATATTAATAAAATAATTATACTTTATATAAAAATTAATTAATATCAGTTAAAAAGTACTGAAAACTTGCAATATCCCAAAAACTACTAAAATATCCAGGTAACCATATTGTAATGTTATCGCCCATCTTGGCGAAAATAAACTTGGCGCGTGCCCCGGGATATCAAATTAGTTCCATAATTCTTAATAGTAAAATCGCACCCAACTGCAGACAGGAAACATCGGTCAGTCTCCTTGAATTTACACGAAATTCAAGCCAAATTTTAATACGCTAATTTTAAAACATTACGCACGAAAACAGAATTAGACATGGAATACAATAAATTTTTGAGGAATAAAATTTCGATGATTTTATTTCAAATACAGTACATCCATTTATTCCTGAAAGAAAAAGTATATTAGTTTCATTTAAAATCCTCTCTTACTGCATGTTTTACTATGCTCACGATTGTATTCAACAGCAGCTTGAATGAGGTTAGCGATATCGTTAAAAGTTCCACATCTTGAAATTAAGATATATGCAGCTTCTATAAGTATGTAAGGTACGATCTCGGTTCTTTCAAGTCTGATCATTTGGACACATAAGTGGCTAATAAAAGATAAGAAGCACAAATAAGTATGATAACTTTCATTGGGTATTGCATCCATTAATGCTCTCAGATAGTTCTGTATATAAGTAGCGGCTTCGAGTCCAGATAAAAGAGACCATTCTGGTTCGTAGCGAGAAAACATTTCTCGCATACAACGATGAGTGCTTGCTTTTCCGATACTTCGATGAAACAAAACAGGGGTGGGATTATAATCGGCTACAGGCGGCTGCCAGCTCAATTTGTTGTACAGCACCACAAATGAAACTGCTTCATATAAAAACATAATGAGGCTGTTTATGTGCAAGAGATTTGGATTGCTCATATTGAAATACGGAATGGTCATTCGGGTGATAATCCCAAATTCACATAGTTGTGTAAAAGCCACGACGAAAACAGACTACAGGTTTTGGTTGATTAAAGATATCAAACATAAAAACGCCCTCAATTTTTCTTCTGAGAAAAAAAAATACTTTTGTATTTACTTAAGTACTACGAAATTGCTTAGTTGATTGATTATAAATTATATGAGAGTAAGAAACCATTCCTTGAGGTATAGGACTGTAAAGACTCATTAACACCAAGGAAGTTATCGAGCGGGAAAGATTCAACCAATAAGAGTCTTTAACTACTCTAGCAAATGTCTCTGACTAGTTACATCTTCAGCGCTCATTACTTGAAGTTTTGGTATGAATGAGCCTTTTAGATCCACAGGGACGTGATAGCCTGGTGGTCATGGTCACGGACTGATGCTTGGCGTGTCATTAACTTGAGTACAAGGGTCACTGAAGCCTCTCTCTGTAGAGGGGTGATGCTTGTTAATATGTCTAGGTTCAATGTCATTCCTTTGGAATGGTGTGTGTAAGGAACCGCTGCCTGCACCTGGCAACAGGTCGAACGAGAGACGAGATAGAGAAAAGGATCTGGCAACGACGGAAAAAAAAGAAGGTCGGAACGGGAGAGAAGAGAGAGGGTGACGAAAAAAGCCGGGGTCGTGAAAAGTAGACACGGCTGAACGATGTATCGTAATCCTGTAACATCGCAATATATTCTTGATTTTAAGAAATGTCCCATAGAAGGTATGGAATAAACAGTGGGACCAAATCCTGTCTGCAATTATTTTCTTGTCACAATTCGAACACGGTCGGAAAAGAACTCACGAGTTTACACTGGTGTCAGGAGTGGGGTGCAATGGAGCAGAATTTAAATGAACAAAATATTTCAAATTGATCGGTGTTCGTACTACATAATTGTGAACAAGGTTCTAGTGGACAATCAGTTTGAAAGAAAAATTTTAACAAGGAAATAGAACCCTGCAGTGTATCTTCAAGTTGATGACCACGTGCATCCCGGAATTGCCTTGCAGCAGTTTCAAGTGAAAAAAACAAGACCTTCTTCATATGGAGTTTTACCATCACCTGCCGAGTTGGGATATGAACGAACAGATGTCGTATTTTTCTTCATTTTCTGATGAATGGAGCCGTGATCTGAAAAGTATTCAAGTACTGAAACAGCTTTCATGTCGAGGTAGGTGGCTATTGTTCCCCTAAGTTAAAATATTGTGTGAATATTTAAAAGAGTAATGGGATGCAGTCATATTTAATTTTTTTTTAAAAAATAAAATAGAAAAAGCAGATATATCTGAAAAAGAAAATTTCATTGGTTTATTGCAATATTCTATGTTGTTGGATTATTGTGTAGATGAAATAAGAAAATTGTGTACTTATTTTACCTGGAAATGATAGGGTATCCTTTTAAATGTTGTAAAATATGGTATTTAGAGTTCTAGTGTTAAACTATAATTTCTTTTTTATCATTCTTTACTGTTTTGAAGTTGTCTCAAAAATTAAAATCTGGGTATAGAAAGTGTTTTGCATAACAATTCAGTTTGCAGAATTTAAAAAAAAAAAAAAGAATTAGATTAATTTATCTTGAAATAATGGTTGCGAAAAATGTATGTTTGAGTGGGTAAAAAAATATCCATTAAAAAATGTATATGTATTTCAAGTAGACTTCCTGTTAAAAAGTTGTAAATAAGAGATTTTGTAGGTTATTTATGACTCAGAATGTGGCATGTTTTTTTTTAATATTAAATGATTGTTTTTCATTTTAAGCAAAAGTTTTGCAATTTGTCAGTTAGTTGATAGTTTAATGCAATCTGAGGTTATTTCCTTTGCTCGTAATTTAGGATGTATATGTATATTGGTTTTTTGTTTCCTGCATAAGATTCTTTTAATTAAAAAAAAAAAAAAAGAAACTAAGAGTAGATTTATGATTTGAGAAATCTATGGTAATGTAGCTAAAGTATGTTGTTAATTGTGTTTTTTTTAATTTTGAAAAAGGTTTTGATTAGTAACAAATAACTGTGTCTCATAAGTTTTATTGTAAACATATTTCGTATTGTGTTTCTGGAATTTGAGTACTCTTAGAAAAAACGAGTAGAATTTTTCTTGCTTGTTAAATATATAGTATTAGGTCATTTAAGTGTTTGTAGTTAAATTTGTCAGAAGGTAATTTGGCATTAGGTTTAGCTTGATTAAAAATGGCATTTCTCATTAGAAGTAAGAAAATTGACTTAATTCAATTAGCGCGGGACTTAGATGAGTCACCTGATCCGTCTATGTCTAAAATTGTTTTAAGGAATTTAATAATCTCTAGTAAATATTACAAGGAGGAAGAGGCAAAAGAGTTATTGGAAGTTATTACAGCTGAAAGGTTAGAGACAGAACAGCAGCAAAAACTAGAACGACAAGAACAATTATCAATTGAAAAATTACGCTTGGAAATAGAATTATCTAGGATCGCTAATCAGAGTGTTAATCAAAATAATGGTCAAACCTCACGTGTAAAATCTTTAGATGAAATAGTTAAAATGGTTAGGCTCTTAACTGTAAAGGTACCCAATAAATCAGACGGGTGGGAATATTTCTTTTCTAGTCTTGAAAAGGCTTTCGCTAGTGAAATGGTTAGCGACGAGTTAAAACCGAAGGTTTTGTTATGCATGTTAGGAGACAAAGTGTCAAACTTATTAGTTAACCTAGGCGAAGAAGAATTAAAAGATTACGAATCTTTAAAACAGGTTGTGCTTAAGGAGTATGAACCCTCACCAAAAATATGTTTAGAAAATTTTAGAAAGGCCAAACGTAACTCTGACGAAACTTTCTCTCAGTTCGCGTCCCGTTTAACATCGATGTGGTTATACTACTGTAAGTTAAGAGAAGCGAATGATTTTGAGTCAGTTAATCAACTGATCGTAGCAGATAAAATGTTTGAAATGTTGGATTCTGAGACGGCGACCCATATTGGTGTGCTCCATGGGGAAGAATGGTACAAACCCAGGGACTTGGGCAAACAATGTGATATATTTTATGCTTCCAAAGGGAAATCTACGATGAACCTGAGAGAGCTAAATGGAATGATAGTGAAAAGAGAAGTTTTAATGGTAGTTGGGGTAAACAGCCATTTGGGGAGAAAAAGTCAGATATTTTTTCTTCTAGGAAAAACTTTGATAAAGGTCAAGTAACTGAAATTAAAAAATTCGCTTGTTTCACCTGCGGATCAGATAAACATTTTAAGCGGGATTGTCCGAAAAACAAAGAGGTAGATAATAAAAGACTTAATGTAAATAAGGTGTCAACGGAAGGGACAGAATTGGAAGATGGAACGGTCACTGCTACGGTTGATTTGCTAGGTAAAGTCATTCCTAGGGGGGCTAGTGAAGACAAATTAAGTAAATTAGTGAAAACATCTATCAGTGTAGATGGGAAATTAGTCCATGCGTTAGTGGATTCTGGTACGGAAATTACTGTTATCAAGAAAGACTTAGTTCCTGGAATATCGGTTGAAGGAACTTCCACGATTTATTTGAAAGGTATTTTCGGTCCAGCGGTTAAATGTCCTTTAGTATATGTTCCAATTGGTCTTGCTACCGGTGGCCAGGTTAATGTGGTGCACCAGCAAGTGTTATGTGCTTTGGCAGAAGTTTTGGTAGAAGACGTGTTGCTTCCACCAGAGGTTTTGGATATGTTGGGAGGAGCCCAGAGTGAAGAGAATTCACTGGCTCAAAGCTCTCGGGACCTGAGGGTTGACTCAGGAAATGTAGATGAAACCGAGGTTTCATTGGGTATTCTGCCAGAGAAAGCACAGGAGCACATTGAGGATTCTCAAAGGAATATTACTTCATGTCGGAATGAAGTGGGAACATTGGGTACTAAGGATGAGGAGGTGACCGCTGAGATGGATAAAGGAAGCATGGTGGCTGATAGTTTTCGTTCCGAACAGGAGTGTTGTGCCGAGTTAGCATTGGTTTGGAAGCAGGCTAAGGAAGGCAAAGGAAACTACTATGAAGTAGATGGATATCTATTTCATAGAGATAAAATACTCGGGGAGAGTATTGGGCAGCTGGTAATTCCGAAGTGCAGAAGAACTGAGGTGTTGAAACTAGCGCATACTTCCGTGTTCAGTAGTCACATGGGTCCCAAGAAGACGCTTGAACGAATAAAGTATTCTTTCTTTTGGGAGGGTCTGAGGGCCGATGTGAAGAAATTTTGTGAGTCATGTAAAGAATGTCAGCTCACTCGATCGGTTAGGATTAAAGACCGATCATCCAGTACACCTGTGGCAAGGCCTGAATTGCCATTTGAGGTGGGGAATATGGATCTGATAGGTCCAATTGATCCGCCAAGCTTAAAGGGACATAAATATATTTTACGTCTGGTTGATCAGCACACTAGGTGGGGCGAGGCTGTGCCGTTGACTAGTCTCAGTGCGAAGGTAACCTGTGAAGCTTGGTTAAACATATTTTCGAGAACCGAGATTTATCTTTTGTCGAAAAGGGAAGGTTTTGTAGAAAAGAATAGCGCAGCATCGTGGGTCACGGTACTGAATTTGTGGAAGTGGTATTTCTGTCGTTCTCTCACGAAGAATTATGCCGCATGCTTTATGTCGTTTGGAATTTGCATGACTAAAAAAGTGAGGTTTAAGATTGAATACACTTCTTATGGATGTAATTTAACGGCTCAGGTTTTAAGAATGTTAGAGCAGTTCGTTGTATCTCGAATAGTCGATATAGACATCCTGATGCAAATTTGGAAAAATCGTGTAAAACAAATTAACTTTGTATTAGAATGGGTGAGATGGGTTGCGTCGGAAATCATACCGGCCAAAGGCAAATTAGAGCCGTAGGAAAGTTTTTTTTTCGTGTACTTAATATAGATTTAGTGAATTCATTGAGCATTCATTCATGAGCTAATGAAATAAACATTGTCTAGATTAAGATAAGAACTGTATTGTATATATTTAGAGTTGTTGTTTTTTGTATAATGTTTTCTATGTTTCTCTGTTTGCATTCCCATTACAGTTTAGATCTTTCTGGGAACATAGTCACTTATTTCAATTGGGTGAACTATTCATATTATTTCATGTGTTTGTTTTAAGGAACTTTCACTAGAACAATCATCAAGACTTTTGACTGTTGAAATTATTGTGTGTTCTGTTTGTGGATTTTCTGTTTCACGGTTTGTGAATTTTCTGTTCCTGGTGCCTGAAATGGTAAAATCAGCCACAAGGGGCAAATTTTACTCTTAGGTGGGGCGTGTAAGGAACCGCTGCCTGCACCTGGCAACAGGTCGAACGAGAGACGAGATAGAGAAAAGGATCTGGCAACGACGAAAAAAAAGGTCGGAACGGGAGAGAAGAGAGAGGGTGACGAAAAAAGCCGGGGTCGTGAAAAGTAGACACGGCTGAACGATGTATCGTAATCCTGTAACATCGCAATATATTCTTGATTTTAAGAAATGTCCCATAGAAGGTATGGAATAAATAGTGGGACCAAATCCTGTCTGCAATTATTTTCTTGTCACAATTCGAACACGGTCGGAAAAGAACTCACGAGTTTACAGTGTGGAACTTTGGAGAAGGGTTTTTTCGCTCGATCCAAATTTTCATTCTCAAAAAAAAAATGCTTTCATATTTACGAAAATACTGAACTTGCTTAGTCGATTGATTTAACATTACATCGAAAAGAAACTATTCCTAGCTGTCAAGTCATAGTGACCATGGTAACCTAGTGGTCATGGTCACGAATTCCTAACCAGTGCTTCATGAGTTCGAACCCTAGCATTCCTTAAGACCCGCAGCCACAGTAACCTAGCTGTCGAGGTAACGGGATCGTATCCGGTGTGTCATGAGTTCGAGCCTAGTACCGATGAAGACCCGTCGTATTGAGGGGAATCGCTGCACCTTAAATATGTCGAGGTTCAACTGTCCTCCCATTAGGGCGGTGAGGAAGTTCCAGCTCAGATGTCCTCCTCGTCATTTGAATATGATTCAAAATTGTGAGGTGAGTCACTAAAAGCCCTCGGGTACCTGAACCGTGCGACGATAGTTACTAACTGACTCATGCCAATAAAAACCCTTCGTGTAGAGGGGCTGATGCACGTAAAGTCAATCGAACATCAATGTCCTCTCACTCACGAGGAGTGGAAATTCGGAGACAGGTGCCACATTAGAAGTCGTTCTTGTGAAATTTACGAGGTCAGTTGCCATTGGCCCTTATGCTGCTTTATATTACGACTTTAATAAAAAATGAAGCACTCATTCTTAAGACCCCATCATAAACTAGGAAGACAATGACCTTTTCTTATTGACTTAATTAAGTGATTCTTTGTTTGTTTATTTATTTTCCATTATAAATCAAAAGAAGGCTGTTGAAGGATGGAGTGTTTATTAACGCCTTTATGTAAAGCACCAAGAGAACTACTGGGAAAGGCCATCGAATTTTGTTTTAAAAAAAGCGCAGAAGATGACATCTGAGTAGGAATCACACTTTCCATATTTCCATATCACCTTAACGTGAAGTCATTAAAAATCAACGGCCTTGGCAGGACTTGAGGGGTACCAGTGAGTGAGTAAGTGAATATTAACGTCGCACTGTTGAGCTAATCGATGGCGTTTAGCGACGGACCTCGTAATTTTGAACCACGGTGGAATGACGCCGACGACACGTAAGCTTGCACCCCTCTTCTAATTACCTAATCTTATCAACAGGAGGACGTTTGAGATGTCGACAGATTTAACGTGCATCATTCTCCTGCACGACGGGTCTTCAGCGATACTAGGCTCGAACCCATGACACGACGGTCACGAGTCCGTTACGTTGACCACTAGGCTTCCGCGGTCACTCTTTAAGTGCCAGATAAGACTTAAAAAAGTGAATTATATTAGAAGGAGATTATAGTCAAAAATACTGAAATGTATCTTGAATGTAGATCAAGCTACGATCTATTATTTGCGAAATATCTTTTTACCCATTTCTGGAAGGAAGGGTGAAACAACGGTATTAGTAAATCGTTTAAATCCTATTTTACCAACCTTTTTTTGAACTGGCACCCCCTTTTCTAGTGAATATTTCGATACCGCCTTCCTCCCACTCCAGCGAAATAAGAGCGTACACAATACATGGCGAAACCAAAAATTAAATTTTAAAAAATATTTTATTAATAATAAAATATAATTTTTTAAATTTAGGTTTTTTCTTAAAGCCAGCAATTTTTCTATATTAGGTTGAGAAAAAATAAATCCATTATTTTTTTCGGTAGTTATGGCTGTTGTGTGTATATGTCGTGAAGTCTTAAACAATTTCAAATTTATGCTCATTGTCAAGATGACATTTCACACTAAAAAAAATTATTTTGCTTTTCTTTGTTTGGTCCATTCAGTTGTGAGTTACATGGTGTTAAAAATGGAAGTCAGCAAAGAGAAAATGTGGTTCTTTTTACAGTTTTTCTTTAATAAAGGCGAAAATGCAAGCCAGGTGGCGGAAATTGCAGATGGTGTTTATGGTGCCAATACTGTAACAGCTAATTATGTGCAATTTTGGGTTTGTCGACCCAGTTCAGGTACTTTTGATGTTAAAGATGCCCCTCGCATAGGCAGGTCCGTCGTCGAAAATGTCGGTAACATTACAGAAATATTCGAAGTTTACCGGCTTGTTAGTAGTCGTAGCATCGCCCAGGGTCTAAAGATCGACCATAAAACAGTTTTAAGCCATTTGCGCAGTTGAATTCAAAAAGAAGCTCCATGTTTGGGTGCCACACCAATTAACACCAAAAACATGATTGATCGAATTTCCATCAGCGATGCCTTGGCCAAATGGAATGAAATCGACTTATTTTTAAATGGGGATGAGAAATGGATCGCATACTACAATATTGTGCGAAAACGATCATGGTCAAAGTGCGGTGAAGCGGCTCAAATGGTGGCTAAACCAGGACTAACTGCCAGGAAGACTCCACTGTGTGTTTGGTGGGACTTGAAAGGAATCATTTATTAGGAAATGCTTCCGCATGGCCAAACACTAAATTCAGATCTCTACTGTCAACAACTGGACCGTTTTTGAAGCCAGTGATTGAACAGAAATGGCCAGAATTGGCCAACAGAAGAGGTGTTGTGTTCCATCAACTCGCAAAAAACTTTGGGATTTTGGTTGGGATGTTTTAATGCATTCACCATATAGTCCGGACCTGGCACCAAGCGATTACCACCTTTTTCTCACATTGCAAAACCTCCTGAGTGATAAGAAATTGGGATGAAGAGAAGATTGTGGAAATCGATTGCTAGAGTTTTTCGCCAATAAGGGCCAAGACTTCTATGAGAGAGGTGTTACAAAGCTACACCTTTAAAAAGGTAACAAATTATACAACAAAACAGTGCATAGTTGACCCAAATCGAACAAACGGAAGCATGTTAAATAAAGTCTTGATTTTCATGCAAAAATTGATTTCTTTTTCTCCAACCTAATACTTTATAACCTGAAATAGCTATTACCAAGAATATATTTAAATGTGTAATATTATTTATTTTTGTCTTACATAAGATATTGTTATAATTAAAACGCTACTGAATTTCTTTATTTAAAAGAGGAATAAAAGTTTTATCTTATACGTTTTTACAAGGACAATTAGGGGGTTTTAACGATAAGAAGCAATCCATAATAGACTATTGCTTTCTAAATAAATAAATTGACAAGATAGGAAGGCTATCAGAAATGTTAAACAATCGACCATAATCCTGGGTACAGGTGCGAAATCCACTTCTGCAGCCAAAATTCTTGGTAGCCATTCTTGTATTTTATATTTAATTTCTCATTTGTTGTCAGTTCTATTAGTTTTTCTTATAACTGAGATAAATCTACTTTACGTTAATTGTACGTATTTAAATTTTAAATAAATACAATCAAAACAAAAGGTAACCAGTATTAAAGATGACTTTTGTTAGTATATAATCAGCGTGTTTTTTTAGTCTTAGACTATATTTGGTTAATCTAGCCCTTTCCCTCCATGCCATCTCAACACCCTCCATCCAATATTTGAACAATTGGCCAAAAATTATGGACAGTACTGGTCGAGATATTTTATCCAAATTAGCTAGGCTTGGTCAGAGGAAACAAGTATGTCTCCTGTGGATACCATCACATGTGGGTGTGCCTGGGAACGAAGCGGCTGATGAGCTGGATGGTAGGGGTTGTGATTTCTCTAACCCCAGTTCCAATGTCTTATCCCATTCGGAAATTCATTCCCTCCGAAGACCTAAAAGGAATTTAAGTTGGCGAAAACCTCCTGTTCACCACTAGTACGCAGCTAAGAGTCCTGGCCTATCAATACAGTGCTGGAGTTCCAGGGATCTTCAGACGGCCTTGGTGCTCTTTAGAAGCTGTCACCAGCGTAGTATGATTTTGTGCATGGGCTAAAGTCTTTCTTTACCTGTCCCCCCTGCTTCTCCTGCTCATCTTCTGGACTGCTGGGGCATTTCCCTGCGACAGTTGTATGAAGAGCAAGACCTAGTGTGTGACACTACTACGCGGAAAGATTAAACGGACTTGGTGTAGGCTTTCCTGCTCCAAGGAGATTTGAAACAACAACAAAATCCTCTAATTTTTCTTGGTCTTTTACTGCCGTATTGAAAGCCTCAAACGCCCACAAGGGGGCATTATCACCCACTTTGAGAACATATGGTTTATATCACAAAATATCCGATTATTCGATGGAGTTACATGCAAACTAAAGTTGAGGGGGATACTCCATTCGGGGTGTCACTCAATGTTTTAGATGCAATAATTTCTTCTATACGGCAGACAATTGCCATCAAATTCCACGTTGCCTGAAGTGCGGAAACGGTCACCTTACAAAAGAATGCGAGATAAAAGAAAAGCAGAAGAATTCCTTCTGCATAAATTGCAAAGCCTGCGAGTACACTGCCAGTTATACCAAATGTCCCAAATTTTCAAAACCAAAGAAAGGAACCCCCATAAATTTAAATAAAAATAATTTCTCTAGCAACAATGTTATTGAAGGAATTTACTTCGCTAAAATATTAGCGGAAATAAAGATATCAAATCCTCAAACTCAAATGAAAATAATAGTAAAACAAAACAACGTCACTATCCCATGATTCATTGCCCCTGAAACAAATATTTCAGAAAATTCTAGTTTGAACGAACTTTCTCTAAAATTCTTTCCGATCTTGTTAAAAAAATGCCAAAGTTACTGCAACTACTCTCAGCTTTTAAAGCATCCAAAGATGACAGGCAAAAAACTTTTCTACGTGTAGAATCGCTCCTAGATAATTAATTCTTTAATTTTAATCTTTCTAATTTTAATTTCTCCATTTTAGTATTGTTATCTCAATAGTTTTCTCATCTCAATAGTTAAATTTTTTCTCTGAGAAGGGCAGTTTCCGCAAGCTTATGCTACAACCAGTAGCAATGCTCCATCCGAATAGCCGACTCCAGCTACCGCATTCATCCTTGCCTTAATGAAGCCACTCCTCCTCTCCAACAAGCCAAGCTAACACCAGCAAAAAATATCGTAGTTTGAAGATAGGGAGCGGAGGATCGGTCATCGATTTAGTCTCCTGTGATGTTCAAGTTATTTATTGCATGGAAAAACAGGGAGAGCCGCTTTCATTTCCGTGTTTTCTGCATTGAAGACTACGCCGTCCTTTACGTTTACTACAAACACTCGTCAAAAAAATCCAAATATATTGACAATCTTGACGCGTGGCCGCGGTAGGAATACCATCTAACAAATATGGATAATAGAAGTGAGTGCAGCTATTAGAGTCACAAAGAGCAACCGTCATATGGCCATGAACAAAATCCAAATATATTGGGGTCCTTGTCTGAGGATGACGCTATAAGCGCCACGTTAGGCGCGGCCTCGTTTTTAACATGAATTGGGTGGAATGCAGACCACTATACTTCTACAAACCCCTACTTGGAATAAAGCTTTCAATAAATATAAAATTTAGTTTTTTTTTCTGTTTTAAATTTGAGCAGTTTAGCAAGATTGAATTTTTGTGTTGCACGACTTAAAGAAACTATAATACAATAGAAACTGTTTTAGTGCGGTCCTTTTTGTGCAATTGTTTTATACGATTTTATTTTTCGTAAGATACTTTTTTTATGCGGTATATAATTTTCAACGACTTTGGCGCCATTGTAATGTTTTCTCTCAATGTACATAGATACACTTCAAGCAATGGCGTACACCAGTAACCCCGATCTATTAAAATTATAATATAGTTTTAGCTATTATTTCTCTCTCTCTCTTTAGTTTCCATAAAATGTAGTTATTTTATTTGGGTTATGATTGAAAGTCAAACAATAAACTAGTGATATTAGCTACGAACTTCAAACCAGTGACTGTAGGGTGTCAAATAATATTTCAAAATAAATTCAAATGCGATAGTTCATTTTCTTCTTGCAGAACTAAATGAATTTAGCTGAAAATCCATAAGGATCTCTTAACGGTATAATAAAAAAATAGAGGTATGGTCTAAAGTTTTATAATCATTAGTTCATGGTTAAGATTTTTTTTGAACCTAACAATTCTTTTACAAGTTACTTTCCCCCCTATGACCCAATGAATCAAAATACAATGAAATGCGTTTAACGCAAAAACGTTTAAGACGAAATATCAGTTAACACGATGTAATGCAACAATCTAGACAAACTACTGTGTACTTCCATGCATTTTTTTCTCTTAGCACGAAACAAAAATCGCGTAACACGAAAAGATTTCCCCTATGGGATGAACAATATTAAGGAAACGCAAGCTACGCCGGCTATATATTTAAGACGGGTGTGAAATGAAAGAAAGCTGTTTTTCACATGTTTCGCAGAAAGAAGGCTAACTTGGCTTTGAAATACCATTGGGATAGACGGTGTCACGAAATACTTTTTATTTCAGCTACTTTCTCCAACCCTACACACTCCACATGAAAACATCTCATCAGTTGGCTTTGAAAGTCGGTGACGAATACATCGCAGGGTGAGTAAAAATCAGTGAGATTGGTTTGCATTATTTTTTCTATTTTAGAAAAATTGTTTTATGGGCAAAAAATTGTTCTGAAACAAACTGCTATATATATATTGCTTAAAAGAAAGATAGAGCTTCTTATAATGTTGTTGATCAAAAACACAATGGAAAACTGAAATCTAGAAATATTTCAAATGCTAAACCTACTTTATCAACCAAAATTTTTTTAAAAAATATAATCATATAAATATTTGATTTTTATTAAATACATTCATATACACGTATTTATGGAAATAAAATGTTGTCTTATAAACTTAACTTTGTTGAATGTACGGGTTTCCTTGTAATATTCATCACAAAATTCTTTTCACAGGAAAAAATATTTAGTTTCGTGTTAAACGATGTTCACTGTATAGCTCTTTGTGAACTATCATGACTATCAATGTGATAGAAAGTTTGGAGAATTACTTGAGTTGCTAAACTTTTTGTACAACTATGTGTAATATTTTTAAAAATAAATGCTAGTAAAGTAGCAGTGGCGCACACAAGGGGTGGGGTCCGGACCCCCCAAACCCTTGATTTTTGGTGAAATTGTTGAATCGGGCACCCCTCCGCCAAATTTTGAAAAACCGCCAATTTGGCGCGTTTTTGCGTGTTGTGTTTCGGAGTTGCAACTCTACCACAACACGCAACGCCGGAGTGCGAAATTCAAGATTGCGAAATGAAAATCATTAAAATAGCATTTTAAAGTTTTGAAACCGAAGATTGCTGCAAAAATCAGGCATTTAAAAATGGAAATAATTTCACTTATCTTTAAAAAATGCTGCTATTTCCGACATTTATAATGACGATGAGTTGCCTTCTGAAATTATAAAACGGTGCACAAAAAATCCATAGTACTCAATTCAAACCAAAACCATTTCTTTACACTCCTAAGCACATGATGGGTATCCTCTTTCACACTGGACTGAATTTTGCAGTACCATTCAAAAACGATCATTCACTTTCTTGCCCGTTCTTTCTTTCAATTCCATACTTTTTCCACATTTCGGACATACATACGATGATCCAATCAAACCTTCTTTCACACACACAAGCACCATTCTAAAACAGCTTTCTTTCCAAGCACAGGCAACATGGCAAAAAAACCTTTAACAATAGTAATCGTAATTTTTCATGCATTCATTCAAATTAATCCTACGAGCATCGCTGGACATCATGGCAATCTTTTGAAATTTATGTGGAGAAAGAAATAAAAATATTACCTGTAAAAAGTAATTCCCAAAACGAAGAAAACGAAGCCAAACAGCTGACCCAACCGGAGCAAAAGAAATAACCGTTTCCTCATTAACGGAATTTTTAAAGTAATAAAAGCTTTCTGCTCATGCACGAGAAAGACCGTTGAAGAATTAAACTGTTAAAATAAAAAAAAAAACGAATTACGAATGCGCTAACTTGCCGCGATATTTTTAAAACTTAAAATGAAAGAAATCTACTGCGCATGCTCAAAATTTCGCCAAAAAACGACTCTCCTTCACTGGAAAACAAATTCAGAATGGTTACCAGATTTGGCGAAAAAAAACTAGGCGCGAGAGGCGCCCGATTCGACAAATCAAGCGATTTTTTTTCGATTGATTATAATTCTAAGTATATAGTACGTAAAATTTAATTAAGTATTTGTTATTAATGACTAATTTTATTAATTAATGCTAATTATTTATTCAATAATTAGTTTTTTATTGTGTTTTGTTCCCGAAAATCGACAAAATCAAAAGGAGCATGATACAAGAATGGTGAACTTTCAACCTCGGACGACCTCTTCCCTTGAAAAATTCCTGTGTGCGCTACTGGAAAGTAGTCTTTCTCATTTGTAGTTGAATCTAAACTATTGGAGCTCAAATTAAACCTTATCTTTATTTATTACAACGTAAAGAATTCACTAAGTTTAAGGAGTTTAAAATTTAAACAAAGATGTCTCTGGCTTTCTTCTACACTACAACGGTGTACAGAGAAAACATTTGAAGGAGATGCAAATTAAACGTTAACGTATCTAGAAAGTTAGTAATATCATTTAAAAAATTGTAGGCATTCTTTTTGCAATATAGATCTCGTGCTAGTTCGATATCACGGGGCAAGGCGCTAAGCGCTGCTTGGCACGATAAAGGAATCACGCCAAACAGCGCTTGTCGTAGCTAGATTGGAAACCCTGATGGCGTGAGTGAGTGAGTTAATATTAACGTCGCACTCTTCAGCTACACGAGGGCTTTTGGCGACGGACCACGTAATTTTGAACCATGAGGGTAAAATTTGGTAAAATCCTAGGAGGACCCACTGCTGTTTTTGGCGCCAAAAATGTTTCGCCAAAAAGCGCCAAATTGAAGGTTTTCAAAAAGGCGTCAATGACGAAAAACTCTTGGGAAGCGCATGCGTCAGCGGGGAGGAAATGGGCGTTTCGCAAAGATGAAATCGAATAAATACATTAAATTAATCATTATATAAAGAAAAAAACGGAGAAAGCAATGAAATTCATTTTAAAAAAGCATTCTAAAACCAGTGTGTACAACATGATTTACATTTTTAAAAAAGGACGAAAGGGACGTTTCGCAAATATAAAATCGAAGAAATACATGAAATCAATCATTTAAAAAAATTTTAAAAGGCACTTACCTTACGCTTGCATTTCGTCATGTTCCGTTGGTGGATACACCCTTGCGATGGATGCAAGGAATTCATGAAAATTGTCATCCACCAACTTGTGACCTATTCTTATTAACTTTCAAGTCATTCACCACGAACGCATTCATGCTCTTGCCAAACCAATATCTCGTCAAACGCAAGATAATTATTATAGCAAGTTTGCTTTCGCTAAACCAAGTGCCCTTTCTCACACTCCGAACAACGTCGTGGCGATTATCTTTCGACTGGTTGCGGCAACGCCATTCGTAGCCGTCACTGACTCTTTCTTCCCCTTTGTGCCCAGGAGCACAAAGAAACCTGTCGTAGCCTCACTTTCAATTAATTTCCTTTCACACGCCATTTTTAACAACCGGTGGAGAGCAAACCTTCTCAAACGAAGTCAAATGTCAAAATGACGTTTTTTCGGAAAAGGCGAAAAACGTTGTACTTTTTTTAAGGTTGCCATTTTTTCGGTGATTTGAAAATCCAAATTTTTGGATGAAATGGAAGGGTTACCATATTGTAACCTTTATCGCACAAAATTTGGCGACAAAAAATTTGGCGAATAAAAGTGGGTCCTCCTAGGATTCAACCGGACGCTTCAGCTCTCGACAGATTTAACGTGCATCGCTGCCCTACACGGCGGATCTTTAGTGGTACTGGGATCGAACTCATGACATGCCTGCCATGGTTGGATACCTTAACCACTGGGCTACCACAGCCCCCGAAACCCTGATGGCGGCCCAGCGGTTATAAAACGACAGGAAGATAATTTTGAAAATTGTTTTCAAATAATTGGAATATATTTCAAGAGATTGAGAGCAGCCAAGCTCAATCAATAAATATTGAATAATATATTCAAAAAGTTACATGTACTAATAATATTATGCAGTATATAATCTTTTCATACAATTTAATAGTAATTATAAAGAATAATCATCGTATTGTACTATAAAAATCATACATAAGATAACTCACATATAACGTATTATAAATAAATGACATTAATTATAAACAAATAACATAATCATTAAAAATGAATAGCAAAATAATAATTATAAATAAAGAACATGATAAACATGTCATAATATTTATGAATATAATAGAAAAAATTATAAATAACGAATATTGTATGATTATTACATTGAATAATTGTACTTTTATATTAATATAATAAAATTACACAATATGTATTAAAATTAATAATGAACATCAATTAAAACTCACTGAAAACTTGCAACGTTCCAAAAACTGGAAAAATATCAAGTTAACCATTTTGTAATGTTATCGCCCATCTTGGGGAAAATAAATAACTTGGCGCGTGCCCCAGGATATCAAACTAGTTCAATAATTCTTAATAGTAAAATCGCACTCAACTGCAGACAGGAAACACGAGTCCTCCTCCAATTTACACGAAATTCGAGCCAAATTTTAATATGCTAATTTTAAAACATCACACACAAAAACAGAATTAGACATGGAATACAATAAATTTCTTTAAAAATAAAACTTCGTTTATTTTATTTCAAATACAGTACACCCATTTATTCGTGTGAGAAAAAATATATTGGTTTCATTTAAAATACTCTTTTTTGCATGTTTTTCTATGCTGATAATTGTACTCAACAGCAGCTTGAATGAAGTTAGAGATATGGTTAAGTCTACTACATCTAGAAAATAAAATATATGCAGCTTCCGTAAGTATGTAAGGTACGATCTCAGACCTTTCTGTTCTAATCGCTTGGACACATAAGTGGCAAATAAAAGATAGGAAGCACAAATAAGTATAACTTTCATTGGGTATTGCATCCATTAATGCTCTCAGATAGTTCTGTATATAAGTAGCGGCTTCGAGTCCAGATAAAAGAGACCATTCTGGTTCGTAGCGAGAAAACATTTCTTCCATACAATGATGAGTAATTGCTGTTCCAATACTTAGTCGAAACAAAGGAACAGCAGTGAGTTCATTTATACTGGTACTTACAGGCGGCTTCCAGCTCAAGTTCTTGTACATCACCACAAATGAAACTGAGTCTTTTAAAAACATAATTATGCTGTTTATGTGCAAGAGATTTCGATTGCTCATGTTGAAATACGGAGTGGCCGTTCTGGATTCAAATATTTGTGTAAAAGCCACGACGAAAAGGGACTACATGTTTCTGTTGATTAAAAATATCAAAAATAAAAACGCCCTCAATTTTCATTCTGAGAAAAAAATACTTTAGTATTTACCAAAATATTTCGAAATTGCTTAGTTGATTGATTCAAAATTATATCAGTGAGAAATTATTCCTTGAGGTGTAGGACACGAAAGTCTCATTCACACCAAGAAAGTTAGCGAGCGGTAAAGATGCAACCAGTGAGAGTCTCTTTAATTACTTTCGCAAAGGTCTGTGATTGATTACATCTTCGGCGCTCACTACTTGCTGCTTTGGTGTGAATGAGCTTTTAATATCCACAGGGCGTGATAGCCTGTTGGTCAAGGTCACGGACTCATGGCCGATGTGCCATTTCGAGCCCGAAGGTCACTGAAACCCCTTCCTGTAGAGGGCTAATGCATGTTAAATCTGTAGAGGGTCAATGTCCTCCCATTGGAATGGTGCGCAATTTGGAGAGGGGGGTTTTTCGTTTGAACAAAATTTTCGTTCTGAAAAAAATGCTTTCATATGTACTTAATACTACATTATTGCTTAGTTAATTGATTAAAAATTATGTCAAAAAGAAACCATTCCTTTAGGTATAGGACTCAAGATATAGCGGCCATAGTAATCTAGTGATCATGGTCATGGCTATGGCTCATGGCCAGTGTTTCATGAGTTCAAGGCCTACAGCCCCTAAAGAACCATGGCACGTGGCTGGTGTGTCGTGAGTTCGAGCCTTGTTCCGATGAAGACTCGTCGTACAGAGGGGATTGATGCACATTAAATATGTCGAGGCTCAAATGTCCTCCCGTTGGTGTTGAGTGGAATTTAAAAGAGGAGGTGCCTGCGCAGTTGCTGTCCTTGTCACTTGACTATGGTTCAAAATTATGAGGGGGGGGGGTACCAAAAATCATCGAGCAGCTGAAGAGTACGACGCTAATGTTTATTAATGTATAACGTTAATGTACTGTTAGATTGAAAAGTGGCCACATAAAGAGTTTTATTTTGTGGAGGCAGGAAGACATCTATATGCTCTTTGTACAAAGTGAAAGACTCGGTGGGCCTCTCCAGATCACATCTTGGACTGCTTGGGACTTTCGAGAGAGGACCTTTTATCTTCTCCCTTCCTGGTATTGGATTTCTTAAGGGTCAATGGTTTTTTTTGGTCTTGTCTGTTTCCGTCAGACAGACTGAGGATTAGCCACAACAACAGCAACAACGTTAATGTTTACTCACTCATGCCACTGAAGACATGCATAGGGCTTTCGTACTTTAAACCTATCGAGGCTCAATGTCTACCCATAGGCGGGGTCTAGAAATTCGGAAACAGGTGCCAGCTCAAAAGCTCTCCTTGTCAAATTTACGAAGCCCGTTACCAATAGCCCTCTTGTTGGCTTATAGTGCGAAGTTAATAAAAATTTTAATCACTCATTCTTAAAACCCCATCATAAACTAGGAAGACAAAAGAACCTGTTTTATTGACTTAATTGATTTTTTTTTTATTTATTTATTTCCCACTGTAAATCAAGAGAAAGCTGTTGAAGGATGGAATGTTTATTAACGTTTCTTTATAAAGCACTAAGATAATTACTGGGAACGGCCATTGAATTTTGTTCAAAAGTTATGTGCTAAGGATGACATATGAGTAGGAATCCCACTTTCCATAACACGTTAACGCGAGGTCTTAAAAATCAACAGATTTAACGACATTGGCCCTCGGAGGGACTAGAGTGGCACTAATGAGTGAGTGAGTGAATTTTAATGTCGCACTGTTCAGCTACTAGATGGCTTTTAGCGATGGACCTCGTAATTTTGAACCACGGTCAAATGACGTGAACAACACCTGAGCAGGCACCACATCTCCCAACTATCACCCACCCCTACGGGAGGACGTTTGAGCTCTCGACAGATTTAACGTGCATCGTGCCCCTACACATCGGGTCTTTTGTGTTATTGGGCTCGAACTCGTGACAAACCAACCACGATAAGATACCTTGACCACTAGGTCCTGCAGCCACACTAAATATATTGAGGTTGAAACGTCCTCCCGTTGGTGTGGTGTAGAGGAGAAGTGGTGCGAGCTCAGGTGTCGCCCTCGTCACTTGATACATGGTTTAAAATTACGAGGTCCATCTTCAGAATTCAGCCGCATTCACACCAAGGCAGTCAGCGTCAAGCATCGAGCGTCTAGCCAATCAAACTTCATCTCGCCCAAGATGAAGTCTCTGATTGGCTAGACGCTCAACACTTGACGCTGACTGCCTTGGTGTGAATGCGACTTTCCTCGTGTAGATGTATAGTGTACAACGTTAAAACAACTCTTTCAGAGTTATAATGTCCTCAATAAAAATATTTGTATGAATTCGCTGACTCGCAATATGGTTACCTTGATATTTGTTAAATAATTATTATTGTATTATATGATCATTATTATGTATAATTATTATATAAAAATTATATGATCATATACCATAATTACTACAAAATTATATTATTTGATACTAACAATATATTACATATTATTATTATATATAATTTTTATTATATTTATATTCATTATTGATTGATTTTGTTTATTTTGAATCCAATTCTGTATTCTTCATTTGAAATATATTTCAAAACACTTCTTTATAACGCCATCTTGGATTTCACGTAATTCGACAGCAACCGCTGCTTGGCGTGATTAAGGATTCGCGCCAAACAGCGCTTGGCACGTTGCACTTCTATATCAAAGTTAGTTCCCTTGTGGAGCTACGCATTCTGATAATTTGGCCTACGATATGTGTAATCACCATGTCAACCATAAAAATAAATTAAACCAAATCGTGGAGCTATGACCCAACTTAGCGTATCTCACTTGTATCAAAATAGTGCCTTATAAAGTTTTTCATTAAAAATATAGCCAAACTTTTCATCTAAAAAAACAGCCGATTTTAAACGAGTAGAGAACACATAATCTTATCTGAATAAGTCAGCATTTCGGTACCTCACAGCATGAAGTTCAAGAGGCACACTAATCTACACTCCAGGCCAGAAATATTTCTTTATCCTAATGCAGTGCTTCTCAAACTTTCAATATTTGCGACCCAAAATTCAATAGTAATTTTCATCGCCCCCCTCCTCCTTCCATACAATAATAATGCATCGAATTCAATAATAATCATAAACCTTGACGCAAAGCTACAATACGACTTAAGCCTCTTAAGTTCCTCCAGCGTATATAAACGCCACTCAGCCAGTGCGTTAATTGCCCAGGACATATATATACGTCTCTCCGAAATATATTTTCTATAAACTGCTGTCCATAAAACTATTCCGAGTGAGTGAGTGAAGATTAACGTCGCACTGTTCAGCTGCACGAGGGCTTTTGGCGACGGACCACGTAATTTTGAACCATGGTCAAGTGACGTGGACGACACCTGAGCTGGCACCCCCCTCTCCTAACTACCACACCACACCAACGGGAGGACGTTTCAGCTCTCGACAGATTTAGCGTGCATCGCTGCCCTACACGGCGGGTCTTTAGTGGTACTGGGCTCGAACTCGTGACAAAGCCAGCCACGATCCGATCAGGTTTTTGCGAAGGATTTACTTATTTCAGAGGACGTATTTATTCCTTTTCTCCCCCCTCCAAATACACCACATATACGAGCCTACGTGGAAAACGGTGGCATTTGGAAGCGAATCCCGTAACTTTTAATCAGCAGTTAAAGGATTAATTATAAACCGTTCAAATTATGAAGATAAGTGCTGAATTTTCTGTATAATCGTATTCATGACAAGTCCACGGGGGGGTCACAGGTAGTTATTAAACTTGTTCTTAACTTAGTCTTGTTAAATTAATGATCAAATACATTGTGCAGCACTGATACTCTTATAAGTGTATATTATTGGCGTAAATGTGTATTTCATTTTTTTATGTCAGAATGTATTACCGTTTGCTTAATTTCAGTAAATTAATAATTTTTAAAAATTATCTTTTGTTCTCGACTTTTCAATATTGCTCGCTCCCCCTTGCAAGGTTATCATGCCTTCTCAGGAGGGCGCGCCCCAGTTTGATAAACGCTGTGCTAATGAAATTAGCAGAATATGTGACAAAAATTAAACTTCCATTTATTTCGAATTAAAATGTATCGCTTAGTAAAAGAATAAATAACCTCCATTTTTTATATTAAAAAATGTATATTTTATTAAAAACATTTAGTAAACAATAAAATGATTCATTAAATAGAGTTGGTTCGAATTTTATACAGTTCGTGAATCGACAGGAATTCATGTTTGAATTATTCGTGTATTAAACTGGATAAATTCAAAAACAGCATTGTTCATAAATATAAATAGTTTAACGAACGAGCGAGAAGCTCACCTACAGGAATGACAGCTATTTCAATTTTATATTTTGGAAAAAATATAGCTTGACACTGCTGATTTGTACAAGTTATATCAATCCTCTGGCGCTGTAGAAAACCCATCATCCTCACTTTCTTCGTGCTTCGCTCTATGCTGAGAAATGTAGTCAAGAGCAGCTTCATTAAGGCTTACAAAATCCAAATAACTATTGCATCTAGAATATAAAATAATAACAGCTTCATCAAATATATAACGTACAATCTCAGATCTTTCAAGTCTGATCGCTTGAACACAGAAGTGGCAAATAAAAGCTACGAAATAGAAATAAGTATGATAACTTTCAATGGGTATTGCATCCATTAATGCTCTCAGATAGTTTTGTATGTATGTTACGGCTTCAAGTCCTGACAAATCAAACCATTCTGGCTGGTAGCGATAAATCAATTCTTCCATGCAGTGATGAGTCGATGCTATACCAATACTTCGTTGAAACAATCGAACAGTTGTGGGAATAAGTTCGGATATACTTACTGGAGGATCCCAGCTCAAGTTGTTGCACATCACCACGAATGAAATTGCTTCTCCCAAAAACACAATGATGTTGTTTATGTGCAAGCGATTGTCCATGTTGAAATATGGAGTGGTCGTTCTTCACGTCTCATCACAGGGATATGGATCTATAAAAGATCCTCCATCCCCTATCTGAAATTGTATTTTTGCGCTAACAAGTGGGAGTCCTGGATGGGAAAACCAAAGTTCATTGAGTTTGTAGAGACGAAATCTTACTGGATGTTAGGGTAAGGCAGGTGGATGACGTCTGAGTCTGAGAGGTGTTCTTGATGGCTTCAGTGGGAGAGATCTTGATGATTTTTTGGCGGGAAGTACTATTTGTTGGAGTAGAGGCAACAGCATTGGTTGGTTGCAATAAGTGAGTAAGCTCTCTATTGGCTGTCCTGAAGTTGGCATAATTAGGATGAAGGTAGAAAAGAAACAGCTTGCCCGGTGGGTGCAGCGATAAGAAAGTAAGTGATAAGAATTAAAAATTAAAAAGGGGAGAATTTAGAACATTTAGTTTGCATTCACCGGTGGTGAATGCAAAATATTAATATTAAAGGGGGTTGTACGAATCTGAGTGATCGTTCTGGTGATAATCTTGTATAAAATATTCCTGTAAAAGCTACAACGGAGAGACTACAGGTTTGTTGATCAAGAATATCAAATGGAAAAATGCCCCTGATGTTCGTATTAAGAAAAACAAATACTTTCATATTTACCAAAGTATTACAAAATTGCTAAGTTGATTGATTAAAAGAGTAAATATTTTGATCACACTGTTCAGCTACTCTAAGGCTTTTTGCGATGGACCTCGTCTCTCATTTTGAACCATGATTAAGTGACGTGTATGACAAGCGAGCTGTCAACTCTCGTAAGGCTGTCTTCGGCAAATGTACGAGGTCCGAACTAAACGTGAAGCATATTTTCAGACAGAAAAATGTCCCAATTTTCGTGAAATTGTGCAACATTATAACTCAAACATCTGTTTATAATGTAGTGTCTTTAAAGTTTCAAAAAATATTGCGTAAATAATTATTTTATCTTTCAACATGTAAAGGGATACCTCATTTAACATTATGGTATAGGAGAAAAAAAGGGGAAACACATTTAGTACTAGATAAAATCTGCCGACTTGGATATAATGAGGAGTTTTGATGAAATATGCTGCTCTCTATAGGATAGTGAAGCTAAAATATATAGTAAAAATATCAGAAAAAGTTTTTATACGAAAAACTCTTCCAAATCTGTGTCCTATTCTTTAACATTACGCCGAAGACAGCCTTATGGTAGTATCCGACTACCCTAAAATCATGATTTTTTTCAAAAATTGCCATTTTTTTAAAATTTTATTTTATAGGCCATCTTATTAGCTTAATAAAAATACCAAGGGTTTTATTTTCCATTCACTAGAACTAAAACTACAAGTGTTTTAGTAAAAGCATATGCCATAACTTAACACAAGATGTCAAACTTTAAAATGCGTTTTACTCCAAATGGGTTTTTTTCAAAAAGCTCAAACGGGGACAGCGATTGTGATCAAAAAGTTTTTAAAATAATTTGCTGAACTTTTTGTGTGTGTGTTCTGTATAACAGTAGAAGTGTTTTGACCTTCAGATTTATTAATCACTGTTTTATTTCAAAATTAATATTCCTTCATGTGAATAAAAGCACTCTTTTTTTTTTAAGCAATTTCATATAATCACCAAGATAAAGTGATCTAGTTTTATTAAAAATTAAAATGTCTTATCTTGAAGGTCATTTCAAACAGAGGAATAACAAAGTAACATATCAAAATTTGAAAAATTGAGTATTTGTTCATAAAATCTATGTACAGAGCGGGCCCGTTTATGTAATTTTTTTGTACATTTTCCCCGATTTTTTTCCATTTTAATAATAATAAAAAAAAAATTTTGTTTTCAATTTTAGGATTTTTTCCTTAAAATATACTAAATAAATCTAAAAATCGCAAAAAAAAAAAAAAATCCCCATACCCCCATTTTTTCAAAAAAAAATTGTCGCAAGTAGTCGGATACCTTAAATATCACAACACATCAACAGGAGGGCGTTTGAGCTCTCAACAAACGTAACGTGCATCGTAATTCAATGATAATGGCTCGAACTCATTACATGCCGGTCACGAGTCTTTTACCTTGACCACTAGGCTACCATGGTCACTAATTAGAAGCCTGATAAGTATTTAAAAAACTGGATTACATAAGATCATAGTCGAAATCTTAAATGTAGACCCAGATAGGATCTATTGTTTGCGAAATACTCGATTTTAACCAGTTCTGGATTGAAGGGTATAGCAACAGAGCTAGGAAATCTTTTAAATCACAAAAAATCCAATTAATCCGTGGAAAAGCAGAGAGGGACAGCTGCTTTCATTTCCGTATGTTCTGCATTGAAGATTACGCCGTCCTTTATGTTTATTATAAACACTCGTCAAAAGGATAATATTGGGGTACCATCTAACAAATATGGATAATAAAAGTGAGTGCAGCTAATAGTGTCACAAAGAGCCGTCGTCGTATAGCCATGAACAAAATAAAAAAAAATTTATTGGAGTTCTTATCTGAGGATGACGCTATATATATATAAGTACAATGTTAGGCGGCCTCACTTGTGATATGAATTTAGTGGAATGCAGACGACTTATCTCCTCGTACAAAACCGTAATTGGAATAAAAACTTCAATGAACATAAAATTTAAATTTCTTCCTTTTTAATTTGGGGCATATAAGCAAGTTTGAATTTTTGGGTTGCATGACTTAAAAATCTATAATACAGTAGAACCTGTTTCAGTAAGGTCCTTTTTTTATGCGAATTTATTTTTGTGCGATTTGTTTTATGTGATTTTATTTTTGTAAGATATTTTTGTGCGATCTTTTATTTATGCGGGATATGAATTCCAACGGTTTTGGTGCCATTGTAATGTTTTCTCTCAACGTACATTCATACACGTCAAGCATTGGCGTAACGAGTAACCCCGATCTATTAAAAATATAATATAGTTTTAGCTATGATTTCTCTTTCTTTAGTTTCGATACGAATTAGTTATTTTAATTGGGTTATCATCGAAAGTCCTACGACACGCTAGTGATTGTAGCTACAAATACACACATGGACAAAACAGTAGCCCACTAAGTACCTGCGGGATCGTATCGAAACTTGGCATGAAGGTACATGTCGGAGTAATATGCAAATGATTAGAAATGCAGCTCGATTGCGTCTTATGTATAGCTGGTAGAGGGCGTTTAAGGAAGTTCTTCGTGGAGTATATAACAGGTAACCAAAGCTTGTTTGAGTGTGCTGAATCGTTTACAAAGAAATAGCTCAAGTATACATGCCATTACACCGTTTTCCAAGACAATATGAGCAGCTGTCGCAGTTTGGAGGAAAATCATAGACATGATAGAAGCTAGGTGGGCAGCTGGGCGAGTAGCTTGTCAATTAGGCCGCTCTGATTGTGTTGCGAGGAGGTGTTGGAACCAGTGGATCCAAAAGATGTCATTTTCCCGAAGACCAGGCTCAGGACGCCCTCGACAGACCAGTCGTTGAGAAGACCACCACATTGTAAAAAATGCACGCGTACAGCCAACTGCTTCATCGACCGCCATCCAGGCACAGGTAGCACCTTCATTAGGGGCCCCTGTGTCTTCTAGAATCATACGAAGGCGCCTGGAGGAAGGACATTTAGGATCGCGGCGCCGATTACGTGTGCTGCCCTTGACGCCCACACATCGACGCCTCCGTTTGAAGTGGTGCCGTGCACGAAAGAATTAGACTGCAGTGGAATGGAAGCAGGTTGTCTTTAGCAACGAATCCAGATTCAATCTCAGCAGCGATGGCAATCGTGTTCGTGTGGGGAGACCCAGACGTGAACGCCTGAATCCTGCCTTTGCTTTACAGCGACACACCGCTCCCACAGATGTGATGGTAAGGGGTGCCATTTACTACAATACACCTTCACTCTTTGTATTGATCCGTGGCACCATGACAGCCCAGCGGTATGACTATTACATCCTGTATATGCAACGACATCCAAAATGCAACGACACCCAGGAGCCATTTTTCAGAAAGAAAATGCTCGGTCTCTCACGGCTAGGGTGTCACATGACCGACTTCGCACTGTTGTTACCCTTCCTGCCTAATCTTCAGATTTTTCTCCAATCGAGAATATCTGAGATCATTTGGGACGGCGAATTGGGCATCTCACGAGTTTGAACGAACTAGAGGCAAGATTACAGCAAATATGGAACGAAATGTCTCAAGATATCATACAGAACATGTATGCCTCAATGACCGATCGTATCGCATCGTGTTAAAGGGGGTTCAACAGGGTATTAAATACTCCGTTCATTTATTTCAGAGAAAAAAGCAAAAGATCAATTTTCTTTGATTTTCTAATCATTTACTTTTATCAAAGTAGTCATTACGTATGTAAAATTAATTTCATTTTGACGACTCCTTCTTGGTGCGCTAATTTGTTTGTCCATGAGTGCATTAAACCATAGACTACTTTATCACATAGTATGTATTTAAGAATAAATTCAGTTGCGATAGTTGAATTTCTTTTTTCAAAACTAAATAAATTTAGCTTAAATCCTTAAGGATCTCTTAACGGTATAGTTAAAAAATTGAAGTAGGGTCTCTAAAGTTTTATAATCATTAGTTCATTGTTAAGATGTATTTTGAAACCAACAATTCTTTTAGAAGTTAATTCTTTCCTCAATGTATCAAAATACAGCGAAATGCGTTTAACGCAAAAACTCTTAAGACGAAATATTTTTTAACACGAAATGATGCTACAGTTTAGATAAACTACTATGTATTTCCCTGCATTTTTTTCTCTTAACGCATGGAGTTTTCCGGATCTTACAAGAATATCGGATGAAAAATATTCGGAAAACACCAGCCATGCAGTCTATATTTAAGAGGGGTGTCAAATAAAAGAGAGTCACTTGTTTCGTAGAAAGGCTATCTTGGCTTTCAAATACCGTTGGTATAGCCTGTGTCACTCGAAATAATTTGAATACCAATAAAAATACCTAATTCTGAGGCCTATTTACACCCCCACGCCAGAACTCCTTTACTGTCTTGCTTCAGCATGGAAGTGAAGGAGTTCTTGTTCCACATAAATTCATGGGATTAAACTCCTTATTTTTTCATTTACAAGCTATTATATGTCCATCGGTATCAAAATTGTCGAATTGTCTGCCATCCCAAGCAATTTGCTGTCAATTTTGAATTTTCTGAAACTAAAATCCAAGAATCTAGTTGGATCAATAAAACATGGAGGTAGAAGTGTTCTTGCGTGGAGGTGTAAATCTGCTACACAATTAGGTAATTTGGATTTTTTGTTGATATTATGAATCATGAGCTCTATTTAATTATTTTAAAGAGAAATTTTAAATTATCCGCCCGAAATGTGGATATTGGAAACTACTTACTTTTTTAACAGGGTAATGACGCCAAGTGCACTGCTCTCATTGTACGCCACTGGTGTCTCTATAACTGTCCCAAAATTATGAAAACACCTCCTCAATCACTTTATTTAGCCTAGTAGAACTTATTTGGGGAGAATTTGATTTTTAAAAAAATAAGTAAATATGATATATAAACACATAATATGAAGTAAAAACTAATCACAGAAGTATGGAGGAAAATCGATGCAGAAATTATGAAAAAAATTGATTAAATCAATACCAAGACCCTTAAAAGTTCTTGTGGACACTAAAAGATATCCTACTAAGTACTAATTTAAGAAAGAAATACAATATTTAAAGCTAAGTTGAGATTTTTGTTAAGGGTACGAAGACTTGTGGCGTAATTTTTTAGTAGCTTTTAGATTAATTTTTTAAAAAATAGTTATACTATTTTTAAAAAAAAATTATGTTATTTTATTAATAATGAGTTGCAGATATCATAAAAAATTACAGTTATAATACATTAATTTTTATTAGTCGAAAACATTAAATTTCATAAGAAATTGCAAGTGTATGAACACTTTTGTGGCCCACTGTAGCTCTTTGGGAACTATCATGACTATCAATTTGAAAGTTTTCAGAATTTCTTGGGCTGTTTAACTATGGGCAACTGTGCGTATATTATCTATTTTTAGAAATAAATACTACGAAAATAGTCTTTCTGATTTGTAGTTTGAATCTGAACTAATAGAGCTCAAACTAAACCTTGTTCTTATTTTTAACAACTCGTAAAGAATTCACTATGTTTAGTGAGTTTAAAATTTAAACATAGATGTCTCTAGTTTTCTTCCACACTACAAACGCTCTACATAAAATACTTTTAAAAAAAACGCATATTAAACATCAACTGATCCAGAAAGTTAGGGATTTCATTTTATAAATTGTAGGCATCCCTGTGAAATATGATTCTTAACAGTAAAAAAATCCCACCCAACTACATACAGGAAACATGAGTGAGTCTCCTCCAATTTTCACGAAATTAGAGCCAAATTTTAACACGCTAATTTTAAAACATTACGCACAAAAATAGTATTAGACAAGGAATACAATAAATTTCTTTAAGAATAAAATTTCGTTTATTTTATTTGAAATAGAGTACATTTATTCATTCCTGTAAGTAAAAATATATTTGTTTCTCTTAATATCTTGATTGTCCGCAAGTATTTCTATGCTGAGTATTGTAGGCAATAGCAGCTCGATTAAGGTTAGCGATATGGTTACGGCGACTACATCTAGAAAATAAAATAAATGCAGCTTCCGTAAGTATGTAAGGTGCGCGCGCGATCTCAGACCTTTCTATTCTAATCGCTTGGACACACAAGTGGCAAATAAAAGATAGGAAGCACAAATAAGTATAACTTTCATTGGGTATTGCATCCATTAAAGCTCTCAGATAGTTCTGTATATAAGTAGCGGCTTCGAGTCCAGATAAAAGAGACCATTCTGGTTCGTAGCGAGAAAACATTTCTTGCATACAATGAGTAATTGCTATTCCAATATTTCGTCGAAACAAAAGAACAGGGGTGGGATTAATTTCATTTATACTGGTACTTACAGGTGGCTCTCAGCTCAAGTTGTTGTAAAGGGTGTTTTTTAGAGGTATAGAACTTTAAATTGCAATAAAACAACGATGTATTATTCGATTGACATGAATTTTCTTTTTTCGAAAGATAATCTTGTGGCATTACATTTTAAATATGATTTCTGGCATAGGACTACCAAGGCTGGCTCGGATGTAGTCCAATGTGGACGTCCAATTTTCGATGACTTTTTCCAACATTTGTGGCCGTATATCGGCAATAACACGGCGAATGTTGTCTTCCAAATGTTCAAGCGTTTGTGGACTATCCTCATAGACCAATGACTTTACATAGCCCCACAGAAAATAGTCTAGCGGTGTTAAATCACAAGATCTTGGAGGCCAATTCACATGTCCAAAACGTGAAATTAGGTGGTCACCAAACGTGTCTTTCAGTAAATCGATTGTGGCACGAGCTGTGTGACATGTTGCGCCGTCTTGTTGGAACCACAGCTCCTGGATATCATGATTGTTCAATTCAGGAATGAAAACGTTAGTAATCATGGCTCTATACCGATCACCATTGACTGTAACATTGTGGCCATCGTTTTTGAAGAAGGATTCCACCAGCCCATAAAGCGCACCAAACAGTCAGTTTTTCTGGATGTAACGGTGTTTCGACATACACTTGTGGATTAGCTTCACTCCAAATGCGGCAGTTTTGTTTGTTGACGTAGCCATTCAACCAGAAGTGCGTTTCATCGCTAAACAAAATTCGCTTATGAAAATCGGGAACAACGGCAATCTCGTTTTGGGCCCATTCGACGAATCTACGCCTTGCTTAATGATCGTTTTGATGAATTGCCAAACCAAACTGAGAATAAATTACTTGACAGCTGTTAAATCGGTCGCCATCTTGGAAAGTAATGCCAATTTAAACTTCTATACCTGGAAAAAAAAACACTCTTTACATCAGCACAACCGAAACTGCTTCTTTTAAAAACATAAGTATGCTGTTTATGTGCAGGAGATTTCGCTTGCTCATGTTGAAATGCGGAGTGATAATGTGGATTCAAATATTTGTGCAAAAGCCACGACGAAAAGAGACTGCAGGGTTTTTTTTTTTGATTAAAAATATCATTTATATATATATAAACACCCTCAATTTTCGTTCTGAGAAAAAAAATTCTTTATTAATTACTATAGTATTACAAAATTGCTCACAGTTGATTGGTTATAAATTATATCAATAAGAAACTATTCCTTGAGGTCTATGACTCTAAATTCTCATTCCCACCAAGGAAGTAAGCGAGCGGGAAAGATGAAACCAATGAGAGAGTAACTACTTTTGCAAAGGTCTGTGATTGTTTACATCAGTCTGTGATTGTTTTTGGTGTGAATGAGTCCTTAAGATCCACAGGAACGTGATAGCTTGGTGGTCATGGACTCATGACCGGCGTGCAATGAGTTCGAGTCTAAGGGTCACAGAAACCACTCCCTGTAGAGGGCTAATGCATGCTAATTCTGTAGAGGCTCATTGTCCTCCCATTGGAATGGTGTGTAATTTTGGAGAGGGGGAGTTTTCGTTTGAGCAAAACTTTCATTCTGAAAAAAATGCTTTCATATGTACTAAAAAGCCACAAAGTTGCTTATTAAATTGATTAAAAATTATATGAAAAATAAACCATTCCTTTAAGTCTAGGACTCAAGATATAGAGCCTGTATTAATCTAGGGGTCATAGTGACGGCCTTATGGCCTTCATGAGTTCAACGCCGAGTCCTTAAGGATCCATGACTCGTGGCCGGTATGTCATGAGTTTGAGCCTTGTTCCGATGAAGACCCGTCGTACGGAGGGGATCGATGCACTCTAAATATATCGAGTCTCGAACGTTCTCCCGTTGGTGTGAAGTGGAAGTTACGAGGGCGGGTGTCAGATGAGTTACCTTCCTCGTCACTTGAATATGGTTCAAAATTACTAGGAGAGGGCCACCACAAAAGTCCTCGAGTATTTGAACCGTATGACATTAATATTTACTCACTCACACCACTGAAGACACTCCGTGCAGAGGGGCTGACGTACTATCGAGGCTCAATGTCCTCCCATAGGCTGGGTGTAGAAATTTGGACACTGGTGATAGCTCAATTGCTGTCCTTGTCAAATTTACTATACCCGTTGCAAATAGCCCTCTTGTTGGTTTATAGTGTGATGGTAATAAAAAATTTCAGTCACTTAATCTTAATATATGCAATCATGAACTAGGAAGTTAAAATTACCTGTTTGATTGACTAATTAACTGATACTTTGTTTATTCATTTCGCACTATAAATCAAAAGTGGCTGCCATATCACGATTTCGAGCCCAGTACCACTAAAGACCCGCCGTGTAGGGGAGCGATGCACGTTAAATCTGTTGAGCACTCAAACGTCCTCCCGTTGGTGTGGTGTGGTAGTTAGGAAGGATGGGTGCCAGCTCAGGTGTCCTTGTCACTCGACCATGGATCAAAATTACGAGGTCCGTCACCAAAAGCTCACGTGTAACTTTAATATTCACTCACTTAAAAATCAACAGATTTAACGGCATCGGGGAATGAATCGCTTAAGGGATCAATTATAAACTGTACAAATTATCAAGATAAGTGTTGATTTTTGTACATAATTTTATGTATGAAGGAAGGAAGATTCGATCTGGGTACCTTCCATTCCGAACGCGAGTACTTTATCGAGCAAACCAAAACGATCGCCTTTGGGTGATGTTTTGTACTAGTTTGTATAGATATCACATCGCCACATATATAACAAGCCCATGGGGTCATTGGTAATTATTAAACTTGTTCTTGACTTAGTATTGTTAAAATAATTATAAAATACATTGTGCACTACTGATACATTTAAGTGTATTATATCAGTGCGAATATGTATTTTATTTTTTATTATGTCAAAATGTATTTTGTTTACTTTCGATAAACTTGTAATTTTTAAAATCTTTTGTTTTCGACTTTTCAAAACGCTCGTGCTCTCCTCGTAGAGTTATCACGTCCCCCTGGAGGGTCTTGCTCCACAGTTCGAGAAACTCTGGTGTACACACTATACATTTGAAAAAAAATATATCAGTAAAATAGTTTTTCTGAATTTTTTTTATTAAGAACATTTATAACCCCGTGCACCACGAAGTATCATGAGGGCATACATAGAAGTAAGCGTAAAGCACACATCAAAAAGAAGAGAAGGATTTCAACACAAACATCCTTGTCTTACCTGGGATTTAAACCCAGACTCTCTACGGCACCGCAGTCAGCGTCACACAAAGGGATACTGGATGAGTGGCAGTTTTTATGATTGGTAGTTTAATTTGCGTTTCGTTAATTAATTCAAAAATTGTGCCCCTATTTTTAAATTATTTTTTTCACGATTTGTGAAAGGAATTCACTGCGTTTATCGAATTTACAGTTTAAATATAATTGTTTCTTGTTGTTTTCCATGCACTGTATGTTAATGAATATTTTCTCCCTTCATTTAAAGCTTCAGCTATGAGTATACGTCAAGATTTACAGTGAATAAAAGCTTTGTATAATTTTTCTAAATTATCGATTCTCTTGTTACGGAAGACAGGAACAAATTCAAAGTATTAATAAACAAACATTTTTATTCAAAACGTTTTTTTAAAAAAGAACCAGGAATCCTACACAGTCAAATGTTGATGTCCAACATTTCAATTCAAAATTGTATCTCGTCAGCTAAAAAAACTTTTACCTCTCAATATCATTATCCCCGCGAACATGCTGGGCACAACAACTTTAAGACATAAAGCTAGTATAATAATTCCGATTAAAATCCAGTTCGGGTAGTACGTATAGAAGTAAAACATTTCGCCGCAATATACCTCGTTTGAAATTGTAGCATCATCGGACGTTGACGGCATGTTGAGTGCTTCTGAAAGAAATATGCGTTATAGACATAAGGCAATGAGCATGCTCTGGTTTGTGTACATTGAAACATACAAAGTATGCGAGTACTAGTTGTTGCAAATTTGCACGGATGAAAAACAGCCGTGACTCCAATTAATTGAATAACAAAAAATTTATTAATGTGTGTGTGTGTGTGGGCAGAGATAAACAACTACGCTAAGGCAAATCGACGTATATACTCAAAGAAATAGAACAAGTTATTTACATTAATTAAATATATTACACTAGTTATAAACAAGCTTTACAGCGCTCCAGTCCGTTCTATAAAACAGTTCCACTCGCAAGAACTCAGGTAGATCAAGTCTCTCTCGCAGACAACGTACAAGCATATTTTGAGTTTCATTGACTCATTTCTGAACTTCACCAACCTTTATATAGCCTCACGAAAATTTCCTGAAGGATCGATACCAGAGACTTCTCGATCGTTCATTGGCGGTATAGTTTGTCACCAAATCTTCCATCACCCTACTGACATCTTTAGAGTTGCCATAAATTTATAAAAAATGCTGGAAAGTGTACTTTCTCTGTAAAACTCTTTTTCCCGCAAGAATTGTATTATCGCAGCAAAAACGTACTTCCTGTGTTTCATTATGATACCTCTAAGACTCGAAAGTCTTTAAAGTGCACATTACCTAACTAGGCTGCAGATTAACTGATTTTCTCCTCTTGCGGAAGCAAGAGTTTTGTGCATTTACTTAGATAAAAAAGCACATGAAAGGCTTCCGTATAGTTAAAAGTTCAGAAGTTTCTCTCGTTCCCTTTCCCCCTACTCCCACCTGTTCTTTTTAGTTCACGCAATTTGTGATAAAACAGACCCTAAAAAGGATATGTATGGGAAGAATACATTATGTTACATTTGTAAAAAGAAGATGGGTCAGAAAATACAGCATAATAAAGCCAACAAAGGATTAGAAAAACAATTAAGACTACACGGTACCCCACAAATCTCAAAAATACCGAAAATTTTCTTGTGGCCCATATCATTGGGAAATTAGCCACTAAATTTCAGATTTGATAACAAATTAATTTTTCAGATATTTGAAGTTCTCTGATCTTAGTTTTTGGTTACGGTATCATTTTAAAGCATTTTTCCACTCTTAAATCGAAGTAATTAAGAATATTTTTGAGTATAATCAACTCTTTCAGTGTGAAATTGTTATTAGTTTCAATTTTCATTACTAAAATCATTTCTGCTTGATTATGTTTTGAGCTTTTTTAGTTCTCATACTTATTTAATTCAGATTGATTTCAAGGTCAATTTTAGTTCTAAAAAATAGTTTATATAATTAAGAAGCTTTATCATCCATTTTTTACTGTTGAGGAAATGCCATGACCAAAACTTTATCAGGTTGTTATGAGAGACAATATTTCGAAGAGACGGAATACTACTGAAAATGATATATCTAAAAACGCTCTCAGTTGATACTATAATTAGAATTTCCAATACAGGTATTCAGAATACAAGTATTTCAAATAAAACTGAATATTTCTATCATGCAACCAAACTCCATACTTTACAAACTCCTTACTAAAACATACTTTAGTACTTTATCATAGTATTTTGAAGTCATGCAACAAGTTCTTAAACATGCTAAACTGTCCCAATTTAAAACTGAAAAAAAAGAAAATTTTATATACAAACCTGGTGATTTTAAGCTTAAGTTAGTTGCATTAGTATTGTGTACATAAATGTTTTGAGTTTCAAAACTTTTGTGAAAATATTAGGTTAAGATTAAGTTGAATAACCTGTTATCGCGAAAAATGCTATTAATATTATGAAAAAATATATTTTGTATTTAAAAATTTTTTTTTTCAGTCATACTTAATTAAAGTAGAGTTTTAGTGTAGAAAATCAATTGGAAAATAACATTAAAAAGTTAGAGCTTTACAAGCATTATAAGTTTTTGTTTTATGCTTTACAAACTTTAAATGCGTTTTTTTCAGACTCTTAATTATGCGTTTTCTAATCCTTAAGGTATCCGACAACGTTCGGAACCCTGATTTTGCAAAAGCATGTAAATGGATAATATTTATGATATTTAATGTTACTTAGATTAGAAGACGTATGTAAAATTGTTTTAAGAATAGTATTACAATAAAAAATTATTTAAGTACAATATTTTCACAAAAAATGAAAGAATGACACATTTTCAAAATATTCTCCTTTTGTGAAAAATGCTTCTAGTATAATAATATTTTGCCTGTATATAGCTCAAATCTCTGTACAGAGGCTCAACTAATATTTTTGAAATATATAATCTAGAACTGGTTTTATCCATGTTTTACAACAACAGAGGGGATCAATTTAAAGAAAAAAACGCCGATAATTATTTCAATTGGTTGTAACTCTGAAAAAATAATTCGAATTTTTCAAAAATCGTAGTTGAGCCTCTGTACAGAGGTCTGAGCTATATACAGGCAAAATATTATTATAATAGAAGCATTTTTCACAAAAGGAGAACATTTTGAAAAAAGGTTATTCTAAGTTAATTTTTAGCCGAAATATTGTATTTAAATAAATTTTTTTGTCAAAATGTCCTTAAAACAATTTTATACATGTATTCTAATTTAAGTGACACTAAATATCATGAAAATTATCCATTTATGAGCTTTTTTAATAACTTCAAATATAAAATTAATTACTTCAAAGTTTGTCTAAGAAATGCTAAATCAGTACTCATACCATTCCAAAATTTGGAACATACATATTAAATTGCCAACTAATTTCGCCAATCAAAAAAACATCCAAATTTTAAAAAAAATTATATCACTATAATTACTGTGTTCAAACATGATCATGAACAGTTTCCACAATTGGTTGTATATCGTAGTATTTGGCGGTTTTATAATTTTAAGAAATTAGTCTATATTATAATATACAAGTGCTCCAAATTTGCCCTCTCAATACACGTCACACAAAAATATCAGTGATTTTGGACAATTAACCCATTAAAAGTAATTTTGAAATTTTTCTGAAATTACCTTTTTTTTATTACTGAATTTTGCATTAATGTAGATTATTGCGAACAGCAATTTGTCAAGTTATTCCTTTAAGGGTAAATAGATAATTGAAAAAGGTTATATTAAAATTTCGAATATTTCTATTGCTTTTAGAAAGTAAATATCCTACATAATCAAATGTCTATATGTAAAATCATATTTGGTTTCATGATCTTACTGATAAATATCATAGAAGTGATCTAAGTACACTTCTTGGGTCAATACTTGTAAATAACTCAATACAACAAATTTATTCAAGACTTAAGTTTATAAGCAAGATAGTATCAATACAGATGAACCTTTTAGACTTTAATACTTATGTAAAAATTAAAATCCAGAGTATTCTTATACTTAGTACATTTCAGCTGCGCGATTGCATAGATTTCTTCAATAAACTGTGTTATACTTCAATAATATATGTATAGTCCATATGTGCAACTTATCATCAAATTAATGAATTTTACATATTTTGATAACCCTTGTGCAAATACCAACAAATGTTATCCATAGTAAAAAAAATTGTACATATATATCTGTGTGACAAATTTATTACCAGTCAAATTCTGAAAAACGGATGTTGTGTTAATAAATCCCTATACTACATAATAAATAGATACACCACACAAATAATTTATAATTTTTATTTTTTTGTGTAAAAGAATTATGAATTCAAAAATGACATTATTTTGACCATGCAGGAGAGAACAGTACTTTTATATTTAATATATATACACACAAATTTATCTTCCATAATATACACAATTTAATTAAAAAATTTTAATGTCTTAATTCTTTACCATATTCAGAATGAAATTCTTGATAAATAATATCTTTTTACTAAAATGGTGCTGCGAAATGTTGCATATATATATATATATATATATATATATATATATATATAATTTTTTTTACTTATAATTTTACAAAAGGTAAATGGTAATTTGCATTTCTAATGTTTGAAAATGGTTTTTAATTTATCTTCAAGCATAAACAATAATGAACCTGTAGTAAATTAAGATATTTTATCATTTCTGTAGTGAATGCTTTTCGAAATTTGTTTCCCCAAAGAATAAAATTATATAGTAATACATATTTCTCTCTCTCTCTCTCTATATATATATGTATAATACATTATATATATATATATACATATTTGTCTCTCTATATATAATACATTATATATAGAGAGAAAGACAAAAACTTGTTTTAATATATGACATGTAGGGTTACATATCAGATTCTTGTGTTTTTATTTTAGATAATTTAATACAGAAATATCTATTAACTACTCTGAAGATGAGTAAAATAATTAAAATTTAAGTTTACTAAATATATTTTATCTTTTTATGTATGTTCTCTATATAATTTAATTTAAAATAAACAAAAAATATTTCCATTCCTGTAGATATCTATCCAAATTCCTTTTAGCAGAAGTTTCTTTTTGAACCCAAAAATAGTATAGGAATGGAGCTAGGGACGATTTCTAAAAATGTTTGGTATTGAAAACACGATTATTCAAAGTGGTCAGAGCATAATAAGTGAGGAGATGGTTTAAAATCCTTACGCTTCATCACGTTAACTAAACACTCGAATTTTTTTTTTACCGGGATATTAAAAACAGATTTTTCCCTATACAATTATCTGATCTTTTACTGTAATTGAGTTATAATGTAAAAGAGCAAGAGCAAAATAGTGCACAAAAGAATTGTTAGGTTAGAGTTAAGCGGGAAACAAACCAAAACATATTCACGTGCTCTCCTCATCACGTGATCATGACCTCACATCGCTCACACACATACGGTTACTACAAACCGGTTCTTTCAAGGATACGCCTTGACAATCGATCTTTTTTTTTTTATCTAAACTTGCATAATCTGTCGTTTAGGAGCTTCAATTCTATTTTGGTTTGTGTTTTTGCTATCGATTTGGAATTTTTTTTCTTAAGGTTCTCTAGTTAAATTGTTGTTTAGATAGGGGAGTGTACAGTCAAAAAAAAATAATTTTGTCTCGCTTGTGTACTAATTTGTAATATGTATTGAATGTTTTGTTTAGGTTAGTTGTATTATAGAGGCCTGTTGGTTTAGATTAAATTTTTTTTTATATAGCAAAGTTTGGTTAGATTGTTGAGTTGAGTACTGATATTAATTGAGTTTTTTTTTTTAGTTTTTTGGATTTTAATTGTAGTTTGGATTGTAATTTGGAAATAGGTATATGCTTAGATAATGGAATTATTAACTTGGAGATTTTTTGTGTACGCGTAGTTAGGTTAGCTTTGCATTATTTGGTATTGGTGAAAAGAAATTTTGCTACAGAGGCTAGTTAGGATTGTTTCAGTTTGTAGATATTGAGTTTCGATTTATTTTTTTATTTGGTGTTGTAAAAATGTTGAAATGATTATGTGAGAAATTTGAGTTAATAATTTGAAGAATATATATAGATATTTCGGAGTTAATGATTTTTGGAATATTTGAGAAAGTTATTTGAAGGTGATAGATAATTTTGAGTTAATGATTATGTGGTATATTTGAGAAGGTTGTTTGAAGGAGATAGATAATTTTGAGTTAATGATTATGTGGTATATTTGAGAAAGTTGTTTGATGGAGAAGAAAAAAAATTGAGTTAAGAATTATGTGAGATATTTGAGTAAATAATTTGAAGGACATAGATATTTTTGAGTTAATGGTATTGTGGAAAATTTGATTAATTATTTGAAGGTCACCGATAAGTTTGAGTTAGTGCTATTGAAGTATAGGATATAGATGATTTTTGAGCTAATGGTATTGTGGGATAATTGAAGAATCATTTGAAGGGTACTGAGAATTTTCAGTTAATGTTATTGAAATATAAGCGAGCAGGAAAAAAAAATTTGGAAAAATTTATTTATTATTATTTTTTTTGAGGATATAGATGAATTTGAGTCAACGGTATTGTGGAAAATTGAGGATGTCATTTTTAGAGGTATAGAGAATCATTTTGATGAGTTTGTGAATTACCTTACATCAATACGTTGAATTACTTGTAATGCAACGCCCGGTTAACTTAAGTTAATTTAATTTATTCTTATTATCCGTTCTTAATACCCAGGTTCTAAATTAACATTTGGCGTCACACTATAGCTTAAGTTTAGACATTAATCATTAAAGACAAATAAAACGGACACTGAATTAAAAAAAAAAAGCCTTCTTTAAATTACACTAATTTGTTACAAAACATTTAAATTACGTTAATTACTAAAGATATACATTATCACTTAACTGATTTAGGATCTGAGAGAGAGAACATGGTGTGCCATCTCCGGGAGTCTCAACCTCGGCAATTTTGTCAAAGGGTCGTCAGACCAAAATCGGTGATAAAATTTGTGCCTGAAGAGCGAGTAAATTCGTCGTGCAAGCGCTTATATTTCGCGGCGGTTTACCCCTGTATTCTGGAGGGGATTATTTTCTCGAAACACAATCAGCTTTTCTGATTGGTCTGAAGTCAGCGGAGGGATATCTTCCCCCGGTCCATAACTCACCCAAAACGCGGGAAATTCCCAAAAACATCCCATACCATGATGTATTTATGGGTACATTGCCTTCCAGGCGTGGAAACGTCACCCTTTTCTTTCGGTGGGGTGAGACACTCCCAAAATTCCTCTGCTTGCAACAACAACAGGGTTAGATATTAAATTATTTTTGTAATCCTGGCGGAAAGGCCCCCATCACTCCTCCCCTCTCTCAGATTAACAAAACCAAAATGAATAATAATAAAAAAAAAATTTCAGTAAAGGTAAAACGAAATACAGAATTGGCCTAGCGTCGGCAAATGTCTATGTCAAGAACAAAATTTGTAGACTCCTGGTTCACTATCAGCTGTCCACGTCTTATGAGGGGTTCTGTCCATGTTCATCCATGATGTTGGCAGCTCCATCGTTGCTCAGATATTGCTAAAGAAATCTGCTATACTGCAAAAAAAATAACAGAAACTTTGTCTCCTGTGGAAACCATATTAGTAATGAGACAACAGTTATGGAAAAAAGATTAAACTTGGCCCTTTGTGACTACACTTGACGACTCAAGCACCAATTTCCAGCTCCTCTCACCGCTCATAAAAATGAAAATAAGAATGTTGAAAAAAATACAATCAATTTCTCGAAGTTCCTAACCTATTCCGCGTGAGGGAAAAGGAGCCAAATTACACTTATCAACAACTATAATGACGTTAATGTACTAAGAGGAGAAGAAAAATTTACTTCGAATGGATCACCCAAACAATTCACAGAGCATCATGACAGCAGATGACAAATAGAAATAATTAAACAATCACAAAGAATCGTGTGCCACTAAATAATAAAAATATTAAGACCAAATATCACGTAAAGAATACAAAATTGGCGTATGTAACAACTGTGAACTAATAAAAACAACACTTAGGAGTGTTGAACAAAATACATTGATAAAAAGAGCACAAAAGCTAGGAAACATTTACATACAGTCCAAGCGTGGCGCTTAGAAACAGACACTTCATAATCGTTTAACATCGAAATCTTGACACAATTCAATGTGAAGTGAAAGTCAAATTTCAATGGTTAACTAAGGCATTGATAACTATTTAATGAAAATAATTAAGTAAAAGTAAAAAAATTCAGAGATTGAAACGATAGAGTGTGCATAAGTGGAGAAAAAAAATTTTGTAACTTCATAGAATGCTTGGTAGCCTAAGAAATTAAAAAAATTCAACTACAAGCATTGAGTTTACAAATAAAAGTTTTAAAAAAATTTAACGGAATTAATTAAGATTTGCAAATTAAAATTTTATAAATGAACCTAATCGTATAATGATAATAAAAGAAAATTTATAAACCCGTAAGGAAATGACTGAGTAGCCTAAGGAATTTTAAAAGAAAACTCACTACGAGCATTGGTTACAAATAAAATTAAGGAAAAAATTACTGTGATTAAATTTAGAATCGCAAACTGTGAGTGCGCATGTGATCAGTATGCACCCCCACGTTTACAAATGCAACACAAAAAAACATGCCATTCTCTGCGCAACGATTTGCTGCATGCCGCAAACGCCAGCACAAGATAGAATGAATTTAAGATAAAAATATTTTGCAAATCAATTGTAACAAAATAACTATAACGATTAATATTGCTTAAAGAAACTTTTAAAGAGAAAAAAAAAATTTCTTCCACCTTCAATACATTTGAATTTCCATTTGAAATGAATTCCCAGAAATCACCAAGTACAGTTGAAAATTTCAGAAAAAGAATTTAAACATAAAATTGATATGCAACCCAAGTCATATGAGTGAGCGATACAGAGCAAAGTGAGAATTTAACTCAAAGAAAATTATTGCCCAAGTGTTACACAGGAATTAAACAGGCTCCAATATATAAAAATGATCGCTTAACTAATCAACATAACTTTTTAACAATCCTCGTAATACAAATGTATCCACAAGTCCAAATAATATAAAAAACTAAAATTGTTTAACTATACGCGCAACAAATATACAAACACGAAAAAAAAAAAAAAAAAACACACACACACAAGATCCTCGATTTACAGCAATGACCGCTCAATTCAATTCATCGAAAATCCTCTAATTAATAACTCAAGTACAATTCTATAACAACAACCTAAAATTCTCAGCAACCTTAAAATGATTCCTCGATAATCCAGGACTGCCTTTACCTCAGATCGTTCAGCGATCTTATAGCCCTCAACAACACTAACTAAACTCATCTGCAACTACTAGAATAATCAATTGACAGCTCCCACAATACCAGTACTCAAAACCATCTATGCTCATCAACTTATTTACACAAAATCTCACATACTCAATAACACTTAACTAGACTGTATCTTCAACTTTCAAATAATTAATCGACTTCTCCGCAATACTAGTAACCAAAGCCAGTCTTTGCCTATCAACTTATTCACAGAAATCTCGCATAATCCTCCACTCGAACTTTCCTAAATGCATCTCAAGACATTCCTAAATATACCACACACCCATTAATTCAACTTATCCATGTTCATCAACTATTTACCTGAACTGTACCAAATCATTAACTCAAATTATCCTATCTTACATCAAAACAACTTTCTCAATTATACCGTATAATTATATCAACTCAATATTCCCTTTGCCCAAAATCCGTAACTCAAAATCTCCTTCTGTACATCAAACAATTTCTCAAATAAACCATGACTTCCTCCTTCAATTCAATTATCCATTTCCAGCAAAAAACAACCATCGAATAAACGCATACACCTTGAACACAAACTCAACTATCTCCATAAAAAAAAACCTTCCCAACCATTCAACCAAATTCATCAGTTGTTCAGACTTTATCGATCTCCCTTTCAAATAACTATCTCAAATATTCCACGAAATCTTTAACTCAAACTTATGTAACTCCTTACAAGTGGTGAAACAACAAAAATATTCACACCCCAATCCTATTCCAACACCTCCAAACCCTCCATAACAACAGCACCAGCAACGTAAAAACAGGAAACAAGGGGTGGGGAACGAAAACCCATCGGAAAATTTTGCTGAATTCTGTCGCGACAGCAGTGGGGCGAGGGAAGGATCCCTCCTAAGGCGGCAGAATCCGACATCCAAAATTCCACCCCTGAATTATGCTGCCGCGCGGGAGGAGTCCTCGCGACAAGGAGTAACCAATAAACAGAAATTCCAATCAACAAACAGTGTTTTGTCCTATACCGGATGTCGTGCTAGGGGGATACGACGAAAAGGGGTGCGGACAAGCTCTCCCACGTTTTCGAAACGAATGGACGAAACATTTTTAACACCATTAGCTGACCAACAACAACACACCAAAAACTTACCAAATAACAAGCAGAACTACGTACTAAAATCCAGAACAAAAAATTGAATCAACGTCAACACCTGCCAGTGAAACAACCCACCCGCACTTCTGACGATGAAATCACCACATATGAGGTTCCACAGCCCCAACGAGAAAAAAAGCAATGAATACGACTCTGACCAAAAATCAAAAATCTTAGTAGTTTGGCAGGTCGCAACCCGAGACACATTATTGACTGCAACACATGTAACAACCACAGCTAATCAAGCCAACGGCAAATGCTGATCCTGACAAACAGTAAACCCTTCAATTCCTGGCGTACAGCTGAGCGTGGCGCCGGAAGCGGACATAGACCGACGGGACTGCGCTACTGAATTTAACGAACCACAATTAATCGAAACCGACATGAGAATACTTATCGGCGACGGGAATGAAACCTTCACACTCTAAGTTTGAGTTTAGCACTAAGCGATGACACAATGATTGAAGCTGCGCATTAATTTAACAACCACAATTTAATCTGAATCCAAACTGAATAAGCCACAACCAAAATTCCAAATCTATAGCAAAACAACAACGCAGTAAAATCAAAGGAGCATTGAACACATCTAATGAGCAACACTGCAAAATTTAGTCAGCTTAGCAATCCATCT